>CAXKVI010000004.1:80600108-81200108 GCA_964058755.1 Campiglossa producta
GATACGCTCTAGTGTACATCCAGTTTGCTGCGCCGAAAGATACTTGAACGGGGAGATGATGACTTCGATTCGGTCTGAAACTGGCCAAAGTTATTGAAGCTGTGAGTGAGCAACAGAAGATATTCAGCCAGCAGGACAATCAGTAGTACCAGGTTCCAGCATAAGCGAATACACCAAGCTACCTGGCTGTCCCCTGATCAAAGAACAAGAAACCAGATTGATCATGTCATGATCGACGGCAGACACAGCTCCACCGTTCTAGACGTGCGTACCCTACGCGGTCCCAATATCGACTCGGACCATTATCTTGTTGCAGCCAAGATACGCACACGCCTCTGTGCAGCGAAGAAAGTACGCACAGTAACGGAAGGAAAGTTTGACGTCGAGAAGCTGCGCGTGACACAGACAGCTGATAATTTCTCCACTCGACTCTCACACCTGCTATCGGAGAGCAATCCTCGACCTAACGATGTAACCGAACAATGGAAGCATATCTCTCACTCATTACGTACCGCCGCTGAAGCCACTATAGGGTTTCGGCGAGCCCGCAAGAACAACTGGTACGATGAGGAATGCACCACAGCCTCGGAAAAAAAGGACGCTGCATACAGGGAGACGTTGCGAACGGGCGCAACCCGCAGTGTATGGCAACGCTATCGTGAGGCGAAGCAGGAAGAGAGACGCCTTTTCAGAAAAAAGAAACGTGAGGCCGAAAGGCGTGAGTGTGAGGAGCTTGAGACGCTGGCTGACAGGAACGATGCCCGAAAATTCTATGAAAAGATCCGACGGATGACGGAAGGTTTAAAGACCGGGGCAAGTTCCTGTAAGGACAATAATGGCGACCTGGTAACCGACGTCCAGAGTGTACTTAAATTATGGAGGGAGCACTTCTCCTCACTGCTAAACTGCGAGGGAGGCGTTGAACCCGATACCCCAATCCCTGACGATGGAAAGGTCGTCCCACCACCTGACTATGAAGAAGTGAGGATAGCTATATCCCGGCTCAAAAACAACAAAGCGCCTGGAAAAGACGGACTACCCGCCGAGCTGTTCAAACACGGAGGCGAAGAGCTGGTAAAAAGCATGCATCAGCTCTTATGCAGAATATGGTCAGACGAGTGCATGCCTCCAGATTGGAATTTAAGTGTGCTCTGCCCAAACCCCAAGAAAGGCGATCCCGCTAACCCCACCAACTACCGCGGAATCAGTCTTCTTAATATCGCATATAAGGTTCTTTCTAGCGTATTGTGTGAAAGACTGAAGCCCATCGTAGACAAACTGATTGGACCTTATCAGTGTGGCTTTAGACCTGGTAAGTCTACCATCGACCAGATTTTCACGATACGCCAAATCCTGGAGAAGACCCATGATAAAAGGATCGATACACACCACCTCTTTGTCGATTTTAAAGCCGCTTTTGACAGCGCAAAAAGGAGTTGCCTGTATACCGCCATGTCTGAGTTTGACTTCCCTGCAAAGCTTATACGGCTTTGCCAAATGACGCTGAGCAATACCAACAGCTTCGTCAGAATCGGGAAGGACCTCTCTGAGCCATTTGAAACTAAACGAGGCTTCAGACAGGGCGACTCCCTTTCGTGCGATTTCTTCAACCTGATGCTGGAGAAGATAATTCGAGCAGCAGAGCTAAACCGCAATGGCACAATCTTCTACAAGAGCGTACAATTGCTGGCGTATGCCGATGATATTGATATCATTGGCCTTAACAACCGCGCCGTAAGTGCTGCCTTCTCTGGGCTGGATAAAGAAGCGAAAAAAGTGGGTCTTGCGGTGAACGAGGACAAGACGAAGTACCTACTGTCATCAAAGAAAGAATCGGCGCACCTGCGCCTTGACAGGCAAGTCACCGTTGATGGCTACAAGTTTGAAACGGTGAGAGATTTCGTCTATTTGGGAACCAGCATTAACACCGAAAATAATATCAGTCTAGAAATCCAACGGAGAATCACTCTTGCCAACAAGTGCTACTTTGGACTGAGTAGGCAATTGAGAAGTAAAGTCCTCTCTCGAAGAACAAAGATCACGCTCTATAAGTCTCTCATCATACCAGTCCTGATGTACGGCTCGGAATCATGGACAGTATCCAGAGAAGATGAGATGGCCCTTGGAGTATTTGAGAGCAAAGTTCTCCGGAAGATTTATGGTCCTTCCCGTGATGCCAACGGCGAGTATCGAAGGAAATTCAACGATGAGCTGTACGAGCTTTACGCAGACCTGACCATAGTTCAGCGGATTAAAGCCCAAAGGCTCCGCTGGCTGGGTCATGTTATGCGAATGGAAGAAGAAGCTCCAGCACAGAAAGTTTTACTATCGACACCCGAATTCGGCAGCAGAGGAAGGGGGAGGCCTCGACTGAGATGGAAACAACAGGTGGAGGATGACTTGTACTCCCTTGGGGTTTCCAATTGGCGTCAGTTATCGCTAAAAAGGAATGACTGGCGTGCTTTGATTCGAAACGGCCAAAATCGCCTAGGCGGTTAAGCGTCATTATGACGCAAGCCAAGATTAGATTAGGACAATCAAACGGATACCTTTGAGACGCCTCAAGAAGTAATAGAGCGAGATCCCAGAGCCTAAAAGCGTCACTTATTTTATAATGGATGAAACCAATACCGATCGATAGTCCTCCCCGAATCTAGAAAGAATGTGAAAATTTTAAAGCTGTACCTATGACAAAGGCCTAGGAATCGGGGGTCAAAGTCGCCAAAAAATGACCCTAACTTCACTTATTTTATAATGGATGATTTTCACACATTAGACGTAGATTATCACCCCGCGTCAGTATCAAGTGTTGTTAGACCCGTACCAGTGACAAGGCTCCAGCCAGACACCCCCAGTTCGCGGATTTTCCTATAGAAATTTTTTCTGTTTTACCAATTTGACGCATTTGGGCCACTTTGGCTGCTTTTAACTACCCAATATTTTCCCATTTTTTGTAGAACATTACCCTCAAGTAGTATCAGGAATTTTTAGACTTCGTCCCATGGCAAAAACTTCAGCCAGACACCTCAAAACTCGGGAAATTTCACTAATTTTTACTGCGCTTTCACATGTTTAGGCGGATTTGACCAACTTTGGCCTCTTTTAAATAACAGATCTTTACACATGTGTCGTAAAATGCTACCCTTAAGTAGAATCAAGCATTTCCAGACATCATCCCATGGCAAAAACTTCAGCCAGACACCTCAAAGTTCGGGAACTTTTATTTTCCTATTAAGTTGCTTTCACTTGTTTGTCCCACTTTTACAATTTCTAAACGACGGATCTTTTCAGATGTTTCGTAGGACACTACCCTTAAGTAGTTTCAGTCATTTCTAGACTTCGCCCCATGGCAAAAACTTCAGCCAGACACCTCAAAGCTCGGGATTTTCACTAATTTTTACAGAGATTTCACTTGTTTCAGCAGGTTTCTCCAACTTTGTCCACGTTTAAACGGCGGATCTTTACACATGTATCGTATAACACTACCCTTAAACGGTATCGGGCATTTCCGGACTTCATTCCATGAAAAAAACTTAAGCCAAACAACCCAAAGCACGGGAACTTTTCATCATTTTTACTGTGCTTTCACATGGTCAAATGGGTTTACCCAACTTGGGCTGCTTTTAAATGGCGGATCGCTACAAATGTATCGCAGAACACTACTATTAACTAATATTAGGCATTTTTAGACTTCGCCCCATGACAAAAACTTCAGCCAGACACCTCAAAGCTGAGGAAATTTCATAATTCTTGCTGCGAATTCACATGTTTAACTGCGTTGGTCTAACTTTGGCTGCTTTTAAAGGGCAGATAATTTCACATGTGTCATAGAAGACTACCCTTAAGTGGTATCAGGTACTTTTTGACTTCGCCCCATGTCAAAAACTTCAGCCAGACACCTCAAAACCGAGGAATTTTTATAATTCTTACTGCACTTTCACAAGTTTAAGCGAATTTGTCCAACTTTGGCTGTTTTTGAACGGCAGATCTTTGCACATGTGTCGTGGAGCACTATCTCCAAGTAGTATCAGGCATTTTTATACTTCATCCCATGGAAAAAACTTCAGCCAGACACCTCAAGCCTGAGGAATTTTCATAGTTCTTTCTGCTTTTTCACATGTTTAATCGGGTTGGTCCAACTTCGGCTGCTTTTAAAGAGCAGATCTTTTCACATGTGTCATAGAAGACCCCCTTAAAGAAGGATCGGCTATTATTATACTTCGCCTCATGTCAAAAACTACAGTCAGACACCTCAAAACTGAGGAATTTTCATAATTATTACTGCGATTTCACAGGTTTAAGCGAGTTGGTCCAACTTTTGCTGTTCGTAAAGGGCATATCTTCACACATGTGTCATAGAAGACCACCTTAAAGAAGTATCGGGTATTTTTTATACTTTGCCCCATGTCAAAAACTTCAGCCAGACACCTCAAAACCGAGGAATTTTTATAATTCTTACTGCACTTTCACATGTTTAAGCGAATTTGTCCAACTTTGGCTGTTTTTGAACGGCAGATCTTTGCACATGTGTCGTGGAGCACTATCTCCAAGTAGTATCAGGCATTTTTATACTTCATCCCATGGAAAAAACTTCAGCCAGACACCTCAAGCCTGAGGAATTTTCATAGTTCTTTCTGCTTTTTCACATGTTTAATCGGGTTGGTCCAACTTCGGCTGCTTTTAAAGAGCAAATCTTTTCATATGTGTCATAGAAGACCCCCTTAAAGAAGGATCGGCTATTATTATACTTCGCCTCATGTCAAAAACTACAGTCAGACACCTCAAAACTGAGGAATTTTCATAATTATTACTGCGATTTCACAGGTTTAAGCGAGTTGGTCCAACTTTTGCTGTTCGTAAAGGGCATATCTTCACACATGTGTCATAGAAGACCACCTTAAAGAAGTATCGGGTATTTTTTATACTTTGCCCCATGTCAAAAATGTCAGCCAGACACCTCAAAACTGAGGAATTTTCATAATTCTTACTGCGATTTCAAAGGTTTAAGCGAGTTCGTCCAACTTCGGCTGCTTTT
This sequence comes from Campiglossa producta, assembly GCA_964058755.1. Lineage (NCBI taxonomy): Eukaryota > Metazoa > Arthropoda > Insecta > Diptera > Tephritidae > Campiglossa > Campiglossa producta. The sequence continues at coordinate 80,605,144 of CAXKVI010000004.1, forward strand.
AAAGAGCAGATCTTTTCACATGTGTCATAGAAGACCCCCTTAAAGAAGGATCGGCTATTTTTATTCTTCGCCCCATGTCAAAAACTACAGTCAGACACCTCAAAACTGAGGAATTTTCATAATTCTTACTGCGATTTCACAGGTTTAAGCGAGTAGGTCCAACTGCTGCTGTTCGTAAAGGGCATATCTTCACACATGTGTCATAGAAGACCACCTTAAAGAAGTATCGGGTATTTTTATACTTCGCCCATGTCAAAAACTACAGCCAGACACCTCAAAACTGAGAAATTTTTATAATTCTTACTGCGTTTTCACATGTTTGAGATGGTTCGTCTACCTCTGGCTGCTTTTAAAGGGCAGATATTTTCAATGTGTCATAGAGGACCACCCTTACGTGGTACCAGGTACTTTTAGACTTCGCCTTATGACAAATACTTTAACCAGACACCTTAAATCTGGGTAGTTTTCATAATTCTTACTGTGCTTTCGATTGTTTAAGCAGGTTTGTCCAACTTTGACTATTTTTAAAAGGCGCAAGCAAATTAGAACAGTTCAGCCCATACAAAGTGTTCAGATGTGGAATTTGTTGCATTTCAGACAATGTCACTCTTATGTCGCTACCCTGCAGCGAAAGCAACTAGTTGAAAACTACTTTACAACTAGTTGGTGCACCGAGCTTATATGGAACAAAGACAGAACACTGACTAGTTGGGCCCGGTGTTCTGTCTTTTTTTCTCCATATAAGCAACTGGTATTTTTTACGTGTTGATGTCCTACAAGATGTCAATTGTCAGATTTCGACCAGAATATACCAGTTATTTACTAGTCAGGAAATACCAGTTGCATGCTAGTTGTAAGATATTAGTATAATTTCCATAAAATTAACTAGTCCAAAAAGGACCAGTATGGAATATACTAGTCAAAAAGGCTTTTAACCTGGACTAGTATGATTTCAACCAGAATTTTCCTGGCTTACCCTTTATTTTATCATTTGACTTTATTTTCATGTTTATTCTTAAGAAAGCAGCGGCTATTTGTATTTACCCAATCACGAAAAAGCATCTATGAATTATAAGAGAAAACGAAACAAATGAATTTTGTTTTTTTCAACTGGTATAATTTCATCCAGAAAAATCTAGTTGTATACTAGTATGGAATGGATATTTCCTGACTAGTATGGGTTCAGCCGGAAAATTCTATTTGTATACTGGTATGAAATGGATATTTCCTGACTAGTATGAGTTCTGCCAGAAAATTATAGTTGTATATTAGTATTTTTCTGATTAGTTTGAGGTTTCGCTGCAGGGAACTCGCTTAAACCTGTGAAATCGCAGTAAGAATTATGAAAATTCCTCAGTTTTGAGGTGTCTGGCTGTAGTTTTTGACATGGGGCGAAGTATAAAAACACCCGATGCTTCTTTAAGGTGGTCTTCTATGACACATGTGCGTAGATATGCCCTTTACGAACAGCAAAAGTTGGACCAACTCGCTTAAACCTGTGAAATCGCAGTAAGAATTATGAAAATTCCTCAGTTTTGAGGTGTCTGACTGTAGTTTTTGACATGGGGCGAAGTATAAAAATACCCGATACTTCTTTAAGGGGGTCTTCTATGACACATGTGAAAAGATCTGCTCTTTAAAAGCAACCGAAGTTGGACCAACCCGATTAAACATGTGAACAAGCAGTAAGAACTATGAAAATTCCTCAGCCTTGAGGTGTCTGGCTGCAGTTTTTTCCAAGGGATGAAGTCTAAAAATACCTGATACTCCTTGGAGTTAGTGTTCCACGACACATTTGTAAAGATCTGCCTTTCAAAAATAGCCAAAGTTGGACAAACTCGCTTAAACATGTGAAAGTGCAGTAAGAATTATAAAAATTCCTCAGTTTTGAGGTGTCTGGCTGAAGTTTTTGACATGGGGCGAAGTCAAAAAGTACGTGATACCACTTAAGGGTGGTCTTCTATGACACATGTGAAAAGATCCGCTCTCTAAGAGCAGCCGAAGTTGGACCAACCCGATTAAACATGTGAAAAAGCAGTAAGAACTATGAAAATTCGTCAGGCTTGAGGTGTCTGGCTGAGGTTTTTTCCATGGGATGAAGTATAAAAATGCCTGATACTACTTGGAGATAGTGTTCCACGACACATGTGCAAAGATCTGCCTTTCAAAAACAGCCAAAGTTGGACAAACTCGCTTAAACATGTGAAAGTGCAGTAAGAATTATAAAAATTCCTCAGTTTTGAGGTGTCTGGCTGAAGTTTTTGACATGGGGCGAAGTCAAAAAGTACGTGATACCACTTAAGGGTGGTCTTCTATGACACATGTGAAATTATCTGCCCTTTAAAAGCAGTCAAAGTTAGACAACGCAGTTATACATGTGAATTCGCAGCAAGAATTATGAAATTTCCTCAGCTTTGAGGTGTCTGGCTGAAGTTTTTGTCATGGGGCGAAGTCTAAAAATGCCTAATATTAGTTAATAGTAGTGTTATACGATACATTTGTAACGATCCGCTATTTAAAAGCAGCCAAAGTTGAGTAAACCCATTTGACCATGTGAAAGTACATTAAAAATGATGAAAAGTCCCCGTGCTTTGGGTTGTTTGGCTTAAGTTTTTTTCATGGAATGAAGTCCGGAAATGCCTAATGCTGTTTAAGGGTAGTGTTATACGACACGTGTGTAAAGATCCGCCGTTTAAACGTGGACAAAGAAACCTGCTGAAACAAGTGAAATCTCTGTAAAAATTAGTGAAAATCCCGAGCTTTGAGGTGTCTGGCTGAAGTTTTTGCCATGGGGCGAAGTATAGAAATGACTGAAACTACTTAAGGCTAGTGTCCTACGAAACATCTGAAAAGATCCGTCGTTTAGAAGCTGTAAAAGTGGGACAAACAAGAGAAAGCAAATTAATAGGAAAATAAAAGTTCCCGAACTTTTAGGTGTCTGGCTGAAGTTTTTGCCATGGGATGATGTCTGGAAATGCTTGATTCTACTTAAGGATAGCATTTTGCGACACATGTGTGAAGATCTGCTATTTAAAAGTAGTCAAAGTTTGTCAAATCCACTTAAAAATGTGAAAGGGCAGTAAAAATTAGTGAAATTTCCCGAGTTTTGAGGTGTCTGGCTGAAGTTTTTGCCATGGGACGAGGTCTAAAAATTACTGAAACTACTTAAGGGTAGTGTCCTACGACACATGTGAAAAGATCTGTCATTTAAAATTAGTAAAAGTGGGACAAACAAGAGAAAGCAAATTAATAGGAAAATAAAAGTTCTCGAACTTTCAGGTGTCTGGCTGAAGTTTTTTCCATGGGATGATGTCTAGATATGCTTGATTCTACTTAAGGGTAGCATTTTACGACACATGTGTAAAGATCTGTTATTTAAAAGAGGCCAAAGTTGGTCAAATCCGCTTAAACATGTGAAAGCGCAGTAAAAATTAGTGAAATTTCCCGAGTTTTGAGGTGTCTGGCTGAAGGTTTTTCCATGGGACGAAGTCTAAAAATTCCTGATACTACTTGAGGGTAGTGTTCTACAAAAAATGGGAAAATATTGGGTAGTTAAAAGCAGCCAAAGTGGCCCAAATGCGTGAAATTAGTAAAACAGAATAAATTTCCATAGGAAAATCCGCGAACTGGGGGTGTCTGGCTGGAGCCTTGTCACTGGTACGGGTCTAACAACACTTGATACTGACGCGGGGTGGTAATCTACGTCAAATATGTGAAAATCATCCATTATAAAATAAGTGAAGTTAGGGTCATTTTTTGGCGACTTTGACCCCCGATTCCTAGGCCCTTGTCATAGGTACAGCTTTAAAATTTTCACATTCTTTCTAGATTCGGGGAGGACTATCGATCGGTATTGGTTTCATCCATTATAAAATAAGTGACGCTTTTAGGCTCTGGGATCTTGGTCTATAAACAGAATTGGTGCAAGACAAAATGTAAGCAGTGATTGTAGTCGATGTGGATACAAAGGACACAAAGCAAGTTGTAGTAAATGCCCAGCTGTAGGTAACACGTGTGCTAAATGCGGGGGCAAGAATTATTTTGCTCGGAAATGCTTTTCTCGGGGTACTATTGGCAAACAAAACAAACGCACTGGAAATGAAAAACGCAGCTTTGGTAAAATCAGTTCAAAGGAAATGAACGCAAAAGATGAGCCCAGCGAGAAAAAGAAATGCGAAACCGAACACGAAGCAACAGTTGAGATGATCGATAACAATGAATACGATGACGTGTTTTGTGTGAGCACTTCTGAACTATCGAATGAAATCCAATGTAAAATTGGTGGCGTAGTCATAACAGCTATTATCGATTCTGGATCTAAGTATAACATCATGGATTGTAAAACATGGAACAAATTAAAGGCCAAGGGTATTCAGACGATTAAACGAGAAAAGAAAAGCGACAAGATATTTAAAGCATTTGGGGGCCAAATTCTAACAATGTTGGGAGTTTGCGAAACCATTATTGCAATAAATGATAAGCAAGTGACGGCGTCTATTTATGTCGTAGATAAGGGTGAAAAATTTCTGTTGGGGCGAGATACTGCGACAGCGCTCAACGTACTTAAAATTGGAGAGACCATTGACCATGTCAACGTTAAGAGAACACCCAAACAGCTTACTAAAATGAAAGGCATTATAGTTGAGATTCCATTGAAAGATAATGTCAAGCCTGTGATTCAACCATATCGTCGAGTTCCAGCAGCAATACAGATGAAAGTTGACAATAAAATTGACGAATTGTTAGCGCAAGGAATAATTGAAAGGGTGAATGGTCCATCTAAATGGGTTTCTCCAATGCCTAAACAAAACGAAGTACGCATTTGTATCGATATGAGACAAGCCAACGAAGCAGTTGAGAGAGAACATTATCCGCTCCCGACTATTGAAGACTTTTTGCCCCATCTTGGGAGAAGTCGAGTTTTCTCTCGGTTGGATATCGAACAGGCGTTTCACCAGATTGAGATAGCTCCGAGTTCACGAGAAATAACTACATTTATAACAAATAAGGGTCTTTTCCGATACACTCGCCTCATGTTTGGAATAACATGCGCGCCCGAAATATTTCAAAAAATTATGGAGCAGATTTTAAGTGGGTGCGAGGGAGCTTGTAACTTTATAGACGACATTTTAGTACACGGAGCAACGAAAGACGAACACGATGCTCGGCTGCAGCGGGTTCGGAAAAGGCTACAAGAGTATAACGTGACGTTAAATGAAAACAAATGCGTTTTTGGGGTTGCTGAGATTGATTTTTTAGGTCATCTTTTATCCGCTGATGGAGTAAGGCCAACGATTGATAAGGTGAAAGCAGTGAAATGTTTCCGAAAACCAACTACGGTGGAAGAGGTACGTAGTTTCCTGGGACTCGTAAATTTCGTTGGGAAATATATCCCCAATTTGGCTTCAATTGATTATCCGTTACGCAAGCTTACGAGGAAAGATGTTAAATTCGCATGGAACGAATAACAAACAGTAGCGTTCGAAACACTAAAGCGGCAATTGAGTAGCAACAATGTGTTGGGATATTACGATGTAGCCGATCGAACTCGTGTTATTTCTGATGCTAGCCCTGTTGGCCTTGGTGCCGTTTTAATCCAGTTCGACAACAAAAACAACGTCATCCGCATTATAATGTACGCAAGCAAAAGCTTGTCTAGTGTTGAAAGAAGATACGCTCAAACTGAAAAAGAAGTAGAACGATTTCATTATTATATTTTTGGGCGTGAGTTTGAACTGATTACTGACCATAAGCCATTGGAAACTATCTTTGGGAAAAGGTCCAAACCATGTGCGCGTATCGAAAGATGGGTTCTCAGACTGCAATCTTATAAATACAAAATAATCTTTAGATCGGGAAAATCTAACCTGGCAGATCCTTTGTCCAGACTCGTGAACGAGTCACCACCAGCAGCACCATTTGATGAGTATGTGGAACATTACGTAAATTGGATCGTTGGAAACGCCGAACCAAAAGCTTTAAAAATAAAGGAAATAGAAGAAGAGTCGTCAAAAGACACGGTTATTCGTGCCGTGAAGGAAGCCTTAGACTCAAACAAATGGGACAATGAAGTGATTAAAGGATTTAAGGCTTTTGCTGTTGAGCTTTGTTTTTCGGGAAGTATACTCTTGCGTGGCACAAAAATTATAATACCGGAAAAATTGCGCATGGGAGTTTTAGAATTGGCACATGAGGGACATCCCGGAATGTCAAAAATGAAACAACGGTTGCGGTTGGTGGCCAAAAATCGACCAACAAACAGAGACATGTGTCAAACATTGTAGAGGATGTATATTGGTAGCCGCTCCATCGAAACCCGAACCAATGAAACGTACAAAACTACCAATGGGACCATGGCAACACTTAGCTATGGATCTGTGTGGTCCGCTGCCGTCCGGACACAATATTCTGGTTATAGTTGACTATTACAGTAGATTTCTAGAAGTGGAAATAAAGACAAAAACTGAATCAGTGGAAATCATTAAAAGGGTGGAAGTCATGTTTGCTCGATTTGGGTTGCCATTATCTATCACCGTGGATAATGGACGCCAGTTTATTAGCGAAGAATTCAAGCAGTATTGCGATGTTCGCAATATAAAACTAATAACCACTATACCGTATTGGCCACAACAAAATGGCGAAGTCGAACGTCAAAACAGGTCCATCTTAAAATCTCTGGTAATTAGCCAAAACACTAAAGGGGACTGGCGAGCCGATCTACAGAATTACTTGCTGGCTTATAGGTCAACACCACATATGACTACTGGAGTATCACCAGCAAAGATGATGTTCGGACGTGACATAAGAGATAAACTACCAAGTATTCAACAACCTATCGAAATTGACGGTGAAGTAAATGATCGAGACATGGAAAGGAAGGAAAAAGGTAGGGAATATGGGGATAACCGGAGAGGAGCAAAGGCAAGTGAAATAGATAAGGGAGACAGAGTGTTCGTTAAACGTAGATTTAAAGAAAATAAACTGCAATCAAACTATGAGCCTAACGAATATGTGGTCGCGAAAAGAACCTCAGCGCTATAAAGACTTTATATTAAATATTCTTTCATATGAAAAAAATTAAAAGAAGAAAGTGTATGTAGTATCGACTTTGACTTCGGGTACTAGAAGTATCGGAAGTATCGATATGGTTTTGCCATCACGAGCGATGAATAAAGATATACTTTTATAGACTTTATATTAAATATTCTTTCATATGAAAAAAATTAAAAGAAGAAAGTGTATGTAGTATCGACTTTGACTTCGGGTACTAGAAGTATCGGAAGTATCGATATGGTTTTGCCATCACGAGCGATGAATAAAGATATACTTTTATAGACAGCAAGAGTGTACACGTGTTATTATTATTAGTCTTGGTATCTGAGGATACTACAGTTTATATGGGAGGTGCCACACAGAGCCAAAAATGCTTAATAAAATTAATAAGATTGTCTTCATGAGCGTGTTTTGGGCTGAGGGGTAGTCGAAACGACGGAAACGGAAAAAAACTGATTTCCGCATAATTGTATGTGTTAATAAGATGATCTTAGGGTTCCTAACAAGAAGATTTGACTTTTTACTGTTTTCAAAGGGAAATCTTGCAGAAAACGAAATGATTTCTTAGGGTTCCTATTAATAAGATGATCTTAGGGTTCCTAACAAGAAGATATGACTTATTAACTGATTTCCGCATAATTCTAATCTAATCTTGGCTTGCGCCATAATGACGCTTAACCGCCTAGGCGATTTTGGCCGTTTCGTATCAAAGCACGCCAGTCATTCCTTTTTAGCGATAACTGACGCCAATTGGAAACCCCAAGGGAGTTCAAGTCATCCTCCACCTGTTGTTTCCATCTCAGTCGAGGTCTCCCCCTTCCTCTGCTGCCGAATTCGGGTGTCGATAGGAAAACTTTCTGTGCCGGTGCTTCTTTGTCCATTCGCATAACATGACCCAGCCAGCGGAGCCTTTGGGCTTTAATCCGCTGAAGTATGGTCAGGTCTGCGTAAAGCTCGTACAGCTCATCGTTAAATTTCCTTCGATACTCGCCGTTGGCATCACGGGAAGGACCATAAATCTTCCGCAGAACTTTTCTCTCAAATACTCCAAGGGCCATCTCATCTTCTCTTGACACTGTCCATGATTCCGAGCCGTACATCAGGACTGTTATGATGAGAGACTTATAGAGCGTGATCTTTGTTTGTCGAGAGAGGACTTTACTTCTCAATTGCCTACTTAGTCCAAAGTAACACTTGTTGGCAAGGGTGATTCTCCATTGGATTTCTAGACTGATATTATTTTCGGTGTTAATGCTGGTTCCCAAATAGACGAAGTCTCTCACCGTTTCAAACTTGTAGCTATCAACGGTGACTTGGCTGCCAAGGCGCAGGTGCGCCGATTCATTCTTTGATGACAGCAGATACTTCGTCTTGTCCTCGTTCACCGCAAGACCCACTTTTTTCGCTTCCTTATCAATATCATCGGCATACGCCAGCAATTGCACGCTCTTGTAAAAGATTGTGCCATTGCGGTTTAGCTCTGCATAATTGTATGTGTTAATAAGATGTTCTTAGGGTTCCTAACACGAAGATTTGACTTATTAATATTTTCAAGGGGAAATCTTGCATCATCATCAGCAGACATCATGTAGAACAATTATACGTTGGGAAGCAGAAGTACCCGATGGCTCGATGGTAAGCACCTGTGTTCAGCATTCAATATGTGGTTAGTTCGATTCGCGGTGGAGGCAATATGGCAAGTGTGGAACACAATGTAAGGAAGAGTGCGGTGAGATGGCTTGAAGGAAATATAAAATGCAACATAAGAAGGTAAAGGCAATACAAGAGAAATCTAAAACTGAATCGTAACTGATAATCTGAAGTTCTCGAAGACAATAGGGCTCTTCTCTCCAAATTTTTTTCATAAAAAACACAGGAAATTTACACACTATTGTCAAAATTGGAAAATTTTCTTTCAAAGTTTTTTTCATGAAACATCAAAATGCATGTGTTTTTTGTTCTTGCATTTTGCAATTTTGACAATAGTGTGTTAAATTCTTGTGTTTTTCACGGAAAAAATTTAGAGAGAATACCCCTAATATAAGAACTCTGAAATATAATTTTTTTTTTGTTGAAATATTCTCAATAATATATGATTTCATTTTGAAAACATTAATAAGTCGAATCTTCTTGTTAGGAACCCTAAGAAACCAAGTCGTTTTCTGCAAGATTTCTCTTTCAAAACATTAATAAGTCAAATCTTCTTGTTAGGAACCCTAAGATCATCTTATTAATACATACAATTATGCGGAAATCAGTTAATAAGTCAAATCTTCTTGTTAGGAACCCTAAGGAATCAATTCGTTTTCTGCAAGATTTCTCTTTGATAACATTAATAAGTCAAATCTTCTTGTTAGGAACCCTAAGAAATCGGTTTGTTTTTTGCAAGATTTCCCTTTGTAAACATTAATAAGATTTTCTCTTCAAATTTAAAAAGAACTTCTTCTTGAAGAAAATCTATAGAGATATCATATGACTTTTGTTCTATTTTATTAGGCATTGTTGGCTCTGTGCACGCCCCTATTTCTGATAGCGCCCCCCTTTTATGTGTGAGAATGCTTTTGATATCATATAGGTCTATACCAATTTTCAGGTCCCTACCTTGAACCCTTTCGCAGATATTCTGCTTTTAAAATTTAGTTTGTATGGGAGGTGCCACGCCCCCTTTTCTGAAAACCCCCCTTTTTATGTGTGAGAATGCTTTTGACATCATATAGGTCTATACCAATTTTCAGGCCCTACCTTGAACCCTTTCAGAGATATTCTGCTTGAAAAATTTAGTTTGTATGGGAGGTGGCACACCCCCTTTTCTGATAACCTCCCTTTTTATGTGTGAGAATGCTTTTGATATCATATAGGTCTATACCAATTTTCAGGTCCCTACCTTGAACCCTTTTACAGATATTCTGCTTTAAAAATTTAGTTTGTATGGGAGGCGCCACGCCCCCTTTTCTGATAACCCCCCTTTTTATGTGTGAGAATGCTTTTGACATTATATAGGTCTATACCAATTTTCAGGCCCTACCTTGAACCCTTTCAGAGATATTCTGCTTGAAAAATTTAGTTTGTATGGGAGGTGCCTTACCCCCTTTTCTGATAACCACCCTTTTTATGTGTGAGAATGCTTTTGATATCATATAGGTCTATACCAATTTTCAGGTCCCTACCTTGAACCCTTTCACAGATATTCTGCTTTAAAAATTGAGTTTGTATGGGAGGCGCCACGCCCCCTTTTCTGATAACCCCCCTTTTTATGTGTGAGAATGCTTTTGACATTATATAGGTCTATACCAATTTTCAGGCCCTACCTTGAACCCTTTCAGAGATATTCTGCTTGAAAAATTTAGTTTGTATGGGAGGTGGCACACCCCCTTTTCTGATAACCTCCCTTTTTATGTGTGAGAATGCTTTTGATATCATATAGGTCTATACCAATTTTCAGGTCCCTACCTTGAACCCTTTTACAGATATTCTGCTTTAAAAATTTAGTTTGTATGGGAGGTGCCACGCCACCTTTTTTGATAACCCCCTTTTTTACCACGCTTTTATTAGGCTCACTTGTATGTTTGTCTGTTTGTATGTATGTAAACTCTCGTTCGGTCTAAGCCCCAGTGGCCCAAAAGCCGTAAAATGTCCCTACAATACAATATGGGTATCAAACGAAAAGGGAAGACCCCAGGTTTCATTTGGACCTCGATATATTTCGATAAATTTATCGATAACTGAGTTATCGGTCAATATATGATTGCCCAAAAACCTAAAAAAATTCCTTACAATATGGGTATCAAACGAAAGGGGAAGACCCCAGGTTTCATTTGGACCTCGATATATTTCGATAAATTTATCGATAACTGAGTTATCGGTCAATATATGATTGCCCAAAAACCTAAAAAATTCCTTACAATATGGGTATCAAACGAAAGGGGAAGACCCCAGGTTTCATTTGGGCCTCGATATATTTCGATAAATTTATCGATAACTGAGTTATCGGTCAATATATGATTGCCCAAAAACCTAAAAAAATTCCTTACAATATGGGTATCAAACGAAAGGGGAAGACCCCAGGTTTCATTTGGACCTCGATATATTTCGATAAATTTATCGATAACTGAGTTATCGGTCAATATATGATTGCCCAAAAACCTAAAAAAATTCCTTACAATATGGGTATCAAACGAAAGGGGAAGACCCCAGGTTTCATTTGGACCTCGATATATTTCGATAAATTTATCGATAACTGAGTTATCGGTCAATATATGATTGCCCAAAAACCTAAAAAAAATTCCTTACAATATGGGTATCAAATGAAAGGGGAAGACCCCAGGTTTTATTTGGACCTCGATATATTTCGATAAATTTATCGATAACTGAGTTTTCGTCAAAATGTGAGGCCCAAATAACTTAAAATTCCCTACAATATGAGTATCAAACGAAAGGGACATTTGACTAAAAAGTAAAAAATAAATATAGTTTAAAAAAACTAAAACTCACGCTTTTAGAGTGTAATGAACTAAAAAGTTGAAAATAATTTTAAAACCCCTACACAGTAGTCTTGTGGAAAAAGCGTGGCCCGCTTTGTGCCATAATTTTGGTATATCGAGCGCAAGACGCTTTTCCCACATAATGCTAGTTTTTTTACTACGCTTTCATTAGCTTTACTTGTACATATGTACATTCATATTTATCGATAACTGAGTTATCGGTCAAAATAAGATTGTACAATAATATTGAAAATTGCCTACAATGTGGGTATCAAACGAAAGTGGAGGCCCAGAGGTTTCGTTTGCACTGCGGTATACTTCGATATATTTATCGATTACTTCATAACACATTTAACTAAAAAGTAAAAAATAAATATAGGTTACACTTCGTTTTTAGATGTCGTCGTGTCGAGTTAGCAAAATTTATCTCACAGCCCAACCAAATTATAGAAATGGGCAACTTTTTGGTTGGGTATAGAAAACAGTCCGTGGGTATAAATCTTGCTACTCAAAAAAAAAAAAAAAGTTTTAAAATAACAACTTAATCGTGCTAAACAAAATATCGTTAATATATTATACTGAAATATCTAAAAATGAAACTAAATTAAATACATATGTACATTGTCGATAATGTATAACTGTTTTACACTATAACGGAAATAAGAAAAAATGGTGATTTCGTCTCCACAACCATGTGGAAATAACTTAACCAACAATTAATTGGTGTCGTTTTAATAAATGAAAAAAAAAAAAAAAAAAAAACTTTACAATTGGAACTGATTACTTTGAAATATATAATGGCGTTTTAAAATATAATATTATAAACTTGTAAAAAATATTGTCGATAATGTATAACTGTTTTACTCTATAACGGAAATAAGAAAAAATGGGACTAAATAAATATGTACATACAATAACGAAACGAAAAACCACTGCTAATATGGTACCATCGTACCAGCAAAAACTTAACAAATACAAAACGTGAAAATTAAATCAACTTAAATATATAATTTAAAAAAAGAAAAATCTAGAAATGCTTAATGCATTAAATACACTCTAAAACAACCTGGCTAGCATAAATTCTCATAATCTGCGCCATCAAATCTACACAATATAAAACAGCCTGGCTAATATGTATAGATTTTCATAATCTGAGCCAAAAACTAAAATTACATAAATAATTGGAGATGATCAAAAATTAATAGTTGGATTTGGTCTAACCAACACTGGAAAATTTAACACGGAAGAAGAAATATTATAAAGTTTTTGTATACCCTGGTTTTGTGGGTGGACTGCCCCGACCATTTAAGACCACCAAAACCCAACAAAAAAAAAATATAGGTTAAAAAGCGAAAACACACGCTTTTAAAGAATATAGCACTAAAAAGGTAAAAATAAATTAAATAAAAAACGAAGATTATGGAACAAAGCGGACCACGCTTTTTCCACAAGACTACTGTGTAGGGGTTTTAAAATTATTTTCAACTTTTTAGTTCATTACACTCTAAAAGCGTGAGTTTTAGTTTTTTTTAACTATATTTTTAGTTATATACTTTCTCCACATGTGTCTCTTCAATGTGGCAAAGTTTGCTTAAAATCGGTTCAGCCATTCTCCGTAAAGTTCATTACAACGCGAAAACCGGTTTAGTTTTTATATATATAGAAGAAGAAGATATAGATATAGATAATTGTATAGAATGCAAATACACTTTATTTTTGTGCAACTAATGACACCTCCACAGCGTTTTATTTAAAATTGGCTCAGTTTACGCTTTCGCTTTCTGTCTATCAAACTTTTCTTCAATCTCATTTTTGAAAGATTTTTTGTCGGAACCCATTCGAATTTTTACTCTTGAGTTCAACGACTTAATCTAAACCCTTATGGAAGGTAAATTTCTTTAATTTAATAAAATTTCAGCTACTTTATTATAATCTTTTCTTAGAAATTTTTGTGTCCTCTATGAGTAGCTGCAAAACCATTGACTTCGGATCGGAAGAAAACCATATCAATGATAAAGGTAAACCATCCTTGATTGTATTTAAATTAGGTAAAAGTACACCCCGAATTTTATGATTCTCTAATGAAGTAAAACTAATATAACCTCGGCCACTAGAAGTTTTTAATTTTATTACTTTTGTGGGCATATACCATATACTTAATTTAAGAACTATTTAATATCTTTTAGTCTGTAAGGATTTATTCCATTGATTGCAAATAAATGAAACGAAATGAAATGAAATGAAATATATTCTGCTTGAAAAAATGAGTTTGTATGGGAGGTGCCACGCCCACTTTTCTGATAACCCTCCTTTTTATGTGTGAGAATGCTCTTGATATCATATAGTTCTATACCAATTTTCAGGTCCCTACCTTGAACCCTTTCACATATATTCTGCTTGAAAAAATGAGTTTGTATGAAAGGTGCCACGCCCCCTTTTCTGATAACCCCCTTTTTTATGTGTGAGAATGCCTTTGATATCATATAGGTCTATACCAATTTTCAGATCCCTACCCTGAACCCTTTCACAGATATGCTGCTTGAAAAATTTAGTTTGTATGGGAGGTGCACCGCCCCTTTTTCTGATAACCCCCTTTTATGTGTGAGAATCCCTTTGATATCATATACATATGTAGGTCTGTACTAATTTTCGGGTCCCTACCTTGAACCCTTTCACAGATATTCTGCTTGAAAAATTTAGTTTGTATGGGAGGTACCACGCCCCCTTTTCTGATAACCCCCCCTTTTTATGTGTGAGAATGCCTTTGGTTACATATATGTCTATATCAATTTTCAAGCCTCTACCTTGAACCGTTTCACAGATATTCTGCTTGAAAAATTTAGTTTGTATGGGAGGTGCCACGACCCCTTTTCTGAGAATCCCCCTTTTTATGTGTGAGAATGCTTTTCATATTGCATAGGTCTATACGAATTTTCAGGTCCCTACCTTGAACCGTTTCACAGATATTCTGCCTGAAAAATTTAGTTTGTATGGGAGGTGCCACGCCTCCTTTTCTGATAACCCCCTTTTTTTATGTGTGTGAATGAATTTGATATCATATAGGTCCGTACCTTGAACCCTTTCACAGATATTGTGCTTGAAAAATTTAGTTTGTATGGGAGGTACCACGCCCCCTTTTCTGATAACCGCCCTTTTTATGTGTGAGAATGCTTTTGACATCATATAGGTCTATAGCAATTTTCAGGTCCCTGCCTTGAACCCTTTCACAGATATTCTGCTTTAAAAATTTAGTTTGTATGGGAGGTGCCACGCCACCTTTTCTGATAACCCCCTTTTTAGTTATAAACTTTCTCCACATGTGTCTCTTCAATGAGGCCAAGTTTGGTTAAAATCGGTTAAGCCATTCTCCGTAAAGTTCATTACAACGCGAAACCCGGTTTAATTTTTATATATATAGAAGAAGAAGATATAGATATAGATAATTGTATAGAATGCAAATACACTTTATTTTTGTGCAACTAATGACACCTCCACAGCGTTTTATTTAAAAATGGCTCAGTTTACGCTTTCGCTTTCTGTCTATCAAACTTTTACTTCAATCTCATTTTTGAAAGATTTTTTGTCGGAACCCATTCGAATTTTTACTCTTGAGTTCACCGACTTAATCTAAACCCTTATGGAAGGTAAATTGCTTTAATTTAATAAAATTTCAGCTAGGTAGGTAGGTAGAAGTGGCTGCCGCAAAGGCACACCTAGGCCAGTAATAAAAGGCCCGTTGTGATACCACCAAACACTAGGAAAGTCAGTCCCGGGGCCCGGCCATATGGAAAATCCCAGTGCTGTCGGGACTCTCCATATAGCCGAAACCCGGGACTGACACTCCTAACCGACACCGCTACCCCTCCTCGAACCATTTTGATAACTTGATGAAGGCCATCAAGTCCTTTATGTCTAACTCCGCGACCTGGCTTAAGCTAACCAGGAAGGGAACTCCCAGAGAGCGCCTTCTCGCTCCGCTTAAGGCCGGGCAGTTGCAGATGAGGTGCTCCACCGTTTCCTCTTCCTCATCATCTTTGCAAGTCCTGCAGCATCGTCGGTAGGGAACGCCTAGCCTTGCTGCGTGCCTACCAACAAGGCAGTGCCCGGTTAAAACACCTATTAATATGGAGATTTCCTTCCTTTTTAGGGCGTATATGTGTCTAGATCTTTTAAGATCGCATTTTGGCCAGGTTTGCTTGGATATCCGGCACCCTGGCGCTTGTAGCCATCTTTCGTTGGCTTCGCGGAGTGTATGCTCCTTCAGCATTAGCTTGCACGTGGCAAACGGCATACCTATGCGCTCTTTATCTTGAAGAATCTGCTTGGTCGTGCCCTGCCTGGCAAGTTCGTCTGCCGTACAGTTTCCCTCAATGTCCCTGTGTCCCGGGACCCATGTGAGGTTCACGCGGTTCTGTTGGGCCATCTCTTGAAGAGATCGACGACAGCTGAGCGTCAGCTCAGAGTTGAACGAGTGCCAAGGGATTTGATGGCCGCTTGGCTGTCGCTGAAAATACAGATATCCTGTCCGATGGTGCGTTCACCTATCCAAGTCACGGCGTCCATGATTGCTGAAACTTCAGCCTGGAAGACGCTGCAGTGATCAGGTAGTCTAAAGGAGAGTTCTAGGTCCAAATCCCTTGAGTAAACCGCTCCTCCGACTCTGCCGTCTAACTTCGAGCCGTCGGTGTATATAAAAGTGCCGCCATTAGTAGCGGGACACCGATCTATGTTCTCCCAGTCTTCCCTGCTGGGAATGTTTATTCTAAAACAACAATCTCCGACTGTTGTGGTCGCACACCGATCTGTGCTCAGAGGGAGAAAGCTGTAAGATCTTAGAATACAGGAGTGTCCAATAGTGCTTGCGCCCCAGACGGACGTTTCCCTTAGACGCACAGCCGATGCTGCTGCTGCCCGGTACCCTTCCAGATCGAGTGGCAAAAAGCCAAGAATGGCCTGGAGAGCTTCATTGGGCGTTGTTCTTAACGCCCCGCTTATACAGATCATGCTCGATCTGTGGACTTTCCCTAACAGATTTAGGTTTGTTGCCTTTCTTAGCGCAGGCCACCATACCACGACTCTTTTACACGTGTAAAGTGCAATGCACGCTTTCCTCTGGCGCTGGATGACAGTCTCCTTCCAGTTAAGCTTTCTATCTAGAACTGTGCCTAGGAATTTGGCTTTGTCAGCTAAGTTCAGGCGCACGCCATCTAGTTCTGGTAGGTTCAACGGTGGTATCTTGTACCGCCTGGTATAAAGGACAAGCTCCACCTTTCCCGGGTTGATGCTAAGTCCGCAGCGAGAGGACCATGAAGAAACTTCTCGCAGTGCTACTTGCATCAAGTCACACAGGGTTTGTGGGAATTTGCCCCTATATGCAATAGCTAAATCGTCTGCATATGCCACTATCTATGGGGTCTATGTTTGCCGCGTGCTTTTGGTACTGGACAAGCCTGCTCTAGGGCATTTGAGAGCGCCGTTGTAAAGGTCGTTACCAGATCATCCAGTTCTCCCACTGATGAGGGGGCTTGTGGAGGTAATACTGGTAGGTCCCTAGCTAATATTTGGTTATGTAGCTGCCAGTTAGTGTTGCGTGGATTTCGTTTCATAACTGGCTGCTCAACAATAAAGTCTAACACAATTTCTATGTACCGATGGTCAGAAAATGAATGCTCATCAAGAACACGCCATTTTCTGACCCACTCATAAGCGCCTTCGCTACAAACAGTGAGGTCTATAACCTCCCTACGAGCTTTAGTTATAAAAGTAGGCTCGTTACCCACGTTACAAACCACCAGGTTAGTTGTTAGTAGGTAGTCAAACAGAGACTCGCCCCTAGCGTTAATATCGGAGCTTCCCCACTGGACGTGATGAGCATTAGCGTCAGCTCCAATAATAAGATGGCCCGTACAGAAATTATCCACCAGATCTTTCACCTCCTTTTGTGGAGGAGGTTCTTCGGCGTCATAGGGCATATAGACCGACGCCATCGTTAGGCTGGTGCTGCCGACTGTTAAGCTGGCAACTGTAACGTCACCATTTGAGTAGTTGGGTAATAGAAAGGTGTTTAGCTCAGACTTTACCAAAATACAGGTTCTGACCTTGCCCTCATCATTGGCTTGGATGAGCTTGTACCCCTTAGTCCCCAATCCACAGATCCTAGAGCTATTGACCCAGGGCTCTTGGATAAGGACCACGTCTACGTCGCCTTTAGAAAGACGACTGCTAAAAACAGCCGAGGCTGCTTTAGATTTGTGCAGATTTATCTGAAGCACCACCAACATGAGCGAGTTCAGACTTCCCTGCCGCCAGCGTGTCGTCGAGGTCTGGCCTGTTCCGGGGGCTGTCTCTCAACGAGGAATTGTTCAGAGCACCTGCACGATTTGGCGTGGCGGGAACCCTGCTGTCTGAGGCAGCATCAACGTTAGTGTGCTCAGGTTTAGCCACGATCGTGACGTCGAGGCCTTCTTCGTCAAGCAGGCTTTCTTCTATCGCCGAGTTGTTCGCAGCACCATCGCAATTTGACGTGGCGGGAGCAGGAATGTCCTTCCAGTCGACGACATCTAGTCTTGCTCCTGGGTAGACTTCACGACAGTTCTTGCATCCTCGCACGCGAATATTTTGATCTGACCTTGGTGCCAGCCCGCATCAGTACCTCGCGGCGGACTACCCGGAGACTCACGCATTAAGTCGAGGAGGGCCCTGCCCATTTCATTCCGGACATACAGCCACCGGTCTTTGGGGATGGACCAACGGTCGTTACCTCGGTCAATGAAACCTATAAGGATTCTGTCCTTGGTTACTTCAGCAAAGCTGAGTTTTCCCACTACGGGGTTGAACTGATGCCGCTTCGGATGGGGGTTTACCTCACCGTCCGATCTCTGGCGTTTGAAGGGATTACCGTTCACCCTCTGAGGCACATAGGGCCTCTGGAAATTTGGTATCAGAGCTTTCGCTTCCTCCACCATCTTCCTTTCTTCCGGCGACAGCTTCTCCTGCGATGCTCCCTCATATTTTTTAAGGATCCTTGCGGCCTTTCTTTTATGCCAGTACGCAAAGCGTCGGGGAGATGCCTCTTGGGGGGATTCAGACTCGTAGTTGCCATCGCGGTCTCTCCCTTTGCGGCGTCGTCCTTCTCTTTCGAAACTCTGAAACCAGGTCGTGAGACCATTGCCCCAGATGTGAAGAGATTGGGTTTCGTACCAGCGCTTGATGGAAGTTTAGCTTCCGCCGTTTTCTGCTTGACTGCGTAGGCAGCCGCACTGCTGCTTGCTCCCATCAAGTCACTCTTACTTGATAGCAGTTTGGGGGATGACTGACCCGTAGTTTCCATCGCTGTTGGCCTCCCAGTTAACTTTGAGGCGGAGTTTGTTCTCCGGCGTTGTGTTTTCGCTTGCTCGTTAATTGCTTTGTATTTTGTGTGTTCTTCATCTTGTTCGTACGACCCCTCGCCGGACAAGGCCAGCTTAGGGTTAAGGGTAGTGTAAGGGGAAGTGTGTCGTCCGCCGCGGCAGAGCCCCATACCGCGGTAAGACCATAGTTACTCCCTGAGGCGGCCCGGTATCAGTGAGGCTCCGTTCGACTACAGCCACGATTTGCCTCCCGGCTGCAAACGTCCAATGGGCACGGTATCGGATAACACCCTGGATTGGGAGGGAAAAGTTTTGCACATTTATATAGCGAGCCGCTTGCTTCAAGACAGACGCTCGCTTACAGCCGCACCTCATGGTATACAGACGCTGCGAAAAAGACCCCGGTGAGCCCTTAAACCAAGTATGTCAGAGTGGCCCCACCGGGGCTCCCTCTCTTTCTGCCGCGAGCCTAGGTAGCTCAACGTTGCCCAGAGTGCACGAACGAGGACGCAAGAGTCGGGATTGAGCGCGGTCACTCAGCAACCACACCCCATTACACTCCAAAATTTCAGCTACTTTATTATAATCTTTTCTTAGAAATTTTTGTGTCCTCTATGAGTAGCTGCAAAACCATTGACTTCGGATCGGAAGAAACCCCTATCAATGATAAAGGTAAACCATCCTTGATTGTATTTAAATTAGGTAAAAGTACACCACGAATTTTATGATTCTCTAATGAAGTAAAACTAATTTAACCTCGGCCACTAGAAGTTTTTAATTTTATTACTTTTGTGTTACAGCTTTTTTAATCAGGCAGCCGAAATAGGGCGTTTTTGAAAAAAAAAAATTAAATATGGCGTTTCTGAAACACATTCTGAGTTAGGGCGTTTTTGAAAAAAATATTGAAATAGGGCGTTTTCGAACTGACTGCCGAGATAGGGTGAGCTTCCACTCAGGCATCGATATACAAATGCTAGTATATTTTAATATCATTTATACGTGAACCGGTTTTATTGCATATTGCCTTTTGTATTGCTCTCGTGCATTGTTCAGATAATACAATTTCTAAAATTTTGCGCGCCATAACTGTAAATATGCATTTAGAAATAGTAGGATAATCTAAAGTGACATACATCATTTTGCATAGAAGCGTCGAAAGTGATTCGAAAGGGCACTGGAAGATCATAAGGAAGGTGTAAACCTGTGTAGTTATCTTAATTAAATACTAATTAAGTTAATATTTATTATTTCTACTTTGTATATTGTTCAAGATCAATTTTGTCAATTTTATATTTCAATTTTAAATTTTCTTAAAATTTACTTAATAACGAAAAGTTTGTATCAAAATAAAAATTATATAAAAATATAAATATAATGTGGTAACTTTATTGACTAGCTACAATATGAAAGATATAAAAGAAAAAGTTAAGGAGACAGTTGAAAGAAATATATTAAAAAACTATGACTTTAGCGTTTTTTTGCTCTCCTGACAAATTATGATTTTGTAACTTAGAACGTTATTCGCGATGATGCTTCAAATGTTAGCTGCAGCGCGGCTTATGCCGTTTTAACAAGAGAATGTTATACAAATGTGAGATTAACAGTTTTTATATCAATGTGATGTCGAAATGTATATTGGCTCAACAAGTTTTTTTTTATCAATTTGACGTGAACCCGGTTGTTTGCATCATTTTTAAAGTTAAATAAAACTTTTCGAAGTAATGTATTATTAACATGAGAAATTGATATGACAATGTCATACATGCTAATGTTGATTCAGCAACTTTTGTATCAATTTAACGTAACCCTGTTTGTTTGATAATTTTCATTTTTTGCTGAAATGTAAAATTGATAAAGCAGAAATGTTAGTTTTACAAGCGACTTTTCTCATATATATCCTACCTCATACGCTCTACAATTCGAATTAAGCACATAAACGGAATTTTGATTGGTGCTCTGTAATATAATATCGTCCATCTCGTTCACTGAAAATAAAAGAAAAATGCATAACTAATTAAACCGAGCTTATTAACATATCGAGCCATGTCTACAAAAAGACGAATGATTTTATTATCACACGCATCATCCCTCAAAGTTTCATACACGGTTAAAAAAGCCTAAATTTTAAGCCCGTCTAAAGTTTAAGCGATTTTTAAACTTTTTTTTTGGAATATTTTAAGCCTTCCAAAAGATTAAAAAGAAATTCAATTTCTTTTGGTTTCTATTTAAGATCTAAATGAAACAGCAGGGACAAAATATTTCAAATCAGCACAAAAAAATGTGTCTTATATTTTGATGATTTGTACCTTAATCGATAGCTCTACGAGAAATATTGTAGTCCCGAAAGTTTCTTTGCAAAATTTTAGTTTTTGGAAAAGTTATTCGCAAAAAAAATTTAAAAAAATTACAAAAAGCACTTTTTTACAAAAATCGTTATAATTCAACGGCTTAACTAAATTTAATGCAATGAATGCAATATAAAAGGCAATTGTGTATATTTTGAAATACTTTTGAAAAAATTTAACAAAAAAGTTTTTATACCTTTCATGAACATGAAATGGTATTATAACTTTGGTCCGATGTTTGTAAGTATGAGAAGAAGAAGAGATAGACCCATCAATAAGTATACCGAAATGATCAGGATGACGAGATGAGTTGATTTAGCCATGTCCGTCTGTCCGTCTGTCTGTCTGTCTGTCTGTCTGTCTGTCTCTCTGTCTGTTTGAACGCAAACTAGTCCCTCAGTTTTTGAGATATCTGGCTGAAATTTTGTATGCGGCCACCATTTTCCAATATAGGAATCATTTGTCGGAACCAGCAAGATCGGACCGATATTACATATAGCTCCCATACAATCGATTGTTCCGATAAACCGATTTGGGCTATAACTCCTTCAATTTAAGAGCTAGGAACGTGAAATTTTGTAAGTGTTACTATTTTTATATGTGAAATATCGATGTTGAAAATCATCGAGATGGGATAAATATTTCACATAGCCCCCATACAATCGATTGTTCCGATAAACGGATTTTGGTAGATAACTCCTTTAGTTTATGAGCTAGGAACGTGAAATTTTGTAAGTATAGCTATTTTTATATGTGAAATATCGATGTTGAAAATCATCGAGATGGGATAAATATTTCACATAGCCCCCATACAATCGATTGTTCCGATAAACGGATTTTGGGCTATAACTCCTTTAATTTAAGAGCTAGGAAGGTGAAATTTTGGAAGTATTGCTACTTTTATATGTGAAATATCGATGTTGAAAATCATCGAGATGGGATAAATATTTCACATAGCTCCCATACAATCGATTATTCCGACAAACGGATTTTGGGCTATAACTCCTGTAATTAAACACGCAGGAACGTGAAATTTTGGACGTATTGCTATTTTTATATCCGAAATATCGATGTTGAAAATCATCGAGATGGGATAAATATTTCACATAGCCCCCATACAATCGATTGTTCCAATAAACGGATTTTGGTAGATAACTTCTGTAATTAGATAAGTAGGAAAGTGAAATTTCGTAACTATTTCTCTTTTAGAATGTGGCATGTCGATGTTAAAAATCAATGAGATTGGACCAATATAACACATCGCCCCCATATAATCGATAGTTCCGAAAATTTCGGTATAAGCTAAAATTAAATTGACACAGGCTGTACTGGGGATCGAACAGTGAAAATCGTGACGCTTATTCATGAAAGGTATTTAGCCTTCGGCACAGCCGAAGACAGCTTTCCTTACTTGTTTTAAATTTTTTTGTGTTTGCTTTTTAAGGATAATTGGTTTTATCAATGTTCTCGGCCTTGGATAAATTTAAAAAACATTATAGGACCTATGGTACCTTGTAAACTGAATTCCGAAGAAAAAAAAAAATAGAGCCTCTTACCGTTAGGGTCAAATAATGAAAACAGCACAGCTACTATTTGAATACCTAACACGGTGGGTTTTAAGCATGTCCCTCCATTTTTATACCTTTCATGAAAATGAAATGGTATTAAAACTTTGGTCCGATGTTTGTAAGTATGAGAAGAAGAAGAGATAGACCCATCAATAAGTATACCGAAATGATCAGGATGACGAGATGAGTTGATTTAGCCATGTCCGTCTGTCTGTCTGTCTGTTTGAACGCAAACTAGTCCCTCAGTTTTTGAGATATTTGGCTGAAATTTGGTATGCGGCCACCATTTTCCAATATAGGAATCCTTTATCGGAACCAGCAAGTTCGGAGCGATATTACATATAGCTCCATACAATCGATTGCTCCGATAAACGGATTTTGGGCTATAACTCCTGTAATTAAAGAGGTAGGAACGTGAAATTTTGTAGGTATTGCTATTTTTGTACGCGAAATATCGATATTGAAAATCATTGAGATGGGATAAATATTTCACATAGCTCCCATACAATCGATTATTCCGATAAACGGATTTTGGTTGATAACTCCTGTAGTTATATAGGTAGGAACGTTAAATTTCGTAGCTATTGCTATTTTAGAATGTGGAATGTCGATGTTAAAAATCAAAGAGATTGAACCAATATAGCACATCGCCCCCATATAGTCGATAGTTCCGATAATTTCGGTATGAGCTTAAGTTAAATTCACACAGGCTGTACTGGGATCAAACAGTGAAAATCGTGACGCTTATTCATGAAAGGTATTTAGCCCTCGGCACAGCCGAAGACAGCTTTCCTTACTGGTTTCCTTTGAATTCTTATGTTTGCCGCGTGCTTTTGGTACTGGACAAGCCTGCTCTAGGGCATTTGAGAGCGCCGTTGTAAAGGTCGTTACCAGATCATCCAGTTCTCCCACTGATGAGGGGGCTTGTGGAGGTAATACTGGTAGGTCCCTAGCTAATATTTGGTTATGTAGCTGCCAGTTAGTGTTGCGTGGATTTCGTTTCATAACTGGCTGCTCAACAATAAAGTCTAACACAATTTCTATGTACCGATGGTCAGAAAATGAATGCTCATCAAGAACACGCCATTTTCTGACCCACTCATAAGCGCCTTCGCTACAAACAGTGAGGTCTATAACCTCCCTACGAGCTTTAGTTATAAAAGTAGGCTCGTTACCCACGTTACAAACCACCAGGTTAGTTGTTAGTAGGTAGTCAAACAGAGACTCGCCCCTAGCGTTAATATCGGAGCTTCCCCACTGGACGTGATGAGCATTAGCGTCAGCTCCAATAATAAGATGGCCCGTACAGAAATTATCCACCAGATCTTTCACCTCCTTTTGTGGAGGAGGTTCTTCGGCGTCATAGGGCATATAGACCGACGCCATCGTTAGGCTGGTGCTGCCGACTGTTAAGCTGGCAACTGTAACGTCACCATTTGAGTAGTTGGGTAATAGAAAGGTGTTTAGCTCAGACTTTACCAAAATACAGGTTCTGACCTTGCCCTCATCATTGGCTTGGATGAGCTTGTACCCCTTAGTCCCCAATCCACAGATCCTAGAGCTATTGACCCAGGGCTCTTGGATAAGGACCACGTCTACGTCGCCTTTAGAAAGACGACTGCTAAAAACAGCCGAGGCTGCTTTAGATTTGTGCAGATTTATCTGAAGCACCACCAACATGAGCGAGTTCAGACTTCCCTGCCGCCAGCGTGTCGTCGAGGTCTGGCCTGTTCCGGGGGCTGTCTCTCAACGAGGAATTGTTCAGAGCACCTGCACGATTTGGCGTGGCGGGAACCCTGCTGTCTGAGGCAGCATCAACGTTAGTGTGCTCAGGTTTAGCCACGATCGTGACGTCGAGGCCTTCTTCGTCAAGCAGGCTTTCTTCTATCGCCGAGTTGTTCGCAGCACCATCGCAATTTGACGTGGCGGGAGCAGGAATGTCCTTCCAGTCGACGACATCTAGTCTTGCTCCTGGGTAGACTTCACGACAGTTCTTGCATCCTCGCACGCGAATATTTTGATCTGACCTTGGTGCCAGCCCGCATCAGTACCTCGCGGCGGACTACCCGGAGACTCACGCATTAAGTCGAGGAGGGCCCTGCCCATTTCATTCCGGACATACAGCCACCGGTCTTTGGGGATGGACCAACGGTCGTTACCTCGGTCAATGAAACCTATAAGGATTCTGTCCTTGGTTACTTCAGCAAAGCTGAGTTTTCCCACTACGGGGTTGAACTGATGCCGCTTCGGATGGGGGTTTACCTCACCGTCCGATCTCTGGCGTTTGAAGGGATTACCGTTCACCCTCTGAGGCACATAGGGCCTCTGGAAATTTGGTATCAGAGCTTTCGCTTCCTCCACCATCTTCCTTTCTTCCGGCGACAGCTTCTCCTGCGATGCTCCCTCATATTTTTTAAGGATCCTTGCGGCCTTTCTTTTATGCCAGTACGCAAAGCGTCGGGGAGATGCCTCTTGGGGGGATTCAGACTCGTAGTTGCCATCGCGGTCTCTCCCTTTGCGGCGTCGTCCTTCTCTTTCGAAACTCTGAAACCAGGTCGTGAGACCATTGCCCCAGATGTGAAGAGATTGGGTTTCGTACCAGCGCTTGATGGAAGTTTAGCTTCCGCCGTTTTCTGCTTGACTGCGTAGGCAGCCGCACTGCTGCTTGCTCCCATCAAGTCACTCTTACTTGATAGCAGTTTGGGGGATGACTGACCCGTAGTTTCCATCGCTGTTGGCCTCCCAGTTAACTTTGAGGCGGAGTTTGTTCTCCGGCGTTGTGTTTTCGCTTGCTCGTTAATTGCTTTGTATTTTGTGTGTTCTTCATCTTGTTCGTACGACCCCTCGCCGGACAAGGCCAGCTTAGGGTTAAGGGTAGTGTAAGGGGAAGTGTGTCGTCCGCCGCGGCAGAGCCCCATACCGCGGTAAGACCATAGTTACTCCCTGAGGCGGCCCGGTATCAGTGAGGCTCCGTTCGACTACAGCCACGATTTGCCTCCCGGCTGCAAACGTCCAATGGGCACGGTATCGGATAACACCCTGGATTGGGAGGGAAAAGTTTTGCACATTTATATAGCGAGCCGCTTGCTTCAAGACAGACGCTCGCTTACAGCCGCACCTCATGGTATACAGACGCTGCGAAAAAGACCCCGGTGAGCCCTTAAACCAAGTATGTCAGAGTGGCCCCACCGGGGCTCCCTCTCTTTCTGCCGCGAGCCTAGGTAGCTCAACGTTGCCCAGAGTGCACGAACGAGGACGCAAGAGTCGGGATTGAGCGCGGTCACTCAGCAACCACACCCCATTACACTCCAAAATTTCAGCTACTTTATTATAATCTTTTCTTAGAAATTTTTGTGTCCTCTATGAGTAGCTGCAAAACCATTGACTTCGGATCGGAAGAAACCCCTATCAATGATAAAGGTAAACCATCCTTGATTGTATTTAAATTAGGTAAAAGTACACCACGAATTTTATGATTCTCTAATGAAGTAAAACTAATTTAACCTCGGCCACTAGAAGTTTTTAATTTTATTACTTTTGTGTTACAGCTTTTTTAATCAGGCAGCCGAAATAGGGCGTTTTTGAAAAAAAAAAATTAAATATGGCGTTTCTGAAACACATTCTGAGTTAGGGCGTTTTTGAAAAAAATATTGAAATAGGGCGTTTTCGAACTGACTGCCGAGATAGGGTGAGCTTCCACTCAGGCATCGATATACAAATGCTAGTATATTTTAATATCATTTATACGTGAACCGGTTTTATTGCATATTGCCTTTTGTATTGCTCTCGTGCATTGTTCAGATAATACAATTTCTAAAATTTTGCGCGCCATAACTGTAAATATGCATTTAGAAATAGTAGGATAATCTAAAGTGACATACATCATTTTGCATAGAAGCGTCGAAAGTGATTCGAAAGGGCACTGGAAGATCATAAGGAAGGTGTAAACCTGTGTAGTTATCTTAATTAAATACTAATTAAGTTAATATTTATTATTTCTACTTTGTATATTGTTCAAGATCAATTTTGTCAATTTTATATTTCAATTTTAAATTTTCTTAAAATTTACTTAATAACGAAAAGTTTGTATCAAAATAAAAATTATATAAAAATATAAATATAATGTGGTAACTTTATTGACTAGCTACAATATGAAAGATATAAAAGAAAAAGTTAAGGAGACAGTTGAAAGAAATATATTAAAAAACTATGACTTTAGCGTTTTTTTGCTCTCCTGACAAATTATGATTTTGTAACTTAGAACGTTATTCGCGATGATGCTTCAAATGTTAGCTGCAGCGCGGCTTATGCCGTTTTAACAAGAGAATGTTATACAAATGTGAGATTAACAGTTTTTATATCAATGTGATGTCGAAATGTATATTGGCTCAACAAGTTTTTTTTTATCAATTTGACGTGAACCCGGTTGTTTGCATCATTTTTAAAGTTAAATAAAACTTTTCGAAGTAATGTATTATTAACATGAGAAATTGATATGACAATGTCATACATGCTAATGTTGATTCAGCAACTTTTGTATCAATTTAACGTAACCCTGTTTGTTTGATAATTTTCATTTTTTGCTGAAATGTAAAATTGATAAAGCAGAAATGTTAGTTTTACAAGCGACTTTTCTCATATATATCCTACCTCATACGCTCTACAATTCGAATTAAGCACATAAACGGAATTTTGATTGGTGCTCTGTAATATAATATCGTCCATCTCGTTCACTGAAAATAAAAGAAAAATGCATAACTAATTAAACCGAGCTTATTAACATATCGAGCCATGTCTACAAAAAGACGAATGATTTTATTATCACACGCATCATCCCTCAAAGTTTCATACACGGTTAAAAAAGCCTAAATTTTAAGCCCGTCTAAAGTTTAAGCGATTTTTAAACTTTTTTTTTGGAATATTTTAAGCCTTCCAAAAGATT
Source organism: Campiglossa producta (assembly GCA_964058755.1). NCBI lineage: Eukaryota > Metazoa > Arthropoda > Insecta > Diptera > Tephritidae > Campiglossa > Campiglossa producta. The sequence continues at coordinate 80,632,882 of CAXKVI010000004.1, forward strand.
AAAAAGAAATTCAATTTCTTTTGGTTTCTATTTAAGATCTAAATGAAACAGCAGGGACAAAATATTTCAAATCAGCACAAAAAAATGTGTCTTATATTTTGATGATTTGTACCTTAATCGATAGCTCTACGAGAAATATTGTAGTCCCGAAAGTTTCTTTGCAAAATTTTAGTTTTTGGAAAAGTTATTCGCAAAAAAAATTTAAAAAAATTACAAAAAGCACTTTTTTACAAAAATCGTTATAATTCAACGGCTTAACTAAATTTAATGCAATGAATGCAATATAAAAGGCAATTGTGTATATTTTGATATACTTTTGAAAAAATTTAACAAAAAAGTTTTTATACCTTTCATGAACATGAAATGGTATTATAACTTTGGTCCGATGTTTGTAAGTATGAGAAGAAGAAGAGATAGACCCATCAATAAGTATACCGAAATGATCAGGATGACGAGATGAGTTGATTTAGCCATGTCCGTCTGTCCGTCTGTCTGTCTGTCTGTCTGTCTGTCTGTCTCTCTGTCTGTTTGAACGCAAACTAGTCCCTCAGTTTTTGAGATATCTGGCTGAAATTTTGTATGCGGCCACCATTTTCCAATATAGGAATCATTTGTCGGAACCAGCAAGATCGGACCGATATTACATATAGCTCCCATACAATCGATTGTTCCGATAAACCGATTTGGGCTATAACTCCTTCAATTTAAGAGCTAGGAACGTGAAATTTTGTAAGTGTTACTATTTTTATATGTGAAATATCGATGTTGAAAATCATCGAGATGGGATAAATATTTCACATAGCCCCCATACAATCGATTGTTCCGATAAACGGATTTTGGTAGATAACTCCTTTAGTTTATGAGCTAGGAACGTGAAATTTTGTAAGTATAGCTATTTTTATATGTGAAATATCGATGTTGAAAATCATCGAGATGGGATAAATATTTCACATAGCCCCCATACAATCGATTATTCCGATAAACGGATTTTGGGCTATAACTCCTTTAATTTAAGAGCTAGGAAGGTGAAATTTTGGAAGTATTGCTACTTTTATATGTGAAATATCGATGTTGAAAATCATCGAGATGGGATAAATATTTCACATAGCTCCCATACAATCGATTATTCCGACAAACGGATTTTGGGCTATAACTCCTGTAATTAAACACGCAGGAACGTGAAATTTTGGACGTATTGCTATTTTTATATCCGAAATATCGATGTTGAAAATCATCGAGATGGGATAAATATTTCACATAGCCCCCATACAATCGATTGTTCCAATAAACGGATTTTGGTAGATAACTTCTGTAATTAGATAAGTAGGAAAGTGAAATTTCGTAACTATTTCTCTTTTAGAATGTGGCATGTCGATGTTAAAAATCAATGAGATTGGACCAATATAACACATCGCCCCCATATAATCGATAGTTCCGAAAATTTCGGTATAAGCTAAAATTAAATTGACACAGGCTGTACTGGGGATCGAACAGTGAAAATCGTGACGCTTATTCATGAAAGGTATTTAGCCTTCGGCACAGCCGAAGACAGCTTTCCTTACTTGTTTTAAATTTTTTTGTGTTTGCTTTTTAAGGATAATTGGTTTTATCAATGTTCTCGGCCTTGGATAAATTTAAAAAACATTATAGGACCTATGGTACCTTGTAAACTGAATTCCGAAGAAAAAAAAAAATAGAGCCTCTTACCGTTAGGGTCAAATAATGAAAACAGCACAGCTACTATTTGAATACCTAACACGGTGGGTTTTAAGCATGTCCCTCCATTTTTATACCTTTCATGAAAATGAAATGGTATTAAAACTTTGGTCCGATGTTTGTAAGTATGAGAAGAAGAAGAGATAGACCCATCAATAAGTATACCGAAATGATCAGGATGACGAGATGAGTTGATTTAGCCATGTCCGTCTGTCTGTCTGTCTGTTTGAACGCAAACTAGTCCCTCAGTTTTTGAGATATTTGGCTGAAATTTGGTATGCGGCCACCATTTTCCAATATAGGAATCCTTTATCGGAACCAGCAAGTTCGGAGCGATATTACATATAGCTCCATACAATCGATTGCTCCGATAAACGGATTTTGGGCTATAACTCCTGTAATTAAAGAGGTAGGAACGTGAAATTTTGTAGGTATTGCTATTTTTGTACGCGAAATATCGATATTGAAAATCATTGAGATGGGATAAATATTTCACATAGCTCCCATACAATCGATTATTCCGATAAACGGATTTTGGTTGATAACTCCTGTAGTTATATAGGTAGGAACGTTAAATTTCGTAGCTATTGCTATTTTAGAATGTGGAATGTCGATGTTAAAAATCAAAGAGATTGAACCAATATAGCACATCGCCCCCATATAGTCGATAGTTCCGATAATTTCGGTATGAGCTTAAGTTAAATTCACACAGGCTGTACTGGGATCAAACAGTGAAAATCGTGACGCTTATTCATGAAAGGTATTTAGCCCTCGGCACAGCCGAAGACAGCTTTCCTTACTGGTTTCCTTTGAATTCTTAAATATGCATCAAAATAAGATGATATGTTGAGTTTCAGCATATTTCCCCGAGCTCTTTTTTAAAAAAACTCATTTAAAATACCAATTTTAGTCAAATTTTGAGGTTTTTTGCATTTTTAAAACGGTTATACCCCTTTTTCATTATTCAAGTCTTGAATTCAATTCTGCCGCGACACCGGCGAAGGGGGTGAGAAGCGAGGGGAAGAGTACACTTGAAAGCGTACCGTCAACTCGTTTCAAGTTTTTCTTGCTATCTCTTTCACTCCTCCTTGTACCCCCATATTTTGTTTCATAATTGCTTTCAAGAAAAATTGACAAGTGTAGACACGAATAGAAAACACAAAAGAGAACGCCAGCAGAGTTGAAAGCAATACTTGACAAATGTAAAACCGGAGTTAGTTTGCTCTAAAAACTACTTGAGATAAAGTTGTAGACCTGAAATTTCTCTAAATGGTCCGAAGAGTTTTTCTCTAGGAGTCACCAATTCGAAAATATCGCGATTGCAAAACTAATTCCATACATTATATTCAAATAAATGCCACGTATACTTTTCGGGATTTTTCTCGAAAACGGTTATATGTATCGAACAATTTTCTTTTACCGTTTGTTCGTCACGAAGTTCCTCATCGACAATGAAAATAGTTATTTTTGTAAACCCTATAGTTCTCTAGATAGAGCCAAATTTACTCCATTCATGATATCAATAACCTATAGTGGATTAATACCTCAATTCTGTAAGCTGTATCTAGTCACTACTAGAGACATTTCGTGGTCTATTTCAAATTTGATACAATTTGGTATTCAGTAAGCTGCCTCACATCTCTAGTCTCAATAAAGAGTCACTAATTTGTCATCTGCTTGTAGGCAGGTAACAAACGAAATTAATTATAGAAATTTTTTTAAAAAATTTAAAAAAAATTTAAAAAGTGAATTTACGAATTAGAAGTATTTATAGATTAAAAAAAAGTTAATTAAGTTTTTAAAAATTAAATAAAAAAATGAAAATTTACTGTTCGTGGACCGGCACTTGACCTGCGCCTCCCGCGTCATAATCCGGACGCTTAACGCCTGGGCTACATCGACATCTATAGGTCAAGTTTCAAATGCGTTACTTAAAATTTATGCAATTTTTGTATTCACCACACCTTAAAAGGAGCAAGAGAGAGACTATGGTAGATTTCTTGAAGCTTTCTCTTATAGAATACCGGAGTCATCTCAAGTCACAAAAATTGTATCTAATGAAAGATCTCAAATTTATACCAGTATTCTGTAATTCTGTCTCATATCAAGTCACTAAATTTGAGATATTTCATTAGATACAATTTTTGTGACTTGAGATGATTCCGGTATTCTATAAGAGAAAGTCACAAGAAATTTACAATAGTCTCTCTCTCGCTCATTTTAAGGTGTGGTGAATACAAAAATTGCATAAATTTTAAGTAACGCTTTTGACACTCGCCCTATAGATGTCGATGTAGCCCAGGCGTTAAGCGTCCGGATTATGACGCGGAAGGTCGCAGGTTCAAGTGCCGGTCCGCGAATAGTAAATTTTTATTTTTTTATTTAATTTTTTTAAATTTAATTAACTTTTTTTAAACATATAAATACTTCTAATTCGTAAATTCACTTTATTTTTAATTTTTTCAATTTTTTTACAATTTCTCTTTAATTAATTTCGTTTGTTACCTGCCTACAAGCAGATGACAAATTAGTGACTCTTTATTGAGACTAGAGATGTGAGGCAGCTTACTGAATACCAAATGGTATCAAATATGAAATAGACCACGAAATGTCTCTATTAGTGACTAGATACAGCTTACAGAATTGAGGTATTAGTGACTTAATATGAGACAGAATTACAGAATACTGGTATAAGTTTAGATATCTTGTATAGCAAAAATTTAGATAGAGCTTAATTTTTGTGGAGAGCTTAGGTTGAGCCCCAGAAAGAAAACTGCAAAAGTACCCATCGATCCCACTTGTGCAAAAAAAGTTATTCGGGGTCAAAGATCCATATTTAAAGTTTTTTTTGTTTTTTTGTGATTTTTTGTGATTTTTCTCGACTTTTGACGCTGAATAACTTTTTTAGCACATATGGGACGACGAGAATCTTTGCAGTTTTCTTTCTTTAAAAAATTTAGGTTCAAATTTTTAACCATGTAGCAAGTAAACAAGTACCGTTACGTAATAAGAGCATGAGCGATTTTGCCGTAAGTGCCTTGCGTTCGATTTAAGGCAGAATTATTCTTCCTTTCCTTATCGCTAACGCCATACCCATAACGCCAATCAGCTGTTCCAACCACCCTTTGGAAATCAATGTGAACGCGTTAGCGTTCCCTGCAAAAATCGTTGGATTATGTGTTCCTATGTTTTGATAGTGATCCTTTGTATACCTCATGGGACCACCTTCCGCTTTTTGAAATCCGATCATTGCTCGTGCCTTATCGGCGAAAATCACGCAATGTTATTTGGAGCACAATTTATATAAAAAAAGGATTACATTTGGAGTACTCTGATGGAGTACTCTTTGGATAGGAAATAGAGTACTCTCGATTTTTGCAGGGTTATGTTATGGCAAGTATAATCGATTACATTGATTTCCATAAGTTTGGTTGGAACGGCTGATTGATGTTATGGGTATGACGTTAGCGATAAGGAATATTAATTCTACCTTTAGTGAGCTAGCAAGGAATCATACGTATTTTTTCTCTTTAGAAATCAATGTAATAGAGCGAGATTCCAGAGCCGCCGGGCATCACTAATTTTATAATTTATGTAGCCATTATTCCTGGATAGTCCTCCCCGAATCTAGAACGAATGTGGAAATTTCAAAGTTGTACCTGTGACAGGGGCTCAGGTACCAGGGGTCAAAGTAGCCAAAAAATTACCCTAACTTCACTTACATTATAATGTATGATTTTCACATATTTGTCGTAGAACACCACCCTGGGTTAGTATATAGTATATATTTAACGGATTTGGTCAACTTTGGCTGTTTTTAAATACACGATTTTTTCCAGAATTTTACTACCCTTATAGTACATTTACACCGCACCAAATTTAGCGAATTTAAATGAAGCAGTTCGATATCGTTTACACTGGCCAATTTGCATTTGGCTCCACCTTCCCTGCAAGAATCTTCTACCAGGACAAAAAGCCACCGAAAGAAAATGCACTACCTTGATGTTTTAAACACCTGTAGAGTAATAATAAAAGAAGAGTCAAGAAGGCTTCAATCTTTAGATTGGTAGAATTGACAAATTTTCTTAAAAAAAAAAAACTAGTTAAAATTGTTATTTAGAGCTGTGCATAGTGCAAAAGTTATCACACGTCAATTACCCTTTACGGTTCTTGCTGGGCAATTCTTAATATGGAACACAGGCAGGGTTGCTATTTTGAGGAATTGTGGACTGTATTGTTCGGCAAATGAGGTCAAATGTGATGGAATTACAAATTTGGAAAATGAGATTTGTATGGAAAAAAGCGCCAAATTTGCAATTTTTCGCCAAATTTTACTAATTTGGTGCGGTGTAAATGTACTATTAAGTAGCATCAGGCATTTTTCGACTTCATCCCATAATAAAAAGTTCAGCCAGACACCTCAAAGCTGGGAACTTTACTTACTTAAAATAGCCTTTAACCGCCTAGGCGATTTTGGCCGTCCAACATGTTACGTCAGTCGGTTCTTTGTTCAGCCAACTGGCGCCAATTAGTTGGTCCTGCTATCGAAGTGGTGGTCTCCCTCTTCCTCTACTTCCACCGGCGGGTGCCGATAAAAATACCTTCTGGGCCGGAACGTCTTCGTTCATTCGCTGAACTATGTCCACGTCTGCGTAAAGCTCATACAGCTCATCATTATATCTTCTTCGGTACTCGCCGTCGCCAACTTTTAGGGGTCCATAAATCTTTCGAAGAGTTTTTCTCTCGAATACTCCCAGAGCCGCCTCATCAGTGTTGTTTTTGTTCGTCGAGAGAGGACTTTACTTCTAAATTGCCTACTCACATAGCAGAATCCCGGGACTGACTTTCCTATACCGACACCGTTACTCCTCCTCGAACCATTTAGATGACTTGATGCAGGCCATCAGGTCATTTATGTCCATCTCCGTGACCTGGCGTAGGCTGACCAGGAAGGGAACTCCCAAAAAGCGCATTCTCGCGCACTTAAAGCCGGGCAGTTGCAGATGAGGTGCTCCACCGTTTCCTCCTCCTCATCATCCTTACAACTCCTACAGCATCGTCGGTAGGGCACACCAAGTCTTTCTGCGTGCCTACCAATGAGGCAGTGCCCAGTTAATACTCCTATTAATATGGAGATTTCTCTTCTCCTTAGGGCATAAATTTGTCTTGATCTTTTATGATCCCATTTCGGCCAGGTTTCTTTGGATATCCGGCATCCTGGAGATTGCAGCCATCTTTCGTTGGCTTGGCGGAGTGTGTACTCCTTCAGCATAAGTTTGCATGTGGCAAACGGCATACCTAAGCGCTCTTTATCGCGAAGAACCTGCTTGGTCGTGCCCTGCCTCGCAAGTTCGTCTGCCCTACAATTTCCCTCAATGTCCCTATGCCCCGGGACCCATGTGAGGTTAACGCGATTCTGTTGGGCCATCTCTTGTAGAAATCGACGACAGCTGAGCGTCAGTTCAGAGTTGAACGAGTAAGAGCCAAGGGATTTGATGGCCGCCTGGCTGTCGCTGAATATAAAAATGTCCTGTCTGATAGTGTGTTGGCCTATCCAAGCCTCGGCGTCCATGATTGCTGAAACTTCAGCCTGGAAGACACTGCAGTGATCAGGTAGTCTGAAGGAGAGCTCAAGGTTCAGATCCTTTGAATAAACCCCTCCCCCAACTCTGCCGTCTAACTTCGAGCCATCAGTATAAATGGAAGTGCCGCCATGAGTGACGGGACTCCGATCCGTGCTCTCCTATTCTTCCCTGCTGGGAATGTTGATTTTAAAACCGCTATTTCCGACTGTTGTGGTCGCACAGCGATCTGTGTTCAGCGGAAGAAAGCTATAGGATCCCAAAATACAGGCGTGTCCAGTAGTGCTTGCGCCCCAGCCGGACGTTTCCCTTAGACGCAGAGCCGATGCTGATGCTACTCGGTGCCCTTCCAGATCGAGTGGCAAAATGCCAAGAATGGCCTGGAGTGCTTCATTGGGCGTTGTTCTTAACGCACCGCTTATACAGATCAGGCACGATCTGTGTACTTTACCTAGCAGATTAAGGTTTGTTGCCTTGGTTTGTGGGAATTTGCCCCTATACTCTATAGCTAAGTCATCTGCATATGCCACTACCTTCCCGCCCCCCAGCTTGTGTCTCGCAGCATCGAGTTGACAGTGAGGTTCCATAGAAGCGGGGAGAGAACACCACCCTGAGGCGTTCCCCTTGTGACATAGCGTGATAAGTCAACCGAGCCCAGTGATGAAACTATTCGTCTACCCCTTAGCAGTTGATCAATAAGTCCAATAAGAGACCTGCTTATGCCCAGACTTGTTAAAGCGGTGTTTATAGCATCAGGGCTTATGTTGTTGAAGGCTCCTTCAATATCTAAAAAGGCCAGAAGACAGTACTCCTTTTCATACAGCGATTTTTCAATAACAGAAACTAGGCTGTGAAGCGCAGTTTCTGTAGATTTCCCTTTGGTGTATGCATGCTGATAGCTACAGATCAGGTTGCTATCAATAGTAGAGGAGAGGTAGTCATTTATTATCCTCTCGAAGGTCTTGAGCACAAAGGATGAGAGACTGATCGGCCTATAGTCCTTGGGCTCGTAATGAGACGCCTTCCCCGCCTTAGGAATAAACACTACCGTGGCACTTCTCCAGGAGCACGGAATGTAGCTAAGAGCCAGGCAGGCTGTATAGAGAAATACCAGCCATTTTGCTGATGTCTCCAGCGTGTTTATGAGTTGTGCGGGAATAGTCCCGTCTGGCCCGGCAGCCTTGAACGGTTCGAAGCTTTTAACCGCCCACCTAACCTTTTCCTCCGTGATGGGTATGTGTACAGCCAGGTTTGTTGTAGGTGCTAGGGGTTCCTCATGTAAGTTCCCTGGGAAGTGCGTATTCAAGAGCAGCTCTAGGGTTTGCCTCTCCGTGCTGGTCCAGGATCCGTCATGTTTGCGCAAATAGCTTGTGGCTGTTTGAGTTTTTGAGAGCACTCGTCTAAGTCTCGCTGTATCGTCGACATTTTCGACCCCAGTGCAGAAATTTCTCCACGACACTCTCTTCGCCTGCCTCAGAGCTTTTTTGTAGGCCCTGAGTTTAACTTTATATTCGAGCCATTGAGTCTCCGTGCCAAGGCTCTTGGCCTTATTAAATTGTGTCCTACATGATTTACGGAGCGAGTCCAGGTCGTAGGACCACCAATGCGGCCTATGTTTACCGCGTGGTTTTGGCACTGGGCAAGCCTGCTCTAGGGCATTCGAGAGCGCCGTTGTAAATGTCTTTACCAGATCCTCCAACTCCCCTACTGATGAGGGGACTTGTGGGGGCAGTGCTGGCAAGTCCCTAGATAGTATTTCATTGTGTAGCTGCCAGTTAGTGTTACGTGGGTTGCGTTTCATAACCGGCTGCTCAACAGAAAAGCCTAGAACTAATTCTACGTACCGGTGGTCGGAGAATGAGTGTTTATGGAGAACGCGCCATTTTCTGACCCACTCATAAGCGCCTTCGCTGCAAATAGTGAGATCTATGACCTCCCTACGGGTTTTAGTAATAAACGTAGGTTCGTTACCCACGTTGCAAACTACCAGGTTAGTTGTTAACAAATAATCAAACAACGACTCTCCTCTAGCATTGATATCGGAGCTTCCCCACTGGACGTGATGAGTATTGGCGTCAGTTCCGATAATAAGATGACCCATGGAAAAATTTGCCACCAGGTCTTTTACCTCCCTCTGTGGCGGAGGTTCTTCGGCGTCGTAGGGCATATAGACCGACGCCATCGTCAGACTGGTACTGTCGACTGTTAAACTGGCAGCTTTAACGTCACCATTGGTATAGTTGGGCAAGAGAAAGGCATTCAGCTCAGACTTAACCAAAATACAGGCTCTAACCCTGCCCCCCTCGCTGGCTTGGATTAGCTTAAAACTCTTAGTCCCCAAACCGCAAATCCTTGAGCTGTTGACCCAGGGTTCTTGGATGAGGACCACATCTATGTCGCCTTTAGAGAGACGACTGATTAAAGCAGCCGTGGCTGCTTTAGATTTGTGCAGGTTTATCTGAATCACCACCAACATGAGAGCGCTCAGACTTCCCTGCCACCGCCGTATCGTCGAGTTCCACCTCGTCTGGAGGCTTATCTTTCAACGACGATTTGTTCACACCACGATTTGGCGTAGCCGAGATCCTACTAACTATGGCAGTATTGACATTGGTGCGCTCAGGATTAGCTGCTATCACTGTGACGTTGAGGTCTTCCCCGTCCAGCAGGCTGTCTCCCATCTGCTCCTTCGCCATTTGACGTGGCAGATACCATACTTTCCGAGTCGGACATCTTCGACTCCTCTACCGGCACTGCGATGTCCGAGCCCTCCGGTGCAGCCGCGGTATACGTGGATCACGATCTGACCCATGCCGTAGTGCACTCGTCCATTGCACCGTTTAAGGGGCTCGAGTGCTTCCTTAGTCAAGGTGAAGACCACTTGCCTGTCAGGCCCTAACGCATCCTCGACCAGATTGACACCCCAGTCCTGCGTCGGGAGAGACGGGTTCATGATCCTCAGCATCCTGAGAATTCTCTCAGGTTCAGCAGGGATAGCAGGAATCCACGCTCTTGCCCTTGGCCGAGCCGGGATGTCCTTCCAGTCGACAACCTCGATTCTTGCCCCTTGGTAGATCTCACCCAGTCTTGCAGCTGCTGCCTTGTACAGTGCAACAGTTTTTTGCATCCTCGCAAGCGAATACCTTGATTCGGCCCTGGTGCCATCCCGCATCAGAACCCATCGGCGTGGCACCCGGAGACTCATCCATAATGTCGAGAAGGGCATTACCGATAGCATTCCGGACGTACCGCCACTGGTCCCTAGGGATGGCTCAGCTTTCGTTACCTCGGTCAATGACGCCTATGAGGATCCTATCCTTAGTTACTTCAGCAAAGCTGAGTTTACCCACTACGGGGGCGTGTTGCTGCCGCTTCGGGTGAGGTTTTAAATCCACGTCCGATCTCTGGCGTTTGAAGGGATTTCCTTTAACCTTCTTTGGCGCGTAATCGCTTTGGAAGTTCGGTAAGATAGCTTCAGCCATCTCCACTGTCTTTCTAGCATTCGGCGATAGCGTCTCTTGTGAAATACCCTCGTATTTCTTCAGGATCCTCGCGGCCGCTCTTTTGTCCAAGTACTCAGAGCGACTGGGAGATGTATTTTGGGATAAATTTCGACCCGTAGTTGCCATCGCGGTCGTTCCCTTATTTGGATCTCTGGGGTCAGGTCGTGAGACCACTGCCACAGACGTTAAAGACTTGGTTTCGGTACCGGCACTTACTAGGACTTTAGCATCAGCCGTTGTTGGCTTCACTTCACCGGTACTTACTTTGGGGATTGCCCCCCTGTTATCCAGAGCTAATCGACCCGTAGTTGCCATCGCTGTCGATCTCTCGGCTGATAGAGAAATGGAGTTTGTCCTCCGACGTTGCGTTCTCGCTTGCTCCAGCATTTTCCTCCTCTGCTGTGCAGTATACATTGTTGTATCTTTAGTTTTATGGTTTTTGTTACTATTTATCATCTTGTTCGTACGACCCCTCGCCGGGCATGGCCAGTTTAGGGTCAAGGGAAGAGTAAGGGGAATGTGTCGTCCGCCGCGGCAGAGCCCCATACCGCGGTAAGGACATAGTTACTCTCCGAGGCGGCCCGGTATCAGGGAGGCTCCGTTCGATTACAGCCACGATTTGCCTCCCGGCTGCAAACGTCCAATGGGCACGTGGTCGCATAACACCCTGGATTGGGAGGGGGCGATCTTAGTCGTCGCGCCAGAGAGGCTTGGCTTCTCTCGTGATGTAGTACCGGTGGCGCTAGGATCACAAGGGCAGCGTAGCCCTGTGGCTATCGACTTAAGCCCTCGTACCGCGGCAAGGTGTCCACCCTTCACGAGGGACAAAGTCCCTTACTATCTCGAAATTATGGCTGCCAACAGTGGCGTGGTTGCCAAGGCGCTGACTCTTTGCTTGATGCCAACAGGTACTTCGTTTTACCTTCGTTCACCACCAAACCGATTTTTTCCGCTTCCTTTTCTAATTTGGAGTACGCAGAAGTTACGGCGCGGTTGTTGAGGCCAATGATGTCGATGTCGTCGGCATACGCCAACAGTTGTACGCTCTTGTAATATATTGTTCCAGCGCGGTTAAGTTCTGCAGCTTGTATTATTTTCTCCAGCATCAAATTAAAGAAATCGCAAGATAGGGGGTCGCCCTGCCTGAAACCTCGTTTAGTTTCGAACGGCTCGGAGAGGTCCTTCCCAATTCTGACCGAGCTGGTGGTGTGGTTCAGCGTCATTTTGCACAGCCGTATAAGTTTTGCTGGGAAACCAAAATCAGACATAGCGGCATATAGGCAACTCCTTTTCGTGCTCTCGAAGGCGGCTTTAAAATCAACAAAGAGATTGTGTGTGTCGATCCTTTTCTCACGGGTTTTTTCCAAGATTTGGCGCATTGTAAAAATCTGGTCGATGGTAGATTTACCAGGTCTGAAGCCACACTGATAAGGTCCAATCAGTCGGTTTACGTCAGGCTTCAGTCTTTCGCACAATATGCTTGATAGGACCTTATATGTGATACTCAAAAGGCTGATTCCACGATAGTTGGCGCAGTTTGCGGGATCACCCTTCTTATGGATTGGGCAGAAAACACTTAGATTCCAATCTTCAGGCATGCATTCATCCGAACATATTCTGCACAAGAGCTGATGCATGCACCTTACCAGCTCCTCGCCGCCGCATTTAAATAGCTCAGCGGGCAGGCCATCCGCACCCGCCGCTTTATTGTTTTTTAGCCGTGATATAGCTACTCGCATCTCGTTGTAGTCGGGTTGTGAAACTTCGATTCCATCGTCTTCGATTGTGAAGTCGGGTTCGTCGTCTTCTCTAGATTGTTGCTCCGTTCCTCCGTTTGGAAGGGCAGAGAAGTGATCCCTCCATAACCCTAGTACTCTCTGAACATCTGTCACCAGGTCGCCGTTGTCATTTTTACAGGAATTCTTTGATACAATTTTCGGGCGTTGCTTCTGCTGGCTAGCATTTCAAGCTCTTCGATTTCGCGCTTTTCCACTTCCCTTTTCTTCGCCCGAAAAAGCCGTCTCGCTTCCCTCTTCATCTCGCGGTAGTGTTCACACTAACGTTGCCTTATAGACGTCGTCCTTTCTTTTCATTGCGTCTTTGCACTCTCTATCATCGTACCAGCTGTTTTTTCGCATTTGCCGGAATCCAATTACTTCTTCGGCTGTGGTACAAAGTGATCCGGAGATATGCTCCCACTGCTCGTGCACTCCGCTGGGTTAAATTGTGCTCTCAGAGAGCAGGTGCGCGAGTCGTTCTGCGAAATCATTCGCTGTCTGTTGTGACTGCAGCTTTTCGACGTCCAGCTTTCCTTGCGTTTTTGTGGTGCCTCTTTCGTTGTACTTAGGCGAGTACGAATCTTGGCTGCTACCAAGTAGTTATCGGAGTCGATGTTTGGACCCCGCATCGTACGTACGTCCATAACGCTGGAAGCATGCCGTCCGTCTATCACAAAGTGATCGACCTGATTGCGTGTTTTCCGATCTGGCGATAGCCATGTTGCTTGATGGATCTTTTTATGCTTGAACCTGGTGCTAAACGATATGGTGAAAAATCGTAGTTTTATTCGGATTGTGGCGAGACGCTCGGTTTCGGCTGTGAAAAACACTACCTGTTTCACAAGCCTCTTTCGCACCACAAAACCGACGCCGGATCTGCGCTCATTAATGTGGCCGCTCCAGTAGACATTGCAGGTTTGGATGGTCTTATAACCTTGCCCCGTCCATCGCATTTCTTGTATAGCGGTGATGTCAGCTTTTGCCTGTTTGAGAATCCGGGCATCGTCACCTTCCCTGCTAAGGGTTCGGACATTCCAAGAACATGCCCTGATTTCCTTAATCATATTCCTATTTCGTTTGCCGTGGTCGTTATCTAAAGAGTGAGTTATCATATCCGAGGCCTGAATATTGGATCTCATTGGAAGTTTGTTTTTATGTGGTGGGTCCCAAACCCTACGCACAACCCGTTTCTGTGTGGGTGGTTGGATTTAAATTACCCATTTATATAGCGAGCCGCTTGGTTCAAGACAGACGCCCGCTGGCAGCCGCACCTCATGGTGACAGACGCTGCTGATGAAGTCCCCTGGCAAGCCCTTAAACCGATTATGTCGGAGTGGCCTTGTCAGGTTGTCGCCTTCTCACTTTAGTTCACCGTCGAACGGGTGTTCAGGGGCTATCCAGAGATAAGTGGGCTTTCCCGGACGTAGTGAGCTGCTTGGACCGCACATAGAAGAACCGCTCTGGCCATTCCCAGTTGAATGGCGAGCAGAAGCTTTCCCCACTTGCGTGGACACACGGCCCCACCTCCAAGCAGGGAACTTTACTTCATTCTTATTGCGATTTTTCTTGTTTAAGCGGGTTTACCCAACTCATAGTGTATCAATACAAGTGTGAACTGTAGCTTTGACAGAAATGTCAAAACACACTTCCACGTCAAGTCACAATTGTCAAAACACACATCCATGTCAAAAATCTGGGTTGCTATTGTTGTTTCCGTTGCGCTAGGGTTTTGTGCAGCACCGAATATCAATGAGACAGGGTTCTTGTTTGCACAAAAGTGTTGCTGTGTTGCACAACTTTTTCAGTCCAGTTTCTAGGGCAACTTTTAAGCGAATCTTTCAGTTTCATGTATTTATTATACTTTATATCAAAGAAAAAAAAACACAAAATAAAAAAACTTAAAACTAGTAATTTTTTTTTTTATTTTACAGAAAAATTTTGAGGTAAGTATCTTCGAAATGAGAAATTAGACAGAAAATGAAAACAAACGTTTTTTTTTCAATATCCCGTTAGCACTAACCAACACTTTTTATGATAGATAACAAACGATTTCTGTACATTGAACTGGCGGCTAGAGCTAATGGGAGATGCCAACAGTTTTAAGTTGGACCTTTACACTTTTACGGAAATTGTGAAAGTCACACTGGAAAAATCTGGTTACCTTTTTATATTTGGAAACATGTATGTACGATGGTTTTGGATAGATTTACTATCAAACACATCCCTTAACAGTTTGACTTAAATTAATGCAATGAGGCTATAACTATATAACAGTACACCTGCACAAAGAATGTTTCAAACCCCAAGATTTGGTATTTGTTTCCTTTAGAGGTCAACCCTAATAAATGAGCTAGAATTATGGAAGATAGGTCAAAATACGGGGTTTGGCCTCAGGATCACGAATCCGGAAGCGCTTCTTTGATATTTTGCTTCTCTGAAGAGAACCCGCCCCAATTTTGGTACCGGACCCGGGTCAATTTTCATTTTTTTGACCATAACTTTCCACAGACAGAAAAAATTAAAAAAGCGCTTCCGGATTCGTGATCCTCAGGCCAAAACCCGTCTTTTGAGCTATCTTCCGTAATTTTAGCTAATTTATTAGCAGTTTTTTGTTATTTGTTTAATAGAAAATAGTGAGCAGACTCGAAAGAGTTATTCTAACTAATAGTTTTGTATGATTCGCTGTTATTTATGATATTAAAAAAATCAAGTTTCTAAGTTTTAGCGAACTACTTTTTTATGCTACCCTTTCTTGTGCAAATACGCATACACAAAATGTTGAGTATATTTTTAAAACGTTTTTCAACGTTTTCTTCAGGCGGCGAAGTGCCACAATTTTTTTAATCTATTGATTTTTTAATTGATTTATTTATATATTTTCACTTTTCAGATTTAAGAAAAAGTACCAAAAAATTTTTAAAGAGGAACTGCTAACAGTTCAAAATGTAGAATAAACTTTATAAATTAAAGGTAAACTTTATTAATTGTTTTTCTGAGGACTTTGCCATCAATATTTTTCATTTTTTTTAAGTTTAGAGAACAATTGAATTTTCATTTACTACTAATTTTTTATACCAAATCGAATGCAACTCGGCGCAAAATGATGCTCTTTTTCCAAAAATGCAACTCTGATGAACAGGTGTTAAACTCATTTGGGAATTAAGACGTCTATGCAGAAGAGTTTACACTTGTATTGGTACACTATGACCCAACTTTGACTGTTTTTAAATGCCCGAAATTTTATAAAAACCAATGAATTTTACTTAAAACACTTAATTTTACATTTGTAAAAAAAATTTGAAATAATAAAATAATAGGGCAGAAAACAAACTGTTGCGAAGCCAAGGTTAATCCCGAATCCAAAATTTTAGAACGCAATTGTATTGTGGTGTGTTGTTTAAAAGATCTGAAGTTATTTATTGTTTATTAATAGTACATTGTTATTAGGTATGAAGAGGCAAATACAGTACAACAAGTTGTTAACTTACTTTAGTAACCAAGGGATGTATCCTTATTTGTCTGATTTAGGTCTTACACGTTTTATAAATTTTACAATAGTTCGCAGAGAAAATGTAAACCAGGCAAAGCGAAATGTCAAAATACCGGAAACATTCCTAATTCATACCATTCGTTTCTGCCAGCTACGGCGTTGCCACACCTTTCTTAACACTCCCCCCCGGTATATCCACTGGATCTACCTTGTCCGCAGCTATGCCTATCGAAAGTACGGCAAGCCGAGTAGCTGGTCTCTCATATATGCCGCCATTAGTTTGCACCAAGGCACTTCTCACTTGTCCGTCGGAAGCCATCTTGACGGATATAACTCTTCCTTTGGGCCAGCAACTTCGGGGCCCGTTTGGGTCCACAATGTAAACGACGTCGCCTATTCCGATCGGCTGTACGTTTTCAAACCATTTTGTGCGCCTTGTAATTACTGGTAGGTACTCACGCACCCATCTTCTCCAGAATACGTCTGCCATGTTCTGAGCACATTTCCAACCTTTTCTAAGATCCAAGGGTTCATCGGACGGCTGAAGCAGGGGCTTCATTCCATTTGAGCTACCTACCAAAAAGTGATTGGGTGTGAGAGCTTCGTCGTTGTAGTGGTCGAGCGGTATATAGGTGAGTGGACGAGAGTTCACTATTGATTCTACTTCCATTAACGCGCCTCGCAATAGCTCATCGGACGGACGTTGAGAGTGTAATATGTTGAAGAGCACGTCCTTAACTGATCGGACCAGTCTCTCCCACACACCTCCCATATGCGGCGATAATGGCGGTATAAACATCCACTTCATGGAAGAGCTAGTAAAGGCACGTACAAGCTTGTCTTTATCCATCAAATTAAATGCTTCCGCGAGTTCTCGTTGGGTGGCTTTAAAGTTGGTAGCATTATCACTCCAAAACTCAGTCGGGACGCCACGTCTTGTCATGAAACATCGAACAGCAAGAATGCAGGAGTCGGCGGATAGCGAGCAGGCGACCTCCAAATGAATAGCTCTGGTTGTTAAGCATGTAAAGAGCACGCCGTATCTCTTCTCAGTGCTTCGTCGTACAGACACCGACAGTGGTCCGAAGTAATCGACTCCCACGTAGGTAAATGGGCGCACAAAAGGAGTGACTCGGGCGGCGGGCAACTTTCCCATTTTAGGCGGCTGTGGAGCAGCATCTCGAAGGCGACAAATCTGGCAATCGCGGCGTACCTGTTTAACCCGCGTGCGAAGATGCGGGATCCAAAACTGCTGCCGGATTTCGTTTACAACGGTTTCTGCGTTCCCGTGACGATACCTGCTATGGAAGTCTGATACGATCAGTCTGGTTATATTATGAGCCTTCGGTAACACGATTTGGTCCTGCAATCCGGGCCGATTGACTCTACCACCAAGACGTATAAGAGAGCATTCGTCGAGGTAGGGCGAGAGCTTGTAGATTGAGCTACTACGATTTACGGCTTTCCCTTTTGAGAGCAAGGCGACCTCATCAGCGAACGCATCGTGTTGTGCTTCCCTAAAAAGAACCTTCTCGGCGCGATTGATGTCTCTTTGTTCCACACGACAGCACAGTTTTACCCCTGTGTGATACAGTTTCCATATGCGGACTGTCAGTACTACAGTCGCCATTACTCGTACCAGTTGAGACCATCGTGAATAGCGCTCGTGTATGGCAAGATTCGAATGCTTTTGGTCTCCAATCTTATGGTGGCCATGAAATTTCGCTCGCAGCTCTTCAGTTGTGCATTCGTCATCTCTCGAGTCGATGGGCCAATTGTCACGGTCTCGTTGTAGAAATGTAGGTCCGTTAAACCATCGACTTTCGCTAGACACGTCGGGCGTTGCATGCCATTTTGTAGCGTCGTCTGCTACATTTTCTGCCGACGGAATCCACCTCCATTCTGTCGTGTCTGTTAGCTCTAAGATCTCACCGACTCTAAATGCTACGAATGGTGAGTACCGCCGGTGATCAGAGCGAATCCATGCCAGCACAGTGCGAGAGTCGGTCCAAAATGTCTTGCCTCGAATGTTTAACGTGTGTGAGGCGATGACAGCCGCGCCCAGTCTAGCACCTAAAACAGCGGCTTGAAGCTCCAGTCGAGGGATGGAGAGCATCTTCAGCGGAGCTACTTTCACTTTACTGCCGACCAGCTTACAGTCGACGTTATTTCCAAGGGTGTGACGTAGATAGCATGTGGCGACATAGGCGTTCTCGCTGGCGTCGACAAATACGTGCATTTCCAGATCGGAATCGTTGTTCAAGTTATTAAAATAGCATCGTGGTATTTTCAAAGCCTCAACTCCAGGAAGGAGTTGGGCCCATTTAAGCCATTCCGCGTAATGTTCATGGATGATGAGGTCATCCCAACCAATTCCTGAGCGCCAAATCTTCTGAAATAAAACCTTTGCATAAACGACATAAAAACTAAGTAGTCCTAAGGGATCGAAAACGCTCATGATGACGCTCAGTACTTCCCTCTTGGTGGGCCGGCGGCAGCTGTGTAACAGATCTCCATTTTTGTGGTGTTTGGACACACGGAATGTAAAACAGTCTTCCTTAGTGAGCCACCACAAGCCTAGCACCTTTTCGGCTTGTAGTTCTTGATCGGGGTTTAAGCTCATGTCAGAGTTGACGGCGTTGGCTCCTAGGGCGAGTAACACCTCTTCAGAATTCGAACGCCAGTTTCTAATACGGAATCCGCCTTCACCATGAATGTACGTTACGTCCTTAGCCAATGTTATTGCCTCTTCTATTGTGCTCACACTATCCAGCATGTCGTCAACATAATGGTTGTTTATAATACATTCGGCGGCCCTCGGATAACGGTCTCGGAACTCCTCGGCGTTTAAGTTCTTCACGTATTGTGCGCTGCTGGGTGAGCAGGTTGCTCCAAAGGTCATAACATTCATCTTAAAAACGGAAGGTTCAGTGGCTCCAGGTGGTAACCATACGAAGCGCTGATACTCTTGGTCATCACTCCTGATTCGTATTTGATGAAACATCTCTTCTATATCGCCCGTCAAGGCTATTGGGCGTTCACGGAATCTTCGAAGAATGGATAGCATGCAAGCCAGTTGGTCCGGCCCTTTTAAAAGTACCGTGTTTAGGGATACACCTTTTGTTTTGGCCGCCGCATCCCAGACGATTCTAGTTTTGTTCGGCTTATTTGGGTTGCGCACTGGAAATATTGGCAGATACCAGCATCCGGTGTCTAACAGCGACTCGTGTGATAGTGGCGATGCATATCCTTTGCGTACGTAATCCCCGATTTTAGACGATAAAATGTCGGCAAGCTCTGGGTCGCGGGTAAGTTTAGCCTGCAGACACTGAGCTCTACGCAAGGCAAGTGGTAAACTATCAGGAAGTGTACGGTTATTGCATCTCCAGATTAACCCGGTCTCGAAGCGAACCTCAACACGCTTGGTAGTATTCTTCAATTGCGAGACGGCCTGTCGGTCTTCCTCGGATACTAGGTCTGCAGCTCTTCCGCTTACGTCGAGATTATCCAAGCAAAAATAAGTCTTAACTGTCTGTATTAACTCCGTGTTACTGGCAGAGTCACAATCGCAAGCATGAAAGGCATGATAACCGGAGTAAGCCCGATTAGAGGAAAGAACCCCCTTTATGGTCCAGCCCAGAGGAGTCTTCTCCGCTACCGGCTCATCATCACACCCCTCTCGTGATCGCAGAGTCAGGCCTACTCGGCTGTTGTTCAGACCTATTAACAGCTGAGGTACGGCGTCGCTATAAGAGGACAATGGTAGGCCACGAAGGTGTGCGTACTTATTTTGCAGCTGTCTAACATCAACAGTTTGCTTCGGTAGATCGAGTTCCTTTACTGTATGCACGTCCCTCAACGTAAAATGTCTCTTGGTGTTGAATCCAGATATGCCTAAAGTCAGTACCTGCGAGTCGTCTTCGTAGCGGTGAGTATTCGCGGTCCATTTTAAGCATAAGGGCTGTGCGGTGCCAGAGAGCTTTAGTCTTTTTAGTAAAGCGGCGTTCATCAACGTAAGGGAAGATCCATCATCAAAAAACGCGTATGTTTTTATTTTGATATTGTTACCGTGTAGCGTGACTGGCAGCACTTTAAATAGTATCGATTCCGTATCACCACTGTGGGCATTGAGGGCAGAATTTATTCGGGGCGTAACCATCGTACTGGACTGTTTGTGGAGTAGCGGGTGGTGAAGGGAATCACACCCGTTTACCCCACATCTAGCATTAGAAGGGCACACTCTAGAATGTACGTTTAAGCAACGGCGGCATAAGTTATGCTTTCTGACTAAATCCCAGCGCTCAGACCTGTTTGCAGCCCTAAACTTGTTGCAGTTTTCAATCATGTCACACATTTCATAGCAAATAACACACGTATGCTTCTTACTTTCGATACCGCCGTCGTGCGCGTTCAAGTACCCACGCTTCGTTGACCCCTTCGATGATGTCGGTGGTACGATCACACTATTAGCCCCCTGAGCGAGTTGGAATAACCAGTCAGCAAAGCTTTCAAGATTACAAGATGTTAAATTTAATTTGTGCATACCCCAAAAAGCGGCTAGCAGCCCGGGAAGCTTGTTGACTAGCTCTTGTTCTAGCTCCGGGTTATTGAGGTGGCCCAACATGTTCGAAGCTTTCATTGTAGCGCAAACGTTTTGGACTTCCAGGGCCAGGTCGACCAAGGTGTCAAGACGGTTTTCCTTTACAGCTGGTATTTCCCGGATTCGCGCAAGGAGTACTGCGATAATAAGCTCGGGACGCCCAAACTTCATTTTCAATGTGCTGAGTATTTGCGGTACGCAGGAAGTGTGCAAGAGCAGATTGCGTACAGCATCTCGAGCTGCACCCTCTAGCGCATGACGTAAGCGTAGTAGATTTTCGCCTTCAGAAAATCCGCAAAGTTCTGTAGTTTGCTGGTAGGTGGCTAAAAACAGGGGCCACTCCTCAGGTTTGCCGTTGAACTTAGGTAGCTCCTTGCCAACGCTAGTGCGTGCCGCAATCTGGTTTTTAGTAAGGCATAGAGACCGCACTGATGTGCCTTCTTCCGTTTTCTGTTGACCTATTTGGGCCGATAAATCCACGGGAAACACTCTGGGTATCCACGAGGAGCAGCCTTTAGTGTCGCGGCCCTGTTTGATCACCACAGACTGTACAGGTGCTGACGTTATCTGAGGTTGAACGTTGGTATCGTCGGTCACTTCCTTTGGCTGAGCTAGGACAGCAGAAGCACCAGTTGGCAGTGCCATTGTAGTGTTATGACTTATAAGCGGAGTTTTCGGTGGCGCTACCTTTGGCACTGCAGGTCCCGTAACGTTTAGCCACTTTTGTACCGCGGTCGAGTCGAAACCTTCTTCCAGGTCTGAACATTCGTCTTCAGTTTCCAGACTTTGTAAAAGTTTCCGGCGTCTTTCGATAAGCGCTTCTCGTTTACGTAGAATGTCTAATTCTTCTTCAATAAGAGAAGCTTCGGCGCGTTGTCGTCGTAGTTTTGTAGATTTAACGCTGGCATTACTGCGAGCAACTCCTGTTGGGGGTACACCTATCGGTGTATGTGCGCCTGCCTGACCAGTACCTACGCCGTCGTGAGCGTGCAAGGTGCTGGGTGCATTTCCCTGTTCAGGGGATTCTATTACCTTACCTACCCTATTTTGATCGCCCTCGGCATTTTCCTTATGCGCCGCCATAGTGGTACAATCTGCACATTGCCAATCCTCGTGTTCGATTTCGGCCGTGACACCAACACATGTAAAGTGAAACCATTTCTCGCACTTGTCACAGCAGACCATCTGTGAGTCGTCGGCCTTGTTGCAGATCTTGCAGCTGTAGTTTTCAAGTTGTTTCGCCTCCGCCATTTTGCAATTGGAAGTTAAGTAAAATCTTTTAAAATTGTTGCGAAGCCAAGGTTAATCCCGAATCCAAAATTTTAGAACGCAATTGTATTGTGGTGTGTTGTTTAAAAGATCTGAAGTTATTTATTGTTTATTAATAGTACATTGTTATTAGGTATGAAGAGGCAAATACAGTACAACAAGTTGTTAACTTACTTTAGTAACCAAGGGATGTATCCTTATTTGTCTGATTTAGGTCTTACACGTTTTATAAATTTTACAATAGTTCGCAGAGAAAATGTAAACCAGGCAAAGCGAAATGTCAAAATACCGGAAACATTCCTAATTCATACCATTCGTTTCTGCCAGCTACGGCGTTGCCACACCTTTCTTAACACAAACATTTGTTTAAAAAAATTTTCACGTAACAGCCAAATAATCAGACAGTAGCTTGATTTTGACAAAAAAGACGTATGACCCAAAAGTTACCCTTATGCTACGAATATTAAAATAATATTTATTGCATTATACAAAAAAAAAGCTAAATAAAGTTACTTTGGTACTAAATTTCATAACAATCTGGCCAATTCTAAATAAAATTCCGTAAGGATTTTGTTTCCTCTCTAAAAAATTATCTACTAATTTAATGACTTAAACAAAATTTAAAATTCGCAATATCATACCAATTGCCAAAAGAGATGATTTCCAGTACCTGAAATTTTCCCTAGAGAAAGGAATTGAAGGAATTTTTCCAAAGGAATAAAAAAATTGTAGAAAGAAAAATTCCGGGAGAATATTTAGAATTGCCCTTATTCAGAATTGCCCTGGATGAAAGAAACCCGTCTTTTGAACAATTTACTTTTTGACACAAACATTTTTTTTGCGCACACGACTCGATATGTATCAGTTAAAGAGCTGTGTGCTCTATCTCTTATGACTACGTATTAAATTGAATTTAACCTCTTATGGCCGCTATGATAATTGTGACACAACCATATCGTCCCATTTCCGCGTTAACTTCGTAGGTTAGGTTGAAGTGGCTGCCGCAAAGGCACACCTAGGCCAGTATTAAAAGGCCCGTTGTGATACCATCAACAATAGGAAAGTCAGTCCCGGGACCCAGCCATATGGAAAATCCCAGTGCTATTGGGACCCTCCACATAGCCGAATCCCGGGGCTGACACTCCTAAAACCGATACCGTTACACCTCCTCGAACCATTTAGATGACTTGATGAAAGCCATCAAGTCCTT
This sequence comes from Campiglossa producta, assembly GCA_964058755.1. NCBI lineage: Eukaryota > Metazoa > Arthropoda > Insecta > Diptera > Tephritidae > Campiglossa > Campiglossa producta. Next base: position 80,656,030 of record CAXKVI010000004.1, read on the forward strand.
TATGTCCATCTCCCTACCTGGCGTAGGCTATCCAGGAAGGGAACTCCGAAAAAGCGCCTTCTCGCGCCGCTTAAAGCCGGGCAGTTGCAGATGAGATGCTCCACCGTTTCCTCCTCCTCATCATCTTTGCAACTCCTAAAGCATCGTCGGTAGGGTACACCCAGCCTTGCTGCGTGCCTTCCAATAAGGCAGTGCCCGGTTAAAACCCCTATTAATATAGATATATCCCTTCTTCTTAGGGTGTAAATATATTTAGATCTTTTAATATCCCATTTTGGCCAGGATTGTTTGGATACTCGGCACCCTGGCGATAAAAGCCATCTTTCATTGGCTTGTCGGAGCGTATGCTCCTTCAGCATTAGCTTGCATGTGGCAAAGGGCATACCTAAGCGTTCTTTATCCTGAAGAACCTGCTTGGTCGTGCCCTGCCTAGCAAGTTCGTCTGCCCTACAGTTTCCCTCAATGTCCCTGTGTCCCGGGACCCATGTGAGGCTCACGCGGTTCTGTTGGGCCATCTCCTGAAGAGATCGACGACCGCTGAGCGTCAGTTCAGAGTTGAACAAGTAAGAGCCAAGGGATTTGACTGCCGCTTGGCTATCGCTGAAAATAACGATATTCTGTCCGATAGCGTGTTGCCCTATCCAAGCCGCGGCGTCCATGATTGCTGAGACCTCAGCCTGGAAGACGCTGCAATGATCAGGCAGTCTGAAGGAAAGCTCAAGGTCCAGATCCTTGGAATAAATCCCTCCTCCAACTCTGCCGTCCAACTTCGAACCGTCGGTGTATATGGAAATGCCGCCATTAGTAGCAGGACACCGATCCGTCCTCTCCCAGTCTTCCCTGCTGGGAATGTTTATTCTGAACCAGCTATCTCCGACTGTTGTGGTTGCACAACGGTCCGTGCTCGGAGGGAGAAAGCTGTAAGAATCCAGAATACCGGAGTGTCCAGTAGTGCCTGCGCCCCAGCCGGAAGTTTCCCTTAGACGCAGAGCCGATGCTGCCGCTGCCCGGTACCCTTCCAGATCGAGTGGCAAAATGCCAAGAATGGCCTGGAGAGCTTCGTTGGGCGTTGTTCTCAACGCGCCGCTTATACAGATCATGCTAGATCTGTGGACTTTACCTAACAGGTTTAGGTTGGCTGCCTTGCTCAGCGCAGGCCACCATACCACGACTCCATACAGCATAATTGGCCGGATTATCGCAGTGTAAATCCATCTGCAGATTTTGGGACTGAGCCCCCATTTTTTGCCAATGGCTCTCTTACAGGTGTAAAGTGCAATGCACGCTTTCCTCTGGCGCTGGATGACATTCTCCTTCCAGTTAAGCTTTCTATCCAGAACTATGCCTAGGAATTTGGCTTTGTCAGCCAAGTTCAGGCGCACGCCATTTAGTTCTTAGCGTTGGTATTTTGTACCGGTTAGTATAAAGGACAAGCTCCACTTTTCCCGGGTTGATATTAATTCCGCAGCGAGATGACCACGAGGAAACTGCTCGCAGTGCTACTTGCATCAAGTCACACAGGGTTTGTGGGAATTTGCCCCTGTATGCAATAGCTAAATCGTCTGCATATGTAACTATCCTCCCGCCCCCCCAGCTTGTGTCTCGTAGCAACGAGTTTACAGTGAGGTTCCATAAAATCGGAGAGAGAACACCACCCTGAGGCGTTCCTCTTGTGACATAGCGTGAGAAATCAACTGTGCCCAGTGTAGAAACTATTTTCCTTCCCTTTAGTAGCTTATCAATTAGTCCAATAAGAGACCTGCTTATGCCCAGATTAGTTAGAGCGGTGTTAATAGCCTCCGGGCTTATATTGTTGAAGGCACCTTCAATGTCTAGGAAGGCCACGAGACAGTAATCTTTTTCATACAACGATTTTTCAATAACAGAGACAAGGCTGTGAAGCGCAGTTTCCGTTGATTTACCTTTGGTGTATGCATGTTGATAGCTAGAGATAAGGTTGCTATCAATAGTAGAGGAGAGATAATCGCTAATTATCCTCTCGAAGGTTTTGAGTGCAAAGGACGATAGACTGATCGGTCTGTAGTCCTTAGGCTCATAGTGTGAGGCCTTCTCAGCCTTAGGAATAAAGACCACCTTGGCGCTTCTCCAGGAGTGCGGAATGTAGTTGAGAGCCAGGCAGGCTGAAAAGAGAAATACCAGCCATTTAGCCGATGTTTCCCACGTGTTTATGAGTTGTGCGGGGAAGATCCCGTCTGGCCCAGCAGCCTTGAACGGCTGAAAGCTATTGATCGCCCACCTTACCCTTTCCTCCGTGATGGGTATATTCACTGCCATATTTGTTGCAGATGCTAAAGGTGCTTCATGCAAGTTCCCCGGAAAGTGTGTATTCAATAGCAGCTCCAGGGTTTCCCCTTCCGTGCTAGTCCACGATCCGTCAGGCTTCCGCAAATAGCTAATGGCTGTTTGAGTTTTTGAGAGCACTCGTCTAAGTCTCGCCGTATCATCGACCTTTTCGACCCCGGTGCAGAAATCTCTCCACGAAGTTCTCTTCGCCTGCCTTAGGGCCCTTTTATAGGCCCTCAGTTTAACTTTATATTCGAGCCATTCAGGCTCCGTACCGAGGCTCTTGGCCCTATTAAATTGCTTCCTGCAGGACTTGCGGAGCGAATCCAGGTCGTAGGACCACCAGTGTGGTCTATGTTTACCGCGTGGTTTCGGCACTGGACAAGCCTGCTCTAGGGCATTTGAGAGCGCCGTTGTAAAGGTCGCAACCAGATCATCCAGTTCTCCTACTGATGATGGAGCTTGTGGGGGTAACACTGGTACGTGCCTAACTAATATTTGATTATGTAGCTGCCAATTCATCATCATTTATTGGCGCTTAACCGCCTAAGCGATTTTGGCCGTTGCATATCAAAACACGCCAGTCATTCCTTTTTAGCGATAACTGACGCCAATTGGAAACCCCAAGGGAGTTCAAGTCATCCTCCACCTGTTGTTTCCATCTCAGTCGAGGCCTCCCCCTTCCTCTGCTGCCGAATTCAGGCGACGATAGGAAAACCTTCTGTGCTGGAGCTTCTTTGTCCATTCGCATAACATGGCCCAGCCAGCGGAGTCTTTGGGCTTTAATTCGCTGGACTATGGTCAGATCTGCGTAGAGCTCGTACAGCTCATCGTTAAATTTCCTTCGATACTCGCCGTTGGCATCACGGGAAGGACCATAAATCTTCCGGAGAACTTTTCTCTCAAATACTCCAAGGGCCATCTCATCTTCTCTTGACATTGTCCATGAATCTGAGCCATACATCAGGACAGGTATGATGATAGACTTATAGAGCGTGATCTTTGTTCTTCGAGAGAGGACTTTACTTCTCAATTGCCTACTCAGTCCAAAGTAGCACTTGTTGGCAAGAGTGATTCTCCGCTGGATTTCTAGACTGATATTATTTTCGGTGTTGATACTGGTTCCCAAATAGACGAAGTCCCTCACAGTTTCAAATTTGTAACTATCAACAGTGACATGGCTGCCAAGGCGCAGGTGCGCCGATTCTTTCTTTGATGACAGCAAATACTTCGTCTTGTCCTCGTTCACGGCAAGACCCACTTTTTTCGCTTCCTTATCCAGTCCAGAGAAGGCAGCGCTTACGGCGCGGTTGTTAAGGCCAATGATATCAATATCATCGGCATACGCCAGCAATTGCACGCTCTTGTAAAAGATTGTACCATTGCGGTTTAGCTCTGCTGCTCGAATTATCTTCTCCAGCATCAGATTGAAGAAATCGCACGAAAGGGAGTCGCCCTGTCTGAAGCCTCGTTTGGTTTCAAATGGCTCAGAGAGGTCCTTCCCGATTCTGACGGAGCTGTTGGTATTGCTCAACGTCATTTGGCAAAGCCGTATAAGCTTTGCAGGGAAGTCAAATTCAGACATGGCGGCATACAGGCAACTCCTTTTTGCGCTGTCAAAAGCGGCTTTGAAATCGACAAAGAGATGGTGTGTGTCGATTCTTTTATCATGGGTCTTCTCCAGGATTTGGCGTATCGTGAAAACCTGGTCGATGGTAGACTTACCAGGTCTAAAGCCACACTGATAAGGTCCAATCAGTTTGTCTACGATGGGCTTCAGCCTTTCACACAACACGCTAGAAAGAACCTTATATGCAATATTAAGAAGACTAATTCCGCGGTAGTTGGTGCGGTTAGCGGGATCGCCTTTCTTGTGGATTGGGCAAAGCACACTTAAATTCCATTCCGGAGGCATGCATTCGTCTGACCATATTCTGCATAAGAGCTGATGCATGCTTTTTACCAGCTCTTCGCCTCCGTGTTTGAACAGCTCGGCGGGTAGTCCGTCTTTTCCAGGCGCTTTGTTGTTTTTGAGCCGGGATATAGCTATCCTCACTTCATCATAGTCAGGTGGTGGGACGACTTTTCCATCGTCAGGGATTGGGGTATCGGGTTCGACGTCTCCCTCGCAATTTAGCAGTGAGGAGAAGTGCTCCCTCCATAATTTAAGTACACTTTGTACGTCGGTTACCAGGTCGCCATTATTGTCCTTACAGGAGCTTGCCCCGGTCTTAAAACCTTCCGTCATCCGCCGGATCTTTTCATAGAATTTTCGGGCATCACTCCTGCCAGCCAGCATCTCAAGCTCCTCACACTCACGCCTTTCGGCCTCACTTTTCTTTTTTCTGAAAAGGCGTCTCTCTTCCTTCTTTGCCTCACGATATTGTTGCCATACACTGCGGGTTGCGCCCGTTCGCAACGTCTCCTTGTAGGCAGCTTCCTTTTTTTTCGAGGCAGTTTTGCATTCCTCATCGTACCAGTTGTTCTTGCGGGCTCGCTGGAACCCTATAGTGGCCTCAGCGGCGGTACGCAATGAGTGAGAGATATGCTTCCATTGCTCGGTTACATCGTTAGGTCGAGGATTGCCCTCTGCTAGCAGGTGTGAGAGTCGAGTTGTGAAATTATCAGCTGTCTGTGTCATGCGCAGCTTCTCGACGTCAAACTTTCCTTCCGTTACTGTGCGCACTTTCTTCGTTGCACAGAGGCGTGTGCGTATCTTGGCTGCGACAAGATAATGGTCAGAGTCAATATTGGGACCACGCAGTGTACGCACGTCCAGAACGGTGGAGCTATGTCTGCCGTCAATCAAGACATGATCAATCTGGTTTCTAGTTCTTTGATCAGGGGACAGCCATGTGGCTTGGTGTATTCGCTTATGCTGGAACCTGGTACTACTGATGACCATATTGCGAGCAGCGGCGAAGTCAATCAACCTAGTGCCGTTGGGGGATGTTATATCGTGGAGACTGAATTTTCCAACTGTGGGACCAAAGACTCCTTCCTTGCCCACCTTGGCATTAAAGTCGCCGAGCACGATTTTGATATCATACTGTGGGCAGCGATCATAAGTCTGTTCAAGTTTATCGTAGAAGGAGTCCTTCTCTGCGTCGTCCGTCTCCTCAGTCGGCGCATAGGCGCAGATAAATGTTATGTTGAAAAACCTCGCCTTGATGCGGATCGCAGCGAGACGCTCGTTCACAGGAGTGAACGCTAATACTTGGCGGCGAAGTCTCTTTCCCACCACGAATCCTACACCACGCGCTTTGCCGCGTGTCTGGCCACTGTAGTATACGTCACAAGGACCGATGGTCGTCTTTCCTTGCCCCGTCCATCGCATTTCCTGCAGGGCGGTGATGTCAGCCTTTGCGCCTACGAGGACATCAACCAGTCGGGCAGCGGTACCGTCCCTTGAAAGGGTCCGGACATTCCCGGTACATGCCCTAATATCCAAATCGTTATGCCTTATTCGTTTTGCCGGGTCGTCAACATTAAAGGGGGTTCTCATCCGAGGCTTTGTATATTTTTTCATTGGAATTAAGTTTTTTACGTGGCGGGTCCCAAACCCAGCGCACAACCCATTTCGGGGTTTTGGAAAATATTTACACATTTATATAGCGAGCCGCTTGCTTCAAGACAGACGCCCGCTTGCAGCCGCACCTCATGGTGAACAGACGCTACGCAAAAACCTCGGTGAGCCCTTAAACCAAGTATGTCAGAGTGGCCCCACCGGGGCTCCCTCTCTTTCTGCCGCGAGCCTAGGTAGCTCCCGTTGCCCAGAGTGCACGAACGAGGACGCAAGAGTCGGGATTGAGCAAGGTCACTTAGTAACCACACTCCATTACACTCCTAGTGTTGCGTGGATTGCGTTTCATAACTGGCTGCTCAACAGAAAAATCTAAGGCAATTTCTATGTACCGGTGGTCGGAAAATGAATGCTCCTCAAGAACACGCCATTTCCTAACCCACTTATAAGCGCCTTCGCTACAAATAGTGAGGTCTATGACCTCCCTACGGGCTTTAGTGATAAAAGTAGGCTCGTTACCCACGTTACAAACCACCAGGTTAGTTGTTAGTAGGTAGTCAAACAGAGACTCGCCCCTAGCGTTAATATCGGAGCTTCCCCACTGGACGTGATGAGCATTAGCGTCAGCTCCAATAATAAGATGACCCGTGCAGAAATTTTCCACCAGATCTTTCACCTCCTTTTGTGGAGGAGGTTCTTCGGCGTCATAGGGCATGTAGACCGACGCCGTCGTCAGGCTGGTGCTGCCGACCGTTAAGCTGGCAGCTGTAACGTCACCATTTGAATAGTTGGGTAAGAGAAAGGTGTTCAGCTCAGACTTGACCAAGATACAGGTTCTGACCTTGCCCTCCTCATTAGCTCGGATGAGCTTGTACCCCTTAGCCCCCAATCCACAGATCCTTGAGCTATTAACCCAGGGTTCTTGGATAGGACCCACGTCTACGTCGCCTTTATAAAGACGACTGCTTAGGGCAGCTGAGGCTGCTTTAGATTTGTGCAGGTTAATCTGAAGCACCACCAACATGAGAGCGCTCAGACTTCCCTACCACCGTCGTACCGTCGTGGAGGTCTACCCCGTCCCGGGGCCTATCTCTCAACGACAATTTATCTGCACGATTTGGCGTGGCGGAATCTCTACTGTCTGAAGCGGCATCAACGTTAGTGTGCACCGGATTGCCCTCCACCACCGTGCGGTCGAGGTCTTCCGCGTCCGTTAGGCTATCTTCCATCGCCGAGTCGTTCGCGGCTTCCTCGCAATTTGACGTGGCGGATACCATACTTTCCGCGTCTGACACCCCTGCCTCCTCTTCTGGTCCTTCGATTTCCGAGTCCTTCGAAGCGGCCGGAATGGCAGCGCGTTGTGCATCGCCACGGTATACGTGGATCACGATCTGACCCATTCCATAATGCACTCGTCCGTTGCACCGTTTAAGGGGCTCGAGTGCCTCCTTATTCAAAGTTAAAACCACCTGTCTATGAGGCCCAACCTCACCCTCGACCAGATTGACACTCCAGTCCTGGGTCGGGAGAGACGGATTCCAGGCCTGCAGCATCTCAAGAATATTCTCCGGTTCAGCAGGGATCGCAGGAATCCATGCCCTTGCCCTTGGCCGGGCCGGAATGTCCTTCCAGTCGACGATCTCGATTTTTGCCCCTGGGTAGACTTCACCCAGTCTTGCAACTGCTGCCTTGTACAGTGCAACAGTTCTTGCATCCTCACACGCGAAAACTTTAATCTGACCCTGGTGCCAACCCGCGTCTGTACCCCGGGGCGGACTACCCGGAGACTCACGCCATATGTCGAGAAGGGCCCTGCCAATTTCGTTCCGGACATACAGCCACCGGTCTCTAGGGATGGAGCAACGGTCGTTGCCTCGATCAATGACACCTATAAGGATCCTGTCCTTGGTCACTTCAGCAAAGCTGGGTTTGCCCACTACTGGGATATTCTGATGCCGCTTCGGATGGGGATCCACCTCTCCGTCCGATCTCTGGCGTTTGAAGGGATTCCCGTTCAGCCTTTTAGGCGCATAGGGCCTTTGGAAATTTGGTATCAGAGCTTTCGCTTTCTCCACCATCTTCCTTTCATTCAGCGATAGTGTATCCTGCGATGCTCCCTCATATTTCTTCAGGATCCTTGCAGCCTTCCTTTTATCCCAGTACGCAAAGCGTCGGGGAGATGTCTTTTGGGAGGAGTTCAGACCCGTAGTTGCCATCGCGGTCTCTCCCTTTGATAGAAGCTTAGTTGCGTCTTCCTTCTCTTTCGGATGACTGAGGCCAGGTCCCGAGACCATTGCCACAGACATTGAGAGGTTGATGTTCGTGCCGGCGCTTGGTGGAAGTTTAGCATCCGCCGTTTTCTGCTTACCTACGTATGCAGCCGCACTGGTGCTGGCTTTCATCAAGTCACTCTAACTTGCTAGCAGTTTCGAGGATGACCGACCCGTAGTTACCATCGTTGTCGGTCCCCCAGTTGACTTTGAAATAGAGTTTGTCCTCCGGGTTGTGATTTCTCTTGCTCCAGCATAGTTCTCCTCTGCTGCGGAGTAAACGAAGTTATTGATTGTTTTGAATTTTGAGTTGTATTCATCTTGTTCGTACGACCCCTCGCCGGACACGGCCAGCTTGGGGTCAAGGGTGGATTAAGGGGAATGTGTCGTCCGCCACGGCAGAGCCCCATACCGCGGTAAGACCATGGTTACTCTCTGAGGCGGTCCGGTATCAGAGAGGCACCGTTCGACTACAGCCACGATTTGCCTCCCGGCTGCAAACGTCCAATGGGCACGGTATCGCGTAACACCCTGGATTGGGAGGGGGTAGATCTTTGTCATCGCATACACTCAAAATATGTTGGAATGCTCTGAAGACATCGCCAAATTTGAAGTTAAAACCATTTTTTAAACTGGTTCTTATTTGAGCCAGATGTTTGTCCCACTATATACTGAGTTCCCTGCAGGGTGGTTTAACAAGTTGACGCTTTGATATTAAAAAAGCATTCATCACCGCTCAAAAGCTCGAACCTTATCAGAGAGATACAATATTTATTTGCTTGCATTTATGTTTTTCTTAACCCTATAATTTATTGCAACTTCAACATTTGAATAGGTATATGTATGTATGGGAGCGTATTTATTTATTATTTAAAAGTAAATGTCAAATTTATTTAATTTCTTTGTAAGTAGCATCGCAATCCTAATCAGTTTCACTATGGTCCGCTTTCTCATCTAGCCTGTAATTTTTAAGTTTCCTATTAAATTATTTGACACCTTATTTTCCCTTTAAATTAAATGAAAATTTTTGGAACTTGAAATATACTTATGGCCGTTTTCTCAATTACCCTTTGATTTTAAAGTTCACTATAAATTTACAGGCAACTTTATCCTCTCTTTAAAAAACGTGGCTGATGAATTGGCCGGTAATTTATATCGCTTAAAGGCTACATGAGAAAACTTAAAATTTATGGACAAAATTACTAATCACAGGTCAATAGCCCGTAACCATCTCTATGTATAAGTTACCATTGTCAACAGATTAGAAAAAAAAAATTATATTGACTTCACCGAGAATCGAGCTCACACTTCTTTGACTTGACTGCTGAACGGAGATGTTAACCATCAGCCTATCGCGTACTTATAATTGCCGGCGTCGAATTGCAGCTTTGTACTATATGTATACGCTGAGAAAACACAGTTCACATAGAACTGAACCGTGTTAGTCTTCGACGCAGAAAACTGAAGCGTGTTATTCTTCCACGCTAACTGAACCAAGCTAGTCTTCGTTGGGAGCGACGATTTCTTCTCGTGTATGTAGGTACTCCTGTTGTGAATTTTTTTTAGAAAGCCGTAGAAAAGTAAACACAGATATCTGGGCCCAAAAATTAATTAGATTTTGACTTATTAATGGCCGATGACCATATAATGATTTGATAGATTGACAAAAATAGACATAATTAGCTAGAATTATGAAAGATAGGTCAAAATACGGGGTTTGGCCTCAGGATCACGAATCCGGCAGCGCTTCTTTGATATTTTGCTTCTCTGAAGAGAACCCGCCCCAATTTTGGTACCGGACCCGGGTCAATTTTCATTTTTTTGACCATAACTTTCCACAGACAGAAAAAATTAAAAAAGCGCTTCCGGATTCGTGATCCTCAGGCCATAACCCGTCTTTTGAGCTATCTTCCGTAATTTTAGCTAATTTATTAGCAGTTTTTTGTTATTTGTTTAATAGAAAATAGTGAGCAGACTCGAAAGAGTTATTCTAACTAATAGTTTTGTATGATTCGCTGTTATTTATGATATTAAAAAAATCAAGTTTCTAAGTTTTAGCGAACTACTTTTTTATGCTACCCTTTCTTGTGCAAATACGCATACACAAAATGTTGAGTATAATTTTAAAACGTTTTCTTCAGGTGGCGACGTGCCACAATTTTTTTAATCTATTGATTTTTTAATTCATTTATTTATATATTTTCACTTTTCAGATTTAAGAAAAAGTACCAAAAAATTTTTAAAGAGGAACTGCTAACAGTTCAAAATGTAGAATAAACTTTATAAATTAAAGGTAAACTTTATTAATTGTTTTTCTGAGGACTTTGCCATCAATATTTTTCATTTTTTTTAAGTTTAGAGAACAATTGAATTTTCATTTACTACTAATTTTTTATACCAAATCGAATGCAACTCGGCGCAAAATGATGCTCTTTTTCCAAAAATGCAACTCTGATGAACAGGTGTTAAACTCATTTGGGAATTAAGACGTCTATGCAGAAGAGTTTACACTTGTATTGGTACACTATGACCCAACTTTGACTGTTTTTAAATGCCCGAAATTTTATAAAAACCAATGAATTTTACTTAAAACACTTAATTTTACATTTGTAAAAAAAATTTGAAATAATAAAATAATAGGGCAGAAAACAAACATTTGTTTAAAAAAAATTTCACGTAACAGCCAAATAATCAGACAGTAGCTTGATTTTGACAAAAAAAGACGTATGACCCAAAAGTTACCCTTATGCTACGAATATTAAAATAATATTTATTGCATTATACAAAAAAAAAAAACTAAATAAAGTTACTTTGGTACTAAATTTCATAACAATATGGCTAATTCTAAATAAAATTCCGTAAGGATTTTGTTTCCTCTCTAAAAAATTATCTACTAATTTAATGACTTAAACAAAATTTAAAATTCGCAATATCATGCCAATTGCCAAAAGGGATGATTTCCAGTACCTGAAATTTTCCCTAGAGAAAGGAATTGAAGGAATTTTTCCAAAGGAATAAAAAAATTGTAGAAAGAAAAATTCCGGGAGAATATTTAGAATTGCCCTTATTCAGAATTGCCCTGGATGAAAGAAACCCGTCTTTTGAACAATTTACTTTTTGACACAAACATTTTTTTTTGCGCACACGACTCGATATGTATCAGTTAAAGAGCTGTGTGCTCTATCTCTTATGACTACGTATTCAATTGAATTTAACCTCTTATGGCCGCTATGATAATTGTGACACAACCATATCGTCCCATTTCCGCGTTAACTTCGTAACTACACTCAAAATATGTTGGAATGCTCTGAAGACATCGCCAAATTTGAAGTGAAAACCATTTTTTAAACTGGTTCTTATTTGAGCCAGATGTTTGTCCCACTATATACTGAGTTCCCTGCAGGGTGGTTTAACAAGTTGACGCTTTGATATTAAAAAAGCATTCATCACCGCTCAAAAGCTCGAACCTTATCAGAGAGATACAATATTTATTTGCAACTTGAACATTTGAATAGGTATATGTATGTATGGGAGCGTATTTATTTATTATTTAAAAGTAAATGTCAAATTTATTTAATTTCTTTGTAAGTAGCATCGGAATCCTAATCAGTTTCACTATGGTCCGCTTTCTCATCTAGCCTGTAATTTTTAAGTTTCCTATTAAATTATTTGACACCTTATTTTCCCTTTAAATTAAATGAAAATTTTTGGAACTTGAAATATACTTATGGCCGTTTTCTCAATTACCCTTTGATTTTAAAGTTCACTATAAATTTACAGGCAACTTTATCCTCTCTTTAAAAAACGTGGCTGATGAATTGGCCGGTAATTTATATCGCTTAATGGCCGATGACCATATAATGATTTGATAGATTGACAAAAATAGACATAATTAGCTAGAATTATGAAAGATAGGTCAAAATACGGGGTTTGGCCTCAGGATCACGAATCCGGCAGCGCTTCTTTGATATTTTGCTTCTCTGAAGAGAACCCGCCCCAATTTTGGTACCGGACCCGGGTCAATTTTCATTTTTTTGACCATAACTTTCCACAGACAGAAAAAATTAAAAAAGCGCTTCCGGATTCGTGATCCTCAGGCCATAACCCGTCTTTTGAGCTATCTTCCGTAATTTTAGCTAATTTATTAGCAGTTTTTTGTTATTTGTTTAATAGAAAATAGTGAGCAGACTCGAAAGAGTTATTCTAACTAATAGTTTTGTATGATTCGCTGTTATTTATGATATTAAAAAAATCAAGTTTCTAAGTTTTAGCGAACTACTTTTTTATGCTACCCTTTCTTGTGCAAATACGCATACACAAAATGTTGAGTATAATTTTAAAACGTTTTCTTCAGGTGGCGACGTGCCACAATTTTTTTAATCTATTGATTTTTTAATTCATTTATTTATATATTTTCACTTTTCAGATTTAAGAAAAAGTACCAAAAAATTTTTAAAGAGGAACTGCTAACAGTTCAAAATGTAGAATAAACTTTATAAATTAAAGGTAAACTTTATTAATTGTTTTTCTGAGGACTTTGCCATCAATATTTTTCATTTTTTTTAAGTTTAGAGAACAATTGAATTTTCATTTACTACTAATTTTTTATACCAAATCGAATGCAACTCGGCGCAAAATGATGCTCTTTTTCCAAAAATGCAACTCTGATGAACAGGTGTTAAACTCATTTGGGAATTAAGACGTCTATGCAGAAGAGTTTACACTTGTATTGGTACACTATGACCCAACTTTGACTGTTTTTAAATGCCCGAAATTTTATAAAAACCAATGAATTTTACTTAAAACACTTAATTTTACATTTGTAAAAAAAATTTGAAATAATAAAATAATAGGGCAGAAAACAAACATTTGTTTAAAAAAAATTTCACGTAACAGCCAAATAATCAGACAGTAGCTTGATTTTGACAAAAAAAAGACGTATGACCCAAAAGTTACCCTTATGCTACGAATATTAAAATAATATTTATTGCATTATACAAAAAAAAAAAACTAAATAAAGTTACTTTGGTACTAAATTTCATAACAATATGGCTAATTCTAAATAAAATTCCGTAAGGATTTTGTTTCCTCTCTAAAAAATTATCTACTAATTTAATGACTTAAACAAAATTTAAAATTCGCAATATCATGCCAATTGCCAAAAGGGATGATTTCCAGTACCTGAAATTTTCCCTAGAGAAAGGAATTGAAGGAATTTTTCCAAAGGAATAAAAAAATTGTAGAAAGAAAAATTCCGGGAGAATATTTAGAATTGCCCTTATTCAGAATTGCCCTGGATGAAAGAAACCCGTCTTTTGAACAATTTACTTTTTGACACAAACATTTTTTTTTGCGCACACGACTCGATATGTATCAGTTAAAGAGCTGTGTGCTCTATCTCTTATGACTACGTATTCAATTGAATTTAACCTCTTATGGCCGCTATGATAATTGTGACACAACCATATCGTCCCATTTCCGCGTTAACTTCGTAACTACACTCAAAATATGTTGGAATGCTCTGAAGACATCGCCAAATTTGAAGTGAAAACCATTTTTTAAACTGGTTCTTATTTGAGCCAGATGTTTGTCCCACTATATACTGAGTTCCCTGCAGGGTGGTTTAACAAGTTGACGCTTTGATATTAAAAAAGCATTCATCACCGCTCAAAAGCTCGAACCTTATCAGAGAGATACAATATTTATTTGCAACTTGAACATTTGAATAGGTATATGTATGTATGGGAGCGTATTTATTTATTATTTAAAAGTAAATGTCAAATTTATTTAATTTCTTTGTAAGTAGCATCGGAATCCTAATCAGTTTCACTATGGTCCGCTTTCTCATCTAGCCTGTAATTTTTAAGTTTCCTATTAAATTATTTGACACCTTATTTTCCCTTTAAATTAAATGAAAATTTTTGGAACTTGAAATATACTTATGGCCGTTTTCTCAATTACCCTTTGATTTTAAAGTTCACTATAAATTTACAGGCAACTTTATCCTCTCTTTAAAAAACGTGGCTGATGAATTGGCCGGTAATTTATATCGCTTAAAGGCTACATGAGAAAACTTAAAATTTATGGACAAAATTACTAATCACAGGTCAATAGCCCGTAACCATCTCTATGTATAAGTTACCATTGTCAACAGATTAGAAAAAAAAAATTATATTGACTTCACCGAGAATCGAGCTCACACTTCTTTGACTTGACTGCTGAATGAAGATGTTAACCATCAGCCTATCGCGTACTTATAATTGCCGGCGTCGAATTGCAGCTTTGTACTATATGTACACGCTGAGAAAACACAGTTCACATAGAACTGAACCGTGTTAGTCTTCGACGCAGAAAACTGAAGCGTGTTATTCTTCCACGCTAACTGAACCAAGCTAGTCTTCGTTGGGAGCGACGATTTCTCTCCGTGTATGTAGGTACTCCTGTTGTGAATTTTTTTTAGAAAGCCGTAGAAAAGTAAACACAGATATCTGGGTCCAAAAATTAATTAGATTTTGACTTATTAATGGCCGATGACCATATAATGATTTGATAGATTGACAAAAATAGACATATGTAGGTTAGAGCGGGTCGATTTGTATGGACCCAAAAAAATTCACAGGGGCCCATGGCGATTATGGTTAATTGGATAATTTCAAGCATTTTTGCCGAAGAAACTATAGGTCTAACATGAATTTCGAGCTAGCGCATTTTTCAAACGTATTTTTTTTTTTCTTAAAATATCACTTGTTAAAAAGCTGTGTTGAAAACTAAAAAAATTCATTCTATATATGCATTTGGGGGTTTTTTGAGTCGATAAACCCATTTCCGACATTCATTTTTTATTTTGACGTCCGCCAGAGGGCGTTTCCGTCCTTTTATTTTTGTATTTTTTTTTTTTAAATTTTTTTGTTTTAAGTAATTCACTCGTTGAAAAGCTGTATTGAAAACTAGAAAAAAAATCATTCTATATATGCATCTGGGGGTTTTTGGGGTCGATAAATCCTTTTCTGTCATTAGTTTTTTCTTTTTACGTCCGCCAGAGAGCGCTTACGTCCTTTTTGGATTTTATCTTTATTTTTACGTGGTTCACTTGTAGAAAAGCTGTATTGAAAACAATAAAAACAACATTCTATATGTGCATCTGGGGGTTTTTAGGGTTGATAAATCCATTTCTGGTATTGATTTTTTATTTTGACGTCCGCCAGAGGGCACTTCCGTCCATTTTTTGAATTTTAACACCTTTTCCCGAAAATCAACAACAATGTTCCGAAAATCTATGAAATTCGACTTTCCCATAATGCAATTTCTTTTTTTTAAGTAGACTAACACGTCGATTCTATATTCTTGTTAAATTGTCAAGATACAATTTTTTTTATCAAGTATTTTGAATTTTGCGTAAAAAACCAGTTGTATTTTATTAAAATTAATTTCAAATTATTATTTTTTAAGCAGAATTCAAAATATTTGATACAAATATTTGGTTTTTTATCAAGATTGATAATTATAACTCCGATGGTTTGCTGGGTACTGTTTATTTACTTTGTATTACAAATGACACACGTGATCCCGCTACTTTTCATTTCTATACTGTGTTTGCTATAGTTTTCGCGTCATTTGAATATCAATATAAAAATAAAACAAGTAAGGAAAGCTGTCTTCGGCTGTGCCGAAGGCTAAATACCTTTCATGAATAAGCGTCACGATTTTCACTGTTGGATCCCCAGTACAGCCTGTGTGAATTTAACTTTAGCTCATACCGAAATTATCGGAGCTATCGATTATATGGGGACGATGTGTTATATTGGTCCAATCACATTGATTTTTAACATCGACATTCCACATTCTAAAATAGCAACATTTACGAAATTTCACGTTCCTACCGATATAATTACAGGAGTTATCTACCAAAATCCGTTTATCGGAACAATCGATTGTATGGGGGCTATGTGAAATATTTATCCCATTTCAATGATTTTCAACATCGATATTTTACATATAAAAATAGCGATGCTTCCAAAATTTCACGTTCCTATGTGTTTAATTACAGGACTTATAGCCCAAAATCCGCTTATCGGAATAATCGATTGTATGGGAGGTATGTGAAATATTTATGCCATCTCAATGATTTTCAACATCGATATTTCGCATATAAAAATAGCGATACTTCCAAAATTTCACGCTCCTACCTATATAATTACAGGAGTTATCTACCCAAATCCGTTTATCGGAACAATCGATTGTATGGGGGCTATGTGAAATATTTATCCAATCTCGACGATTTTCAACATCGATATTTCATATATAAAAATAGCAATACGTCCAAAATTTCACGTTCCTACGTGTTTAATTACAGGAGTTATAGCGCAAAATCCGTTTATCGGAATAATCGATTGTATGGGAGCTATGTGAAATATTTATCCCATCTCTATGATTTTCAGCATCGATATTTCACATATAAAAATAGCAACACTTATAAAATTTCACGTTCCTTCGTGTTTAATTACAGGAGTTATAGCCCAAAATCCGTTTATCGGAATAATCGGTTGTATGGGAGCTATATGTTATATTGGTCCGATCTTGCTGGTTCCGACAAATGATTCCTATATTAGAAAATGGTGGGCGCATACCAAATTTCAGCCAAATATCTCAAAAACTGAGGGACTAGTTTGCGTTCAAACAGACAGACAGACAGACAGACAGACGGACAGACGGACATGGCTAAATCAACTCATCTCGTCATACTGATCATTTCGGTATACTTATTGATGGGTCTATCTCTTCTTCTTCTCATATTTACAAACATCGGACCAAAGTTATAATACCATTTCATGTTCATGAAAGGTATAAAAATCAAAGGACGTAAACGCCCTCTGGTGTACGTGAAAATAAAAAATGAATATCGGAAATGGGTTTATCGACTCAAAAAACCCCCAAATGCATATATAGAATGAATTTTTTAGTTTTCAACACAACTTTTTAACAAGTGAAAGTAACAAGAAAAAAAAATACGTTTGAAAAATCCGCTAGCTCGAAATTCATGTTAGACCTATAGTTTCTTCGGCAAAAATGCTTGAAATTATCCAATTAACCACAATCGCCATGGCCCATGATGCATTTTCATAGGCTGGATTACCAATAAAGCACATTTTCTTAAAGTAAAATGTTCTCCTGATTCCGAATATCACATCCATTTTTCTGTGGCAGATCTAGTTTCCGAGATATGAAAATTCCCAATTTTGCAAAACACTACTTCATATACGTACGTAAAAAATGTGTAGTTTTCATTTTTTTCAGTTTAAACTGTTGAATTATACATTATACTAATTCCCATAAACATTTTTTGCCTTCATCTCTATAAGTATCTTCAGTAGTTTGGCCGCTATTACAAAACTTTAGATATTACCACTTTAAAATCAGAAAAAGTCCATGGACAAAAAAAGTTAGCTATCCTATGTTATAGGAAATTCAATAACGAAAATTTTAAGCACACCAGCACAAAATTGTGATGTGCTCTTTACTTCATAAGTCCTGTTATATTGAAAGTACTCAATCAAAAATTTTCTGTTTTTACCAAACAAATTTTCCAAAATTTCCACATTCTTGACATTTGATACATAATTTCTATCGTGAAATAAGAAAGGTGACAGCAAATGAACAGCTGTTTAATTTTTTTTTCTGCTTTTTTCTGATTTTGATCAATTTTATTTAATCAAATTGTTGTCAAAAGCCACCTTTTTGTTTACAAACTATCGTGCAAAATTTTTCTAGGAAGATTTTGTGATATTTAGTGTGAAATTGGCAAACATTTAAGTGAAAAAAGCAGGTGGATGTAGAGCAAAGCCTGCAACTTCACCGCAGTGCCCATTTAAATTGCGTTTGGGAGACTACCAAAGCCCGCAACCTCCACACTAAAATTACCAACAAATGGTTAAACAAATGCGAGTTTCAACTTCTTTTGCGTGCAATGCATGCACATATTGAATATCACACATATTATTTACCGAAAAAGACCATAATTATATTCGAAAACAAGCTGTATTCAATATTTTTTTAGGCTGCAAACATTTCAATAATAAATTTGTAAACAAACCAACGCAGTTTGACAAATATTTGACAGCCCAAAATACTTTTAACAACAACAGCAAACATACGTGATTTTTCTTGCCTCAACCTGTTATATATAAACCTTGATAATTTCTATGTAGAATTTTCTGCTGTTTCCAAAAATGTAATCATTTGGTTTAAAAGTACATAGAATAGTTTTCGAGACATTTTTAAATTTCAGTTTTTGAGACAAGCTAAAATTATGCATATAAAAAGTGTTTAAAAGTTTATAGTTTTCACCTTTTGTTACATTTTATGCTTCCCAAAGAAGGAACGAACCAAAGCCGCCAATGATAGCGAAAAAGAATTGAAAATTTGGATAAAAAAAGAAAACATTTTTTTTTTCGTAATAACTCAATCAACTCAATGTAGATTTTAATTATTTTTGCATTCTTTAAAAGGAAAAACGAAATCAAATGTCATAAAAATCGAGAAGGTAAAAGCGACAATATTAACAGATCAGTGATCCCAATTTTCCCTTATCTCAAAAACTGAAATTTCAAGATATCTTGAAAACTGTTCTACGTTTAAATTAAATGAATTCATATTCGGAATCAGCAGAAAATTCTACATAGAGACCATCTATCAAATGTCAAGAATATGAAAATTTTCGAAAAATTTTCGGGTTATAAAGTCAAGGGCACATCACAATGTTGTACTGGCGTGCTTAAAATTTTCGTAATAAAATTACCTACAACATAGGGGGCTAACTTTTTTTATCCATAGAATTTTTCTGATTTTAAAATTTTCGTTTATTTTTGAACGTTTTTTGGCTTTTGTGGTCTATTACTGCAGATGCTTATAGAGATAAAGGCAAACAGTGTTTATTGGAATTAGTATAATGTGTAATTCAACAGTTTAAATCGGAAAAATGAAAAATGTAAATTTTTGACGTACCCATATGAAATAATGTGTTGTAAAAATGGAAATTTTCATATTTTCACCGATTTCTCTGAGACTAGATCTGTCACAGCAAAATGAATGTGATATTCGAAATCAGGAGAAAATTTTACTTTTTTTTTGTTGTGAGCGCTGTTGAAAACCCCTTCAAATAATTAACATTTTGACTTTGTTGTGAACCCCTGCCATTAGACTTGCTAATGAATGTTATCTTAAAAACTTGTCGGAAAAAATTCGCATAATCGAAAGCATGATTTGCAAAATGTTCACGAATTTTAAGGTAAATAAATGATACCAGATGCGTATCAAATGTCTGGTCAGCAGTTAGAATGCCCATAATTTTTCTCAAAGACCGTTGTTGTAGACAGTGGCGTGCCTACGTGTATCAATCAAGGCAAGCCCCAGTCTTTAAAACCCCAACGAAAGCACATACTGCTGCCAGAGAACATTTCAGACAAAGAAGAGTTCAGGGAAACACTTAAACTTTTAGGTTCCGCTAATAGGCACGTTATTGTTTGCAGATTTTTTAACCTTTTCCAACCCAAGGGAAAAGTTTTATTTGCACTATTTCCCATTTAGGTACATTGCAGAAGCTAAGAAACCTTAAACATCTTTTTTATACTTTATAGTGCCTAGCAAATAAAAAAAATTACAGCACCTGAATGAATTCTTTTTTTCTACTTTAGAATATGCGCCAATAATTTTTGAGTAGAGCGCTTTGCACGTTAAAATTGTAGATACATACATAAACAAATTTTATTTTCGTTTTCGCTTATGGCAACACCAGTCAGAAGCTGGCTTCAAAGTTTCATATAAAATTACTTCCAAATTAAAAAAAAAAAAAAAACAATTGCTTCAGCACACAGATTCGTACTAGTTTTGAAAGCCCGGTAAACGCCAATAAGTAAAAGCGAGATGGCCTTCATTGCCTAGGCGGTTTAAGGCTGTTTTTAGTAAGTAAGTAAGAGATGGCCATCACGCACTGAAATAATTTTATGTAAATGAGCTATCAGCCGACAGGTGGCAGGAAAAGCTGTAGGTATGTTTCTATGCTATTAACAGCTATTAGGTAGTAGGTGGCAGGCAGGGAAATAAAAACCAGTTATCCTTTAAGAAACCAAACGTAAACGATAAAACAAAAATTGTTACGATACATTTTGAAGCTTATAGGAGATTAGCTAGGCAAGCCGGGCTTTTCTGCTTATATGGAAGGCACGCCACTGGTTGTAGATGTACATCGTTACACTAATATAGAAAGGCCCTAACTCATTTTTTTTTATTATCAATAAAGTTGGTGATGGATTTTTATTAATAACTTCTGAACGAAGCTTCACTAAAATCTTAGTACTATGCTATATGGTAGTTAAATATTACAGGCATTGATATTTGTTTTTCGAACAAGCCATGGTAGCTATGGTTTACATTAAATTCAGTTGTTCCGATTAATTTTTCGGGCTAAGAAAATATGAGTTAGGGCCTTTCTAGGTATATTAGGGTAACGACATATTAATAGGGTTAAGAATTTTACTTTTTCAATTTATGTGAGAGTAACACTTATAAATAAAAGCTTTTACTGGGCTTTGTAAATAATTACGAAATACTTGTAGCGGTCATGAATGCATTTGCAGGCGCCGGCTGTGGTATTGTGATAGTTTGCTGGCCTAACATACCGAAGGTATCAGGTTCATAATACCGGTAGAGGTAATATAAACAGTGGTCGACAACTTTCTAAATATATTTCTGACCCGAAAAATCTTCTAAGTGAAAATGTATGTTCATTGGCAGATGCTGCTCGAAGCCGGTATAGAACATGCAGGTCCATCAATTTCTAGGAAATCATTTACAAGCTTCACACCACAAACTAGAAGATAGCTCGGCCCTGCTGGAGCTATATGGCGCTGAATTACATATTATTTTTACGAATGTCTGTCTGTATGATTATTATTTTTATTTGTTTGTTGAAAAGTGCTTATTCTCTCACATAAAAGCACTTGTTACTTGAAATAGCTATATGTTCATAGATTATGTGTCAGTTATATTTAACCATTCATCTTAGACAGTTGCAATACAAAGTTATGTGAAAGATATTTAAAGAGAACACAAAAAGTACTTTATAACGGCATAATGGCATTTTTCGAAATAGGACTAGTCTCCTTGTTTCTTCTGTATAGCTTTTACAAATGGGCTACACTAAAATACAATACATTCAAGGAGCGCGGTGTTCCGCACGAAGAACCTTGGCCTTTAGTAGGCAACACAGTGTCGGTGCTGTTAAACAAGGAAGGTTTCAGTAAAAACATTCTTAACTTCTATCAACGCAATAAAAATCAGTAAGTTTGTTTAAAAAAACTTAATTAATAGAGACTGTTCCAGTCCTGGAGAGCTATCTTGGGATATGGATAGTTATAGGAATAGGGATATGGATAGGGAAATGGATAGATATGGATAGGGATAGTTTCAGCGATTTGGATATGGATATGGATAGGGATAGGTATTTCATATTAATATTTATTTCATATTTATTTGAAAAGTCTTGTACAACTAAGAACATTAAGTCGTCGCTCCCAACGAAGACAAGCACGGTTCGTTGTTTGCGTGGAAGACTAACATGGTTCGTTCTTTGCGTGGAAAACTAACATAGTTCGTTCTTTGCTTGGAAGACAACATAGTTAAGTTCTCTGCGTGGAAAACTAGCACACTTCGTTGTTCGCGTGGAAAACTAGCATAGTTCGCATAGAACTGAATCGTGTTAGGCCTCCCCCCAGAGAACGAAGTATGTTAGTTTTCCACGCAGGGAACTGAAGCATGTTAGTCTTATAGTACATTTACACCGCACCAAATTTGGCGAAAAATTGCAAATTTGGCGCTTTTGTCCATACAAATCTCATTTTCCAAATTTGGAATTCCATTGTATTTGACCTCATTTACCGAACAATACAATGCACAGTTCCTCAAATAGCAACCCTGTGGCTGTTCCACATTCAGAATCGCCCAGCAAGAACATTAATGGTAATTTTGTTTAGGTGGCTTTTTGTGCTGGTATAAGATTCTTGTAGGGAAGGTGAAGCCAAATGCAAATTTTCCAGTGTAAACGATGTCGACCAGGCTCATTTGAATTCGCCAAATTTGGTGCGGTGTAAATGTACTATTACACGCGAACAACGAAGTGTGTTATTTTTCCACGCTCACACTGCAACCGACTTTTTCATCCGACCTTATCAGAGAAATTCGAGCGCATTCTATTTTATCGGGCGGGCAAAGTGTGTTTACATTCGGGTGAAAACGGATGAAATCGCAAAGCTCATTTAAAATACATGTGTGTGGATGTGTGATTGCTGCCGGACGGCCGAAGTCGGTTGCAGTGTGAGCCTAGCCTTAGTGTTCCACGCTAACTGAACGGTGCTAGTCTTCGTTGGGAGCGACGAAGAGTTTTGTATGACAATCATCTCATATTAAAAACTTTTAGTGGTATTTATCATTTACAAATTGGAACTTATTATTTAATGTATGTGTTTACTTCAACCAGTGGCGGATCCAGTATTTTGGGAAGGACATTTTTGGTTCACAGTTTCTCAAAACTCGGCTTTTAGGGCTGTTTTTAAAAAAAATATGTATGTACCTACATTTGTTCGTATGGGCAATGTCAAATTCAAGGTATCACGTAGCTTTTACTACACGGTTAAAAATGTGAGCCTAAGGCTGTGTGTCAATCGAAAACATTTTTCGTCAGAGTACAATGAGGTGAACAAATTCCCTATGGTGTAGGGAAAATTCTGACGTTCATATTCACCACGATAACTCTCAGAATTTACCATCGCCCTGTCAAAATTTGCTTTTTTAAACCGTTAGGCACACGGCCTAAATCTTAAACTTTTTTGGACTACATATATGATCAAACCAAATTTGGTTTCAAATTAAATCTAGATCAGTTCAACAGAGTTTTGTCAGCTTCAGGGTAATAGTTCGAGGCTGTTGATTTTACCAGTGCCATTTTTTCTGTGTACCTAAAGTTCGCAAGTATTTGTACGACAAGGTTCAGCTAACCAGGTCGCAGAGAAATAAAACATTGATTGTTCCTAAATTTAGGTACCTAACTTCTAGCCGAATGTTTTTTATTAGCGCTGGTAGACTTCGTAACTCTATTTCCGAGTCAGTTAAAGTCGGGCTAAGTAAGATAAGCTTCAAAAGTGTTTTACTTAATTTCTTTAGCAGTGTGGATATCTCGTCCATATGTATATTGTTTACAAATACTTCTACTGACTTCTGTATCTTTTTTTTATTATCTTTTTCTCTAAGTATTTATTTTATAATTGTAACTTAGTTTAAGTCAGGGTGGATCCATGCGGGTGGTTCAAAAAGTCATATTTTTCACAGTAAAACATAAAAAATATGGTAAAAATTACTCAAAAAATATAGTAAAAGCTACACAAAAATTCAGTAAAAATTAAAAAAAGAAAAACATAGGAAAAATGACACAAAAATATAGTAAAAAAATATACACAATTAAAAAATGAGATCTAAATGAAAAAGCAGTATACATTTATTTTTTTTTTTGGCTTCTTTGAATGTTATTGAATTTTGCCCACAAAAACTTGATGTACGGCATAGCTCAGCGGTAGAGCGATCGGCTGAGCGTTTTCGTTTCCTGCCAAGAGCCACATTATTTTAATTTTATTTTATTTTTAAAACTTTGCGGTTTAAAATTGAGGCTTTTCGGTTTAAAATTAAAACCTTATCGTTTAAAATAGAAAATTTTCAGTTTAAAATTAAAGCTTTTCGGTTTAAAGTTGAAACTTTTCGGTTTAAAATTAAAACCTCTTCGGTCTACAATTTTTGTTTTGTTTTCATTTATTTTTGAAAGCTTATTTGAGATTGAATTTTTCCCACAACATTTATGTATGCGATGTAGCTCAGTGGTAGAGAAGACGGGCATGATGCGGGGAGTCTTGGCTCGAATTCCAACCATCCGATAAAAAAATTATTTTTTCTTAAAAAAATTGTTAAAACATTTCTGGTTTAAAATTGAAACCCAATCCATTTAGCCAATTTTCTTGAAAACTGATCTAGATTTAATTTGTGTCATTTTTCCTATGTTTTTCTTTTTTTAATTTTTACTGAATTTTTGTGTAGCTTTTACTATATTTTTTGAGTAATTTTTACCATATTTTTTATGTTTTACTGTGAAAAATATGACTTTTTGAACCACCCGCATGGATCCACCCTGACTTAAACTAAGTTACAATTATAAAATAAATACTTAGAGAAAAAGATAATAAAAAAAAGATACAGAAGTCAGTAGAAGTATTTGTAAACAATATACCTATGGACGAGATATCCACACTGCTAAAGAAATTAAGTAAAACACTTTTGAAGCTTATCTTACTTAGCCCGACTTTAACTGACTCGGAAATAGAGTTACGAAGTCTACCAGCGCTAATAAAAAACATTCGGCTAGAAGTTAGGTACCTAAATTTAGGAACAATCAATGTTTTATTTCTCTGCGACCTGGTTAGCTGAACCTTGTCGTACAAATACTTGCGAACTTTAGGTACACAGAAAAAATGGCACTGGTAAAATCAACAGCCTCGAACTATTACCCTGAAGCTGACAAAACTCTGTTGAATTGACCAAATTTTGGTTATTTCAACGGAATTGTTTGTTGAAATAACTGTTGATTCCACATTCATCGAACTGTCAATTTTTAATCAACATAATTTTATAAGAACTCTGAAAAATATTTTAAATCGGTGTCAAAATAAGACTTATAAAAAAAATTATATTTACTTCATCGAGAATCGAACCAAAAACCCCTAGAACAACAAAATAACAGCTTAAGCGTTAAAATAACAGCTTAACTGTTAACTTAAGGTTAACAGTTTCAATGCAGTTGAATCAACAGCATTGAATAATGGATAAGAATTGACAGTGATTTTGGTTGAATGAACCCATATTTTGGTTGATATGACCAGCTCATTTTTCTCTGTGTATAGGTATAGATATAGGGATAGAGATATGGATAAGTTAGTTCTATGGATGGGGATAGGGATAATTATGGGATAGCTTCTAAAAAGCCTGCCTTTGCAAACAAAATAACCTTATGTTTGCCATATTCATACTTTATATATGAATTGGTGCAAGGAAATCCTCGAAACAGAACCTAGTAGGTACATACATATAACAAAAAATAACTACGCACTACACTTTATTATTAATTAGTTATGTATGAATACCATTTAATAGTCGAGTACTTTTAAAAGTAATAACAATACTTTGACAACAAATAAACCAGATAGCGCCGTAAATCTATCAATGCACATATATATGTATGTACTCGTATGTAAGTAGCCACTGTGCCAACAAAATCAGTTAGGTATTTGATATCAAGTAACTTAAAACAAAAAAAAAACCTATGGCGGCGATACATATATGTACCTGAATGTTATTATTGAGTCATCTATGCCCAGCTTTCTCTTCCCGTTTTTCCTACAAACTGGCGGGACCTACGCCTTTTTGGCGACACCGAACGGCACCTTAGTCTTTACTAACATCATACAAAGCTGGGAATTTTAGAAAAAAATCCGGGTTCTTTAGCACTTAACAATAACAGCCCTAGTGAATGTATATGTACTTTTATCGGGTATTGAATGATAATGCATACAAATGTGTATAGGTTCTTATTATTGATTCTTATTATGCACTACCCACTAGCGAAAATCTCTAGTTTTGAACTAGTGCACTACTAGGGTATTCGAAACCACTGCATGCAATAAACTGGCGAATTTAACATATCGTTGTCCTCGGTGATGGACATTGTTTGCGAAACAGAAATAGGTACATACCACCTTCATACCCCAGTTGGAGATATGTGCATACGGCATCAGTATTTCAGGCATGAATTGGAGCTTTGTGGGCATCCCAGTCTAAGGGCGGTTTGCATAAAAGCCGATAACGACTAATCGCCCGGTTACCGGAGCTTAATTGACGTATTTTGTTCGGTTAGCTGTCAAACTAATCACCGATTAGTCGTAATCGGCTCTTATGCAAGCGACCCTAAATGCTCGTTCATTTCCTTTTTACACGTATTGTTTCTCAGGGAGCATGCATACCCTAAACCTTCTTTTGTACTACTTGTGCATGCATATTTCTGTATTGAAACTGAAAGCATACCGAAGCACAGGCACACATACATGATTATGCGTAAAAATCATTTATTCTGCATGGATACCATAGCATGGGTTTTTTACATACATTCATACATCTATATCAAGGCCAGCCATGCGTGCACATTGTGCACTTCTGAGTTTATACTCAAACACCAACGCTAAAGATGTGCACGCACGAAGTTCTGCTTTCGGTGGTTTGTCGTTGTTTCACTCATGATGCGGAGTAAGAAAAACAGTGAGCGCAAAAGACAAGTACATAAATACTACTTTGCGTAATTTAATGAATAATTATTTCCCTTTTATTTTATTTGTTTTATTTTATTTTATTTTATTATATTATATTATATTATATTATATTATATTATATTATATTATATTATATTATATTACATTATATTATATTTTATTTTATTTTATTTTATTTTATTTCATTTCATTTCATTTTATTTTATTTTATTTTATTTTATTTTATTTTCTTTTATTTCATTCCATTTTATTTTATTTCATTTCATTTCATTCCATTTCAAAGCAAATAATAAAATATCCTTTTGATTTTATAGTTTCACAGTCAGCATTTTCTTTGCAGCCACTGTACGCAAAATCACTCAAAACTTACGCACACTTATGCAAATGTTTTAGTATTTGTTTGGCCTGATCTATATATATAAAAATTTAGCCGTTTTTCGGGATGTAATGAACTTTACGGAGAATGGCTGAAGCGATTTTAACCAAACTTTGCCACATTGAAGAGACACATGTGGAGAAGGTTTATAAGTAACAAAAGGGGTTATCAGAAAATGGGGCGTGGCACCTCCCATACAAACTAAATTTTTCAAGCAGAATATCTGTGAAAGGGTTCAAGGCAGGGACCTGAAAATTGGTATAGACCTATATGATGTCAAAAGCATTCTCACACATAAAAAGGGCGGTTATCAGAAAAGGGGGCGTGGCACCTCCCATACAAACTAAATTTTTCAAGCAGAATATCTGTGAAAGGGTTCAAGGTAGGGACCTGAAAGTTGGTACGGACCTATATGATATCAAATTCATTCACACACATAAAAAAAGAGGGTTATCAGAAAAGGAGGCGTGGCACCTCCCATACAAACTAAATTTTTCAGGCAGAATATCTGTGAAACGGTTCAAGGTAGGGACCTGAAAATTCGTATAGACCTATGCGATATGAAAAGCATTCTCACACATAAAAAGGGGGATTCTCAGAAAAGGGGTCATGGCACCTCCCATACAAACTAAATTTTCAAGCAGAATATCTGTGAAAGGGTTCAAGGTAGAGGCTTGAAAATTGATATAGACCTATATGTAACCAAAGGCATTCTCACACATAAAAAGGGGGGTTATCAGAAAAGGGGGCGTGGTACCTCCCATACAAACTAAATTTTTCAAGCAGAATATCTGTGAAAGGGTTCAAGGTAGGGACCCAAAAATTAGTACAGACCTACATATATGATATCAAAGGGATTCTCACACATAAAAGGGGGTTATCAGAAAAAGGGGCGGTGCACCTCCCATACAAACTAAATTTTTCAAGCAGCATATCTGTGAAAGGGTTCAGGGTAGGGATCTGAAAATTGGTATAGACCTATATGATATCAAAGGCATTCTCACACATAAAAAAGGGGTTATCAGAAAAGGGGGCGTGGTACCTTTCATACAAACTCATTTTTTCAAGCAGAATATATGTGAAAGGGTTCAAGGTAGGGACCTGAAAATTGGTATAGAACTATATGATATCAAGAGCATTCTCACACATAAAAAGGAGGGTTATCAGAAAAGTGGGCGTGGCACCTCCCATACAAACTCATTTTTTCAAGCAGAATATATTTCATTTCATTTCATTTCGTTTCATTTATTTGCAGTCAATGGAATAAATCCTTACAGACTAAAAGATATTAAATAGTTCTTAAATTAAGTATATAGCTGAATGTATGAAACCTTAGAAAGCAGAGTTTAAAATATTTAAAAATTCGGACCTTGGTAGTGAAAAATCCAAGGAAACCGTAATGCTCAGTGAGTTAAACTCACGTATAGCACGGGCAATAGGAGCATTACAGGCATAATTGGTTCTAAGATTATCCCCATAAAAGGGGTAGAAATTCCGGAGAGAACGTTGAATAATGTTATAAGCAAAACTTGAGCAGATAATTGATCTTCGATCCATCAAGGACTTAAGATTTAATAGCAGGAGGCGAACAGAATAGGAAGGCATTGGCTCAGAAAAGTTCAGAGGTCGAAGAGCATATGTAAGAAAGATCTTCTGTATACGCTCAATTCTATTAACTGCTGTCAACTGACTTGGCCTCCAAATAAAAACTGCATATTCCAAACGCGGTCTAACAAAGGACGTAAATAAGAGCTTGACCGTATAGGGATCTGAGAATTTGATGGCATTACGTCTAACAAAGCCATTGAATATGATTTAGCAGTAACATAGTTTACATGATTGGTAAAAGAGAATTTACTATCAAAGATAACACCAAGATCTTTAATCTCACTGACGGACTGAAGCTCACAATTTGAAATTTTGTAAGTCGTATATAGTACTAGCTAATACCCGGCGCGCTTCGCTTCGCCTTATGGGCATCGGTGGAAATGGGAGACGTGTTTCCTTTTTTTATCAAGGGTTTCCATACCAATTTTTGATGTTTACCAAAATGATAATATGGGCGAGAGCGTCGACGGCAGTTTTTTATAAAATTGTGACTCAATGCTCAATACCTTAACGCATTTGAATACTTTTGTATTTGAGTGCAACTTTTGCTATTGCGTGCAGCAATGATTGCAGCAAACTTGAGCGTACGGAGCTACAATAAAAACACTCAACACCTGCTGTAACTCAAAATTTCTATTTTTCAGCGTCCAGCTGCTTGTTTGTACAGCTGTTGTATGTGTGCAGCCTGCCTCCCTGTTAAAGCGCTCATGTTTCTATTCTCTAACACAATTGAAGACATGCATGGATGAAGGGGGTATGTCGCATTCTCACTCAATTTCGGTTTTTGGCATTGGTGAATAGTTTTTATGCATATCTATATTTCTGTCTTATCAGAACCTGGCTATCGTGAAGGTTAGGGTTAGGTTCAAGTGGCTGCCGCAGAGGCACACTTAGGCCAGTTTTGAAAGGCCCGTCGTGATACCACCAACACAAGGAAAGTCAGTCCCGGGACCCAGCCATATGGAAAATCCCTGAGTTGTTGGGATTTTCCACATAGCAGAATCTCGGGACTGACACTCCTAAACCGACACCGTTACTCCTCCTCGAACCACTTAGATGACTTTATGAAGCCCATCAAGTCCTTTATGTCCAGTTCCGCGATCTGGCTTAGGCCATCTAGGAACGGAACTCCCAAAAAGCGCGTTCTCGCGCCGCTTAAAGCCGGACAGATGCAGAAGAGGTGCTCCACTGTTTCCTCCTCCTCATCATCTTTGCAACTCCTGCAGCATCGTCGGTAGGGCACACCTAGCCTTTCTGCATGCCTACCAATGAGGCAGTGACCGGTTAATACCCCTATCAATATGCAGATTTCCCTCCTAGTTAGGGCATAAATGCGTCTAGGCCTTTTAAGATCCCATTTTGGCCAGGTTTGTTTCGATATCCGACACCCTGGGGATTGCAGCCATCTTTCGTTGGCTTGACGGAGTGTGTGCTCCTTCAGCATTAGTTTGCCTGTGGCAAACGGCATACCTAAGCGCTCTTTATCCTGAAGAACCAGCTTGGTCGTGCCCTGCCTGGCAAGCTCGTCTGCCTTACAGTTTCCCTCAATGTCCCTATGTCCCGGGACGCATATGAGGTTTACGCGGTTCTGTTGGGCCATCTCCTGAAGAGATCGACGACAGCTGAGCGTCAGTTCAGAGTTGAACGTGTATGAGCCAAGGGATTTGATTGCCGCTTGGCTATCGCTGAAAATAGCGATATCTTCTCCGATAACACGTTTGCTTAACCAGGCCGCGGCGTCCAGGATTGCCGAGACTTCTGAAGGAGAGTTCAAGGTCCAAATCCCTTTAATAAACCCCTCCTCCAACTCTGCCGCCCAACTTCGAGCCATCGGTGTATATGGAAGTGCCACCATTTGTTTCGGGACACCAATCCGCCCTCTCCCAGTCTTCTCTGCTGGGAATGTTTATTTTGAAACAGCTATCCCCGACTGTAGTGGTCGCCCAACGATCTGTGCTTAGAGGGAGAAATCTGTAAGATTCCAGAATACTGGAGTGTCCAATAGTACCCACAGCCCAACTGGAGGTTTCTCTTAGGCGCAGAGCTGATGCCGCCGCTGACCGAAACCCTTCCAGATCAAGTGGCAAAATGCCCAGAATGACCTGGAGGGCTTCGTTGGGCGTTGTCCTTAGCGCACCGCTTATACAGATCATATTGGATCTATGGACTTTCCGCAACAGATTCAGGTATGTTGCCTTCCTCAGCGCCGGCCACCATACGACGACTCCATACAGCATGATTGGGCGAATGATGGCCGTGTAGATCCAACTGCGTACTCTACGGCTGAGCCCCCATTTTTTGCCAATGGCTCTTTTGCATGTGTAAAGAGCGATGCAAGCTTTCTTCTGGCGCTGAAGAACATTCTCCTTCCAATTCAATTTCCTGTCCAGAACTATGCCTAGAAACTTGGCCTTATCCGACAAGCCCAGGCGCGTGCCATCTAGTTCTGGTAGTCTTAGTGGCGGTATTTTGTACCGGTTGGTGAAGAGGACAAGTTCCACTTTCCCCGGGTTGATACTAAGTTCGCAGCGAGAGGACCA
Organism: Campiglossa producta; assembly: GCA_964058755.1. NCBI lineage: Eukaryota > Metazoa > Arthropoda > Insecta > Diptera > Tephritidae > Campiglossa > Campiglossa producta. Next base: position 80,687,064 of record CAXKVI010000004.1, read on the forward strand.
CCTCGAAACCTCTCGCAGTGCTACTTGCATCAGGGTTTGTGGGAACTTGCCTCTGAATGCAATAGCTAAATCGTCTGCGTATGCCACTATCTTCCCGCCCCCAGCTTGTATCACGTAGCAACGAGTTGGCTGTGAGGTTCCATAAAAGCGGGGAAAGAACACCACCGTGGGGCGTTCCTCTTGTGAAATAGCGTGATAACTCAACCGTACCAAGTGAAGAAGCTATTTTCCTTCCTCTTAGAAGTTGGTCAATTAAACCAGTTAGAGGTCTATCTACGCCCAGATTAGTTAGAGCGGAGTTGATCGCCTCCGGGCTTATATTGTTGAAAGCCCCCTCAATGTCTAAGAAGGCCACGAGACAGTAGTCCTTTTCACACAGCGATTTCTCAATGACAGATACTAGGCTGTGCAGAGCAGTTTCTGTTGATTTACTCTTGGTGTATGCATGCTGATAGCTAGAGATAAGGTTGCTATCAATAGTCGTTGAGAGGTAGTCGCTTAGTATCCTCTCAAAGGTTTTGAGTACACAGGACGAGAGACTGATCGGTCTGTAATCTTTTGGCTCGTAGTGGGATGCCTTCCCAGCCTTAGGTATAAACACTACCGTGGCGCTTCCCCAGGAGCCCGGAATGTGGTTGACAGCCAGGCAGGCTGTGAAGAGAAATACCAGCCATTTAGCTGATGTCTCCAACGTGTTTATAAGTTGCGCGGGGATAATCCCGTCCGGCCCGGCAGCCTTATACGGTTCAAAGCTCTTAACTGCCCACCTTACCCTTTCCTCAGTGATGGGTATATTTACTGCCAGGTTTGTTGCAGGTGCTAGTGGTGCGTCATGCAGATTCCCCGGAAAATGTGAATTCAAGAGCAGCTCAAGGGTTTCCTCTTCCGATGGATGTTTGACTTTTCGATTGTTTCCGGCATGATTTGCGGAGCGAGTCCAAATCGTAGGACCACCAATGTGGCCTGTGTTTACCGCGTGGGTTTGGCACTGGACAAGCCTGTTCTAGAGCATTTGAGAGCGCCGATGTAAATGTAGTAACAAGATCCTCCAGCTTCTCTACTGATGAGGGGGCTTGTGAGGGCAGTACTGGCAGGTCTCCGTCTAATATTTCATTGTGTAACTGCCAATTAGTGTTACGTGGGTTGCGCTTCATGATTGGTTGTTCTACAATAAAGTCTAGAACCATTTCTATGTAACGGTGGTCGGAGAATGAATGTTCTTCCAGAACCCGCCATTTTCTGACCCACTCATAAGCGCCTTCACTACAGATACTGAGGTCTATGACCTCCTTGCGGGTGTTAGTGATAAAAGTAGGCTCATTACCCACGTTGCAAATTACCAGGTTAGTTGTTAAGAGGTAATCAAACAGAGACTCGCCTCTGGCATTGATATCGGAGCTCCCCCATTGGACATGGTGAGCATTAGCGTCCGCTCCAATAATAAGATTACCCGTGCAGAAATTTGACACCAGGTCTTTCACCTCCGTTTGTGGTGGGGGTTCTTCGGCGTCGTAGGGCATATAGACCGACGCCACCGTCAGGCGGGTGCTGTCGACCGTTAGACTGATAGCGGTAATATCACCATTGGTGTAGTTAGGTAGGAGAAAGGAGTTCAACTCAGACTTGACCAAAATACACGTTCCGATTTTGCTCTCCTCGCTGGATCGAATGAGCTTGAAGCCCCAGGGTTCTTGGATGAGGACCACATCCACGTCGCCTTTAGAAAGACGACTACTTAAAGCAGCCGAAGCCACTTTAGATTTGTGCAGATTAATCTGAAGCACCACCAACATGAGAGCGCACAGACTTCCCTGCCGTCCCCATATCTTCGAGGTTTCCCCCATCCCGGAGGTTTCCTATCAACGACGAGTTGTTCCGATTAACTGCCCGATATGGCGTTGCAGGAGTCCTGCTGCCTGTAGCGTTAGATGTTAATCGCTCAGCGTTGGCTGCTACCACCGTGACGTCGAGGATACTAGGCTGTGCAGAGCAGTTTCTGTTGATTTACTCTTGGTGTATGCATGCTGATAGCTAGAGATAAGGTTGCTATCAATAGTCGTTGAGAGGTAGTCGCTTAGTATCCTCTCAAAGGTTTTGAGTACACAGGACGAGAGACTGATCGGTCTGTAATCTTTTGGCTCGTAGTGGGATGCCTTCCCAGCCTTAGGTATAAACACTACCGTGGCGCTTCCCCAGGAGCCCGGAATGTGGTTGACAGCCAGGCAGGCTGTGAAGAGAAATACCAGCCATTTAGCTGATGTCTCCAACGTGTTTATAAGTTGCGCGGGGATAATCCCGTCCGGCCCGGCAGCCTTATACGGTTCAAAGCTCTTAACTGCCCACCTTACCCTTTCCTCAGTGATGGGTATATTTACTGCCAGGTTTGTTGCAGGTGCTAGTGGTGCGTCATGCAGATTTCCCGGAAAATGTGAATTCAAGAGCAGCTCAAGGGTTTCCTCTTCCGATGGATGTTTGACTTTTCGATTGTTTCCGGCATGATTTGCGGAGCGAGTCCAAATCGTAGGACCACCAATGTGGCCTGTGTTTACCGCGTGGTTTTGGCACTGGACAAGCCTGTTCTAGAGCATTTGAGAGCGCCGATGTAAATGTAGTAACAAGATCCTCCAGCTTCTCTACTGATGAGGGGGCTTGTGAGGGCAGTACTGGCAGGTCTCCGTCTAATATTTCATTGTGTAACTGCCAATTAGTGTTACGTGGGTTGCGCTTCATGATTGGTTGTTCTACAATAAAGTCTAGAACCATTTCTATGTAACGGTGGTCGGAGAATGAATGTTCTTCCAGAACCCGCCATTTTCTGACCCACTCATAAGCGCCTTCACTACAGATACTGAGGTCTATGACCTCCTTGCGGGTGTTAGTGATAAAAGTAGGCTCATTACCCACGTTGCAAATTACCAGGTTAGTTGTTAAGAGGTAATCAAACAGAGACTCGCCTCTGGCATTGATATCGGAGCTCCCCCATTGGACATGGTGAGCATTAGCGTCCGCTCCAATAATAAGATTACCCGTGCAGAAATTTGACACCAGGTCTTTCACCTCCGTTTGTGGTGGGGGTTCTTCGGCGTCGTAGGGCATATAGACCGACGCCACCGTCAGGCGGGTGCTGTCGACCGTTAGACTGATAGCGGTAATATCACCATTGGTGTAGTTAGGTAGGAGAAAGGAGTTCAACTCAGACTTGACCAAAATACACGTTCCGATTTTGCTCTCCTCGCTGGATCGAATGAGCTTGAAGCCCCAGGGTTCTTGGATGAGGACCACATCCACGTCGCCTTTAGAAAGACGACTACTTAAAGCAGCCGAAGCCACTTTAGATTTGTGCAGATTAATCTGAAGCACCACCAACATGAGAGCGCACAGACTTCCCTGCCGTCCCCATATCTTCGAGGTTTCCCCCATCCCGGAGGTTTCCTATCAACGACGAGTTGTTCCGATTAACTGCCCGATATGGCGTTGCAGGAGTCCTGCTGCCTGTAGCGTTAGATGTTAATCGCTCAGCGTTGGCTGCTACCACCGTGACGTCGAGGACTTCCTCGTCCTGTAGGCTGTCCTCCATCTCCGAGTTGCTCACAGCACTATCGCCAAGAGACGTGGCGGATAACATGCTTTCCGCATCGGAATCCTCCGCTTCCTCTTCTGGTAACACGTTTTCCGGTTCCCCCGGAGCAGCCGAGAAGGCAGCGCGCTGAGCATCACCACGATATACCTGGATAACGATCTGGCCTAGTGTACTAGGCCATTGCACCTTTTGAGGGGCTCGATTGACTTCATGGTCAACACCACCTGTCTATCGTGAAAATTGTAGAAGATAATTCATGGATGAAGGGGGTATGTACACAACTTTTTAATATGAATTGTGGAAGAAGGCAGTATGTTCCGTTTTTTTTCATATAAAGCACTAAATGTAAACTTATGCTTTTTATTGCATATTATGCAACGTCTTTTATGGCTTTGCATAATTTTTTTGTCAGTTTCCCATAAAGATTCGAAAAAACCTCAAATGTTTAAGCAAAACTTTAAAGTCGATTTTCTCGTTTCACTCAAAATGCAACATACCCCCTTCATCCATGCATGTCTTCAATTGCTTGCATATAGTCAAATTGAGTAACTCGAAATCAAACAAAACTTTGATTGTTTTGAGCAGGGCCGGCCAAACACATACTAAAACATTTGCATAAGTGAAGACATGCATGGATGAAGGGGGTATGTCGCATTCTCACTCAATTTCTGTTTTAGGCGTTGGTGAATAGTGTTTATGCAGATCTATATTTCTGTCTTATCAGAATTTGCCTATCGTGAAAATTGTATAAGATAATTCATGGATGAAGGGGGTATGTACACAACTTTTCAATATGAATTGTGGAAGAAGGGGATATGTTCCGATTTTTTCATATAAAACACTAAATATAAACTTATGATTTTTTTTGCATATTATGCAACGTCTTTTATGGCTTTGCATAATTTTTTTGTCAGTTTTCCATAAAGATTCGAAAAAACCTCAAATGTTTAAGCAAAACTTTAGAGCCGATTTTCTCGTTTCACTCAAAATGCGACATACCCCCTTCATCCATGCATGTCTTCAAGTGTGCGTAAGTTTTGAGTGATTTTGCGTACAGTGGCTGCAAAGAAAATGCTGACTGTGAAACTATAAAATCAAAAGGATATTTTATTATTTGCTTTGAAATGGAATGAAAGGAAATAAAATAAAATGGAATGAAATAAAAGAAAATAAAATAAAATAAAATAAAATAAAATAAAATAAAATAAAATAAAATAAAATAAAATAAAATAAAATAAAATAAAATAAAATAAAATAAAACAAAATAAAATAAAATAAAATAAAATAAAATAAAATAAAATAAAATAAAATAAAATAAAATAAAATAAAATAAAATAAAATAAAATAAAATGGAATGAAATGAAATGAAATAAAATAAAATAAAATAAAGTAAAATAAAATAAAATAAAATAAAATAAAATAAAATAAAATGGAATGAAATGAAATAAAATAAAATTAAATAAAATAAAGTAAAATAAAATAAAATGGAATGAAATGAAATGAAATAAAATAAAATAAAATAAAATAAAATAAAATAAAATAAAATAAAATAAAATGGAATGAAATGAAATGAAATAGAATAAAATAAAATAAAATAAAATAAAATAAAATAAAATAAAATAAAATAAAATAAAATAAAATAAAATAAAATAAAATAAAATAAAATAAAATAAAATAAAATAAAATAAAATAAAATAAAATAAAATAAAATGAAATAAAATGGAATGAAATAAAATGAAATAAAATAAAATAAAATAAAATAAAATAAAAAGGAATGAAATGAAATGAAATAAAATAAAATAAAATAAAATAAAATAAAATAAAATAAAATGGAATGAAATGAAATGAAATAAAATAAAATAAAATATAATATAATATAATGTAATATAATATAATATAATATAATATAATTATTATTATTATTATTATTATTATGCCCAACGGATTTTACCCACCATCCCGCCCAACCGACACGAGGGGCGCATCCGCATAACGCGCGGATTAATTTGCCGAGTGTTTGAAAGGCGGAGGTTTGTTAAGCGTGGAGTTCTCAAAATGCTCAGCTACAGAAAGGAATTCATCAGCTGAGTGATATACATAAATGAATAGGGAATTGCAATAAATTAATACAACGTAAAAATCAAGTGTTAAGAGATAATAGAACAGTTATTTTGATCATAAAAAGCGAGTCCGAAATATCAAATGTGCCTGAATGAGAGTTAAAATCTTCGCACAAACACTGGAAAGGCTCGTGTAATTGAAAATTTGTCCTGCATTGCTTCAGCCGAATAGGCCTAAAGTGTCGTGAAGGTCGGGACGGAATATTAAAGTTAATTTCGTTTAAAAGAAATGGGCTGGAAATCGATCCGTTTATCAGTTTAGTCATGAATAATACACCTAGCATTTCCCTACGACTTGCAAGGGTTGGGAGATTGATAAGTTTCAAACGATTAGTATAAGGTGCAAGGTTATACGTTGAATCCCATTGTAGATTTCTCAATGCAAAGAGTAAGAACTGTTTTTGAATTGATTCTAGCCTATCAATATAAAGTTGGTAACGCGGATTCCATATAACTGAGCAATATTCTAATATACTAGGTCTAACTAGTGTAGTAAAAAGAGTCTTCGTAACATCATCATCATTTATTGGCGCTTAACCGCCTAAGCGATTTTGGCCGACATAAGGGTCATTAAAATCCTTTGACCACCTTTTCACAAAAGCTAAAACACCTCTAGCCTTATTAACTGTTGCCTCAATATGAGAACTAAAACTAAGCTTGGGGTTCATTGTCACCCCCAAGTCAACAAAAACATTAACATGTTCAAGATTGTGGTTGTTGATTGCATAAGAGCTGGCTGTAGATCCCTACGTGAAAAACACATGAACTTACATTTTTTCAGATTGAGCGGCATATTGTTAACGTTGCACCAAGTTACTAAGTGGTCTAAATCAATTTGAAGCAAAGAACGTTCTTCAATCGATGCATATGACTTAAAAAGTTTAACATCGTCAGCATACATCAAGATATTCGAAAACTTTATTGTTGTACAGATATCATTGATAAAAAGCAAAAACAGAACCGGGCCTAGATGGCTACCCTGAGGAACACCAGAGGAGACATCGATGACATTTGAAATTGCATTATTAAAGGTAACTCTTTGCGTTCTACCACGGAGATAGGAGGATATCCAACGGATGAGAGCGGGTTGAAAGCCAACCAGGGCAAGTTTATGAATAAGTAAAGAGTGGCTAACCTTGTCAAAGGCTTTACTAAAGTCGGTGTATATAACGTCGGTGTGGAGATTATCCCTAAACCCATTCGAGACATGTGTAGTGAATTCAAGTAAATATAATATACTAAAATGAAATAAAATAAAATAAAACAAATAAAATAAAAGGGAAATAATTATTCATTAAATTACGCAAAGTAGTATTTATGTACGTGACTTTTGCGCTCACTGTTTTTCTTACTCCGCATCATGAGTGAAACAACGACGAACCACCGAAAGCACAACTTCGTGCGTGCACATCGTTAGCGTTGGTGTTTGAGTATAAACTCAAAAGTGCACAATGTGCACGCATGGCCGGCCTTGGTTTTGAGCGTCGAACTGCGTATGGGTGTGCGTGTACGTCGAAGAAAGAGAACAATATGTACTCTGTTGATGCTCTCTAAGCACAATCGAGTGAATTGCAAACAACCAAGCAATGATGGGTTTCCATATAAAAGTTATTTAAATTAAAAATATTTTTAATACAATTTTTAATACGCAGGAACCCCCAACTTGAAACTGACTCGAGTCAAAGTTGATAGCGAAACATCTCTTTTAACCATCTTGGTACATGATAATAAATTTGCTTCGATCATCGTTTGTCTGGCCACATAATCTTTAATATTATCCTCCGACACAGATGGCGCAAAAGAGGATATATGAAGAAATTTAAAGCGATCTGCAACATCAAGATCAGTGCAGTCATTCGTGCAAATAATGCGAGGTTGGTTGTCATTATTATTAGCTCTGCGCCCCTTACGTCGTACCTGCATCCACTGACCATTACCAGTTTAAACATCAGTATCAACAATTTCAAGACCATCAGCATAGGATACACGAGGTGAACTATTATTATTGGATGGTTGGGTTGGTCTAATGTTGACGTTCACCATGCCTGCATTGTTACAATTTTTAGCATTATCATTATTCGACACTGCACTTGTGCCAGCTTCATCCATATGATTGTTGTGATTATTGGTATTTCTCCTGTTATACCTCCTTTTTTTTGCACGAGTTTCCAATCAGCTGGATTATAGACAACTGCAGGGGAAACACCAACAGCATCCGAAACGGGCGGCGTAAGTTGAGAAGCAGTGCCATCGGGAATTGGCGTCGCAGTTAAAGTGGTAGCAGCACCAACATCATTAGGCACAGTAATCGGCGGTAAAGGAGCATTTGAAGCAGTATCATTCATGTTGGATAGTCTCCCTGTCACTTTAGCAGCCCCGTCGGCAGAGCCACTAGCGACCGTAGAGGCGTGAGAAGGTAGCTGCTTGGACATAGAAAGGTTGTTGCACAACACATTTTCTTAAATTCTGCGAGCAACTGAGACAAAACAGAATTGTTGTCATTGAGTTTGCAGTGCAAATCACGAACCTCGGCTTGAAGCAAATCAGTTTTATGTCGTAAGGACTCATTATTTTCGTGAAGAGCAGCCATAGCAGAAAGAAGTTGAGAGTTAAGTGTTTTGAACTCAGCGGAATTACCAGCAGTGTGGGGATTAGACATTTGCACTAGTGTAGCTTGTTGCTGTTGTTGTAACGAAGAGTTATGAGACGTCATAGACTCCTATTGTTGATCTGGCGCACACAAACCACAAACGTAGACATTGTCAGCAGTGTTTAGATGATTTAGGTCGGCAGGCAAGCTACCAACAACACAACTCAAATGGTAAATTTCTCTGCACTTGTCACATTGCACTGATGTTTGCGCGCGATCCACTCTATGGCCACAAAAACAAGGCATAATAATGCAAGTATTATAATGTGGTAAACATGGAAAAGTAACAGAGTTAAATGTCTATTAACACAATTTTAATTAAAAATTTTAATTTTAAATTTCAATCGGTATAAAAAATGAAGATAAAAGCTCTAGTTTAAGAAAACATTAGATCACAGCAAAAACACGTCTGTTCACGTCAACTTCAACGTCTGTTCCTCAAATAAAAATGTGAAAGGGTTCAAGGTAGGGACCTGAAAATTGGTATAGACCTATATGATGTCAGAAGCATTCTCACACATAAAAAGGGGGGGGGGGGGGGGGTTATCAGAAAAGGGGGCGTGGCACCTCTCATACAAACTAAATTTTTCAAGCAGAATATTTGTGCGAGGGTTCAATGTAGGGACCTGAAAATTGGTATAGAACTATATGATATCAAGAGCATTCTCACACATAAAAAGGAGGGTTATCAAAAAAGGAGGCATGGCACCTCTAATACCAACTAAATTTTCAAGCAGAATATCTGTGAAAGAGTTCAAGGTAGGGACCTCAAAATTGGTATAGAACTATATGATATCAACAGCATTCTCACACATAAAAAGGAGGGTTATCAGAAAAGGGGGCATGGCACCTCTAATACCAACTAAATTTTCAAGCAGAATATCTGTGAAAGAGTTCAAGGTAGGGACCTGAAAATTGGTATAGAACTATATGATATCAACAGCATTCTCACACATAAAAAGGAGGGTTATCAGAAAAGGGGGCATGGCACCTCTAATTCCAACTAAATTTTCAAGCAGAATATCTGTGAAAGAGTTCAAGGTAGGGACCTGAAAATTGGTATAGAACTATATGATATCAACAGCATTCTCACACATAAAAAGGAGGGTTATCAGAAAAGGGGGCATGGCACCTCTAATACCAACTAAATTTTCAAGCAGAATATCTGTGAAAGAGTTCAAGGTAGGGACCTGAAAATTGGTATAGAACTATATGATATCAACAGCATTCTCACACATAAAAAGGAGGGTTATCAGAAAAGGGGGCATGGCACCTCTCATACAAACTAAATTTTTCAAGCAGAATATTTGTGCGAGGGTTCAATGTAGGGACCTGAAAATTGGTATAGAACTATATGATATCAAGAGCATTCTCACACATAAAAAGGAGGGTTATCAGAAAAGGGGGCATGACACCTCTAATACCAACTAAATTTTCAAGCAGAATATCTGTGAAAGAGTTCAAGGTAGGGACCTGAAAATTGGTATAGAACTATATGATATCAACAGCATTCTCACACATAAAAAGGAGGGTTATCAGAAAAGGGGGCATGGCACCTCTAATACCAACTAAATTTTCAAGCAGAATATCTGTGAAAGGGTTCAAGGTAGGGACCTGAAAATTGGTATAGACCTATATGATGTCAAAAGCATTCTCACACATAAAAAGGGGGGGGGTTATCAGAAAAGGGGGCGTGGCACCACTCATACAAACTAAATTTTTCAATCAGAATATTTGTGCGAGGGTTCAATGTAGGGACCTGAAAATTGGTATAGAACTATATGATATCAAGAGCATTCTCACACATAAAAAGGAGGGTTATCAAAAAAGGGGGCATGGCACCTCTAATACCAACTAAATTTTCAAGCAGAATATCTGTGAAAGGGTTCAAAGTAGGGACCTGAAAATTGGTATAGAACTATATGATATCAAGAGCATTCTCACCCATAAAACGGAGGGTTATCAGAAAAGGGGGCATGGCACCTCTATAGATATATGTAACTAAAAATCAAATTCATTCTTACAGACAGAAGTCAAATAACCATCAAAATAAGAATAAAAGTCACTTACACAGGACTTAAAAGGACTTACACAGTCTGTTCCATCTCACCATCTTCTCATTACATTAGGCAATGCGGATGAGTAAAGCTGTGGCTCGAACGGTTTTCCCTAGTTTTAATTGACCATATGATCCTTATTTTTATGGTTTCAGGATGTGCTATCATCACTCAATTACTCACTGTCATGGTCCGAGAACAATTCGTCAAGGTTTGCCCAGGAAATCCATTGAAAATGACAATTTCCGTAAATATGTCTTTTTGTTTTAACCCAGCAAACAATCGGAGTCATAAATGATTCAGAAAGGAGTCCTAAATAGGAGCGTTTGCGCTCTTTATGAGCTCATTTATGAGTCCGAAATGAGTGTATTTCCCTTCCTGCGATGGTCGTCCGATATGAGCTAAATTTCATATATTGAATGAGCCTGAATAGGAGTCATTTAAGACTCTTATTTGCCTCAGAAACGGCTCAACTATAGCCTAAATAGGAGCCAAATATGACTCTTTTATGGAGCTTTTCGGATGCATTTATGACTCTTGAAAAGGCCATATACCTACTGCACTTTTTGGGTTCTTAAATGGCGGCTTTTCGGCATTGAAAGGGGGACACTGGAATTGGGGAAGCAAACATGAACCTTTGGCATTAGATCAGGGACCGGCAGAAACGAAAGTGAGGGTGTATTAGTGAAAGAGCGATCATCACACCATTAATATTACATATGTTATCTGTTTTTGCTCCCCCGCTCACTAGCAAAAACCCAGGCAACAGCGTATTTTGTTCAGTCGTTGCTTGCAAGTGAGCGACTGAGCGTAAAAAACATCTATTGATTGGTCAGTGCATTCGATTTTATTGTTCGAGAGGCCAAGCAAGAAGCGTAAAAATCTGTTTGAATTTGCGTCACACATTTTCGGGCAACTGTCCCGCCAGCTGCCGGGACTTGCATGAGATGTTTGTGGGGAACGTCCTTTAAATACATATACAACAGGATAGCTAGAAAAATTGCCAGGAACAGTGCGCACGTGATGTAATTGAATATTAATTTGAAATCAAAAAAATTTCATAAACAAAATATGAAAATTTGTTCCAAAATTGCTTTGTTAAATGAACAATTTCAGCGTACGGCTCATAATTTTCATCAAATCGGAGTCATAAAGGACTCCTATATGATCTTATTTCGGGCGCTCATATTTTTCTAATATTTATGACTCATATCGGACCCCTTAGTTATGAGCACTCCCAGAATGTTTGAGGGGAATAAATATAAATAAATTTTTAAAGACAAAGCAAAGAGCATTCAATTATTTAAGAAGAATATATTCAGAAAGGTGTATTTTTTCGAATTACACGTACACAGAATTCATCCCTAATGCATACTTATCACTCATTCGGCATGCAAACTTTATCTGTGAACAAATATGATTTAAACTTGAAAATACCGCTTTTTACATATTTTCTCATTCATATAGCAATCATGCTCCGTGTATGGATACAACTTTTTTCAACTAGGACTGAAAAGAGTAAAAAAACTTATTTTTAAACCATTGGAACTAAGCGGTAGTCTGACCTTAAAACTAAAAAACGTTTCCTCTTTTTTTTTTGTTATTATTTCAGTGACATCGTCGGCTATTATAACTTCCGGTCGCCTATATTCATAGTTCAAAATCCGGAACATATTAAAAAAATAACCGTTAGGGATTTCGACTATTTCGTAAATCACGCACCATTTTTTGCTGCTGATTCAGATCCATTGGTAAATGGTATGTTGACCGTTATGAAGGATCAACGTTGGAGAGACATGCGAAATACACTGACTCCTGTCTTCACCGCCTCCAAAATGCGTGCTATGTTCGGTTTGATGGGTGAATGTTTCAATGAAAGTCTAGATCGGTTGCGTACAGAAACTGAAGGAGGTAAAAGTTATGATTTGGAACTTAAAGGTTTTTTCACACGATTGTCGAATGACATAATCGCTTCAACTGCATTTGGACTTAAGGTAAACTCGTATGTGAATCCGAATAATGAATTTTATGCAATTGGACAAGCCATCTCAACGTTTAGAGGCAAGCAAATGATTAAGTTCTTTATATCAAATACAATGCCTGTAATACAAAAGGTATGCATGTTTCTAGAACTAAAAAAATAGTCGTGTGCTTATTTGAGGAAGCCAATTCTATGGCGAAAATTATTATTTTGTATTTAGTCTATAGTGCTTGTTTCATTTTCATTACAGCTACTCAAATTTAAAATATTCGACAAAGATAAAACGGATTACTTTAAACGAGTCGTCATAGGCGCCATGAAACATCGTCAAGCAGAGAAAATACAGCGCCCAGATATGATTCAATTATTGATCGAAGCTAAAGAGGAATCTGAACAAAATTGGTCCGATGATGATATTGTAGCACAGTGCTTCATATTCTTCTTTGCTGCCTTTGAAAATAATGCAAACTTTACGTCAGCGATTTGTCACGAACTTATGGAAAATCCTGAAGCACAGCAACGCTTGTACGAAGAAGTTTTGGAAGTATATGAAGAACTCAATGGAAAGCCCTTAACCTATGAAGCTGTAATGAAAATGAAATACATGGATATGGTAACATCGGAAACATTACGAAAATGGACGTTAGCTGCAATGATCGATCGTTTATGCTCAAAAGATTATGACCTCAAAGATGATGAAGGCAAGTTGGTATTCAAATTTAAAGCTGGCGACTACATTTGGTTTCCTATTGTTGGATTACATTATGACGACAGATATTTTGAGGATCCTGAGTCGTTCAATCCCGAACGCTTCAGTGAAGATAACAAGGACAACCTTAAGCCCTTCACTTATCTTCCTTTCGGTGTAGGACCCCGCATGTGCATTGGTGAGTAATAGGGCTGATACTTTACCTTTGGGAGTTAGGTTAGGTTAGGTTCAAATGGCTGCCGCAGACGCACACCTAGGCCAGTATTTAAAGGCCCAACACTAGGAAAGTCAGTTCCGGGACCCTGCCATATGGAAAATCCCTGTATTATCGGGATTCTCCACATAGCAGAATGCCGGGTCTGACGCTCCTAAACCGACACCGTTACTCCTCCTCGGACCATTTAGATGACTTGCGCCTTTATGGCAAGTATTTGGTTATAAATATTGGTTGGTATAATCTCGTCAACATATGTGATATTACAGAAAACACATTTTTAGTTTTTGTATTGTTGTATATTTACATATATGGAATAAGTAATCAATTCTAACGCGATGCTGCATGAAATGTTTAAACCTCGGATATAAAACTTTGCCAGTTGATCAAACATATTATTTCCGATATATGTATTAGTGATGTTAACTCAAAATTTGAGTGTTTTGAGTTATGATCAGTTTTGCCATTTTAGCCGTTTTCCGGCTAGATCTAGCCGTTTTTAGCTTTTTTGCCAATGTAGTAAACAATTTTTTTTTTAAATAAACTAACATTTATGATAGCTCAGAGCAAGATATAGAAAATTGTGACATAGAAATATTGTAAAATGTATATACCTACATTTTTCTCACATTATTATTATTTTTTTTTTTTTCACTTTATGTCATGAAAGTATATTTTATTTCAAGTATATTCGTTAGCTGACGCCTTATTTTATTGCGACTTTTCATTAAGTCAATTATTTTTAAAGCAGTGAGCTCTGCTTAAAATTTTGCTCGTTGTACCTTTTATACATATAAGTCACATCTATGTAATAGATATAGCCGGGCGCGTATCCAGAAAATATTTTCGGGGAGGATCCAATTTTTTTTTCATAATAACCATTTTGACTGAAAAATGGAAATGACTTAGCTAAAGTTTAATTTTGTTACTAGTGCAGACGCGAACCAAATTTATCAAAGCCTAGAAAATCAACAAAAAATAAATAAATTGTATTTTGAAAGAACGTTAAAAAATGTTCGAGGTCCATTACAAAAAAAATATTTTAAAGGAAAAAGATCAAGCTTTACGTAAAAATTAAAAATGTCCAAAATTGAAAAAAATTGATAAAATTCTTTTTTAATAAAATTTTTACTATTTTTTTTTAATAAAATTTGTTAAGTTATTTTCGAAAAAAACGGAAAAAATACTTAAGAAAACGGTTTCCATGTTCCTTCTTAGCATGTCAATTACATGTCTTATAATTTAAAGAAGAAAGGCTTACACACAAAAAATTTCGAATTCAAATCCGTGATATTTTTGTCTTACATGGCAGATGACTTTCACCAAATTTCATTCAAATCGAATTTTGAGGTGGTCCGCTTGAGGAAATTTACCCCACATGTAGACAGTGGTGGGGCGATTTTATAGAGAATTTTCAGGTGCATAGCTTGGTCGAAGGTAATTTTTGGAAAAAATTACCGTTTACGAGAAAAATTCGTAAGACCCCAAATGTTCACCTTTGGCCCTACATAGCCTACACGGCTAGTTTCTTGTATTGCCGGTTCTACGAGAACGGTACCAGTACTTGTGCTGTACCCATCGTCCCGAAACGACCCGGGCCGTTTTCTTATATCGACCCGGCCAAGAGCAATACACTCGGGGTGACCCTGTCTGACATTTGGGCAGGGCTACACCTCGCTACAACAACAACAACAACCTTTGGCCCCAAATTACTTTTTTACCACACATGATATTAATTGGGACTTTTGAAGTTTTCTTTCTTTACCTAAGTCTGGCTTTGTCGCAATTTTTGTTATTTCAAATGTCTAATTTGACCGGAAATCAAAAAAATATTATCCCATTAGTTTGGGACTCGTATTCCAAATTTTATTTTTTACAGTCACATACAAAAAAAATGCATAAACTTGCGCATTTCGGGGTGTCCCTGAATACGCGCGTGAATATAACAAGTATAAATGTAAGCTTTATTTATGTTTTTTATAGCTCTGTATATTCGGATGCAAAGCATCTGTATACGAAACTTTTTTATTGTTATGAAATTGCAGCGGTTTTCTGAAGTAAACTTTAAAATGTATCTTAATTTTTTCATACAAAATTTTTGTTTAGCGTGGACTTTAATATTTAAGGCTAGATGAGAAAACGCTCCTTTATATTATAAAATATTTATATTATACGTTTTAATGAAAAAAGCGAATAAAACGAGTTGATTAAAAATTTTTAGCCGTTTTTTCGGCCAAAACTATAATTTTTTCGCCGAAATAATTTTTTTTAGCCGTTTTTAGAGGTTTTTTTTCTCGATCTAGCCGGATTGCTGAAAAAATTCTGGCAACACTGGTTATGACGATGTTGCAGCAAATGAGCGATATGTACTCAATTATTTAAACATAGTTTTAGCCACATACATACATATGTATATGTACATAAATAGTCATGTACGTAGTAAAGGGCCATGAAATAAATATCGTCCACTATGAAAAATGCAAATTTCAGGAAGATTACTTATTTCACAAATTTCGCATTCTTTTGTTCAAGTATGTGAAAAATACAATACTGCTTATTAAGGTTAACAACTTTGTGGAAAATTCAAGAAAATTCGGAAAATTTTCATCAAAACTTAAAACTTTATACTAAATTACTTTTTTCACGAATTTCGCTATTTTTTATTCAAGTATGTGAAAAATACAAGTACTGCTTATTAGATTTACGACTTTGTGGATATTTCAGGAAATTTCGGACAATTTTCATCAAATTTTAAATTTTTTAGAGTAGGTATGTAGTTTTGTAGCTCGTTAAATGTTAGTATGGAGCAGGGTTGCCAGATTAAGCGCTTTAGCGCCAATTAGGCGCTTTTTTCTGAATTTTCGCGCCTTGAAACTTAAAGAAGCGCAAGTGGCGCTTTTGATTTTGGTTTTTTTCCCCCAAACGCAATTACTATCAAGGACATACTTTCAAAATCTTTTGAATTCGAATTATGTATTTTTTGATGAGATGTGGTTGCTACTGGGTGTTGTGATTTTGTGATTTTAATGAAGCAAATCTATAATCCCTCTATTTATGATTTTTTTACTACAAAAAATATGTGGTAATTTTTCATTAAGTTCAACTATTAGAGCACGCAGGAGAATTTTCATGTTGAATCAACACTTTTTTAACCCTTTTTCAGGTTAATATTTTTCAACACTATCGCACATGTTGTTTTAACATGAAGCTACTTTTTTACTGTTCCTACATGTTAGATCAACATGAAGGAACAGTGTGAATTTAACATGACCACATGTTAAATTAACACTATTAAATGTTAGCTTAACACGATCTTTCATGCTATATTAACACGATCTGCAATGTTAAATTAACACTATACTATGTTGAAATAACACTTTATGCCCTGTTAAATTAACATGATCTATTTTTTATTTTATAATAACACGATCTATCATGTTAATTCAACAAGTTTTTACTCTTAAATTAACACGATCTATCATGTTAATTCAACAAGC
This sequence comes from Campiglossa producta, assembly GCA_964058755.1. Taxonomy (NCBI): domain Eukaryota; kingdom Metazoa; phylum Arthropoda; class Insecta; order Diptera; family Tephritidae; genus Campiglossa; species Campiglossa producta. Next base: position 80,703,872 of record CAXKVI010000004.1, read on the forward strand.
TTTTACTGTTAAATTAACACGATATATTGCTAACAATAAAACACCTTGTTTTTTGTTTTTAAATAAATTTAAAATTTTATTTCGAAACCCTTAACATATTAATAATAAGTAATAATTAACTTAGATAAAAGAATATAAAACATATTTGTATAATTAATGAACACGATCTATCATGTTAATTTAACAGGATTTTAATGTTAAATAAACACGATCCATCATGTCAGTTTAACAGGATTTGTATTGTTAAATTAACACGATATGTCATGTCAATTTAACACCTCATATATATAAACAAAATATAATATTTGTATATGTAAGTCCAATCATTGTGTTTGGGAAAAAGACAAAAGCTTTCAGCATCTAAGCCACAATCTGAAAATTAAACAAAAATTTGTGTCATTAAAAACTCTCTAAATTACCTAAGAAATTGCAAAATTGCTAATGCACATCCAAAAAATTTCGGGATAGGTATAAAAATACGCGTTTTCACCTCGATATCAGTAATCCGAAAGCGCTTCCATGGTATTTATGTGCAGAACAGATAAGGGGCCTTCGTTTCAACGCCTGACATTTTTGGACGTGTTTCAGCAGGAAAATTTACCAAATTTGGAGACAACACTATAAGTTATTTGTGCAACTTATAGTGTTGTTTCCAACTTTACTTACCCAAAAATCTTTGCGAAACTTTTTCATCGATCTCAATTCTACCGCAAATATTTCGCGCAGAACTTCCAGTCGCTTACATTAAATATTTAGGATAAATAAAATATTTTAAATTGACACAATTTTTCACCACATATACGTATATAAATGCGCGAATTAAATACGGAGAAATTACTTCTGTTCTTTTGAGAACAATATTCGGCTTATAAGCTTTGATGGGGAACAGATTGTGGTCGAAAACAACACTAAACACTAACAACCTAAAAATTCGCAAATCTTTCATATAAGTTAGCATTGAAATTAAAGAAATGTTCTATATGGAAGTATAAATATATGCATAAATGGACACTGAGAAGGGTTTACCTTCAAGCTGGGTAGTGGCCTAAGGTGCTAGACCTTCTAGCATACAAGTCACTACAGTGTTGTGAGTTCGACTCTCACAATGCCGGGAAGAAAAGTCCTTGAAGAGATGTAACTCCAGTATCATCGAAACATATGTCGGCTTGTCTGGTTCCTGCAGCGCGTAGGTAAATTTTTCTCAAAAAACACATTTTCATACAATCCCGAAAATTGCTTGTAAATACCGTCGGTATTTACAGCAATAGACTACAAGTCAAAAAAGCAACAAAGAGTTTAAATGTTAAAAATGGAAGAATGTTCGTGCTTAATTAAGTATGGAAATTCTTTCATAGGTTTCACACCAAGTCCTAAAAATTCGCAAATCTTTCATATAAGTTAGCATTGAAATTAAAGAAATGTTCTATATGGAAGTATAAATATATGCATAAATGGACACTGAGAAGGGTTTACCTTCAAGCAGGGTAGTGGCCTAAGGTGCTAGACCTTCTAGCATACAAGTCACTACAGTGTTGTGAGTTCGACTCTCACAATGCCGGGAAGAAAAGTCCTTAAGAGATGTAACTCCAGTATCATCGAAACATATGTCGGCTTGTCTGGTTCCTGCAGCGCGTAGGTAAATTTTTCTCAAAAAACACATTTTCATACAATCCCGAAAACTGCTTGTAAATACCGTCGGTATTTACAGCAATAGACTACAAGTCAAAAAAGCAACAAAGAGTTTAAATGTTAAAAATGGAAGAATGTTCGTGCTTAATTAAGTATGGAAATTCTTTCATAGGTTTCACACCAAGTCCTAAAAATTCGCAAATCTTTCATATAAGTTAGCATTGAAATTAAAGAAATGTTCTATATGGAAGTATAAATATATGCATAAATGGACACTGAGAAGGGTTTCCCTTCAAGCTGGGTAGTGGCCTAAGGTGCTAGACCTTCTAGCATACAAGTCACTACAGTGTTGTGAGTTCGACTCTCACAATGCCGGGAAGAAAAGTCCTTGAAGAGATGTAACTCCAGTATCATCGAAACATATGTCGGCTTGTCTGGTTCCTGCAGCGCGTAGGTAAATTTTTCTCATAAAACACATTTTCATACAATCCCGAAAATTGCTTGTAAATACCGTCGGTATTTACAGCAATAGACTACAAGTCAAAAAAGCAACAAAGAGTTTAAATATTAAAAATGGAAGAATGTTCGTGCTTAATTAAGTATGGAAATTCTTTAATAGGTTTCACACCAAGTCCTAAAAATTCGCAAATCTTTCATATAAGTTAGCATTGAAATTAAAGAAATGTTCTATATGGAAGTATAAATATATGCATAAATGGACACTGAAAAGGGTTTACCTTCAAGCTGGGTAGTGGCCTAAGGTGCTAGACCTTCTAGCATACAAGTCACTACAGTGTTGTGAGTTCGACTCTCACAATGCCGGGAAGAAAAGTCCTTGAAGAGATGTAACTCCAGTATCATCGAAACATATGTCGGCTTGTCTGGTTCCTGCAGCGCGTAGGTAAATTTTTCTCAAAAAACACATTTTCATACAATCCCGAAAATTGCTTGTAAATACCGTCGGTATTTACAGCAATAGACTACAAGTCAAAAAAGCAACAAACACTTCTTCATGTTATATCAAACCGAATTTATGGTAAGGGATACACACTAATGTAATTCTAATGCAGAAATATTTTATGTTATTTTAACCATACGTTTCATGTTAAAATTCCCCTGTTGATTTTCTGAAATTGTTTTTGCTTTACGTACAAGAGTCGTTCATGTTAATGAAAACTGTATGAAATTTTTCTGTGTGAGGAAAAAACTCCCTAGTTTTGTGCTAATAACTTTTAGCATAATAAAGTTAGAGCAAAACGGCTTAAAAGAAAAATGAAGATATCGTTTTTCTTAGCCGTTTCGATGTGAATCAAAAAAAAAAAAACGGATGCCCTTTACTTTAAAAACCATTTAAGTAGTCTAAAAGTGGAAGTTTTGAACTTTTTCAAAAACATGTTTTGAAATTACAGCCATCAATGCTTCAACTCCAAGAATATGTTAAGGGTTTTTGAAAAAAAAAAAAAATCCTAAAATGATGAGAATATTCACATAAAAAAAATTAATATTTTCTTATACCAAAAACCCAAATTTTTTACATGGCTTATTTTTTATCGCCATTTTTATATTTTATTATTATAAAACTCCTCACAAAATTTCAGTGGTCTAACCTAGATACGTCCAGAGATATGGACTATGAAGTATTTCATTCGTATGGGAGGTGCCACGCCCCCTTTTTGGTAAACTCTAGTTTTTTTGGGAGGTGTTAGGGATCGATCACATATAAACCCTCACCAAATTTCAGTGGTCTAACATATATACTTGCAGGGATATGGACTATGAAATGTTTCCTTCGTATGGGAGGTGCCACGCCCCTTTTTCGTTATCCCCAAATTTCAGTGGTTTAACCTAAATACTTCCAGAGATATGGACTATGAAGTATTTCATTCGTATGGGAGGTGCCACGCCCCCTTTTTCGTTATCCCCAGTTTTTTTCGAGGTGGTAGGGATCGATCTCATCTAACCTCTTACCACGTTTGGGTGGTCTAACATAAGTACTTCTAGAGATATGGACTATGAAGTATTCCATTCGCATGGAAGGTGCCACGCCCCCTTTTCCGTTATCCCCAGTTTTTTTGGAGGTGGTAGGGATCGATCTCATATAACCCCTTACCAAATTTCAGTGGTCTAACCTAAATACTTCCAGAGATATGGATATATATGAAGTATTTCATTCGTATTGGTTAACCCCCAGTTTTATGGGCGAGAATGGTGTTGTTATCCTATAGCTCTGTACCAATTTCCAGCTCCCTACCTTAAACCCTTTTAGAGATATTCTAACTACTAACTAATGGCAGGGATATACCAATAGGTTATCATAATCTCTAACAAGATTTTAGCCGAGCTTCTCTTTCCATCTTGTGGTGTGTTGCTTTTGAGTTTTGGCGGGACCTACAGTTTTTTGCCGACTCCGAACGGCACTTGCAAAGCAAATGAATTTTTTGCTGAGAAGCTTCTCATGGCAGAAATACACCCGGAGTGTTTGCCAAACTACTTTTTCTAAATAATTTTTGATGTTACTTTTGCCGGGCATCGAACCGCCACGACTTGGTGTAGAAGGCCGAACACTTAACCGCTACACCACGGCGGTCGCCGTATGGGAGGTGCCACGCTCCCTTAATATTTTGTTCTGATTTTATAACATGACCTGCGCGTGGTAATAACAAACAACGTTTGTTAATTATTACTTTGTAGTTGTAGGAAAAGTAATTCTAGTGCTTTCAAATTGCTGAATTCTGCCTTTTTTTGAAATGAGTTAGCGATTACTCCGAAATATTTGGAGTAAAAAAAATGAATTTCACTACAGCCAATCTCGTCGTTTGTAGTTCACAAAAATGCAAAAGAAAAGTTTGCATTTTTCAAAGCGGGTTCAAGAGTGATATGCATTAGGCGATATCTCCGAAGCCTTTGGAGCAACAAAAAATGAATTTCACTACAATCAGTCTCGTCGTTTGTAGTTCACAAAAATTCGAAGCGGGTTCCAACGGGATGGAGCTCGTTATAGTCGGGTTGTGGAACTTCAATTCCATCGTCTTTGATTATGGAGACGGTCTCGTCCTCTTCTCTGAGTAGTTGCTCTATTCCTCCGTTTAAAAGGGCAGATAAGTGATCCCTCCATAATCTGAGTACTCTCTGAACTTGATTCAGAAACGCCTTATCTCAGCTGAATATTTGTTGAATTTTGGGTAAGGTAGGCTTTTATTAAAACTCAGTCTAATAGTACATTTACACTGCACCAAATTTGGTGAAAAATTGCAAAGCTGGCGCTTTTTTCCATACAAATCTCTTTTTCCAAATTTGGAATTCCATCACATTTGAGCTCATTTGTCGAAAAATACAATCCACAGTGTGTTCCACATTTAGAATTGCCCAGCAAAAATCTTAATGAGTAATTGACGTGTGATAACTTTTGCACTATGCACAGCCGTAAATAACAATTTCAACTAGTTTTTTTTTTAAGAAAATGGGGTAATTCTACCAGGAAAAGACAGAAGCAGGAAGTGACTCTTTTATTATTACTCTACAGGAGTTTAAATTATCACGGTAATGCATTTTCTTTCGGTGGTTTTTTGTCCTGGTAGAAGTTTCTTGCAGGGAAGGTGGAGCCAAATGCAAATTTGCCAGTGTAAACGGTGTCGAACTGGCTCATTTGGATTCGACAAATTTGATGCGGTGTAAATGTACTATAAAGTAGAGCGTTCTTACACCAAATTTTTAAAAAGGTCGTTATTGAAAAAATGGGCCGTCCCTACTCCTATAGTTTTGTATAAGAGTACAATATTTATCTGTATCGTGTATAATATTTGAGATTGTTGTTTTAACAGGAAGACAGGTTAGCTTAATAGGAAGTAATGTTAGCTTAACTCAAAGTCATGTTAAGTAATGAAACAGGAAGACATATTTCAATAACATGAGCTATAGCGTTCGGAAATACTAATCTGAAAATGTGTTGATGGTTGTACCTTTATTTCTGATTCTAATGGAAGAAATTTATCTATTTCTGGAGAGGCATTCTAATATAAACATACACCTACATATATGTACTATAATGTAAATATTTATACTTGAAATAGGTAATCGTTACGCACTGATGCAGGCCAAGGCTATGATGTATTATTTGCTCTTGGATTTCAAAATTGAACGTTCTTCGAAGACAGTGCAAAATATCATGGACGACATACGCGGATTCCAAGTTAATCCACTTGGAGGATTTTGGGTGCGTCTTGTACCCCGAAAGTAGTGTATTTAAGCGAAATACACATATTTGTACACATTTTTGTTTATATATGTAGTGAGTTTAATTACCTAATAAAAACAAGATTCGATGTAAATAGATGCATCAGTGTACATATTTAGTACATATCGAGCTATATTTATTTATTTATTTATTTATTTATTTAGTCTATGATTAGCAAATCTTACAGACTGCGAAAATTCAAACTTAAAACAAAGAAAAAAGAAAAAAAAATTAGGAATAATACATATACAGCTTTTCTTTAAATTCATTACGATTAGCAAAGATATCTAAGTTTGTTTTTCTACATAACAAATTAAATTCAGTTAATAGTTTGATAATTGGTTCATTTTGAGCATACCTTGTTTTGCAGAGATCAAGAGAGAACAAATCGTTATGTCGTAAGTTCCTCACTGGCACATTGAGTTTTATGCAATGTAGTAAGTAGGGACAATCAATGTTCCCAAAAAGAACATCACGAATAAATACCAAACCACATATCATTCTCCTACTGGCAAGAGTGTGCAAACTGATCAGTCTACATCGAGAAATATACGACGGAATCGGCATTTCAAACCTAATACTAGCTAATGCAAATTTTAGAAACTTTTTTTGTACCCTTTCAATTCTGTTGGAGTGCACATCGTAGAACGGATTCCAGAAAACGGCTGCATATTCAAGCTTAGACCTTACAAACGCGTTAAACAATAATTTTTTTGTATAAGGGTCCTTGAATTCAGAGCAGTTACGCCTAACAAACGCAAGAGATGAATAAGCTTTAGGTATGATATAATTAAGATGTTCAGTAAATGAGAAATTGGAGTCAAAAACTACCCCAAGATCTTTAAATTTATTACTAGAGCTAAGAACAGTACCAGAGATGGAATAAACTGAGGAAATAGGTGATCTAATTTTATTATAAGTGACCGAGCAACATTTTCCAATATTGATGGACAAATTATTACTAGAACACCAAACTTGAAACTTGTTTATCTCATTCTGCAGAATTTCGATATCAGATTGGCTACTTATCTTCTTAAAAACCTTCAAATCATCAGCGTAAAGTAGATGTTCACACATAGTAAAACACTCAGTACAATCATTGATGAAAATTACGAAAAATAGAGGGCCCAGAATACTTCCTTGTGGAACCCCCGAGGTTGCTCTATATGAAAAAGATTTTACGCCGTCAATAACCACATAATTAATTCTATTTATCAAATATGATTTAACCCAGGATAGGAAAGATGAATGAAATCCAAATTTATTTAATTTAGAAATTAATAGTCTATGCGACACTCTATCAAAAGCTTTAGATAAATCCGTATAAATACAATCTACCTGTAAACCATCCACAAAGGCAGAAATGCAGTAATTAGAAAAAACGGCCAGGTTGGTGATCGTTGACCGACCTGGAATAAAACCGTGTTGAGATAAGGATATGTAAGGTTTGATTGCAAATGAAAGCTTAGAACTAATGATTTTTTCAAACAACTTGGCAATATTAGTTATTTTAGAAATTGGTCGATAATTGGATGCCTCATTTTTACTCCCAGTTTTGAAAACTGGAGTAACAGATATTTGCGATTGTATCGTAACAGCCAAGTTATCGACATTTTTTTATTATTGCAAATAGCTTGTGAATACTCGTTACAACTATCTACCAACTTTTAGAGGTCAACTATGTACCGTTTCTGAGAAAAAGTACAAAAATAATTTTATCGTTTCGTTTGTTTATACTTTTGCGTGATCGCAATTTTATCGTATCTAGAGTATGAGCACGGTATATAATAGAGAGGTGTTGTGTTTTCTGTAGTTAAAGCTGGATTTGTTTGCCATTTTTCCACGATTATATGAGCTAGTGGTGCAAGAATTGATTGCTTGAGAATTTAAAGATCAAAAGATCTCTTAAGTAGATTTTTGCTGATTTTGCGCTACCGAAAAATTAATTAAATTAAAATAAATATTGACTGTCTTTCCCCACATTAGTAGTCGGCAATTGGCGGAAATTATCTTGCTTATACCCGTGGGTTCCATCTACTTTTCTCTTATCGTCCCTCTTGCGTATAACTTCGTACCGAATGTTAGTCATGTAGGATGAATACTTCCAGAGATATATTCCATGAAAAATTCCATTTTCTTGAGAGGTGGCACGCCCCTTTTCACCTTTAAAAACTAAAAATAACTTTTACCATCCATAGAAGGTTTACAGGTTGTGTTCCAAATTTGGTTATGATCGGCCATCCGTTTAGTACGCACCCTTTTCCAACGCTTTCACATCATTTTCATCTAACTCTCTTCCTATCCCTGGTAAGGTGCATGCACCAGCTCTTGTGCAGAATATGGTCGGATGAATTCATGCCTGAAGATTGGAATCTAAGTGTTCTCTGCCCAATCCATAAGAAAGGTGATCCCACAAACTTCGCCAACTATCGTGGAATCAGCCTTTTGAGTATCGCATATAAGGTCCTATCAAGCGTATTGTGCAAAACACTGAAGCCTGACGCAAACCGACTGATTGGACCTTAACAGTGTGGCTTCAGACCTGGTAAATCTACCATCGACTAGATTTTTACAATACGCCAAATCTTGGAAAAAACCCGTGAGAAAAGGATCGACACACACTATCTCTTTGTTGATTTTAAAGCCGCCTTCGACAGCACTGAAAGGAGTTGCCTATATGCCGCTATGTCTGATTTTGTTTTCCCAGCAAAACTTATACGGTTGTGCAAAATAACGCTGAACAACACCACCAGCTCGGTCAGATTCGGGAAGGACCTCTCCGAGCCGTTCGAAACTAGACGAGGTTTCAGGCAGGGCGACCCCCTATCGTGCGATTTCTTTAATTTGATGCTGGAGAAAATAATACAAGCTGCAGAACTTAACCACTCTGGAACAATATATTACAAGAGCGTACAACTGTTGGCGTATGCCGACGACATCGACATCATTGGCCTCAACAACCGCGCCGTAACTTCTGCGTACTCCAAATTAGAAAAGGAAGCGGAAAAAATGGGTTTGGTGGTGAACGAAGGTAAAACGTACCTGCTGGCATCAAGCAAAGAGTCAGTGCATTCGCGGCTTGGCAACCACGCCACTGTTGGCAGCCATAATTTCGAGATAGTAAGGGACTTTGTATACCTGGGAATCAGCATTACTACCAACAACAATGTAAGCCTGGAAATCCATAGATGGATAACTCTTGCAAACAAATGCTACTTTGGGCTGAGTAGGCAATTTAGAAGTAAAGTCCTCTCTCGACGAACAAAAGCAACACTCTTTAAGTCACTTATCATACCCGTCATGCTATATGGTGCAGAATCATAGACACTGACAGCATCTGATGAGGCGGCTTTGAGAGTATTCGAGAGAAAAATTCTTCAAAAGATTTATGGACCCCTAAAAGTTGGCCACGGCGAGTACCGAAGAAGATATAATGATGAGCTGTATGAGCTTTACGCAGACGTAGACATAGTTCAGTGAATTAAAACCCAGCGGCTCCGCTGGCTAGGACACGTGGTGCGAATGAATGAAGACGGTCCGGCCCAGAAGGTATTTTTATCGGCACCCGCCGGAGGAAGTAGAGGAAGATGGAGACCACCACTTCGATGGCAGGACCAAGTAGAGGCAGAACTGCAAGCACGCGGTGTCTCTAATTGGCGCCAGTTGACTCAACAAAGAACCGACTGGCGTAACATGTTGGACCGCCAAAATCGCCTAGGCGGTTAAAGGCTATTTCAAGTAAGTAAGTAAGCTTGGAAAATTTCTATATAACGCAATGTATACAAAAAGTTCGTAAGCACCAAAACTTTTTTTTGTTCTGTATTTAAATTTTAGCCAAACATTGCTTTTTGGTCAGTTGTCAGAGCTGGGTAGTAATCATTACTTTAGGAATTCAATTACTCCCAATTCCCCATTACATCCCTGCAAACCACTGCTAACCGCATTGCAAACAGACACACATTTTTCATTTGACAAATTTCCCAAAATTATGTTAACCTTAAGCAACCAAAAAAAAGTTGTTCTGAATTAATTTAAAATGTGGGTCTTTAAATACCAAAAGTCCGTTTTAGGGTTAATGTGCAAACGATCTGCCAAAAAGAGAAAACTTGTTGATTTTGTACTGTGCCTAATATTATGAGTGCGAATGAAACAGCATAAGAAAATATCCCAAAAATTGACAATCTGCAGCTTTCATAAATTAATTATTATTTGTCAAATTCTTTTATGAAAAAAAGGTAAGCGTAAAATATTTTATTTTATTTGCATTTTTAATAGAAATTCTCCCTTCTTTTATGCATGCCCGTATACAAGTGATGGCGGGAGATACAGCGTAGGAAATGCAAAAGGAAAGTTCGATGATTCCGAGAAATTCAGATGGTAGTGGCTGCGCCTTTTGAAGTCGGGTCGAAAAATTAAGGAAGCATCGCCACAAACACTACGACGGGGTCATATCATCATACATAAAGCATTTCAAACTGCAAGTCAACCTTTGCATGAAACGGCTTTTAAAAAAATTCCCGATTTAATTGTGGCGCTTGCGGATGCGACTTCTTAATTGCAGTGGAGAACTGCGCTACGCCTAAATTCGGTAATTCTTAACAATCCATTTTATGCAAAGGTGGACTTGCAGCCTCAAATGCTTTGGTAGTTATTTGTTTCCTTTAAGGTCAACTGCTAATAAATTAGCTAAGAGATTAAGGATCGCAAATCGGGAAGTGCTTTTTTTTAATTTTTTGTTTTAGTGAAAAGTTATGGTCAGAAAACCGAAAAATGACCCGGCTCCGATACCAAAATTGGGGCGGTGGTATTTATGTGCGAAACACCTTTCGGTATTTGTTTCCTTTAGGGGTCAACTGCTAATAAATTAGCTAAAATTATGTGATATAGCTCAAAAGACGGGATTCGGCCTCAGGATCAGGAATCCGGAAGCGCTTTTTTAATATTTTGCTTCCATGAAGAGATATTTGCAATCCAGTTTTCATGTGGTTGTTGTAATTTTATTAGGCTGTCCCTAAAAACGTGGAAAAAATTTCGGTAGCCACGGTTATGTCACACGTCCGGACTTGGGATGGCGTAGCCCAGGGTTATTTTTTATAAGCGCGGCCGAAGGCCGCCAACTCAGAAAAGTGTTTCGCACATAAATACCATGAGTTCCACCCGTCTTTTGAGCTATCTCCCATAATTTATTAGCAGTTGACCCCTAAAGGAAACAAATACCTTTCTGAGTGGGCGGCCTTCGGCCGCGCTTATAACAAGTAACCCTGGGATACGCCATCCCAAGTCAGGGTGGTTGACTGAACGCATTTTTTTGCACGTTTTTAGGTACAGCCTAATAAAATTACAACAACCACAAGAAAACTTGGTTGCTAATATCTCTTCAGAGAAGCAAAATATTAAAAAAGCGCCTAGGGATTCGTGATCCTGAGGCCAAACAGCGTCTTTTGAGCTATATCGGTTGACCCCTTAAGGCAACAAATACCAATGCTTTATTTGTATGATGATCTGTCCTCGTCGTAGTGCTTGTGAAGACATTTCCTTAATTGTTGTGGAGACGGTTCACATTATTTTAATATATATTTAGTTATTAGTATGTATAAATGAATAATATCAATAAATAAATGTTTAATATAAATTAATAAATGATAAAATATGTATATATATTAATTTTTGTGCAATTTATTTGGAAAAATTCGGTAGGTATTGTCCTTTTACTGCTAACCGTTTTGGTAACTGGTTTGGTAACCTATTCAATTATAAATGTTAACCAAAAGTTAGCTGGTTCGGTAACCGATTCAACTACATATGTTAACCATATGCTAGCCTGTTTGTTGACTTATTCAAAGAATAATTTTAACAGCTTGTTAACCAAAACATTTACTGTTTCATAACATTATGTTAACCACATGTTAGCAGTTTCCATAACCATGTCCACAACTACTATTAACAACATGTTAGCCAAAACATTGACGACTTTAACAAAAGGCTGTTAACTACATTTTAACCAAAACATTAGCCAGAGTTTGAAAGGGAAATTTTTTATTTTGAAGAGTGCAGGTATACTTTATAGCAAATGGAAAATTCAACAAGTGCAAGGGAGAGGCAAAGTATATATATGGTTAAAATTTTCACACGCCCTGAACAAAATTAGCTACTTCGGTAACCGTATGAAAAATTAATGAAACCAACTATTTAACTTGGTTGCTAGCCGGTATCTGGTTTGCAGGGATGTTATTGGGAAAAGTAATCAATTCCTTTCTGCAAAAGAAAAGGAATTTATTACATTTCAATTCCTAAAAAAAATACCAAAAGTTATTCATCGTTTTTAAGGTTCAAGTTCAATATCTACAAGTTGCGAATGTTTGACAGAAAAATGATCTATTGTAAATATACCGATCATCTGTTAAAAACACTGTTCGATGATTTTAATTCTGTCTCAGTTTTCATTTATGAAAAAAATTTTGCAGTCCGCGTATATTGCATTATTTTCAAGTTGTGCGTGTTTAAATAAACCACTACGCATATGTTCATTATTTACTAGCTTTTATGAAGTTAATATTAGAGATAAGCAGCTTTTTCAATGACCTTATTTAATAAAATTCAATAAAGAAACACATTTTGGGCAATTCAGACAATGTAACAGTTCTAAAAAACAAACCCTATCCTACTATGCCTTTTTATTCGTGACATTCAATGAGCCTGTCACATTTTTTGACAGGCGGATAAGGAACTAGAAAATGCCGAAGATTTTTCACTTGTAGGCATTCACAATGGTTCAAGGTCAATATATTTTTTTTTTTTTTGAATTGAAAACAAAAAACTGTGAAAATGTCATTGCCGCGCCATTACTTTTGAAAGGAATTGAAAATGTAATTACAAGGAAAGGAAAATGTACTTAAGAATTTCCTATTCCTCAAAGGAACTGCAAAAGTAATTGAAAAATTAATGAAGGTTCATATGCGTATTAGATGAGTTTTTTTCTGAAATTTTCCAGATCCTCCCTCCGAGCACAGATTATGAAAATAGGATGATTTAGAAGAGATATGCCAAAAAATTTTGACTTTTGCAAAAACTGAGAGCCCTACTCCGAAAAACCGGGATTTTTAAAAATATTTTATGATGGATTTAGTTCCATAAACGTAAAAATGTATGGTTTTTCGAGAGCAAAAATAGTTTCATCCATTCCTATGTAGAATAAACCGCTGAAGCGAATGGCATACCCACTTTTTTGGCACGACCTATGCGAAAGTTACCAACGTCGCCTAAAGTGACTTTAGTTTTTTTTTTTCAGATTAATCCCTTAGGATTTTCAATATAGCGAATTATATAACAGAAACCACATAAAAATGTTGCTAAAAATTTGCAACTTCAAGGGAATTTTTCGAAATTTGCAATACGGCCAACTAATTTTCAATTTTTTGGCAGAATATCTCGCGATTTTTTCTCGTCGAGAGTGTTGCGCAATTTCTTTCATACAAACTAATTTTGAGATTCCCTGGCCCTCTGAAGCCCAGGCCCGGGGTAAACGACCCCCTTATCCCCTCAATGAAAATGCCTCAAGAAAAAAGGAGCACATATGTATTTCTTGTGCTAGGTCAAGAAATTTTGACATTTACCAAATTTTCCATTTTTTTGCAAATTACTCTTATAAAAATGTATAAAACATGTTTAGCGAAATATATAGTCACCTTTGCCGTGAATCTGCACGCTTACCTCAAGAAAACTATACGATCATATTTGAAGACATGCATGGATGAAGGGGGGTATGTCGCATTTTGAGTGAAACGAGAAAATCGACTTTAAAGTTTTGCTTAAACATTTGAGGTTTTTTCGAATCTTTATGGAAAACTGACAAAAAAATTATGCAAAGCCATAAAAGACGTTGCATAATATGCAATAAAAACCATAAGTTTATGTTTAGTGTTTTATATGAAAACATCGGAACATACCCTCTTCTTCCACAATTCATATTGAAAAGTTGTGTACATACCCCCTTCATCCATGAATCATCTTCTACAATTTTCACGATAGGCAGATTCTGATAAGACAGAAATATAGATCTGCATAAACACTATTCACCAATGCCAAAAACAGAAATTGAGTGAGAATGCGACATACCCCCTTCATCCATGCATGTCTTCATTTATTTCTTGAGGTGAACCGGCGTTGCCAACCATCGAAAATTGTAGTATTTTTTCTTATGAGCTGAGTATTGGCTCAAGAAAATTTGACTTGTGAAAACATTTCTTGACCATTTCTTGAGCGTTTTTTTATATGGAGTTTAACATTTCTTGGCAGGTGAGTAGCCCGCTTCAAAAGTGAAGCAGTTTGATGGTCGCCATAGTATACATACATACATATTTTCTATGATATGTGCACTTATAGATTACACTGGGCGACAAACTAATATAGTATTTTAAGTACACCAGCACCAATAAACATTTAACAGAAATCTTTTAACTAAAGTGTTTAAGGGCCGCTTGCATAAAAGCTGATAACGACTAACCGGAGTTTAATTGACGTATTTTGTATGGTTAGCTGTCAAGTTAATCACCGATTAGGCTTAATCGGCTTTTATGCAAGTGGCCCTAAGTGTTCGGCCTTCTACACCAAGTGTGGCGGATCAATGCCGGCAAAAGTAACAACAAAAATTATTTAGTAAAATAACTTTTCTAAACGGGGTCGCCCCTAGGCAGTAGTTTGGCAAACTCACCGGGTGTATTTCTGCCATGAGAAGCTTCTCGGCAAAAACTCATTTGCTTTCCAAGTGCCGTTCGGAGTTGGCAAAAAACTGTAGGTCCAGCCAACTTGTAATGAAAAACACAAAAGCAACACACCACAAGTTGGAAAGAGAAGCTCGGCAAAAATCTCGTTAGAGGTTGGTATATCGTCGCCATTATTATTTTTTTATATTAGGTATATGGAGGTCAAGTGATCTTCTTTATTGAACGGCACTACTTTTCCCAAAAAGCCCACGTCAGAATCGCTGACATGACATACTCCCAAGTAAAAAATTATGATCATAGCAAACTCTTCCAGTATATGTAGCTTTTTTTCGGTATCTCCATTCGTTCTTGAGATACTATCGCCAATATGCTTGACTTGTTCTACAACTTGAGTTATGTACCAATGCATGGATATCTAGCGCTAAATATAGTTTCAGTGCAGCACACAGTAATTACCTAATATTTCAATTTCAATTTCAATTTATTCAATTTATGGATCAATCCTAACACAGCAAGGGTAAAACCTTATAATTAATAGTGCTAGTCACATCAGTTAACATTTCAGTATGTACATTTGCAAGAAAAAACAGTAATAATAAATTAAGAAATTTTTAAAAATAGATATTATTACATGGGACTTGGGACAAAAATAAAACTAAAATACAATACAATATACTCAAGTTACAAATCAAGTTTACGAACTAAGATGTCTCTGTAACTCACGCTTAAATGTGCTCATGTTACCAATCGATACTATATTTTGTGGAAGAGAGTTCCAAAGTCGGGTCGCTTGCACCAAGAATTGCCTTTCAGACGTCATTGTTCTGAACCTGAACGAGAGAAGCTTTGAGTTTCTCATAGATCTTGTGGCAGTTATGCTTTGGTAGAGGTATTCGGGCTCCTTTGTATAGTAAATCTTATGCAAAAGTAAAAGAGATCTGAACTGTAAGAGCTTATCCAATGACATGGAGTAAAAAGAGACTGCGTAACGAGAAACGGAGCTCCTAGCCTTGACTCCGAAAACATAGCGTGTAATATTATTGAAGAGCACATTAAGTTTGTGCTTGCACGCTGAACCACAATTAGCAAAAATTTCACAACCATACAATAGAGAAGGCATAAGATATGTTTTGACAAGCAATAGTCGAATATGGTGAGGAGTAAAGAACTGTGAACACCAAAGAGCGCGAAGCATACCATAAAGTTTACCGACAACTATGTTTATATGATTATCCCATGTTAATACTTTGTTGAAAACTATTCCCAGATTTTTAGCTGTATCCACATAATTTATGCTAACGCCCCCGATCATGATTTCAGGAAAATCTGCCGTGTCTATCGGCTTTCTAGCTATAACAAGAACTTGAGACTTCTTTGGGTTTAGCGAAAGCCCGTTATTCAAAGCCCAGTTGTTAATTTGGCAAAGAGTTTGATTTATTCGCTGAACACTGGCAGATATATCACTAACTTTGCATGATCTATAGACCTGCACCTCGTCTGCATACAAATGAGAGTTCATATCGTTGATAGCGGCTGGTAAGTCGTTTATATACATTGAGAAGAGAAGGGGGCCAAGGATAGATCCTTGCGGAACTCCCCTCCTCAATTCAAGTGCATCGATGACGATGTTCCACTGCAGACACACTGAGTCCTGTTTTCTAGATAGGAAGCTATTAAACTTGTAGATGTTGTGCAAAAACCAAACAATTTGGTAAGCTTTGAAGTGAGGATAGTACGGCCAACTGAATTAATGTAAGGTTAGAAAAGTTAGCTCATTATTATCAATAGCTTTACAAATATTTTCAATCACGTCAATAAGCGCAGTTATACAATTATGCGATTTTCGAAATCCAGATTGTCCGTTGCATAAAAGAGAATGGTTTGAAACAAATGCATTTATCTGTTTATAAATTAACAACTCAAAAACTTTTGAGAGAAAAGGTAGTAAGCAATTGGCCTGAACTCACCTCCTCCTTTAGGAATACGGATAATCTTACCATTTTTCCAACATTCAGGAAAAACTGACGTAGTTAAAATTGTGTTGAAACAATGCGTTATATATGGAAGCAGCTTCGGTAGTATGGCCTTTAGAAAAAGAGGATGTATACCATCGGTCCCTACAGCATCGGATTTGATTGAGATGAAACACTCCAGTACATCGCATTGATCCACACATGAGAAACTAAAATTCAATCCAGAGGAGAGTTAGATAGTGGGAGGTCCGAAAAGCTTACAAACTTATGGTTGATTGCGTCGAGGTCTTCCAGAGCAGGCGTTTGCTTTTCTTTGCCTTTTACAAGACCTATCTTTCTAATCTTATTCCATCTTTCTTTGCAACTGATACCTTTTGAAAAACTTTTTTCAAAAAACTTTGCCTTCGCTTGTCGAATCATTTTGCACACGTCTTTCCTCATAGCCAAAAATTGATTATGAAGGAAATCAGTTTTATATCTTTTCCAGAGGTCATAAGTTGCATTTCGTTTATTTATAGCGTTTTTAATTTCGCGATTAATCCATACATTGTCAACATTTTTCCTAATCTTTTTCTTAATTGGAACATGAGTTTCAAATAACCTCACAATGTTCGTTTGTAAAAATTGCATTTGTGCATCAGTAGTTGGCAAATTTTGTATATGACACCAGTCAGTTTCATTTAAGTCATAATCAAGCTTCGCATAATCAATGTTCCGAAAATCCCGGTAAAAAATATACTCCGCGGTATTACTAACAGTAACACAGAAGTCAAAAATTAAAAATATAAGATCATGTTTGGAAAAGATAGGCATTGATAATTGCTCGTACAATAAACTCCGCTTTAAGTTATTAGTGAAAAATAGGTCTAAAAGTGTTTCACTGGTATTTGTAAAATGCGTCGGCCTTACTGTGTTGACCGCAAAAAGTCCATAGTTGCTCATGACATTAGCTACTGTATCTTCAGTAAGCAGGTTGCAGTTAAAATCACCCGCGATAACAACGTCTTCATACATCAGAGACAGCCTTTCAATGCAGCTCGCTAGAGGCGCGCAATCGACAGTTTTATTCGGTCGATAGACAGCACCAACAAGAAGCTTACGATTGTTAGATACCACTTCGACAAATAGAAATTCAACAGACACATTTTGCCTTCACATAACACTTCAACGACTCTTTAACAAAAATTGCCACTCCTCCACCGTGCCCCATTCGATCATGCCTGAAGAGTTTGTACCCGTGTACTGCGAAAAGATTGTCACTCATGTGTGGAGTGAACCACGTCTCAGATACACATACTATATCGACAAGGGACTTCTCAAAGTAAAACCTAAATTCGTCTATTTTTTTGCATAAGCTCTGGCCGTTCATATGACAAACATTCAGACCTTTTCGTCTTTTGCACATTTAGCATAGCCATTTAGCATAGCGCAGCGAGCAATACTTTGGTTGTTCTCTATAAAAATAGTATCAGTCATTGGAGTTAAATAAAAAGAATAATAAATAAAATGTATGGACTGAAGTAACGTGAGCATACTTAGTAGCAACAGAGATTTCTAAGTTTGGAGAAAAAAACATAACAATAAAATAGTGTTCTATAATAAGCTTAAAACTAAATTGGTAAGCCGCTACGAAGTCATGGAGTGTGACGAAAGGTAGATACTACGTGTTTATCTAGCTCACTCAGCATTTGCATGTTTGACAGGTATACGGGGTCATCATTATGCAGCTGATATTTTCTTTTGCTTTTTTACACGCAGCGCAGCTTTCAGCAAAGAGTGACTTGCTTTAGTTAAGCACTCATTTATATAAATGGGCACCTCAGAATCAAAGCCCGCGTGCGTTAAACAAAGTTGTTTGTTGTTGCGGTTATGAATAGCAACCGACTTTAAGAAGGCTCCCTTTTCTTTGGGAGAGGCAAATTTAATAATAATAGGGGGATCGTACTTGCTTGTGTTTCTTTAGCGTGTTCGGAATATGCGCTTTATGGCCGGCGCATCGATGTTAATTGAGCTGCATAAAGTTTTGAATAAATTTGGTAAGTTTTCTCCACTTTGCTCAGGTATTCCATGTAGGCACGCATCAGCAGCAACCTCAGCGCGCTCATATCGGTCAAGCTGGTCGCGAAGAGAACATACCTCCACATTTAGTAACTCACTGGCAGTCAATTTTGTGGTGAGATTTCGATCTCATTGGAATCGCGCTCTATTTTGTCTACTTTTTATGTATGTATAATAAATTTATTAATGTCGTTCGCCAATAAACATTTACTTTTAGTAAAGTTAAAATAATCGAAAGCGATAGAACGTAATTTATTTCGTTTGCGTGTACTAGGGAATCCAATTTCCGGGATTTCTAGCCTATCGGGATTTGAAAGTTCAATCCCGGGATTGTCCCGAACTTTTTTTTGCTAAAAATGGCACCCCATATCTATGTAATAAAGTAGACTAAATTATAGTAATTCATTTAAGTATGTCTGTATGTATTTATTAATACATAGTTATTGTCTCCGACAATTCAGGTATGCATAGAAATATAGAAATCATAGCATCTTTTAACCTGGACCTGAATTCGTTGCATATATAAATAAAAGATTGCTTAAATGTATTTAAACATTTATTTTCCGTGAACCCGGGATTTAGTTCTAGTAATCCCGGAATTTTCGGGACTTAAAAAACAACGGGATCCCGGGATCCCGTGATCCCGGGATTGGAATCCCTAGCGTGTACGGAATAAATTGTGAAATTGCATCATCATCGTGCATATTTAAATTAAACTAGCCTAGGTACAAATGTACACCGACAAGTGATTCGTATAAAGTACATACCTACACGCAGAAGAATTTTCATGTTGAATCAACACTTTTTTAACACTTTTTCAGGTTAATATTTTTCAACACTATCGCACATGTTGTTTTAACATGAAGCTACTTTTTTACTGTTCCTACATGTTAGATCAACATGAAGGAACAGTGTGAATTTAACATGATCACAAAGGTTTGAATCAACATGATTTCCTGTTGATACAACATTATTTTTCTCGTTAAATTAACACTATTAAATGTTAGCTTAACACGATATTTCATGCTAAATTAACACGATCTGCAATGTTAAATTAACACTATACTATGTTGAAATAACACTTTATGCCCTGTTAAATTAACATGATCTATCATGTTATTTAACAGGTTTTTATTGTTAAATTAACACGATCTATCATGTTAATTCAACAAGTTTTTACTGTTAAATTAACACGATCTATTGCTATTGTTTTTTGTTTTTAAATAATTTTAAAATTTTATTTCGAAACCCTTAACATATCAATAATAAGTAATAATTAACTTAGATAAAAGAATATAATACCTATTTGTATAATTAATGAACACGATCTATCATGTTAATTTAACAGGATTTTAATGTTAAATAAACACGATCCATCATGTCAATTTAACAGGATTTGTATTGTTAAATTAACACGATATGTCATGTCAATTTAACACCTCATATATATAAACAAAATATAATATTTGTATAGTTTATTAACAAATTTTTTTTTGTATAAGAACATACATACATATGTATATGTAAGTCCAATCATTGTGTTTGGGAAAAAGACAAAAGCTTTCAGCATCTAAGCCACAATCTGAAAATTAAACAAAAATTTGTGTCATTAAAAACTCTCTAAATTACCTAAGAAATTGCAAAATTGCTAATGCACGTCCAAAAAATTTCGGGATAGGTATAAAAATACGCGTTTTCACCTCGATATCAATAATCCGAAAGCGCTTCCATGGTATTTATGTGCAGAACAGATAAGGGGCCTTCGTTTCAACGCCTGACATTTTTGGACGTGTTTCAGCAGGAAAATTTACCAAATTTGGAGACAACACTATAAGTTATTTGTGCAACTTATAGTGTTGTTTCCAACTTTACTTACCCAAAAATCTTTGCGAAACTTTTTCATCGATCTCAATTCTACCGCAAATAATTTCGCGCAGAACTTCCAGTCGCTTACATTAAATATTTAGAATAAATAAAATATTTTAAATTGACACAATTTTTCACCACATATACGTATATAAATGCGCGAATTAAATACGGAGAAATTACTTCTGTTCTTTTGAGAACAATATTCGGCTTATAAGCTTTGATGGGGAACAGATTGTGGTCGAAAACAACACTTCTTCATGTTATATCAAACCGAATTTATGGTAAGGGTTACACACTAATGTAATTCTAATGCAGAAATATTTTATGTTATTTTAACCATACGCTTCATGTTAAAATTCCCCTGTTGATTTTCTGAAATTGTTTTTACTTTACGTACAAGAGTCGTTCATGTTAATTCAACACGATTCATGTTAATTAAAACTGTATGAAATTTTTCTGTGTGTAAATTGTAAACAAAAACAATGACGTATTATTTGGAATTTGTTATACTTTTGACGATTGTTATATTCCTGCTGTACAAATGGAGTGTTGCCAAATACCACATCTTCCAGGAACGTGGAATAGCTCATGAAAAGCCATTTCCTTTAATTGGAAATTTGAGCCTGAATGTATTGCTGGGAAAATCTTCGTTCATGGAATCCGTTATCAATGGATATGCGACTTACAAAAATAGGTGGGGCAGGACTTTTTTCTATTTATTTACTTAATTGCATTATGTACCTGTAGAAAATCTCTAGTTCTGAGCTGGTATTCATAATATGTATGTAGATAAGACTGGGCCAAAAATAAAAAATTTGGTTGTTTTCAAAAATTACTGTAATGTTTTCAGATTTTTAAATTAAAGTCTAGAGGTCTATCATCGCTACTTTAGATTTTACAGACTTTAATTTGGTATAAAAACGAAAACCATTGTTGTAAAACACCATTTACCTGAAATGGAATTCCCTACAAAATTTGCATTGACCAAAATTTTTCTGAGACCGTTTTTTAGTATTAGCCTCAAAAATTAGCATGTTTTTTTGATTTCCCATTTTTTCTTTCACAAATTGTAAAAAATGCAAATATTGAGTGGGCTACAAAAAAGGTTAAACAACTTTTTTTGTAAAGTTCCTTTTTCAAAACTTATTTAATATTAAATAAATAAAAAAAATCATATTTCCATCTTTTTTTGGTTTTTTTATCCAATTTTTTTACTAAATTTTGTTTATTGATATTCTACATGATTAATTATCATCATATGATCAATATTAAAACCAACAAGTAAGGAAGTCTAAGTTCGGGTGAACCGAACATTAAATACCCAGCCGTAATTTTCAGAACGGGATAACAATGATATAGGCCCTAGGAGGATTTACCTAAAGGTTTTACTATCTTAGCTATTTACCTTACCGAGTTATGTCAATTTATATGATTTTCGAAATTTTCCATATCGAAAGGGGGCGTGATCGGGAAGCGATCACCTATATTGCTAGTATATGTTGTGCCAAATTTTTTGAGTCTGAAGTAATCAGTTTAAAAGTTTTGACCAGTCGAATATTCCAAAATACCTCCCTTAAAGGTGGGCGTTGCCACTCCCACATCTAACCATTTATCAAAAAATCATAATAGAATGATTGGGGGGTTCGTCCCACCAAACTATATCATTTTAGCCATTTCCGTTACCGAATTATGTCAATTTATGTGATTTTCGAAATTTTCCATATCGAAAGCGGGCGTGGTCGGGAAGCGATTTCGTTCAATTACATCAGGTATGCTCCCTATTATGTTAGTATACCTTGTACCAATTTCATCGTTCTTCCGTAATCAGTTTAAAAGTTCCCACTAAACACTTAATTTCGAAAATTCCGAAATTGGAACCGATTTACTTTCGAAATTGCCAAAAAATGAGTATGAGAGGGTTGACGCGACTTCGTTACAAATTTTTCGAAACAAAATCAGTAATTGAAATTTCAAATTTGAAAAAGTTTTGGCAGGTATGGAACCGACTCACCTGCATACTTTTACTCAATTGCTATCCACTCAGCTACAGAATACAATGAATTACTTTGGACAATAGTCAATAGCTTTCATTTCATAACATTTTTTTTGTATCTGATACATATATTTTTTTACACTTTTATTTAACGAAATGATTACGAATTATTTAAGTAGAGTCGAAATTATTTCAATTTTCTTCAGAAAAATCTGATATCCAACTATTACGGAAGTTTTGGTTTGGTGGGTTATGACCCGTGAAATTATCAAATATGCCTCCCTGAAACGATGACTCGCCGACTTTTAAACATTTATCAAAAAATCATAATAGGTTGACTATACGGAGGGAAATCTATGGATGGAACATCCATAATTATTGATACCACATTAAATAAAAATTGATAATCCTGCCCCATCAATGAATATGGATGTTCCATCAATACATTTTTGATAAATCACTATTGAAGTGGTATCTATATATAAATGCGCAATGTTCAAAAGTGTTCTCCCTTTTTTGCAATAACCACAATTCTAAGGTATATAAAATTTGATATGTATCGATAGGTCTCCGCGAGCAGGGTGTGCGACAATAAGCCAAAAATTAAAAAAATTAATTATAATATGATTTTAAAGTCACATCACTACAAGTGCCAAACACGCATTCACTTTATAGAGCCGCTGTTATGTGTGTATGTAGGTATGACCACTTGCATTGGGAGAGACCGAGTGTGAGTTGTTTTGTTGGCAGCAATAATAAACATGAGCCAGCCCGTCAACTTTATTGATCGAGGGTGCAAACAGTGTTTACAAAAACAAAATCTGTGAGTGGGTATTCAGAGAAGCAAATGCTTGCTCAGACATGATGTTTTGAAAAAAAAGCACAAATAAGCTAGGTCATGTACAAAGCCCTTCGTGTCTAGACTTAGTGAAATAAAATAAAATGGAAAATTGATAAAATAAAAAAAAAAGTTAAATAAGAAATAGAAAAGTGATTGAAAGTAAGAAAAGAAATTTGTTGGAAATGAAAGGAAAGGAAATAATATATGTAAAATAAATAAAAATAAAACAAAATGAAATAAATAAAAGTATAAAATAAAGGAAAGAATGGGAAGGGAAAGGATTGGAAAAAAGAAAAATAAAGGTAAGTTAAGGTAAGGAACGGAAAATATGAGAGAAAAATTAAAGGCAAATAAAGGTAGGGAAAGGAAAGGAATGGAAAAGAAAAAAGGAAGGGAAGAAAGGAAATGTAATGTAGGTAGAGAAGTGGATAAGAGAAGCAAATAGAGAAAGACAAAGAAAGGAAAGAAGAGAAAAAGAAAGGAAAGAAAAGGTAGCGAGGATGAAGGTATGGAAAATAAATGAAAATAAAAAGAAAGAAAACAAAGGAAAGAAAGGTAATGAAAAGCTAAAAAAATAAGTAAAGGAAATGAATGGAAAAGAAAGAACTAAAGGAGTTACAGAAAGGAAATAAAAGAAAGAAAGGAAACGGTAGGAAAGGAAAGGTAAGAAAAGGAAAGGTAAGGGAAGGAAGGGTAAGTAAAAGAAATCTAAGGAAAAAAAGTGAAAGAAAATAAAGGTAAGAAAAAAAATAAAAGAAAAAAATGAAATGAAAAAAAAATGAATAAAATGAAAGGAAACTAAGAAAAACGAAACGAAACTAAATTCGAAATTCGATAAATTTTGATTTTTGGCATTTCCGGCGGAATAGCTAATAGACTCCTGTGTTATTGATCTTGCTTATCTATTAAAATTTATACTTTAGTTATTGTTATTAGTCAAAATATTTACGAACTTTGAAAATTCTGTGCGCTTTTGTCCAGTCGAATCATTTTTATCAAATTATTCTTTTGAGTTTTTGGCGAAAACAAGTTGAAAAATGCTACAACAATACCAACTACGATGATTGCAATTTCGATCTTGTTGAAGGATCTTGTCAAATCGCTTTGTATTGTTGCTTAGAAATTTTTCAGCACCTTTACTGGTCATCAAACCCAAAGAGATTCAGCAATTTCAAAACCGACATTCTGTTGCTATTTACGTATTGCTAGGATTTGTTGTTGTACACATTAGCTAAGCTTTAGCTTTATTCATGGCACCTTTTTGCCCTTGTCACGGCTTTATAATAATTTAGTTATTGCACTCAGCTAAGAATAACAATGTTAAATAAAAATAACAACAACAAAAATGCGAAAATTTAGTTCCAATTTGCCTGCAGGCGCATTAAGCTGTGTTTGGTGTAATGGTTACACACTGCGGTTTAGAAATTCCTAAATCTCCTTAGGTTCGATTACCAGTAAAGGTGATGCAAAGTTTCTTAGCAACAATACAAAGCGGTTTGACAAGATCCTTCAACAATATCGAAATTGTAATTATCGTAGTTGGTATTGTTTGTTGCATTTTTCAACTTGTTTTCGCCAAAACTCAAAAGAATAATCTGATAAAAATTATTCGACTGGTCAAAAGTCTACAAAATTTTTAAAGTTCGTAAAAAATTAAACTGATTTTTATTTGCAGAAAATTTGATCGGGCTGTACAAAAAATCATGGGCGGAAATGCGTAGACAACTTATTTTAAGTTATTTCATATCAATATTGATAAGTATTATTGTTTAAAATAATCAACCTAATTTAAAAATTAATAGTTTTTCTGAAATGCGACTAAGAATCATTCCCTTGATGCTCACATCTCATATCTTATATATTTTCTTTTAAATTTAAAATAGGTGGCAACTATGTAAAAACTTCCTAAGTGACAACACTTATGTAAGAGAGCTTGGATTGCAGATAACCTATAGAAATGTGTCAAAACGTTATCAACCCTGCTAACCAGCAGCGGATAAAATATTGGGAAATTACTGGGCCGCGTTTCCCAAAAAGGAGGATAAAAAAGTGGGTACTTTTGTTCAGCGAGGCGCCTTTTCTAACTAGGTTGAAGGTGCTAACTACACTTTTTTCAGTTTATATTCAGAAAGTTGCAATTTATATTCATAAAGTTACAAATGATATTCAGAAAAATAAAATTTTACATTCAGAATTTCCATTTCATATTAAGAACTTACAATTCATATTCAGAATTTCCATTTGATATTCAGAAAAATGCAATTGCTATTCAGAAAGTTGCATTTGATACTCAGAAAACTATAATTAATATTCAGAAAATTACAATTAATATTCAGAAAGATACAATTCATATTCAGGAACTCTCTTTGTACCCCGCATTTGAAATTTTTTTATATAAATGTGCATTTCTGAATATCAATTTTAATTTTCTGAATATTAATTTTAGTTTTCTGAATATCAAATGGAAATTTCTGAACATTAATTGTGATTTTCCGAATATAAATTGTAACTTTCTGAATATAAACTGAAAACGGTGTAGTGTTGGAAGTTTTCGAATTATTGACTCATATCGAATTTTGCGTTGGGATTTCGATGCCTACTTTTATCCACAGTCATGGGTAAAGCGTTCAGCAGAATAAGTCCGTCAGTGCGTTGAAAAAACTGACAGCAAAGTAGACTGCGGTCAAAATAGAATTTGCTTTAAAATTGACGTACGTCACGCAACTGACGTATTGGCGGACTGATTCTGTTTGAGCTATAAAAGTGTGCATGGAAATACCAACGCGTAATTCGATATAAGTCGATATTCGATAATTTTCGACACAAATTATCAGCTTCAACATGAGTAAAAAAGGAACCTCGCTGAACAAATTTGCCCAGTTTTTATTTCCCCTTTTGGCTAGCGCGACCTAGTAATTTCCCAAGTTTACCCGCTGCTGGTTAAAGGGGTATGCGAAAAAATAAATATTGTCGGATTATGTGGCAACCCTATACAGAAATATTTGTGAATAAGATGTGAACCAAGTTTTTAACAGTTATTTTTTACTTTTATTAGTCAACAGTTTTCCCCCAGCAGTACTTTTGATTGGTCCAAATGACACTTTCAAATATTCCCCAAAAAAGGAGTGAAACTTCTATTCAATTTGTTATTAATTCTTATTTAAATAATTAATACTTAAAATACAAAACGCTCATAGGAGCCGGCCCATTCCATGGCATAGCTGTAGGGTGGCAGTGAAGCGAGGAATTTCTTTGTTTCTTCATCGCGTTCATAGTCCGCATCGATATAATGCGCCACAGTAGCTAATTGCAATAAAGGTACATCGGATTTACCGTCGTTCTTCTCCAAATCAATGTAAAATCTCCATGGCGTATTCACTTTACCATATGAAAAGTAAATCTGATAGCGTGGTTGATATGCATCCCTATTTTCCAACATATCCTTTATGGAGGACCAGTCAGACACCGTCACTTTCTCAGGTTCTATAAAGATGCTCATATGCGATGGTCCCTCCAACTCGTATTCGAAACGTATACTTTTGCCATCATCGTTTATAGTTTTATTGAGTAGTGTGAGACGCGATGATCCAGGTAATTGTAGAGTCTGTTCACGTGGTAACCACGATGCCAGTTTGCTCATTTTCTTAGCTCGATGATTGTAGAGGGGTAGGCCGCAAGCCAAATATACATCACAATCTGCGCTAGTCGAATATAAACCGGTTAGATCGACGGTGGCTGAAATTGGGGAAGAAGGTTCAGCAAGTCAGTCATGTGAGTGGTTGGTTAAGTGGAGAATTTACTCACAAGCCAGAGGTAGCTGTTTACGTCTATCTTGCCAATCAAAGTAATAACCAGATTCATTACGACTAACGGAACCATCATACTCATAGAAGACACGATGGGAGAAAATAAAAGGAAAAAAGGAATGCAATGGAAATGGAAAGAAAGTTCAGGTAAGAAAATAAAAGAAACGAAAAGAAAGGAAAATAAAAGAAAGAAAGAAGGGAAATAAAACGAAATGAGAGAAGATAAAAGGAAAGGAAAGAAAAGGGAAGGGAAGGATAGAAAAGCAAAAGAAATAAATTGAGATGAAAGGAGAGGAAAGGAAAGGAAATAAAAGCAAAGGAAAGGAAAGGAAAAAATACGTATGAAGACGACCTAAGAAGAATAAATAATTATCAACATTGAAACTATATTACTGAATGGTGTAAAGAGAGAGGAAAAGGCAAAATGAATAGAAATGTATAGAAACCAAAAATATAAAAAATATGGAAAATAAAATAAGGTTTTGTGGTTGAATTTCAACCACTGGGCGAACCTCTAGTCCATATAAACTATTGATAAATTCTAAATATTTGTTTAAAAAACAAAACTTCATACAACTTGACATCTGATTTCAATGGGACTCGAACACTGCTCCTCTATTACGTTAGCCCAGTGTTCTACCATTCGGCTACGGCATATTATAAGGTAGGTAGGTTCAAGTGGCTGCCGCAGAAGCACACTTAGGCCAGTTTTGAAAGGCCCGTTGTGATACCACCAACACAAGGAAAGTCAGTCCCGGGACCCAGCCATATGGAAAAGCCCTGAGCTGGTGGGATTTTCCACATAGCAGAATCCCGGGACTGACACTCCTAAACCGACACCGTTACTCCTCCTCGAATCACTTAGATGACTTTATGAAGCCCATCAAGTCCTTTATGTCCAGTTCCGCGATCTGGCTTAGGCTATCTAGGAACGGAACTCCCAAAAAGCGCGTTCTCGCGCCGCTTAAAGCCGGACAGTTGCAGATGAGGTGCTCCACTGTTTCCTCCTCCTCATCATCTTTGCAACTCCTGCAGCATCGTCGGTAGGGCACACCTAGGCATATTATAAAATTTTTAGAAAAATTTTCCATCATGAGAAATTAAAAAAATTTTGAATCCAAAAAAACCTTACAACAAGTTGTAATATTGTTAGGAAATCCATAGTAAAAATTGTTGAACTATTATGATTATGCGTTCCAGAAAATTTACATTTCGCCCATAAATATTAATACGCTGTCTCTACTATTTTTATTATGCAGTAAATATGGATATGGATTTAGCAACACTAGAAATTCATATTACGACCATAGATATTGACAAGCCGTTCAAATATATTAGTATTCTATCCATAAATATAAAAAACCGTACATCATATCGAAATGGTTGACATGCGATTTGACATTTTAATTGAAGCAAATAATATTTGATAAATTGCTCATTCTGAATCAATGTTGAATCCAACTCGTCGCTATCAATAGTGATATTGTCACAACATTCAAGGCAATTCTCTCATTATTTAACTATATCATTTTAGCCATTTCCCTTACCGAATTATATCAATTTAGGTGACTTTCGAAGCTTTCGATATCGCAAGTGGGCGTGGTTGGAGAGCGCTTTTTTTTTTCCAATTTCATCAGGTATACTCCAAACGATACTAGTATGGTTTGTGCCAAATTTCATCGTTCTACCCGACGACCAGTCGAATTTTCAAAAATGCCTCCCTTAAAAGTGGGCGGGGCCACGCCCACTTTGAAAAATTTACTAAAAAATCATTATATAATGGCCAGGGGGACTCACAGGGTTGCCATCTATCTCAATTTTTTTAAATATTGAGCAAGATATGCCAATATGGGTATCAATTGAAAGATATTTTCGACCGTATTCCAAATATGTAAATCTCAAGCAGGGTTGCCACCTAGGGTTGCCACCTAACCACATTTTATTTATTTTTATTAATATCTCGGGAACCGCTTGATATTTTCGACCGTATTCCAACTATGTAAATCTCAAGCAGGGTTGTCACCTAGGGTTGCCACCTAACCGCATTTTATATATTTTTCTCTATATCTCGGGTACCGCTCGACCGATGTGGATAAAATTTTGGCAATATAGGTTAGGTTAGGTTCAAGTGGCTGCCGCAGAGGCACACTTAGGCCAGTTTTGAAAGGCCCGTTGTGATACCACCAACACAAGGAAAGTCAGTCCCGGGACCCAGCCATATGGAAAATCCCTGAGTTGTTGGGATTTTCCACATAGCAGAATCCCGGGACTGACACTCCTACACCGACACCGCTACTCCTCCTCGAACCACTTAGATGACTTTATGAAGCCCATCAAGTCCTTTATGTCCAGTTCCGCGATCTGGCTTAGGCTATCCAGGAACGGAACTCCCAAAAAGCGCGTTCTCGCGCCGCTTAAAGCCGGACAGTTGCAGATGAGGTGCTCCACTGTTTCCTCCTCCTCATCATCTTTGCAACTCCTGCAGCATCGTCGGTAGGGCACACCTAGCCTTTCTGCATGCCTACCAATGAGGCAGTGACCGGTTAATACCCCTATCAATATGCAGATTTCCCTCCTAGTTAGGGCATAAATGCGTCTAGACCTTTTAAGATCCCATTTTGGCCAGGTTTGTTTCGATATGCGACACCCTGGGGATTGCAGCCATCTTTCGTTGGCTTGACGGAGTGTGTGCTCCTTCAGCATTAGTTTGCATGTGGCAAACGGCATACCTAAGCGCTCTTTATCCTGAAGAACCTGCTTGGTCGTGCCCTGCCTGGGAAGCTCGTCTGCCTTACAGTTTCCCTCAATGTCCCTATGTCCCGGGACCCATATGAGGTTTACGCGGTTCTGTTGGGCCATCTCCTGAAGAGGTCGACGACATCTGAGCGTCAGTTCAGAGTTGAACGTGTATGAGCCAAGGGATTTGATGGCCGCTTGGCTATCGCTGAAAATAGCGATATCTTCTCCGATAACACGTTTGCTTAACCAGGCCGCGGCGTCCAGGATTGCCGAGACTTCCGCCTGGAAGACGCTACAATGATCAGGTAGTCTGAAGGAGAGCTCAAGGTCCAAATCCCTTGAATAAACTCCTCCTCCAACTCTGCCGTCCAACTTCGAGCCGTCGGTGTATATGAAAGTGCCACCATTTGTTTCGGGACACCAATCCGTCCTCTCCCAGTCTTCTCTGCTGGGAATGTTTATTTTGAAACAGCTAGCCCCGACTGTAGTAGTCGCACAACGATCTGTGCTTAGAGGGCGAAAGCTGTAAGATTCCAGAATACTGGAGTGTCCAATAGTACCCGCAGCCCAACTGGAGGTTTCTCTTAGGCGCAGAGCTGATGCCGCCGCTGACCGAAACCCTTCCAGATCAAGTGGCAAAATGCCCAGAATGACCTGGAGGGCTTCGTTGGGCGTTGTCCTTAGCGCACCGCTTATACAGATCATATTGGATCTATGGACTTTCCGCAACAGATTCAGGTATGTTGCCTTGCTCAGCGCAGGCCACCATACTACGACTCCATAAAGCATGATTGGGCGAATGATGGCCGTGTAGATCCAACTGCATACTCTAGGGCTGAGCCCCCATTTTTTGCCAATGGCTCTTTTGCATGTGTAAAGAGCGATGCAAGCTTTCTTCTGGCGCTGAAGAACATTCTCCTTCCAATTCAATTTCCTGTCCAGAACTATGCCTAGAAACTTGGCCTTATCCGACAAGCCCAGGCGCGTGCCATCTAGTTCTGGTAGGCTTAGTGGCGGTATTTTGTACCGGTTGGTGAAGAGGACAAGTTCCATCTTCCCTGGGTTGATACTAAGTCCGCAGCGAGAGGACCACGTCGAAACTTCTCGCAGTGCTACTTGCATCAGGTCACACAGAGTTTGTGGGAACTTGCCTCTGAATGCAATAGCTAAATCGTCTGCGTATGCCACTATCTTCCCGCCCCCAGCTTGTGTCACGTAGCAACGAGTTGACTGTGAGGTTCCATAAAAGCGGGGAAAGAACACCACCCTGGGGTGTTCCCCTTGTGACATAACGTGATAACTCAACCATTGGCATTATAGATAGTATGATTCATTCTAAGATTATAATCGTGGGTGTTGCCACTTGGGCCGGGTTGCCACCTATCTCGATTTTTTTTAAATATTGAGCAAGATATGCCAATATGGGTATCGATTGAAAGATATTTTCGACCGTATTCCAAATATGTAAATCTCAAGCAGGGTTGCCACCTAACCGCATTTCGGGAACCGCTCGACCGATTTGGATAAAGTTTGATATTATAGATAGTATGATTCATTCTAAGATTATACGCGTGGGAGTGGCCACTTGGGGCGGTTCACAGGGTTGCCACCTATCTACAATTTTTAAATATTGAGCAGAATGTGCCAATATGGGTATCAAATGAAAAGTATTTTCAACCGTATTCCAAATATGTAAATCTCAATAAGGGTTGCCACCTAACCGCATTTAATTTATTTTTCTCTATATCTCGGGAACCGCTCGACCGATTTGGATAAAGTTTCGCATTATAGATAGTATGATTCATTTTAAGATTATATGCGTGGGTGTTTCCATTTGAGGCTGTTCACAGGGTTGCCACCTATCTCGATTTTTTTTAAATATTGAGTTATATATGCCAATATGGGTATCAAATGAAAGGTATTTTCGGTCGCATTTCAAATATGACAATTTCTAGCTGGGTTGCCAGCTAGGGTTGCCCCAAACCGTATTTTATTTATTTTTCCTTATATCTCGGGAACCGCTTTGCCGTGTTGTATTAAATTTGGCATTATTAGTAGAGTGATTCATTCTAAGACTATATACATGGCGGTTGCCACTTGGGGCGGTTCAAAGGGTTGCCACCTATCTATTTTTTTTTTAATATTGAGCAAGATATGCCAATATGGGTATCAAATGAAAGGTATTTTCGACCGTATTCCAAATATGTAAATCTCAAGCAGGGTTGCCACCTAACCGCATTTTATTTATTTTTCTCTATATCTCGGGAACCGCTCGACCGATGTGGATAAAATTTGGCAATATAGATAGTATGATTCATTCTAAGATTATAATCGTGTGTGTTGCCACTTGGGCCGGTTCACAGGGTTGCCACCTATCTCGATTTTTTTAAATATTGAGTAAGATATGCCAATATGGGTATCGATTGAAAGATATTTTCGACCGTATTCCAAATATGTAAATCTCAAGCAGGGTTGCCACCTAACCGCATTTCGGGAACCGCTCTACCGATTTGGATAAAGTTTGACATTATAGATAGTATGATTCATTCTAAGATTATACGCGTGGGAGTAGCCACTTGGGGCGGTTCACAGGGTTGCCACCTATCTACAATTTTTAAATATTGAGCAGAATGTGCCAATATGGGTATCAAATGAAAAGTATTTTCAACCGTATTCCAAATATGTAAATCTCAAGAAGGGTTGCCACCTAACCGCATTTTATTTATTTTTCTCTATATCTCGGGAACCGCTCGACCGATTTGGATAAAGTTTCGCATTATAGATAGTATGATTCATTTTAAGATTATATGCGTGGGTGTTTCCATTTGAGGCTGTTCACAGGGTTGCCCCCTATCTCATTTTTTTTTAAATATTGAGTTATATATGCCAATATGGGTATCAAATGAAAGGTATTTTCGGTCGCATTTCAAATATGACAATTTCTAGCAGGGTTGCCAGCTAGGGTTGCCCCCAAACCGTATTTTATTTATTTTTCCTTATATCTCGGGAACCGCTTTGCCGTGTTGTATTAAATTTGGCTTTATTAGTAGTGTGATTCATTCTAAGACTATATACATGGCGGTTGCCACTTGGGGCGGTTCAAAGGGTTGCCACCTATCTATTTTTTTTTTAATATTGAGCAAGATATGCCAATATGGGTATCAAGTGAAAGGTATTTGCGACCGTGTTCCAATTATTTAAATTTCAAGCAGGCTTGACACCTAGTCTTCCTATCTTTCTTCGTACAACTCTCTTTCCTATCTCCCTCCCTTTTGGTCTTAATTGTCCTCTTTCCTTCTACAACGCCCCTCTTCCTCAATATCCCATTCGTATTACAACTCTCTTTCCTATCTCCCTCCCTTCTGCTCTTCATTGTCCTCTTTCCTTCTACAACGCCCCTCTTCCTCAATATCCCATTCGTATTGGCCCCTGTTAAATATAAGATATTTTCGAATGGATCGTTTACCTGGTCCACTTCCCGAAAGTAAGATATTGTGAATCTAAACCATTCCCGAATACATCTTATTCATATTTCGTTATTTCTGAACTTAAGAAGTTAACTTCTTTCACGTGTACTGGCTACACGCGGTTTTTCAATTTTCAAATGATATTTTTTTCAGTAGAAAATTTTATGGACTAGTTATTTGACCGATCGAATAATTTATTTTAAATTATTCTATTTTGTTATTAACGAACAAACTGAGCAACACCTCACAAACAAACAATAGCAGCTACCGTGATTGCAATTTCGTTCTTGCTAAGGAACTAGACGTACGGCTTTGTATTTGTTGTTAGAAATTTTTAATTTTTCCCTTTATAGTGGTCATTGAACCGAGGAGAAATTAGGAATTCCTAACCGCAGCGAGCTATACTAGTTTTTTTCATTTAAGATAACTCCTAAACATATTTTGAGGAAGATTTTTCCGTTTAAAGTGTGCCAACTGGAGCAGGATAATATCGCGTTTTCAAAATTTGCAATTTCCCCACACTTTGCCCTCTAAACAAAAAATTTAAACAAACTAAAACTCAAGAAATCAGGTTAAAGTACACTCTTGCAAATCTCAAAATCTTTCGTTTAAAAAAACTTTGAATTTAGAACAGTAAACTTCAATTATTGACCTTTGTGACCGTTATCTCAGCATATACAAAAAAGCGCATATTTGCACATTAACAGAAGAAAATAGATACCCAGAGAAAACTTGAAAAAAAAAAATTTAAATATCCAGCGGGGATCGGGTGGGACCGGCACTCAGCGTGGCCTTATTATTGGAAATTTTTTAAAAATTTCTATAAATAAAGGGGAGATTTTTTTTATATCTACCTTATTTTAAGCCGGAATTTTAAATTTTACTCAGTCCTACTTTGATGTTTCTAGATTTCAAAAATGTACTTCATTTGTCCCAATGCTTAACCGACTTTTGGCCACTTTTCTCAAAATCCAGCCCACTGTGCATTGTGCAGTGGATAGAGATTTGAAAAAAAAAAAAACAAATAAAAAAATTTAACTAAAGAAAAGCAAAGTTAGCACCAAAAAGGGCAACATCAAATAACCAAACCTACACAAGACACGGCTCAGTGAGCAGTGAAATGTTGAAAGGAGATGTTATGTACCTTGTCTTCTTATTGTTATCTACCGAATGTAGTTGGCAACTTGTTTGTGATTATCTGATTCTTAAGTGCTACGATCTGTAAGAATCTCATGTTTGTAATGCTTTTGCTTTTATTTTTTATTTTGCTCAATGCAACTATTTTGACTGCTTGTATCAATTTATACACTGCATTGCAGAGGAGAGAAATAAATTTCTTTCACAACAGCAATAGGTATATGTCTGTCTCTACGTCTTTGGTTGGGTTGTTGCAAATGTACATTTTTAGTAAAATTCGTATGCGCAAATCCGTAGAAATTATGAGATCTAAATCTAGGTTCTCATTTTATGACATCAAAGATGTTGTTGTTGTAGCCATCTCCTGCTGGAATAAAGCTGCCATTACCGATACTTAGCATAGACTTGACTTGACTTGAGAACTGTCACTTAGCACTTAGAAAAATAACAAGAGAGCACACTAGCCAGTTTCAAATAAGGGTAAAATTGTCCCCTCTGGGATTGCTTTTTAAAAGTAATTAAGTGATTTTTAACATATAATTCTATAAAAAGTACCAAAACGCATTTTTTTTGGCATTAGGTTTCGATGTTCTGAGCTTATCTATAATCAGTATATGAGCGTTTCTTTTTCAAGTGATCCAAATTTTGTAAAAAAATCAACCGTCATGTCACGGATTTTGTTCAAATTCGGTTTACACGTAGGGACTATAAATTGATTTGACACGTATTTTTTGTTTTGCCATTTTTTCGACTTTCTTCTGAGATATGATCTGTCAAAGTTTGGAATTTTTTTGAAGTAATGAAAACATGTACCTACTCAATCCATCATATCTCGGCTTGTACTAATGCTACAAACTTCAACTTGAGCTCATTTGAAAGCTAATGAATCAGGCTTTGCGTTTCTTAGTAATTTTTTTGCATCTGGCAATTTTTTAAATTTTATTATAATAAGTGCATTCTTAACATTGCAACTGCACATTGTTAACCACAACATTTTTAGTTCTAAATAATAGCATTCTATTGCTTATTAAATTCTCTACAAAATCAATATATTTCAAAAATGGGGTCTACATACGAACTTTTACTAAAAAACATATTTATAAGACTAACTCTATATTTTTGTATGAAAAAAAAAATAATTTAATAAATTTTTTTAACAACCTTTTTTTGTAGTATAACATTGAGAGGTTATGCTATCCAAAAGAGATTTATTAGAAAGGAACGAGATACAACGGCCTTGAAATCTAAACTAATGGTTGTTTCAAGCAGAAATTCTGCGACTTCATTCTCCCTACTTGGTTAATGTGTTATGTTAACTAAAATACCACTATCCTTCTTTTGGTAAACATATACATATATTGCATTGTAGACTAGGATGGAGCTTTATTTTATGACTTTGACTTGACAAAATAAGAAACAGGAAAAAAATAGATTGCCGCAGTTACATCCTTGTATATTAGTGAAACGTACGAATAGTAATAAAATTACTCTCATAATTTCTAAAAAGCGCTCGCTTAATAAAAATTGGATAATGCCTAAAAAAGAGGCGATAGATGCTTCAATCCACATAGGCTGAATCCGCATCCAAAAACAAAGTGGTTTTTTTTTTATTTTTTTTAACTAACCATTAGAAAACCAAATTTTCGAGGGGTCCAACTTCAAACTTCGAAATCCCGTATCTTAGTTTTAGAGACTAACGTCGAGAAAAGGGGAACGCCATCTTTTTTACTTATGTCGGTGATTAACTTGACAGCTAACCATACAAAATACGTCAATTAAACTCCGGTTAGTCGTTATCAGCTTTTATGCAAGCGGCCCTTAATCTCTTTAAGAAAGTTGATTTGGTCCAATACCCAGCCGGCTGCTGTACAATGTAAAACTATTATTAATACGGTGACCATAAAATTTTTTTGAAAAAACAGAACTCTTTTTACTCAAGGCTTGGTATTGCCTTCACGTGAAAATTTCGCTAATAATTACAACCAAAGTGCATCAATTGAAAGTAATTTTTTTAAGTACCTATATTTTTCCATTTTGTGAATAGTATTTCTTGATGGTGAGAGACATTTCCTTGTTAATTAAAAACCTACCATAACCACGGTTGCCGTTTTGGCCGAAATTTACCATTTTTGGTACGAACATTTTCCGGTACGAACTTCCAAATTTGATACGTTTTTGCCATTTTAACGTACTCAGTTTTTGATTCCGCTAAAGCACTTGACCGCGTTAAACATAATCTAAATTGTTTATAAAATATTTTGAAAGATTTTAAATTTTTCATAATTAGGGTACTCACAGTCCCATATTACCAGCCATGCTAATATTGCCAGCTGGCAATGTTTTGACAGTTTACCAGGTGTCAAATATTTTGTTTTTGGTTTGCCTGCAAATAGAAGATACCACTTTGTGGCAATATTGCCGCGCTTGTTCCTATGTTTAAATTTGTGGCAAAATTGAAAATTGTCATTTTGCTTTGTTTTCAAACAAAAATTTGTCATGAATAAATAAATTGAAAGGAAAAAAGTAAGTTTTTTTCATATTTGGAATTTAATTAAATAATTTAAATATGTTTATACATAAATATTTTCAGATTTCAGACGTGAAATAACAAAGGCCATGCAGGAGATAAAAGGGGGTGCTCACAGTCGTCAAATGGTAATGTGGCAAACTTAAAACGTTTTAAGTTTAGCAGATGACTGTGAGTGCCCTAAATGTTTTGAAATTATTGAGCAAACTAACTTTACAGAGCTACTCATTACATTTGTTAAAAAAGGTTGCCGGCACAAAAAAGCAGAACAAAAACAGAACATTTGCTTAAAAACAGAACATTTATGTTATTTTCCTTAGAAAAAAAAATAAGCAGAACAAGCTCATTAAAAACAGAACTGTTCTGCCAAAAACAGAACGGATGGTCACCGTAATTATTAACGTTATGTATGTACAAAACGTGTCTTTTGAAGCATTGCTCGACAATCTTCCATGAAATCTTTTCAGGATACCCTTTGGTAAAAGAAAATATATTCCCACAAAAAGAAACGGTTTCGGTTTCGTTCTTTTTCAGATCAAAATGACGGTTACGATTTCGGTTACGGTTATGAAAAATGAATCGGTTTTAATCGGTTACAGTTACGGTATCGGTTTCAGTCCCTGGTTAAAAAAAAACTCAGTTACTTATTACGATATCAACATGAAATGGTATTATAACTTTGGTCCGATGTTTGAAAGTATGAGAAGAAGAAGAGATAGACCCACTAATAAGTATACCGTTATGATCAGGACGATGAGCTGATTCTATTTAACCATGAAGACAGCCTTTTCCTTACTGGTTCCTTCTTAAAATTGTACAAGCAAGCCATTAAGCATATGAAAGGGAATGGTATTGCATGGTTTGCACAGATATTTGAATTAAAAAATCATTAAAATTTGTGTTACATTTTTCTGCATTTTTTTTTTTCATACAAAAATATAGAGTTGGTCTTGCTGTCCCGGAGCTTCAGCCACTTATGTGGATTCGTTGACCAAACGGCCGACCAAACCACCAGTTGAGACAAACCCAAGGCCTAACAAGAAAAAATTTACGCACACGTAAGGGTTAAGGGAATTTCTTACCTCATCACATACTATGATCAATGACTAACCTTTTGAGAAAGCGACGCAACACTTTGTCTTTTGCCTAGCGGTTCTTCTTCCTATTACTTACCGCTCTTAACCCACCCAACCATGACTTCTCTGCTGTTAGCGAGAAGTCCCAAGTAAAAGCAACAACAACAACGAATTTCAGACCATTAGACAATATTTACAAATTCATATTTATTTAAAAATTAAGTAAAGCAACTAATAAAAAGGTGAGAATTAGATTGCATACTAAATTTAGTACGAACTAACAAAAAAAGTACTACTTATACCACTAACTTTAAGTCCGAACACTTATAGGAACGGCATGGAATCGGAACAATTTTTGAATAACAAGCCTACTATGTATGTGAAATTCAAATTATTAACCTACAAATTAACTAAACTGCGGTAGTAGAAAAGTGAAAGGGCATTTGTGATTGAAAATAATTTTAATTTGAACTTTAATTCAAAAACCCGCAATAAAATGCATATTAATTTTAATATTCAATTGAACGAAAATACTGGGTTTTTACTACTTTCTCTCTATCCGCTCTTACATCCCACAAATGATCATTAGAGCAGGATAGCACTATAAATTACTATAAATGTATGGATACATACGAAACCCAAAAAAAAAACCAGAAACAAAATGGAAATAATAGTAAAAGTTTAATAACAATGGCAAAGCTTACATGATTTGATACAGGAACTCGATGAAGGCCTTCGACGATTCCGCTGCTTTGCTGAAAGCTAAAATTTGGTTCACACACATTATTTATTTCGATTTTGTTTCCTTTCACTTTGTTTCTTTATTATTTTATTTTGTCCAACATAATTAATTTAGTGTATTAGGACACTAATATTATCATAAACGCTCTTTTCTTTAAACTCTTCACTCTCCCAATACCACTTACAATTGTCTCTTTCTGGCAATTCTTTTATCTATTTTTTTTTTTTGGGAACATAATTTTAGAATTTTAACCTTTTTTAAATTTTTTTGTATTTTCTTTTTAATTATTTAAATTCAATCTAGGTTTTTCCTATTTTTGGCGGAACTAATATATATTTTTACCGATTCAAAATATACATGTTTCCATCGGTATAGTATCGTTCACTTTTGGACACTATGGTTCGCTCACTCTTTGAGTCATGATATTTACGAGTAACCCTCGTGAAGGGTTGACACCTTGCCGCGGTACGAGGGCTTAAGTCGATAGCCACAGGGCTGCGCTGCCCTTGTGATCATAGTGCCGCCGGTACTACATCACGAGAGAAGCCAAGCCTCTCTGGCGCGACGACTAAGATCTTCCCCCTCCCAATCCAGGGTGTTATGCGACCACGTGCCCATTGGACGTTTGCAGCCGGGAGGCAAATCGTGGCTGTAATCGAACGGAGCCTCTCTGATACCGGGCCGCCTCGGAGAGTAACTATGGCCTTACCGCGGCATGGGGCTCTGACGCGGCGGACGACACATTCCCCATACTCTTCCTTTGACCCTAAACTGGCCTTGCCCGGCAAGGGGTCGTACGAACAAGGTGAAAAAAAGTAATAAAAACCTTAAAAATAATGATACAACCATGTATACTGCCCAGCAGAGGAGGAAAATGCTGGAGCAAGCGAGAACGCAACGTCGGAGGACAAACTCCATTTCTTCATCAGCCGAGAGATCGACAGCGATGGCAACTACGAGTCGATCAGCTCTGGATAATAAGGGGGCAATCCCCAAAGTAAGTACCGGTACAAACACGGTGAAGCCAACAACGGCTGATGCTAGAGCCCTAGTAAGTGCCGGTACCGAAACCAAGTCTTTAACGTCTGTGGCAGTGGTCTCACAACCTGGCCCCAGAGATCCAAATAAGGGAACGACCGCGATGGCAACTACGGGTCGAAATTTACCCCAAAAGACATCTCCCAGTCGCTCTGAGTACTTGGACAAAAGAGCGGCCGCGAGGATACTGAAGAAATACGAGGGTATTTCACAAGAGACGCTATCGCCGAATGCTAGGAAAACGGTGGAGATGGCTGAAGCTATCTTACCGAACTTCCAAAGCGATTACGCGCCAAAGAAGGTTAATATAAATCCCTTCAAACGCCAGAGATCGGACGGGGATTTAAAACCTCACCCGAAGCGGCAGCAACACGCCCCCGTAATGGGTAAACTCAGCTTTGCTGAAGTGACTAAAGATAGGATCCTCATAGGCGTCATTGACCGAGGTAATGAAAACTGGGCCATCCCTAGGGACCAGTGGCGGTTCGTCCGGAACGCTATCGGTAATGCCCTTCTCGACATTATGGATGAGTCTCCGGGTGCCACTCCGATGGGTTCTGATGCGGGATGGCACCAGGGCCGAATCAAGGTATTCGCTTGCGAGGATGCAAAAACTGTTGCACTGTACAAGGCAGCAGCTGCAATACTAGGTGAGATCTACCAAGGGGCAAGAATCGAGGTTGTCGACTGGAAGGACATCTCGGCTCGGCCAAGGGCAAGAGCGTGGATTCCTGCTATCACTGCTGAACCTGAGAGAATTCTCAGGATGCTGAGGATCATGAACCCGTCTCTCCCGACGCAGGACTGGGGTGTAAATCTGGTCGAGGACGCGGTAGGGCCTGATAGGCAAGTGGTCTTCACCTTGAATAAGGAGGCACTCGAGCCCCTTAAACGGTGCAATGGACGAGTGCACTACGGCATGGGTCAGATCGTGATCCACGTATACCGCGGCGATGCACAGCGCGCTGCTATTTCGGCTGCATCGGAGGACTCGGACATCGCAGTGCCGGAAGGGGAGTCGGAGATGTCCGACTCGGAAAGTATGGTATCTGCCACGTCAAATGGCGAAGGAGCAGTGAACAGCTCGGAGATGGGAGACAGCCTGCTGGACGGAGAGGACCTCAACGTCACAGTGATAGCAGCTAGTCCTGAGCGCACCACAGTTGACACTGCCACAGTTAGTAGGATCTCTGCCACGCCAAACCGTGGTCTGAAGAAATCGTCGTTGAAAGATAAGCCTCCAGACGAGGTGGAACTCGACGATACGGCGGTGGCAGGGAAGTCTGAGCACTCTCATGTTGGTGGTGATTCAGATAAACCTGCACAAATCTAAAGCAGCCTCGGCTGCTTTAATCAGTCGTCTCTCTAAAGGCGACGTAGATGTGGTCCTCATCCAAGAACCCTGGGTCAACAGCTCAAGGATTTGCGGTTTGGGGACTAAGGGTTATAAGCTTATTCGAGCCAGCGAGGGGGCAGGGTTAGAGCCTGTATTTTAGTTAAGTCTGAGCTGAATGCATTTCTCTTGCCCAACTATACCAATGGTGACGTTACAGCTGCCAGTTTAACAGTCGACAGTACCAGTCTGACGATGGCGTCGGTCTATATGCCCTACGACGCCGAAGAACCTCCGCCACAGAGGGAGGTAAAAGACCTGGTGGCAAATTTTTCCATGGGTCATCTTATTATCGGAACTGACGCCAATGCTCATCACGTCCAGTGGGGAAGCTCCGATATCAATGCTAGAGGAGAGTCGTCGTTTGACTATTTGTTAACAACTAACCTGGTAGTTTGCAACGTGGGTAACGAACCTACGTTTATTACTAAAACCCGTAGGGAGGTAATAGATCTCACTATTTGCAGCGAAGGCGCTTATGAGTGGGTCAGAAAATGGCGCGTTCTCGATGAGCACTCATTCTCCGACCACCGGTACGTAGAAATAGTTCTAGACTTTTCTGTTGAGCAGCCGGTTATGAAACGCAACCCACGTAACACTAACTGGCAGCTACACAATGAAATACTATCTAGGGACTTACCAGCACTGCCCCCACAAGTCCCCTCATCAGTAGGGGAGTTGGAGGATCTGGTAAAGACCTTTACAACGGCGCTCTCGAATGCCTTAGAGCAGGCTTGCCCAGTGCCAAAACCACGCGGTAAACATAGGCCGCATTGGTGGTCCTACGACCTGGACTCGCTCCGAAAATCATGTAGGACACAATTTAATAAGGTCAAGAGCCTTGGCACGGAGACTCAATGGCTCGAATATAAAGTTAAACTCAGGGCCTACAAAAAAGATCTGAGGCAGGCGAAGAGAGTATCGTGGAGAAATTTCTGCACTGGGGTCGAAAATGTCGACGATACAGCTAGACTTAGACGAGTGCTCTCAAAAACTCAAACAGCCACAAGCTATTTGCGCAAACCTGACGGATCCTGGACCAGCTCGGAGAGGGAAACCCTAGAGCTGCTCTTGAATACGCACTTCCCAGGGAACTTGCATGAGGAACCCGTAGCACCTACAACAAACCTGGCTGTATACATACCCATCACGGAGGAAAAGGTTAGGTGGGCGGTTAAAAGCTTCGAACCGTTCAAGGCTGCCGGGCCAGACGGGATTATTCCCGCACAACTCATAAACACGCTGGAGACATCAGCCAAATGGCTGGTATTTCTCTATACAGCCTGCCTGGCTCTTAGCTACATTCCGTGCTCCTGGAGAAGTGCCACGGTAGTGTTTATTCCTAAGGCGGGGAAGGCGTCTCATTACGAGCCCAAGGACTACAGGCCGATCAGTCTCTCATCCTTTGTGCTCAAAACCTTCGAGAGGATAATAAATGACTACCTCTCCTCTACTATTGATAGCAACCTGATCTGTAGCTATCAGCATGCATACACCAAAGGGAAATCTACAGAAACTGCGCTTCACAGCCTAGTTTCTGTTATTGAAAAATCGCTGTATGAGAAGGAGTACTGTCTTGCGGCCTTTTTAGATATTGAAGGAGCCTTCAACAACATAAGCCCTGATGCTATAAACACCGCTTTAACAAGTCTGGGCATAAGCAGGTCTCTTATTGGACTTATTGATCAACTGCTAAGGGGTAGACAAATAGTTTCATCACTGGGCTCGGTTGACTTATCACGCTTTGTCACAAGGGGAACGCCTCAGGGTGGTGTTCTCTCCCCGCTTCTATGGAACCTCACTGTAAACTCGATGCTGCGAGACACAAGCTGGGGGGCGGGAAGGTAGTGGCATATGCAGACGACTTAGCTATAGTATATAGGGGCAAATTCCCACAAACCCTGTGCGACTTGATGCAAGTAGCACTGCGAGAGGGTTCCTCATGGTGCTCGCGCTGCGGACTGAGCATCAACCCGGGAAAAGTAGAACTGGTTCTTTTCACCAACCGCTATAAGATACCACCGTTAACACTACCAAAACTGAATGACGTGCACCTGAACCTGGCTGACAAAGCCAAGTTCTTAGGCACTGTTCTGGATAGGAAACTAACCTGGAGAATGTTCTTCAGCGCCAGAAGAAAGCGTGTATTGCACTCTACACATGCAAAAGAGCCATTGGAAAGAAATGGGGGCTCAGCCCCAAAATATGCAAATGGATCTACACCGCAATCATTCGACCAATCATGCTCTATGGAGTTGTGGTATGGTGGCCTGCGCTGAGCAAGGCAACAAACCTTAATCTGCTAGGTAAAGTACACAGATCTTGCATGATCTGTATAAGCGGTGCGTTAAGAACAACGCCCAATGAAGCACTCCAGGCCATTCTTGGCATTTTGCCACTCGATCTGGAAGGGCACCGGGTAGCAGCAGCATCGGCTCTGCGTCTAAGGGAAACGTCCGGCTGGGGCGCAAGCACTACTGGACACGCCTGTATTTTGGGATCCTATAGCTTTCTTCCGCTGAGCACGGATCGTTGTGCGACCACAACAGTCGG
This sequence comes from Campiglossa producta, assembly GCA_964058755.1. Classification (NCBI taxonomy): domain Eukaryota; kingdom Metazoa; phylum Arthropoda; class Insecta; order Diptera; family Tephritidae; genus Campiglossa; species Campiglossa producta. The sequence goes on from CAXKVI010000004.1 coordinate 80,747,670, forward strand.
AGATAGCTGTTTTAAAATCAACATTCCCAGCAGGGAAGAATGGGAGAGCACGGATCGGAGTCCCGCCACTCATGGCGGCACTTCCATTTATACTGATGGCTCGAAGTTAGACGGCAGAGTTGGAGGAGGGGTTTATTCAAAGGATCTGAACCTTGAGCTCTCCTTCAGACTACCTGATCACTGCAGTGTCTTCCAGACTGAAGTTTCAGCAATCATGGACGCCGCGGCTTGGATAGGCCAACACACTATCGGACACGACATTTTTATATTCAGCGACAGCCAGGCGGGCATCAAATCCCTTGGCTCTTATTCGTTCAACTCTGAGCTGACGCTCAGCTGTCGTCGATCTCTACAAGAGATGGCCCAACAGAATCGCGTGAACATCACATGGGTCCCGGGGCATAGGGACATTGAGGGAAATTGTAGGGCAGACGAACTTGCGAGGCAGGGCACGACCAAGCAGGTTCTTCGGGATAAAGAGCGCTTAGGTATGCCGTTTGCCACATGCAAGCTTATGCTGAAGGAGTACACACTCCGCCAAGCCAACGAAAGATGGCTGCAATCTCCAGGATGCCGGATATCCAAAGAAACCTGGCCGAAATGGGATCATAAAAGATCAAGACAAATTTATGCCCTAAGGAGAAGAGAAATCTCCATATTAATAGGCGCATTGACTGGGCACTGCCTCATTGGTAGGCACGCAGAAAGACTTGGTGTGCCCTACCGACGATGCTGTAGGAGTTGTAAGGATGATGAGGAGGAGGAAACGGTGGAGCACCTCATCTGCAACTGCCCGGCTTTAAGTGGCGCGAGAATGCGCTTTTTGGGAGTTCCCTTCCTGGTTAGCCTACGCCAGGTCACGGAGCTGGACATAAAGGACCTGATGGCCTTCATCAAGTCATCTAAATGGTTCGAGGAGGAGTAACGGTGTCGGTATAGGAACGTCAGTCCCGGGATTCTGCTATGTGGAGAATTCCGTTAATACCGGGATTTTCCATATGGCAGGGTCCCGGAACTGACTTTCCTAGTGTTGGTGGTATCACAACGGGCCTTTTAATACTGGCCTAGGTGTGCCTCTACGGTAGCCACTTGAACCTAACCTAAATATTATTTAATATCTTTTAATTTTAAATAAAAAAAGGAACTTTAAACATTATCATTTTCTTACATTTTCTTAGAAAAAAACAGCTTATTTTGGTTATTTGGACAATTTTTAAAGTTTTTTAAAAAAACTTATTTTGATCTCATTGTAGAACAACCCAAATGTATAACATTATCTGGACAGCCGAACTAGTAGCTGAAAGTCCGATTAGAGATTTTGTCTCTTTTCAACAATCAATTAAATAAATGTTTAAGAAAATATAATAATAAAAAAAATGCGCATAAGCATTCGAAAATGAAAATTGTGAAAGGCGCCTATGAAAATTTAGGGATTTTAGGGTAAATCACATTTTCTTTTGAAGAATTAAAGTATTTTTGTACAGGAAAAAAAACAGCTCATGAAATAAAGGGTCACAGGATCTGGATGCCACACATCCTCATCTTCACTGGCACCAACTGTTTGAAACACATCAGGAACTCAGCAACCAGCAAAACCGGAACCCAGGAACACGCCAACCAGGAACATGATTATATATTATATTTTTTTTTTTTGTAGCTCGAAACGATTTACGCGTTTTAAATTATTGTATTTTCCCGCGAAATAAATTGGAAAAACTACTTTACTTTATTTTTTCTTTAACGTTTCGACTAAAAGAAAACTTCGAACGCGGAGAAATATTACCGAGAGTATACCTTTACTTGAAACTTTATCCAGGAGAAGAGACCGATATGCCTAAGTCCTTTGTATAGCGGTGATGTCAGCTTTTGCCTTGTTGAGGACCTCAACTAGGCGGGCATCGTCACCTTCCCTAGTAAGGGTTCGGACATTCCAAGAGCAAGCCCTGATTTCATTAATCATAGTCCTAGTTCGTTTGCTGTGGTCGTTATCTGAAGAAAGAGTTATCATATCCGAGGCTCGGTTGTTAGATATCATTGGAATTATTGTTTTATGTGGTGGTTCCCAAACCCTACACACAACCCGTTTCTCGGGGAGACTAGAAAACGGCTAGTCTGAGAAAATTTCAGTCTAGACTGCTTTTGTAGTTCGTCTAAATCATATGTACGTTGATCTTGTTAACATCTTAGTAAACTGGGCCGCCCAAACTTTTCGTTTACCAGAAAGTATTTTACGATTACAACTTTGCTGGAGAGTCTTGTATATTGACTTTTGGAACAGCAGAGATTAAAATATGAAATCGTTAAATCCCTATTTATTGCTACACCGTTTCGAACTGTATTTAAGAATACATAGGTTGGTCAAATGTATTGTAGTGTTTTTTATGCTTTTTTGAAATACATTTGCCACCCACTGTGCAGCGGAAAAAGATTAGGATGATCAGTTAAGCCACTCTCTCTCATTGGTAGTAGGCTATGTAAACCATCCTTTCTCTAGCTGCTCAAACTTTTGATGGTTTGATTTTCAAGGCAATATAAAGCAGAATCGGATTTGCATATGGATTAAGTTTTTTCAAATTTTTCGAGCTGTCTTAGGGCCGCTTGCATAAAAGCTGATAACGACTAACCGGAGTTTAATTGACGTATTTTGTATGGTTAGCTGTCAAGTTAATCACCGATTAGGCTTAATCGGCTTTTATGCAAGTGGCCCTTAATGTTTGCGTTTTCGCTTAAATTCACTTTGGCTTTATGTGGTTGAAATGTTGGTATGCTAAAGATGCGTAGCTAAAGCACACATGGCGTTCTAGTTGAATTATGTTTGAGAAGTTTATGGTATTTGCAAAAGTATTTTTATACTCACGGTGTGATTTTTGGAGCATTTTACCTTCATATATAAAGTTCTAACAAACAGTCTATGAATGGTATTTACTAAAGAGCTGCATAAGTCCTGAAAAATTTGACTTTTGATAACTCATAAAAAATTTGAACTTCAACTCACACAAACAACAAAAATATGTACTCGCATGTGCGGATAAAATATGAAGCAAATATTGTTAGTTGTTGTTCTAACTGGTGCGCTTAACTAAAAATACTCGCACAAGTATGCAACAAACTCGTTTGCTGTGAGTAAACACTGCTCAAGAAAAAGGTGGTGCGAGTAAATGAAGTTGCACCAGTGAACTCAGTTAACTCATGTAGTTTTTAGTTAGGCAAGAAAATCTGTACATAAATTGTATGTATGTATGTTGTACGTATGCAAGTTGTTCTTTACAGGTCAATTCTACTGTGGTAATAACTTTATTATTACCGGCAAACAAATTCACTCGGCAACTTTTACTCCTTTTTGGTATTCTGAGGGCAAACGTTTTCTGGTAACACCGTTACCACCAAAATAGGTGGTAACATGTGGTAACATCAATATAAAACAGCTGATGTTTACTTTGAAAAATAAAAAAGCGAAAGTGCAATTGAACAAAATAAAGTGAAAATTAAACAAAATAAATAAAACAAAGTGAAAATCAAACAAATAAACAGGTATATAGTATTAATAAATCACAATAAAAACTGTGTATAACGTTTCTAACGCCAGTAATTCCTTTAATATAGTAAAAATGTCCGCGTTAATACTATTGCTGCTGGCTGAAGAAGATGAAAATGATGAAATTTTGGAGCGGAGACACAACTTGAAAAGCCTTCGGGACAGTCATGATCCGTTGCAACTTCCTTCCAATATTTTCAAGCAACATTTTCGTTTGGCAAAAGAAGCCTGTAAAATGCTCATAGAAGAGTTGTGGTTTGCTTTTCAATTCACCATACACACTGGTGAGTTTTTTTGCCATTAGAGCGTTACCATCTGCTCAGAATCGCAGCCACTTTATTTGGTAACGTATTTTAGGGAAAATTGTTTGCCGATGGCAATTTTACCGGTAACGCGCAGCATAGGGCTGTTATAGTCGAAAACAAAGCTACGCAGATGTGTACATACGCATACATATGTATGTGCACGTCCTAACCTGGCAAAAATACGATTAGTTTAGGATGCGTTAGGCATCAGTTGCAAGGGAGGATGCGGCTAATCTCAGTCAGATCACGATGTATGTATGTTCGCATTCGTTTGAGGCTGTCCTAATTATACATACATATTTCTACCCGAACGGGTACAAAAGCACTAATCCACTTTTCGCCCAAACGGGTACTTTTAGCTTCTACTCTAGTATGAGTATTAGACTGAGCCAAATAAAAAAAATTGTTTTTTTTTTTTTTTTCAAAAATTAGATATATTGATTTTATTTTTGAGAAATGTGAAAAACACTGTAAAATTTACTGATCTTAATATCAAATTTTAGAGATCTATCATCGCTATTTTCGATTTTACAGACTTCACCTCATATTTGGTATAAAAACGACAATCCATTGTTGTAAAACACCATTTAGCTGAACATATTCTTGTAGGAAATTGAATTCCCTACAAAAACTGACAAGACTCAAATTTTTCCAGACTAGCCGTTTTCTAATATTCTAGCGTCAAACATTGACACGTTTTTCTGGTTTCCCATTTTTTACTTTCAAAAATTGTTAAAAATGCAAATATCCATGTACAAGAATGATAGATACAGATTCTTGAAGGAAATTGAATGGGCTACAAAAAATGTTGAACAACTTTTTTTGTAAAGTTACTCTTTTAAAACTTATTTAGTATCAAATTTGAAAAATCGTTTTTCCGTGTTTTCTTGGTGTTTTTGATCCAATTTTTTGTACTAAATTTTGTTTATTCATATCTTACATGATCAATAATCATTATATGAACAATGGTAAAAAATAGTACGAATGGTAAAAAATAGTATTAAGACACTTGTAAATTCACTGCTTTTCTCTGCGAGTTCACAATACAAATGACACATTTCAATATTTGCTAAACTGTGTCACTCACCCATCTATGGTTAGAACAATAAAGGCTAGCATTAGCCGAAAACAACAATAGTTTGATTGCCTAAGATACATATTAGTTAACTAAATCCAGTTTAAAGAAATATCCGAACAATGAGTGCACATAAAAATCTGTGCAAATACTTCTTGTATTCGAATGTACTTGAAGTTGAAGGGGTGGTTTATTTGTGTTTATGTTACAAAGGAGTCGCGTTCACTGCTAGCGAAAAACTACAACCAACAATAAATTGCCAGTATGTGTATTCGAACAAACGCAATCGGCGTCAGCGCACAACTCGAGTTATGCGCTGAACTAGAAAGTTATTTGGTTTATTCGTAGCATAGTTAACGCATGCAACACTTTAGTATTTACACAAAATAGGTGGGCTTTTAGTGAAATGAGCCGTAGGAAAGTCCCACATACCAAATCTAAGCGCTATGATAATACCTACTAAATTAAAGCTAAAAATTATATCCTTAACAACATTTCGAAAATGTAAACCTAGACACAAGCGTAGGCGCGAATTTATTTTCAAACACGTAGCCAGAAAATATGTAATTCGCATAAAACAATCGAACGAGAGACACATCTACTACATTAATGACTTTATTCATTTGGAGCATTTCATAATGCCGGAAATCATTTGCACAGGAAACGCTTTAAATATTAAGGCTGATGCTTTTCCAGCGAAACGCCCAACGCAAATAACAATAAATTCACAGCAAAAAATGGTGTTAGGACTTGCACGCGGTACGAAGGGCCGCAGCCATGTTTTTTCGCGGGAGACTGAAGAATGGTTACACTTTTAATGAACAGGAGCTATTAGCCGATTAATGAGAGAAATAAAGCAAAATTTCAAGTCACCTTGTAGTATGTAATGATATACAGCGAAAACGAATAACATTTTTAATATTATTTTGATACGATGTCAAAGCTCAATCAATTCCAAATCATATTGGTCAAAGCAGTTTGCAAATTAGCCCAGAAATACCAAAGTTATAAACATTTTAGTAAGGCTACATATGTAGCTACATTTGGTATATCGATATTCATAATCGAGAAAATTATTTCCAAATCAACAATGTCAAAACTATACGAATTGTGGCGAATGTTCTCAAGAATCGCTCATCTCCCAACTCTAGCGTATTTCCATCACTAGCGTCACTACCACAACTACAGCTGTTTAGATACATGGCGAGAGCGACAGAGGGAGAGGCAGCTCGCGTGTTTGCGAATGTGGCACAAAGAGGAGATGACGATAGATAAACGCTTCGAGAACACTGTTGCACGAATAATCCAGAAAGGTGTAGACATTTCTAGGTTGTGAAGCTGCTGTCTGCTAGGGTATATAAACCGCGCAAAGACAACGCAAATCAATCAGTTTATTTTGAAGTGCTGTACAGTGAAGTACTGAACAGTGAATTAACCCGCGATATTGTACTACGGTTTTTAGTACTGAATAAAGCGTACTACTTATTAAGCAGAATCGGAGTGTTTTATTTAACGTACAGTGATCGAACTCAGGGAAAATAGTCAAGGAATCATCGAATTCGTCACAGAATATTGCTGTGGGTTTTGTGTATGAACTTCTCGACTGCTTTGCTGCATCATGAACTAAGAAAGGTGACAGCAAATGAACCATGGGCGGATCTACCTAATGGCTTTTTGGGCTTCAGCCCAGGGCCCCGTGGATGCAAAGGGCCCCCAGCTACCAATAAAAATAAAATCCGAATGCCCTACAAGACGCACTGATATTTTACTACCTCACTCACATTATTTTACTACTACAAACACTAGACGGCCAGAACCGTTTGAACGGTTAAGTGCCAACTAAGTAAGTACTCACACTTTTAATTGACAGTGCTGATCCTGTGGTGACATAAACACTGATACTTGACTTTATATATGTTCTTTTGTTTGCACACGTGTGCGAACGTTACTTAAGTTTGGCAACTAAAATCGATCAACTCGTGTGCGCCACCATTGTTTATCCCTCTATAGTTTGGCAACTTCTTTTCTTCTTCTTACGAATTTGAGTGGAAGGCACTGGCTGGGTGACTCCAAATGAAATGGAATGAAGGAATAGTATGAAGCCCAATAAGCCATTTTGTTTGATATCAATCTGAGACGCATTTGAGATGAAACCTTCAACGTCAATTCTCACTTTTTGAAAACTTAATATCAATTAATCAATCAATTAATTTTCGATTTAGTGATAAACTACCAGTAGTAGGTAAACTTTTTTGCTAAATGAGTATTAACTTGAGGTATAATTAAATATAAAAATTATACCATAAATGTCCGGCAGTTTCTACCTTGACAGTTTTTATACATACGACCCCCTATACCATTCCCTAAAATAAATTTTGTCCAATCGTGGTACATTATTGACCCTCATTATTTACCAAACGTTTGAGAAAATATTTTTCTGTGCTTATGGGGAATATGCTGTGCGTGTGTATTAGTGTGTTTTTTGCATTGTTTATCCCTCTATAGTTTGGCAACTTCTTTTCTTCTTCTTACGAATTTGAGTGGAAGGCACTGGCTGAGTGACTCCAAATGAAATGGAATGAAGGAATAGTATGAAGCCCAATAAGCCATTATGTTTGATATCAATCTGAGACGCATTTGAGATGAAACCTTCAACGTCAATTCTCACTTTTTGAAAACTTAATATCAATTAATCAATCAATGAATTTTCGATTTAGTGATAAATTACCAGTAGCAGGTAAACTTTTTTGCTAAATGAGTATTAACTTCAGGTATAATTAAATATAAAAATTATACTATAAATGTCCGGCAGTTTCTACTTTCACAGTTTTTATACATACGACCCCCTATACCATTCCCTAAAATAAATTTTGTCCAAGTCGTGGTACATTATTGACCCTTATTTTTTACCAAACGTTTGAGAAAATATTTTTCTGTGCTTATGGGGAATATGCTGTGCGTGTGTATTAGTGTGTTTTTTGCGAGTTGCGCTACTATATAAGGTATACAATGTGCGCCACTATCAAACGAATTGGGAATTCACATGCCACTTCGCTGGTCTATAGTCGGTGTATTTTATAGCGTGCGTGTGTATTGCGCATACGTTTGGGGGAATCCCCGTAGATCGAGAAATTAGTTCATGCTTGTCTTCGAAGTGCAAAAATAAACAAAAACTGGCTATGTGCTGCTAATAAAGTGACTACCTATATAATTTAAAAGTATAGTGTATAGATTCTGCGACTAGCTTGTAAAGGTTTCCTGATTTTAGTAGGTAAGGGTAAGTAAACAATATTAATTGTAAAATCACGATATTTTTTTGTATAGCGAACTCTTTACCGATTATCATAGTTGGGAGTAGTGCACTAAATTTTGAGTGCATTACGCTTCCATTGGAATTACTATATTGACAAAATTTTAGTACGCACTATTTTTTTCCAATATCGTTTTCCTTTCTTTTCTACGACTAAAAATATTTTTTTCAATCATTTTATTATTCACTACCAATAACTTGATTGGTGCGATAATAAGTTAATTTATTGTGTCTTATTGTACAAAATCATGGCAAAAAAAGTTATAATAAATGGAATTAGATGATTTTGTAGTGACAATAGTGTAGTGGATCTCGCATTCTGAAAAGAGACAGTGAAGCTCCATGGAATATTCATAACAAAGCAAAGGCAATTGCATCAACTTCGCAAGTAAATCTAGGTATAAGTGTCCTCTGTAATTTCTGTAAGGGTGGATGTGAATTCGAATTATGGCCAGCTCTACATGGAACCAAAAATCTGTAGAGGCTAGCGATTTATGATTTGTGAAATAATCGGTAGCGCCAATCGGTTTCTTCAACAATTTAAGTTTATAGAAAAATGCGGTTGCTTCAACCGAACAAATCGACAGGAGTTGTTAACAAAATTATTCCTCATCCAGCGGTCCGGGTTCATCCGCTCAAAAATTTATTCGCATGTTTTTTCTAATAAATTGCTTTTAATAAAGATAATGTAGTGATGCTTGGCACAATGCTTTCAGTTGTAATAAAAAGTTTCAGCTACAATAACTAGTTAATAAAAAATTATACTTTTAGAGAAAGCCAAGAGGAGCAAGGTTCACAAGGGAATAAATATCGTTGTCAAAAAAAAAAATTTACGATTTTTGTAGAAAACCTCTAGGTGCAAATCGTGGCTTTTACGTCGTTTTTGCGCTCAGGGCTCAATTTACTTGCAATAGTTTTCGTACACATTTTTTTATAAAAAAAATTTTATAGTTTCTTCTTTCCCACTAGGTAATTTCGTTTTCAATCTGAATTAAAACAAAAATATATTGGGAATTTTCTGGGTTTCACTCAAATTAGTGAAGAAAAATGTTTGTGCACTAAGCGCATCCGCAAACGAGTCGCTAACGTCACCGCAGCGCCACGTATTTGTCAAACAACGACAATGACGATACGCTGGCACATACGCAAACGATGCGACAAATTGTTGTTAAAAATACACTCGCGACGGTCAATTAATTAAATAAATTTAATTATTTTCACCCTAAATATATTTTTAAACTATTTAAAAATGTTGACAAATATTCTAAATTTATACAAATTTATAAACGTAAACAAACAAAAATTTCTTATCGTAGTGTACGGCAACTTGACGCCAGAGCTATACGATAGCAGTAATGCTGAAAGCATATTTCGACGCATATGAAAAGCGTACGATTCGATTGCGGTTCTCCATTTGAAAACATGGGTGCGATATCAAATCGTATGCTGTATGCTTTTTTTTACGTGTATTATACGTGGACGAGAAGACTCGTTTGCGGACACGCTAAGTTATTTTTTAATGGATTTGCAGAATAAAAACCAGAAAACCGTGGATCTGGAAAGTGTACGCAATATTGTAAAATATTATTCAGATTACGTAGATGAAAACTTAGTAAATGAATGCATTCAATTAAAATCATATTTACTACAATCTAAATCAGACTGCTACACCTCTTGCAGTGAAATTTATAAGCTTATCTATGAAAAGGAACTTGTTGGTGTATTTCCTAATTGTTACACCATTTTAAAAAATTTTTTGACGTTGCCCATCACCAGCTGCGAAGCGGAGCGCTCTTTCTCCAGGATGTCATATATTGAAAATAAGTATCTATAGGACAACAATGTCGAACGATCGACTTAATCATTTATCTCTTCTTTCTATAAATTGTGATCTAACAAAGGATTTAGCAGTTGATGAGCAAATAAAAGAATTCGCTGCACGAAAATGCAGAAGGGTTGATTTGTAATTTAATATTCTTTATTGTGCTATTTGTTTTGATAAATAAATGTTTTTATAAGCTGATTTTTTTTCTGATAACTATATACTGCATCACTATAGAAAACAGGGCCCCCGAGTAACATTAGCCCAGGGCCCCACAATGTCACGATCCGCCCCTGAAATGAACAGCTGTTTAATTTTTTTTCTGCTTTTTTCTGATTTTTATCGACTTCCTGGTATCAAATTGGTGTCAAAGCCAGCAGCCATTATGTTTTTTTCAAACATTCAAAGTCAGGCAAAAACTTAATTTGGATTTGTTTCGAAGGTTTTCTCGAAATTTTGTGTGAAATTGGCAAAAAAAAAATAAGTGAAAAATAGAAGTTGGACGCATAACATTTAAAAATAAAACTTTTTTCCTTTTAAAATTTGTTTGCTTTATGCGTTTCAATGCAAATCCTGAAACTTTAACGCGGTGTTATATTTACGGTGACCATCCGTTCTGTTTTTGGCAGAACAGTTCTGTTTTTAAGAAGCTTGTTCTGCGTATTTTTTTTTTTTCTAAGGAAAATAACAGAAATGTTCTTTTTTTAAGCAAATGTTCTGTTTTTGTTCTGCTTTTTTGTACCGGCAACCCTTTTAACAAATGTAATGAGTAACTCTGTAAAGTTAGTCGACAGGAAATGGCTCAATAATTTCAAAATTTTATGAAAAATTCAAAATATTTTCAGAATAATTTGGTTGGTTTTTACCACGAATCGAATTGAATATCAAGGTGCAAATATGAACTTAAGCATAACCCCTTATTCATAAATAACACTGTGCAGCACGAAAAAAAACCTGGGAAGAGATAGCATTTTTCTGGTAGATCTCGGTGAGTTAAGAAGAACTGCGTACCAGAAATTTTCCGGACACCTCCAAAATTTTGAGTTTGGGGTCAAAACCGGTTTTTCATACCGGTAATTTTGACCCGATTTTTATTTATTTTTCTTGATTTCGATAGAAGAGATATAGACCTTTTTAACGATCTACATATGAACCGGAAAGAAGTGGTAAAAGTGGAATTATATTCGTGCCAATGAGGCTAAGAGCCGAGGCTCTTGGCCTTGTTAAATTGTTTCCGGCATGATTTGCGGAGCGAGTCCAAATCGTAGGACCACCAATGTGGCCTGTGTTTACCGCGTGGTTTTGGCACTGGACAAGCCTGTCCTAGAGCATTTTAGAGCGCCGATGTAAATGTAATAACAAGATCCTCCAGCTCCTCTACTGATGAAGGGGCTTTTTTAGGGCAGTACTGGTAGGTCTCTGTCTAATATTTCATTGTGTAACTGCCAATTAGTGTTACGTGGATTGCGCTTCGTAATTGGTTGTTCTACAATAAAGTCTAAAACCATTTCTATGTAACGGTGGTCGGAGAATGAATGTTCTTCAAGAACCCGCCATTTTCTGACCCACTCATAAGCGCCTTCACTACAAATAGTGAGGTCTATGACCTCCCTGCGGGTCTTAGTGATAAAAGTAGGTTCATTACCCCCGTTGCAAATTACCAGGTTGGTTGTTAATAGGTAATCAAACAGAGACTCGCCCCTGGCATTCATATCGGAACTCCCCCATTGAACATGGTGAGCATTAGCGTCCGCTCCAATAATAAGATTACCCACCAGGTCTTTCACCTCCGTTTGTGGTGGAGGTTCTTCGGCGTCGTAGGGCATATAGACCGACGCCACCGTCAGGCGGGTGCTGTCGACCGTTAGACTGAAAGCGGTAATATCACCATTGGTGTAGTTAGGTAGGAGAAAGGAGTTCAACTCAGACTTGACCAAAATACACGTTCTGACTTTGCTCTGCTCGCTGGCTCGAATGAGCTTGAAGCCCTTAGTCCCCACTCCGCATATTCTCGAGCTATTGACCCAGTGTTCTTGGATGAGGACCACATCCACGTCGCCTTTAGAAAGACCTCTACTTAAAGCAGCCGAGGCCACTTTAGATTTGTGCAGATTAATCTGAAGCACCACCAACATGAGAGCGCCCAGACTTCCCTGCCGTCCCCATATCGTCGAGGTTTGCCCCATCCCGGAGGTTGCCTATCAACCACGAGTTGTTCCGATTAACTGCCCGATATGGCGTTGCGGGAGTCCTGCTGTCTGTAGCGTTAGATGTTAATCGCTCAGCGTTGGCTGCTACCACCGTGACGTCGAGGACTTCCTCGTCCTGTAGGCTGTCCTCCATCTCCGAGTTGATCACAGCACTATCGCCAAGGGACGTGGCGGATAACATGCTTTCCGCATCGGAATCCTCCGCTTCCTCTTCCGGCTCCCCCGGAGCAGCCGAGAAGGCAGCGCGCTGAGCATCGCCACGACATACATGGATAACGATCTGGCCTACACTGTAGTGTACTAGGCCATTGCACCTTTTAAGGGGCTCGATTGACTCTTTATTCATGGTAAACACCACCTGTCTGTCGGGCCCTACCGCATCCCCGACCAGATTGATACTCCAGTCCTGCGTTGGGAGGGACGGATTCATTAGCCGTAGCATCCCGAGAATTCTCTCGGGTTCGTCAGGGATGGACCCTTTTAAAATGGATTGAATCCTCCTCTCAGCTCGCAAATGTCTTGTGAATGTTGATGGAGCATCATCCAAATCTTTTGCTGATACTTCTGGAGTTCCACAAGGCAGCACACTCGGCCAGCTTATCTTTATAATTTTTATCAATGATATTTCCAGTTGCTTTAAAAGCGCGAATTTTCATTTATATGCCGATGACTTAAAAGTATACTCTGCTATTAAGAGCATTGAAGACACTGTAAATCTTCAATCTGATTTGGACAATATTGCAGTTTGGTGTGAACAAAATAAGTTACATTCAAACTTAAATAAATGCTCAGACGTAACCTACTATAAGACGCGCTGTCCCTTGCCAACCTCGTACAAAATTGGTTGTTTTCGGCTGTCCAGTTTAGGTAAAATAATTAATCTGGGAGTAGCATTTGACTCTAGTTTTTCATTTCAAAATCATTTAAACTACACGATTGCGAAGGCATATGCGACACTTGCTTTAATTAGACAGTTTACCTCCGATTTCACGGATCCGTATACTATTAAAATGCTATAAACATCCCTAGTACGGTCTAAACTTGAATATGCGGTTTTTATTTGGAGACCTTACAGTAAATGTCATATAATTAGGCTTGAGAGAGTTCAACATGTTTTTATCCGACCTGCTTTAAGGTCTCTACACTTCTCTGAACCAATTCCTCCTATTGAGAGTCGCTGCATGCTTATTAACTTAAAGTCTTTAGATGGTAGACGTTCAATTCTGTCTCTGACTTCTGTCTTTGATCTTATTAATGGAGTAATTGACTCCCATTTCTTACTTAGTAGAACTAATTTCAATATTTTTGAACGCTCAAATTTACAGAGCTTTAAAAGAATTTAATTCGCTTTCTGATCCTGTTAGGCTTGATTTTTCCTCCACGATTTTTTTTTTTTTTTAAGTTATTATTTAGTTCTATAAGCTCTTATACATCTTTAAGTAATCTGTATGAAATTGTTACATTTCTAGATTAAACTGAAATAAATAAATCAGGAACACTTTTTTATTCCAAACATTGAAAGTGTAACGTCAAATAGTTTATAAGCGAGTATCGATATATTCACGTGAGGACAATACCAAGCTTTGAGTAAAAAAGAGTTCTGTTTTTTTTTTTTTAACCTACCTACTTACTTATATTACCAAAAATGGCCTAGCGAATACGCGGTCCAACTTCTTTGCGTTCAATGCATAGATATCTTACATATTATTCAAAAAAAAAAAGAATAATATAATAAAATTTTGTAAATTTTTTTCAAGCAATAATCAGTTAGTAAAGTCACATCTGTTTAGCTTCTGTTTACTTGTAAACAAACCAATACGATTTGACACACATTTGACAGCGAAAGAAATTGTCAACAACAACAGCAAACACAATAAAAACACAACTACTCAACCTTTATTTATAAATCTTGCTTTGCTGTAGAGAATAGATGAAGACATTCATGGATGAATGGGGTATGTCGCAACGAGTGAAACGAGAAAATCGGCTTTAAAGTTTTGCTTAAACATTTGAGGTTTTTTCGAATCTTTATGGAAAACTGACAAAAAAATTATGCAAAGCCATGAAAGACGTTGCATAATATGCAATAAAAATCATAAGTTTATATTTAGTGTTTTATATGATAAAATCGGAACATATCCCCTTCTTCCACAATTCATATTGAAAAGTTGTGTACATACCCCCTTCATCCATGAATTATCTTATACAATTTTCACGATAGGCAGATTCTGATAAGACAGAAATATAGATCTGCATAAACACTATTCACCAATGCCAAAAACAGAAATTGAGTGAGAATGCGACATACCCCCTTCATCCATGCATGTCTTCAGATATCGTCGGCGAAGAGTGTAAACATAGGTTTTATTAAATTTATAGACTTCCTTCGAAGTAGGCAAGAAGGTGAATATTTGCTACAAGGGTAACACAGGGTCTAACCATTATTTTGCTGACATACACAATTTATAAGCTACACGTAGCCCAGAATAAGCACCTTGGAAATATCATTAATAAATACAAGGTGTTTAACAAAAAGCATCGCTGTGGTCATCGACCTGAAGGCAGTGAGGCCGAGATCAAAGGTGTCAGAGCTGACCCAGGCTCTGTTCTAAGCCTTGAGGCCGAGAAGCGATCTAAATCCCGTTCTTAGCCAAATCGACTTTTCGATGCGGTTCGAAGCAGTAGCCAATTCTGCAGTTGGCAAACGAAAGAAATTCCTCAAAATAAATATACAAATATCAAAAAATGTTTGATGAGAAAAGCTCCTAAATCCAATATATAGACATATATGTATGTAATACTCCTATATTGCTAGCAAGCTATCTTTGCAATGTGCTAAAATTCCGTCAAACACTATGAGTGCAAGTGACAGTTCTGCGCATGCGCGGTTTTTTTTGTGCTAGTATGTGTGCATATATGTGAACATACATTTATAAATTTGTAGTAGCGTTTCGAAAAATAGTAGTAAAGGGCAGTACTCCCCTTTTTGAAAAAGTTGCAGGGTAGTTATAAAAAAACAGTTTGTTGGATTAAGTAATGAAAATCGGATAAATATAGTAAAATAATTTATTATTTATACATTGTTAGCAGCCAAATAACTCATAGTATTTACATAAGTGAAAATAAAATAAAATAAAGTATATCAAAGCTCAAATAAGTTAATTATGACTTATTGATTATGAAATAATATCAACTTCGTAAATTTTTTTCTCACGTACTGTTTTTCGTCCGTTGTTTTCTTTGCCTCATAAAACAACCGAGCATCAAGATATAAACTTATAACTTCTTTACAGAGTTGGGTACGGTGATTATTTAAGATTTCATTGCTAAATAAAGTCTCTATAGCTATGTGGTCATCCATAATACTGTTGGAGAATGCATTACTTATATTTTGGAAAATTGTATTCATTAAAGTTAGTTTTGCATTTCCAACAGGGCATGACTTAAGAACTTGCCTTAAAGTTTTTTCGGAGACTATGCATATATTACAAACGTCTAAAGACGGCACGATAAATGGGCCTTTGTTTTTGTGCGCTGAAAGAGCGGGCATATCCTCGCCTATCAATTGTCCTTGACACGTGGGACAATTGATCCTGTTTTGCACTTTCCAAGCTACATATCCAGCAATATACCTAACAACATTGTCCACATACACAGACAGTCCCCACATCGTATTAACATAGATATGTGCTAACTCGAAATCTGTTGGATCGCAGTTTTTCTTAACTATAGATGCGGATGACGCCTCAAGAATGGAAACCCCATCGAAAGTACAATTACCATTTTCAATCGCACTCAATTCGTGTCTAACTAAAAGACGTCTATATGCACTTTTAAACTGAACAGCGTTGGGATTGTTGTTAAAACCACCTCTTGCCCTGATAGCGCCAAAAAAAGTTTCCAAAAAGTCTTGTGAAAGTTTGTACGTCAAAAGGTATGTCATGCCAAAATCTTGAAGTTTTTCAAAAAGTGGGAAAACATTTCTTAAAGCACCGATCATACCTACAAAACCCGTTTTCCGGCCAGATTGAATCAGAGGAGTGTCAGCCGCATCGTACAATGAACATATATATTCTTAGAAATCTTGCGCGTGCGTCTTTAAATCACAAAACGACTCATCGGTCAACGCCCGTTTGAATTCTTGTTTCTGGAAAACATTTTTACAGTTCAGAATGTCGCTTATGTTATTAAATTTTAAACAAAAATCAGCTGTAGCCTCACTGCCCTTAAATTTTTCGTTTACCGTTTTGTCCTTAATTTTAAATTCTAGGAAAGATAAGGAGCTCGCAACACTCTCGCTTAGCGTTTGAACAGCTAATTTAACATTCATAATGCTATTCTTATAAAATATGTGCTTGTTGGTCAATTTTGATAAGCGTAAGCCTTCACTTTTTTGTAACATATATAAGTCTCGTATATATTGCCATTTTATACTTTCGCCCGTACCCGTTTTCAGTAACTGCTTATCCCCCAAGCAATTTCTTACTAGTTTAACCATATGGCAGAAGTCAAAAAATACGTAACATGGTTCTTTCGTTGCGGGATTTATAAAGTATGGCTTAAATAAAGGGCCGTACTTAAAATGTGCTCCTAAATGTACACACATAGTTAAATTTACGGAAGCACCATCAAACGTTAGGGAGAAAACCTTTGCACCAGCAGAGTTGAGAATGAAGAGCGATTCTGTCAACAAGGTGGCACATTGCTCTCCGTTCAAAGAGCGTATTAAAAAGTATCCAATGGGAACTTTCCAGTGATCAATCAAGGATACAGCCATTATGACAAGAGCACTATTAGCAGCAGGAACCGAGTCGTAATCTGCAGTGTTGAGCGCCGTACCCATGTTAACACATCCTTCGAACCCCATTCTGTTGTATATTTTTTGCTCCCTTATGGCCATTTCGTCGAACACTAGATTAACTATAACAGGCTTTGATCCTTTCGCACGAGAGGCAATGACATCTAGTGCCTGCTTCGTAAATCCTGGTGAGCCATCAACATTTTGGTACCACTTACGAAGGGTTGAAGGATGTGGTAGCATATTTTTCCATGTTTCGCGGACAAAGCGGTACGCTTTCGGGGAATAAAAATGTAAGGTAAGAGCAAAGCTTCTTATTTCCTTTGCATACCATCTTGATCCGTTCATCTTTCGAGATACCATTGACTTGACGTTTTCTGGCAAAAACTCCTATTGCAAGGATATAACGTCAATAAACAACTTTTTATAAAAAAAACAGTGATTGTCAATATCTACAAGTCGCGAGTGTTTGACAGAAAAATTATCTATTGTGAATATACCGATCATCTGTTAAAAACACTGTTCGATGATTTTAATTCTTTGTCTCAATTTTCATTTATGAAAAAAATTTTGAAGTCCGCGTATATTGCATTTTTTTTAAGTTATGCGTGTTTAAATAAACCACTACGCATAGGTCATCATCATCATTTATTGGCGCTTAACCGCCTAAGCGATTTTGGCCGTTGCATATCAAAGCACGCCAGTCATTCCTTTTTAGCGATAACTGACGCCAATTGGAAACCCCAAGGGAGTTCAAGTCATCCTCCACCTGTTGTTTCCATCTCAGTCGAGGCCTCCCCCTTCCTCTGCTGCCGAATTCAGGCGACGATAGGAAAACCTTCTGTGCTGGAGCTTTTTTGTCCATTCGCATAACATGGCCCAGCCAGCGGAGTCTTTGGGCTTTAATTCGCTGGACTATGGTCAGATCTGCGTAGAGCTCGTACAGCTCATCGTTAAATTTCCTTCGATACTCGCCGTTGGCATCACGGGAAGGACCATAAATCTTCCGGAGAACTTTTCTCTCAAATACTCCAAGGGCCATCTCATCTTCTCTTGACATTGTCCATGAATCTGAGCCATACATCAGGACAGGTATGATGAGAGACTTATAGAGCGTGATCTTTGTTCTTCGAGAGAGGACTTTACTTCTCAATTGCCTACTCAGTCCAAAGTGGCACTTGTTGGCAAGAGTGATTCTCCGCTGGATTTCTAGACTGATATTATTTTCGGTGGTGATACTGGTTCCCAAATAGACGAAGTCCCTCACAGTTTCAAATTTGTAACTATCAACAGTGACATGGCTGCCAAGGCGCAGGTGCACCGATTCTTTCTTTGATGACAGCAAATACTTCGTCTTGTCCTCGTTCACGGCAAGACCCACTTTTTTCGCTTCCTTATCCAGTCCAGAGAAGGCAGCGCTTACGGCGCGGTTGTTAAGGCCAATGATATCAATATCATCGGCATACGCCAGCAATTGCACGCTCTTGTAAAAGATTGTACCATTGCGGTTTAGCTCTGCTGCTCGAATTATCTTCTCCAGCATCAGATTGAAGAAATCGCACGAAAGGGAGTCGCCCTGTCTGAAGCCTCGTTTGGTTTCAAATGGCTCAGAGAGGTCCTTCCCGATTCTGGCATGGCGGCATACAGGCAACTCCTTTTTGCGCTGTCAAAAGCGGCTTTGAAATCGACAAAGAGATGGTGTGTATCGATTCTTTTATCATGGGTCTTCTCCAGGATTTGGCGTATCGTGAAAATCTGGTCGATGGTAGACTTACCAGGTCTAAAGCCACACTGATAAGGTCCAATCAGTTTGTCTACGATGGGCTTCAGCCTTTCACACAACACGCTAGAAAGAACCTTATATGCAATATTAAGAAGACTAATTCCGCGGTAGTTGGTGCGGTTAGCGGGATCGCCTTTCTTGTGGATTGGGCAAAGCACACTTAAATTCCAATCCGGAGGCATGCATTCGTCTGACCATATTCTGCATAAGAGCTGATGCATGCTTTTTACCAGCTCTTCGCCTCCGTGTTTGAACAGCTCGGCGGGTAGTCCGTCTTTTCCAGGCGCTTTGTTGTTTTTGAGCTATCCTCACTTCATCATAGTCAGGTGGTGGGACGACTTTTCCATCGTCAGGGATTGGGGTATCGGGTTCGACGTCTCCCTCGAAATTTTGCAGTGAGGAGAAGTGCTCCCTCCATAATTTAAGTACACTTTGTACGTCGGTTACCAGGTCGCCATTATTGTCCTTACAGGAGCTTGCCCCGGTCTTAAAACCTTCCGTCATCCGCCGGATCTTTTCATAGAATTTTCGGGCCTCATTCCTGTCAGCCAGCACCTCAAGCTCCTCACACTCACGCCTTTCGGCCTCACTTTTCTTTTTTCTGAAAAGGCGTCTCTCTTCCTTCTTTGCCTCACGATATTGTTGCCATACACTGCGGGTTGCGCCCGTTCGCAACGTCTCCTTGTCCTTTTTTTTCGAGGCAGTTTTGCATTCCTCATCGTACCAGTTGTTCTTGCGGGCTCGCTGGAACCCTATAGTGGCCTCAGCGGCGGTACGCAATGAGTGAGAGATATGCATCCATTGCTCGATTGCATCGTTAGGTCGGGGATTGCCCTCTGCTAGCAGGTGTGAGAGTCGAGTTGTGAAATTATCAGCTGTCTGTGTCATGCGCAGCTTCACGACGTCAAACTTTCCTTCCGTTATTGTGCGCACTTTCTTCGTTGCACAGAGCCGTGTGCGTATCTTGGCTGCGACAAGATAATGGTCAGAGTCAATATTGGGACCACGCAGTGTACGCACGTCCAGAACGGTGGAGCTATGTATGTCTGCCGTCAATCAAGACTTGATCAATCTGGTTTCTAGTTCTTTGATCAGGGGACAGCCATGTGGCTTGGTGTATTCGCTTATGCTGGAACCTGGTACTACTGATGACCATATTGCGAGCAGCGGCGAAGTCAATCAACCTAGTGCCGTTGGGGGATGTTATATCGTGGAGACTGAATTTT
The DNA here is from genome assembly GCA_964058755.1 of Campiglossa producta. Lineage (NCBI taxonomy): Eukaryota > Metazoa > Arthropoda > Insecta > Diptera > Tephritidae > Campiglossa > Campiglossa producta. The sequence continues at coordinate 80,767,734 of CAXKVI010000004.1, forward strand.
CCAACTGTAGGACCAAAGACTCCTTCCTTGCCCACCTTGGCATTAAAGTCGCCGAGCACGATTTTGATATCATGCTGGGGGCAGCGATCATAAGTCTGTTCAAGTTTATCGTAGAAGGAGTCCTTCTCTGCGTCGTCCGTCTCCTCAGTCGGCGCATAGGCGCAGATAAATGTTATGTTGAAAAACCTCGACTTGATGCGGATCGCAGCGAGACGCTCGTCCACAGGAGTGAACGCTAATACGCATAGGTATGTTCATTATTTACTAGCTTTTATGAAGTTAATATTAGAGATAAGCAGCTTTTTCAATAACCTGATTTAATGAAATTCAATAAAGAAACACATTTGGGGCAATTCAGACAATGTAACAGTTCTAAAAAACAACCCTCTCCTACTATTCCTTTTTATTCGTGACATTCAAAGAGCCTGCCACATTTTTTGACTTGTAGGCATTCACAATGGCTACTATTGAGCCGATAAGAAAATGATTAAGATAATTTTTGTTTGAAATTGATAAAGCTTTGAAAGAGAAAGCAAATTAATAGGAAAATAAAAGTGAGGTGTCCGGCTGAAGTTTTTGCCATGGGATGATGTCTGGAAATGCTTGATTCTACTTTAGGATAGCATTTTACGACACATGTGTGAAGATCTGCTATTTAAAAGTAGCCAAAGTTTGTCAAACCCGGTTAAACATGTGAAAGCGCAGTAAAAATTAGTGAAATTTCCCGAATTTTGAGGTGGAACTACTTAAGGGCAGTGTCCTACGACACATGTGAAAAGATCCGTCATTTAAAAGCAGTAAAAGTGGGACAAATAAGAGAAAGCAAATTAATAGGAAAATAAAAGTTCCCGAACTTTGAGGTGTCTGGCTGAAGTTTTTTCCAAGGGATGATGTGTGGAAATGCTTGATTCTACGTAAGGGTAGCATTTTACATGAGTGAAAATCTGTTATTTAAAAGAGGCCGAAGTTGGGCAAGCTGAAAGCGCAGTAAAAATTAGTGAAATTTCCAGAGTTTTGAGGCTGAAGTTTTTGTCATGGGACGAAGTCTAAAAATGACTGTAGTATCTTTGAGGGTAGTATTCTACAAAAAATGGGAAAATATTGGGTAGTTAAAAGCAACCAAAGTAGCCCAAATGCGTGAAATTGGTAAAACAGAATAACTTTCCATAGGAAAATCCGCGAACTGGGGGTGTCTGGCTGGTACGGGTCTAACAACACTTGATACTCAATTTTTTTTTTAAATTTTTTCGATTTTTTTAGTACAATAATTCCTTAGAGCATTTTGCTGATCAACTACTATCTCTGCGTTTTAAATTGTAAAAATCATGGTTTATTTTTTCTGTGCTTATTTTCAGAGTCGAATTCATTTCTTTGAGTCCAATTAGAGAATTCCATTTGAATAAAAGTTGAGAACTATCCCTTTTCAACTTGAGAAACGGCGTTTTTTTTTCGTATGCATAGTTAAAAAAATGCCGTTTTTGTTGAGATCGCTATCATTCCGGTTTTTGTGTTGAGAAACAACGCTTGAGGTTTGAGAAGACACTTAGATCTCAAATTGAGAACTAACGTAACTTAAGGCTAAATGTTTGTTGGGACGGCTCAGATGTGATAAAACACTCTATGATCAAAGACTTTCGGCGATGCCACACCAGAAAACTGACTCGAAAACTGACAAACGAAGATTTGATAAACCGAATTCTTTACCATTGGCTAATACTTCTGCATTAACTAAAGAAATTACAAACTTATTACAACTCTCATAAAAGGCAGAACTTTCTCTAATAAATAAACCCAATTTAACAAGAAATATCCATATTTATTCGGGCTATAGACTCTATAAAAGTAGAAGCCTTTGCAATTTCTCTCTAAATCTAAATCACGCTAGCAATTAGGAGCTGTATGAGTGCACATTTGAATTTTTCCACCTGAATATTTTATTAAGCTCGCATTTTTATTCACATTCATCAATTAAAAAATTTAAAAAAAAGTCTATCCTTCAGCGGTAGGCGTGGCTTACAACCTATGTGCTTTTAATTTTTCTGAAAGACAAGTCTTATAGTAGGAAACCGATGTGCAAATTTTGGTATTGGTAGGTCCAAACGTCTCTGAGAAATTGAATTTTATCCCACTCTCCATACAAATCAGTCCACTGTGCAATGCATCATGCTGCGGCCAACATTGATTGTGACGCCGCTATAACTGATAAAAACTTTATTTTTTGCAGCTGCAGAGCTTGTAAAGTGTAAGAGTAAATTGTATATAAAATTGGTCAATTCTGGGAACATAAGCTCGCCCAATCCATTTTTCAAGCTCCCGATATTTTGCCAAAAAGAATTAATATCACAATTGCTTTTCAAATTATGGTCACTCAACATAAGTAAAGTCCACTGGGTAATGATTTTATCATTATCATCGCTTAAGTTTTGAAATTTTAAAATTCAGTCACATATACAGCTACCTTTGTCAGACAATTCGAGATCTTTTTTAATAAAATCGAACCGCATTTTGATTTGATCTAAAATATAAAATTTTAAAATATTATCTTTTATTGCAATTCTTTGCGCATGTGTAAGAATAGTTTTCGATAAAAATATTTCGGCGTTTGATCCTATGAAAATGTTTTCTTTTTCCATGTGATTGGAAACATTTTTTAAGTAAAATTCTTTAACGTTTCAAAATAATATATTAGAATAGTCCTTAAAACTTGATTTTAAGGGAAAAAGTACCGAAATCAAGAACAGCGTACCAACGTACCAAATCATATTCACAGTACCAGTTTTGGTACGAAAGTACCAAGTACGGCCACTCTGGTACTCATATTAAATTGATTTTAATATCAAGGTGCAAATATGAACTTAGATGCTTACCCCCTTATTAATAAATAATATAAATGGTTTAATCAACTATTATTAATCAAAATTTGTATGAAAATGTAATTTTAAAAGCTTTATAAACGAATTTTATTTTTTATGAATATGGGGGTTAGAGTTTACATGCCAGTCGAGAAAGACGCAAAATCATACTTGAACTTTCTTAGCACAAACAAACCAGTTATTAGGTTTTATATTAACAAGGAAAATGTCTCTCACCATCAAGAAATATTATTCACAAAACGGAGAAATATAGATACTTAAAAAAATACTAAGGGGATTCATCAACTGTTATAAGTTTACGAAATGCGTAAGTTTATACATTTATCAGCTCAGTTAGATGAACGCCCTAGTTAAATTTATGTATTCTTGATGTCAAACAAAAACTTTTTATTTCGAAGTTCTCATTAAAAAAGTAATTTTCGACCCATTTTCAGCATATTCTTCTCTTTTTGTCCAGTGTGCATTGAATGCATTAAAAAAATTACATGTCGAACGTCGTCATTGCATTGTATAAATTTACGCACTCTTTTACACACCAAAATCGACGCGGAATTTTATCAAATTTGCGTAAACTGCGTTCCTTACAAATTTTGACAGTTCATTTACACACTTGATAAATTTATACGTGTACACGCTCTATAAGGTGTTTATAAGCTTTGATGAGTCCCCTTACTGACTTTTAATTGTTGCAGTTTGGTTGAAATTATTTCATATTAGTATTTCAATGTTTCACAGCGTTGGCAACATTTTTTACTGCAAATCAGGAACACTTTTTTATTCCAAACATTGAAAGTGTCAAATAGTTAATAGCCGAGTAGCGAAATTTTCAGTGAGGACAATACCAAGCTTTGAGTAAAAAGAGTTCTGTTTTTTTTTTCAAAAAAAATTTATGGTCACCGTATATATGAGCCCAAAAACGGGAATTAATTTAAAAAAAAACCTCTTATAGGGCTGATACAATGGCGCTAATTCCGAATTAAATCCGCTTTTGGGAGTTAACTTGGGCATAATCTTCATTATAAACTCCTGAAGAAGATTTGAGCAGATATCATAACGATTTGACCACTACTGTCAACGATAAATAAACAAAAATAGCAAGGACAACTACCAAAATTACGATATTACCGCTACTGGACACTAGAGTCACCAAAAAGTAAACAATCCCCAGAGACATATAGTTTTAAATAGCAAGTGCTACAACCAAAGCACTAGATGGCTGCGATTGTTAACCTTAAATTTTGTGTGTGTCAGGGTAAAATTTGGATCTGATTAAAGAAGATTTATTTGAGGTAATCTCCGTGTGTGTATCCATAGCATTACCCTGCTTAAATACTCTACAATTAGAAGCTTAGGTTCTTATCCTAGGATGAGAACCCAGAATCTTTGGTCTGATAATGTAATAACTATTTACCATATGGAAGATATGATAAGTACACACATTTGCCACATATGTAGATACTTACATATATTTCTACATCCTTCCACAGGTATTTGTAGGGCACGTAGGCAATTCATGGAACGTTTTAGCTGAAAAGTTAAGGCTTTCAACTTTCGGCCATCCCTTGAGTTTTGTGTCGAATATGTGCTTCTGTGCTTCAATATAATGGAATGTTTGATTTATGGCCAAGCAAACTATCAGTGAATTTCTTTTATTTCGAAGACACGTTGGCACTTGGTACTGCCTCAACACTTTGCGTTATGGTATTACTAGCATCTACGCAAAAATGAACGAATGCTATTATAGACCACACTTTATTTGCACTTTAAAGTGATTAGAAGAGCTTTATTTAAAAACTTTACGAGTACACTTCCTTACAATAGTATTGTTAATATGCCCATTATTTAAGGCGAGGCCTTTCCAATTTCCTTACTAAAACTTTCACCACTGACTCAATCCCGACTTTACTTCACCGTCAAAACGTACTGTTCTACTTCGTCACTGACAGATGACTGTGATTACTTGTGAGGATATGAGGATATGGATCTAAAGTGAATATTGCTTTACAACAAAATTTCCACCCACAACAACAGCAACAACAGGGACATTTAACGACACAAAACGCAGCAAAACGCTTCGGAGTGTCAAGTCCTACAATTGGTTCGGAATATGAGAGCTAAAACCATTGTTTATCCTTACTATAGTTTGGCAACTTATTTTCTTCTTCTTACGAATTTGAATGGAAGGCACTGGCTGAGTGACTCCAAATGAAATGGAATGAAGGAAAAGTGTGAAGCCCAATAAGCCATTTTGTTTGATATCAACCTAAGACGCATTTGAGATGAAAATTTCAACGTTAATTCTCACTTTTTAAAAACTTAATATCAATTAATCAATCAATAATTTTTCGATTCAAAGATAAACTACCAGTAGCAGATCAACTTTTTTGCCAAATGAGTATTAACTTGAGGTATACTTAAATATTAAAATTATAATATAAATGTCAGACAGTTTCTGCCTTCACAGTTTTTCTACATACGACCCCCTTCACCATTCCCTAAATTCCAAATCGTGGAACATTATTCTAAAATATGACCTCATTATTTGCCAAACGTTTGAGAATATATTTTTCTGTGCTTATGGGGAATATGCTGTGCGTGTGTATTAGTGTGTTTTTTGTCAGTTGCGCTACTATATAAGGTATACTATGGCTAAAACAGTCAAAGCGACTGTGAAATGTTCAAATGGCACTAGGGCACTGGTACACAAAGAGCAGATGCCACATGGCAAGACGATGACTAACGCTTCATCCAGCATCATAGTTTATATTGTTGTTAAAGTAACAGTTCTATGAAAAATTCCATCCCACCCATCAGGCGCCAACAGAATGTGTTTGTGCGGATATGGTGTGGCGGGCATGCGCGCTCTGAAGTCCTTTTTCGAGTATAAATCACTTGATACTCTCACGGAATTTATTATATTCTCTTGAGAATACAACTGATGAGATCCCAGTGGGAAAGTAGGTAATGCATTACTTTTTTCCATGCATGAAAAGATGTATGAATTTTGTTATAAGAAAAGATCACACCAAAAGCAAGGAAGGGAGTAATGTGTCGCTCAATCTTTGATTTGTAGTTTGAAAAGAAGCAGGCTTTGCAAAAAAATTCAAACTTAAAAAAAAAAGCTACAAAGCCTTAAATATAAACAATGGAAAACATAAATATTTAAATTAAATAATAAAGCTCTGCTGTGGCCGCTGTTCTTTTTCGCGCATCTCCATCGCTTTCTCTGCTGCTGTGAGACATTCCAGAAATCGTCTGCAGAACCAACGACGCCGTTGCCTTTTTTGTTTTGGTTTTTTTTTTTATGTTATTTTTTTGTGTGCACTCATCTTGGTTGTACGCCCACCTGGACCTATACTCAGTGAGTTTTGAAATGTTCACTTTTTCACCATTTGAAATATATGGGAAAAAGTGTACATTTCAAAACTCACAGTTAGGGAATCCAGGGGCTGGTCGACATGACGAGCTCGCCATTCAAACATTCAAAAATAGGACCTTCTCTCTTCTACCGCTGTAGAGCCTCATGTCGCGTTAATGGCCTTGTTATTCCACAAGGAAAGTAATTACAGATATGTATTCATAAAATGTTATGTACAATTTAATGTGTCCCTTGCAATGCATCTTTTAATTCTAGAAAGGTAATGCAAGATATAATGTATCCCTTGTAGTGCATCTTTTCATTCCTGAAAGGTAATACATCTTTTCATTTATAAAAAGTAATATAAAAAGTAATGTAACATGTCGTTTGTAGGCGAGCGACACATTACTTTTCCTATGACATCGCTGTAGAAAAATTCATGCACGTTTTCATGTATAGTCTATAGGAGCTATACATTACTTTATGCATTGCTGTACATTACCTTTTCCCACTGGGAAGTGCTCGAAAAATTAATATGCTAAATTGGCATCTGAGTAATTTAAAGCCAATTACAATTACGAGTATTGCACTTATCAAATGGTTCGATACACAAAAGCAATCAAAAAAGCTAAACAAAAATGTAATTTACCTATTACAGGAAAGTTAAAAATACCTACACTCTAATAATAAAATATGGTAGTATTATTTCTTTTCCCGTTATATACTAAGGTAAGTGCATGCACGTGTCTTTACTATTGCAAGTGAGGGCCCAAACTTAAATAAAGAAATAATTACCTACATAGGTACTTGAATTTAGCGATCTCAGCAGGTTCTATGCTAAAACATCATTGATGGATCAAATAAAAGCTGCTGATGAAAGTTTTCATAAGGAGCGGTTTTCAGGTTCATCTCCGAACCCGTTTCCAACATATGGACCATTAGGTGGACCAAGGCTGACCAAACTATATATTCTATATATGGGAGTTTCCGTTGTAACGGGTGTGACACCTTTGTGCATAATTCTTTAATTTTGAAGAAAACTATTAAAGAAACCATTGAAATATTATGCGCTTAAAATACTGTCAGAAGTAAGGAATTAACTCATATATACTACATTTTAGAAATAAATCAGTACCAACCAGAAAACGCCAAAGAAGAGCGTAATGATACATTTACACTGCACCAAATGCGTCGCATTTGGCAAAGTTATTTCCAGAATGTTTGTCCGCAAAATGAATTTGTTTGCCAAATTAGATGAATTTAATTTAATTTGACCTAATTTGGTGATCAAATTCAATCTGCGGATGAACGGTGTCGAAAAAACTTGGCCAAAAGTGACGCATTTGGTGCAATGTAAACGTAGCTTAACGGGCGTGACGTTATAAAATTGATAAATTGCGTGCAATCCACTTTCACACGAAACAGAGTAAAATTTGTAATTAAACGGACTAAAAATGCCTTGGCTAATTTAAATTTAGAATGTTTCCTGTTATTTCCGCATTCACACTTCTTAATCCATTTATGTAGATTTATTAACATTTTAAAATGTAACGGGTGTGACATGTCTATTTTTTTTTGACATATTTCAACTATTTTTTATATTTTTCACTACGATAATTTAATTTCAAGACAAAATGGGATAATATATGTATCTAATGTATCTATGTTAAAACAAGTTAAAACGTTAGCAAAAAATTTATTAACATTTTTAGGTGTAACGGGAGTGACATCTCGTTGTAACGGGTGCGACATGTCTATTTTTTTTTTGTTTACATATTTCAACTATTTATTATAATTTTCAATACGATAATTCAATTTCAATCCAAAATAGGAAAATATATCTACGAGTATGTTAAAACAAGTTAACACATTAGCAAAAAAGTTATTAAAAATGTAACGGGGGCGACACGTACTAAAAAGTTAATACAGAGCAAACGGTTTGACTAATTTGTTTGAAATTTTCGCAATATAATCCCTAGCAGTTACTTGTTACGTATGCAAAGATTTATTCATGCAACGTTACTAATCCTTTTAAAACAAAACTAAATCCTTTTTTTTTTGTTACGGGGGTGACACCAATTTTGCCTAAATTCAATTAATTACTGTGATTTATATTTACTTCGCAGAATCTTGAAAGTCAAGCCCAAGTAGAGAAAAAATATGTAAAATTTCACGTAGCTCAATTGAATATCTGTCAAAAATCGAAAAGTTTGAAAAACCTACTATGCGCCTATGATCACGATAGTGTTGTGAACTTTGGCAGGCGTTTATACCTCCATCACGATATCAAAATATACGATATTGGTAAATTACAATGAAGTAGACATGCGTAAACACAAATATCAGAATTCGGACTGGAAGCAATGTAATTTATTTCTAAGCTCAATGGGGTCTGATTTCATGGAAACTGCCATATATAAAATTCAAATTATGTACCTATGGACGAACTTGGCTTCTAAAGGAATAAGCCGATCGTAACCAAATTTTACACACGCACTGGATATCTTCCAGGGATGGTCACAGGCTAAACAATATTTTGATATATATAGGGGGCGTGGCACCTCCCATACAAATGTAATTTTTCATTGTCCGTATCTCTGGAAGTATTCGGGTTAGACCACTGAAATTTGGTGACGGGTTGTACGAGATCGATCCCTACCACCTCCAAAAAAATTGGGGATAACGAAAAAGGGGGCGTGTCTCCTCCCATACAAATGGCATTTTTCATTGTCCGTATCTCTGGAATTATTTATGTTACACAGCTGAAATTTGGTGAGAGGGTGTATGAGATCCAGCCCTACCACTACAAATGCCTGATAAAATAGAACAAAAGTCATATGATATCTCTATTGATTTTCTTCAAGAAGAAGTTCTTTTTATATTTGAAGAGAAAATCTTATTAATGTTAACAAAGGGAAATCTTGCAAAAAACGAACCGATTTCTTAGGGTTCCTAACAAGAAGATTTTACTTATTAACTGATTTACGCATAATTGTATGTATTAATAAGATGACCTTAGGATTCCTAACAAGAAGATTTGACTTATTAATGTTTTCAAAGAGAAATCTTGCAGAAAAGGAACTCATTTTTTAAGGTTCCTAACAAGAAGATTTGACTTATTAATGTTTTCAAAGAGAAATCTTGCAGAAAACAAATTCATTTCTTAGGGTTCCTAACAAGAAGATTTGACTCATTAATGTTTTCAAAATGAAATCACATATTATTGAGAAGATGTTCTTTCCCAGTGGGAAAAGGTAATGTTTGGTAATGTATAAAGTAAGGTATATCCCCTATACAATTTTTTATGTATAATGGAATTCATGCATTACTTTTTCTACAGCAATGTCATAGGAAAAGTAATGTTTTTGAAAAATAAAACCTTACGAAATACATTACATGGGAAATTTTTCAAATATTTTTTCATGCGTTACTTTGCTCATGCTTCTTTTCAGGGATGAAAAAGGTAATGCATTACCTACTTTCCCACTGGGTTTTAATATTTCAAATAAAAAAAATAAAAATTATATTTCAGAGTTCTTATATTGTCTTCGAGAACTTCAGATTATCAGTTACGATTCAATTTTAGATTTCTCTTGTATTGCCTTTACCTTCTTATGTTGCCTTTTATATCACCTTCAAGCCATCTCAACGCACTCTTCCTTCTCCACCGCGAATCGAACTAACCACATATTGAATGCTGAACACAGGTGCTTACCATCGAGTCATCGGGTACCTCTGCCTCCCAGCGTATAATTGTTCTACATGATGTCTGCTGATGATGATGCAAGATTTCCCTTTGAAAATGTTAATAAGTCAATTCTTGTTAGGAACCCTAAGGTCGTCTTATTAACACATACAATTATGCGGAAATCAGTTAATAAGTCAAATCTTCTTGTTAGGAACCCTAAGATCGTCTTATTGACACATACAATTATGCGGAAATCAGTTAATAAGTCAAATCTTCTTGTTAGGAACCCTAAGGACGTCTTATTAACACATACAATTATGCGGAAATCAGTTAATAAGTCAAATCTTCTTGTTAGGAACCCTAAGGTCGTCTTATTAACACATACAATTATGCGGAAATCAGTTAATAAGTCAAATCTTCTTGTTAGGAACCCTAAGATCGTCTTATTAACACATACAATTATGCGGAAATCAGTTAATAAGTCAAATCTTCTTGTTAGGAACCCTAAGATCGTCTTATTAACACATACAATTATGCGGAAATCAGTTAATAAGTCAAATCTTCTTGTTAGGAACCCTAAGATCGTCTTATTAACACATACAATTATGCGGAAATCAGTTAATAAGTCAAATCTTCTTGTTAGGAACCCTAATATCGTCTTATTAACACATACAATTATGCGGAAATCAGTTAATAAGTCAAATCTTCTTGTTAGGAACCCTAAGGTCGTCTTATTGACACATACAATTATGCGGAAATCAGTTAATAAGTCAAATCTTCTTGTTAGGAACCCTAAGATCGTCTTATTAACACATACAATTATGCGGAAATCAGTTAATAAGTCAAATCTTCTTGTTAGGAACCCTAATATCGTCTTATTAACACATACAATTATGCGGAAATCAGTTAATAAGTCAAATCTTCTTGTTAGGAACCCTAATATCGTCTTATTGACACATACAATTATGCGGAAATCAGTTAATAAGTCAAATCTTCTTGTTAGGAACCCTAATATCGTCTTATTAACACATACAATTATGCGGAAATCAGTTAAAAAGTCAAATCTTCTTGTTAGGAACCCTAAGATCGTCTTATTAACACATACAATTATGCGGAAATCAGTTAATAAGTCAAATCTTCTTGTTAGGAACCCTAAGATCGTCTTATTGACACATACAATTATGCGGAAATCAGTTAATAAGTCAAATCTTCTTGTTAGGAACCCTAATATCGTCTTATTAACACATACAATTATGCGGAAATCAGTTAAAAAGTCAAATCTTCTTGTTAGGAACCCTAAGATCGTCTTATTAACACATACAATTATGCGGAAATCAGTTAATAAGTCAAATCTTCTTGTTAGGAACCCTAAGGTCGTCTTATTGACACATACAATTATGCGGAAATCAGTTAATAAGTCAAATCTTCTTGTTAGGAACCCTAATATCGTCTTATTGACACATACAATTATGCGGAAATCAGTTAATAAGTCAAATCTTCTTATTAGGAACCCTAATATCGTCTTATTAACACATACAATTATGCGGAAATCAGTTAAAAAGTCAAATCTTCTTGTTAGGAACCCTAAGATCGTCTTATTAACACATACAATTATGCGGAAATCAGTTAATAAGTCAAATCTTCTTGTTAGGAACCCTAAGATCGTCTTATTGACACATACAATTATGCGGAAATCAGTTAATAAGTCAAATCTTCTTGTTAGGAACCCTAATATCGTCTTATTAACACATACAATTATGCGGAAATCAGTTAAAAAGTCAAATCTTCTTGTTAGGAACCCTAAGATCGTCTTATTAACACATACAATTATGCGGAAATCAGTTAATAAGTCAAATTTTCTTGTTAGGAACCCTAAGATCGTCTTATTAACACATACAATTATGCGGAAATCAGTTAATAAGTCAAATCTTCTTGTTAGGAACCCTAAGGACGTCTTATTAACACATACAATTATGCGGAAATCAGTTAATAAGTCAAATCTTCTTGTTAGGAACCCTAAGGTCGTCTTATTAACACATACAATTATGCGGAAATCAGTTAATAAGTCAAATCTTCTTGTTAGGAACCCTAAGATCGTCTTATTAACACATACAATTATGCGGAAATCAGTTAATAAGTCAAATCTTCTTGTTAGGAACCCTAAGATCGTCTTATTAACACATACAATTTTGCGGAAATCAGTTAATAAGTCAAATCTTCTTGTTAGGAACCCTAAGATCGTCTTATTAACACATACAATTATGCGGAAATCAGTTAATAAGTCAAATCTTCTTGTTAGGAACCCTAATATCGTCTTATTAACACATACAATTATGCGGAAATCAGTTAATAAGTCAAATCTTCTTGTTAGGAACCCTAAGGTCGTCTTATTGACACATACAATTATGCGGAAATCAGTTAATAAGTCAAATCTTCTTGTTAGGAACCCTAATATCGTCTTATTGACACATACAATTATGCGGAAATCAGTTAATAAGTCAAATCTTCTTGTTAGGAACCCTAATATCGTCTTATTAACACATACAATTATGCGGAAATCAGTTAAAAAGTCAAATCTTCTTGTTAGGAACCCTAAGATCGTCTTATTAACACATACAATTATGCGGAAATCAGTTAATAAGTCAAATCTTCTTGTTAGGAACCCTAAGATCGTCTTATTAACACATACAATTATGCGGAAATCAGTTAATAAGTCAAATCTTCTTGTTAGGAACCCTAATATCGTCTTATTAACACATACAATTATGCGGAAATCAGTTAAAAAGTCAAATCTTCTTGTTAGGAACCCTAAGATCGTCTTATTAACACATACAATTATGCGGAAATCAGTTAATAAGTCAAATCTTCTTGTTAGGAACCCTAAGATCGTCTTATTAACACATACAATTATGCGGAAATCAGTTAATAAGTCAAATCTTCTTTATTTTGACTTTACCTCAAACTTTGCCTTTGACAGAAATGTTCAGTATACGTATTTAAACGAAGCATGGCAAATTGGAGACCTCAAAGTTGAAGCAAGGTTAAAATTTGGCAAACTCTCAAATTTTGCTTGCTTTGCTTGCTTTGACAATCAGTCGTTAATGACTTTGCTTTAATTAAAGAATAAAAAGTTGGAGGAAATAATAATTAATTCATTTTTTCTCTATTAAATTAATAAATTACCCAAAACACTCTGAATGCAAAGAAATAAATAACGAAAAGAAATGTATAAAAGAGAAGCGTCAAGGCGTTCATTGTAACATACCTCTGAAGTTGGACGCAAAGTTTTGAGGTAGCAAATGTCAGGCGAGGTTAACAAAGCTTTATGTATTTGACCCTTAAGATCGTCTTATTGACACATACAATTATGCGGAAATCAGTTAATAAGTCAAATCTTCTTGTTAGGAACCCTAAGGTCGTCTTATTAACACATACAATTATGCGGAAAGCAGTTAACCCTTTCTAAACTTCTTTTTTGTCTTTGGCCTTAAAAATCTGTTTTTGTGTTTTTCCTACTATTTAAGCCATCGTTATGAACAATTAAAAAGAATTTTTCAAAAATCGGACCTGGTAAAACTATTGGATTTTTGCCATTAACTTTCCTCCGAAACAAAAACCTTTATTTTCGATTTCTGATTAATGAAGCCAATTCAAGAAGAAGTTGATACCTCTTCCGTCCTTTTTAGACGTTTTCTAGCAGTTTAGGGATGCCGAAGTCCGCGGATTTGAACCAATATGGTACGGGAGGCGTGGAATTCGAGATCGGGATTCCCCTAAATCAAGTCAAAAGCTACGTAAGAAACGTCTGCCGACTTCAGCGTTTATCAAACGAATGCGATATTGGGCTCTATCAGCTATTACTGTGGAGCTACCGACGGAGGAAAAGATACCCCTGCGAGTAAGGGGTTTAGAATATGCCCGAGGTAGGTAAGCCGGTGGTAAGAGGCGCCTATTCTCCACTTGAACCACGGCTACGTGGTCAATGAAATCGTTCCAATACAGTCGGGCTAGTACCACAAGGTGTTTTTCACCGGAACGTATATGATCCATATCCGGCAAAGCACTGTCAACATTAGTATAACCCTGTCTGGGCTGTCAAGTAACTTTTATAAGTTGATCTTCCTACTAGGCAGGGCGAAGTACTGCCACAAAAACAACGACGGAGGAAAAGATAATAGATTCATCAGAATTTGGGGGTGGATTTCGATGAAGTCGATGCAACCCCTATCGACTATCCCGAATTTTTTCCGACTGGAGCTCCGCCGGAATAGCTGATAGACCTTATTGTTACAGAAATTATAAAAAATTAATGCAGACTTTATTTCATCAAATAAAATTTTTTACTTCCGTTCGGTAAAATCTATGCCGTATGGCATGGTATGAAATGAAAAAAATCGTAGAGCCTTACTCAACTGTCCTATGGTCTTAATTTTTTTTAATCCCATTTAGGACATTCATTTTCTAATAAACTGAATTCAAAAACTTAAAAAACGAAACTATTTTTATTGTTAAATTATTAAAATTATGAAGTAACTTTTTCTTGCAAAAAAACGAACTCGATAGAGACACTTGAGTTTTTAATTATAGCAATTTACTGGGTTCAGCTCTCAAAATTTTTATGATTTATTTTTAGAGATAAAGCCTCAATGAAAAATACATAATTAAAAAAAAAAAGTTAATTCCTTAATTTAATGTCAAAAAACAGCCATTGAAATGAGACTATGCCATATGGCATAGAATATCCGAAAGGGTTAATAAGTCAAATCTTCTTTATTTTGACTTTACCTCAAACTTTGACTTTGACAGAAATGTTCAGTATACGTATTTAAACGAAGCATGGCAAATTGGAGACCTCAAAGTTGAAGCAAGGTTAAAATTTGGCAAACTCTCAAATTTTGCTTGCTTTGCTTGCTTTGACAATCAGTCGTTAATGACTTTGCTTTAATTAAAGAATAAAAAGTTGGAGGAAATAATAATTAATTCATTTTTTCTCTATTAAATTAATAAATTACCCAAAACACTCTGAATGCAAAGAAATAAATAACGAAAAGAAATGTATAAAAGAGAAGCGTCAAGGCGTTCATTGTAACATACCTCTGAAGTTGGACGCAAAGTTTTGAGGTAGCAAATGTCAGGCGAGGTTATCTAACAAAGTTTTATGTATTTGACCCTTAAGATCGTCTTATTGACACATACAATTATGCGGAAATCAGTTAATAAGTCAAATCTTCTTGTTAGGAACCCTAAGATCGTCTTATTAACACATACAATTATGCGGAAATCAGTTAATAAGTCAAATCTTCTTGTTAGGAACCCTAAGGTCGTCTTATTAACACATACAATTATGCGGAAAGCAGTTAATAAGTCAAATCTTCTTGTTAGGAACCCTAAGATCGTCTTATTAACACATGCAATTATGCGGAAATCAGTTAATAAGTCAAATCTTCTTGTTAGGAACCCTAAGAAATCAGTTAATAAGTCAAATCTTCTTGTTAGGAACCCTAAGATCGTCTTATTAACACATACAATTATGCGGAAATCAGTTAATAAGTCAAATCTTCTTGTTAGGAACCCTAAGATCGTATTATTAACACATATTAATAACACATATAAAAAGAAATCGAAAGAAATAAGAAGAAATTGCACTTAATAATATCAATAAGAATTTCCTCATTAAACCAAATAGATTTGCGTATAGTTTTTTTTCGTTTCCGTCGTTTCGACTACCCCTGAGCCCAAAAACCGCTCCCCCTCGTGAAGGGTGGATACCTTGCCGCGGTACGAGGGCTTAAGTCGATAGCCACAGGGCTACGCTGCCCTTGTGATCATAGCTCCGTACGGCACTTCATCACGAGAGCAGCCTAGCCTCTCTGGCGCGACGACAAAGATCTTCCCCCTCCCAATCCAGGGTGTTATGCGAAACCGTGCCCATTGGACGTTTGCAGCCGGAGGCAAATCGTGGCTGTATTTGAACGGAGCCTCTCTGATACCGGGTCGCCTCAGAGAGTAAGCATGGCCTTACCGCGGTACGGGGCTCTGCCGGCGGACGACACATTTTCCCCTACTCTTCCCTTGACCCTAAGCTGGCCTTGTCCGGCGATGGGTCGTACGAACAAGATGAACTCAAATAACCCAAATAAAAACGATAAACCTAAAAAACAAACAACGCCAAATTTCACTCCTCAGCAAAGGAGAGCTATGGAGGAACAGGCGAGAAAGCAACAACAACGCCGGAGGACAACCTCCGTTCCACAATCAAGGGGGGGATCGACAGCGATGGCAACTACGAGTCGGTCAACCAACCCTCTATCGACTAAGATTGACTTGATGGGAGCTAGCACCAGTGCGGTTGCCAACGCAACTAAGCGGACAACGGCAGATGCTAAACTCCCATCAACCGCTGATATGAAAACCAGTATCTTTACGTCTGTGGCAGCGGTCTCACGACCTGGCCTCGGAGTTTCGAAGGAGAAGGAAGCTGCAACTGAGATTTCGGCAAGGAGAGCGACCGCGATGGCAACTACGGGTCCGCACTCCCAGGAGACATCTCCCCGCCGCTTCACATACCACGAGAAAAGATTGGCTGCAAAGATCCTGAAGAGGTATGAAGGGGTACCGCAGGAATCGCTGTCGCCGAATTCCAGTAAATCGGTAGAGCTAGCGAAAGCTGTGATACCGGATTTCCAAAATTCTTACATGCCAAAGAGGTTAAAAGTTAACCCTTTCAAGCGCCAGAGATCGGACCTGGAGTTGAATCCCCCTCCCAAGCGGCATCAGAATACCCCTGGAGCGGGGTACCGGAAAACGAATTACCAGAAGAGGAAGCGGAGGATTCCGATGCGGAAAGCATGTTATCCGCCACGTCCCTTGGCGATAGTGCTGTGAACAACTCGGAGATGGAGGACAGCCTACAGGACGAGGAAGCCCTCGACGTCACGGTGGTAGCAGCCAACGCTGAGCGATTAACATCTAACGCTGCAGACAGCAAGACTCCTGCAACGCCATATCGGGCATTTAATCGGAACAACTCGTCGTTGATAGGCAACCTCCGGGATGGGGCAAACCTCGACGATATGGGGACGGCAGGGAAGTCTGTGCGCTCTCATGTTGGTGGTGCTTCAGATTAATCTGCACAAATCTAAAGTAGCTTCGGCTGCTTTAAGTAGTCGTCTTTCTAAAGGCGACGTGGATGTGGTCCTCATCCAAGAACCCTGGGTCAATAGCTCGAGAATCTGCGGATTGGGGACTAAGGGCTTCAAGCTCATTCGAGCCAGCGAGGAGAGCAAAGTCAGAACGTGTATTTTGGTCAAGTCTGAGTTGAACTCCTTTCTCCTACCTAACTACACCAATGGTGATATTACCGCTATCAGTCTAACGGTCGACAGCACCCGCCTGACGGTGGCGTCGGTCTATATGCCCTACGACGCCGAAGAACCCCCACCACAAATGGAGGTGAAAGACCTGGTGTCAAATTTCTGCACGGGTAATCTTATTATTGGAGCGGACGCTAATGCTCACCAAGTCCAATGGGGGAGCTCCGACATCAATGCCAGGGGCGAGTCTCTGTTTGATTACCTCTTAACAACCAACCTGGTGATTTGCAACGTGGGTAATGAGCCTACTTTTATCACTAAGACCCGCAGGGAGGTCATAGACCTCACTCTCTGTAGTGAAGGCGCTTATGAGTGGGTCAGAAAATGGCGGGTTCTGGAAGAACATTCTTTCTCCGACCACCGTTACATAGAAATGGTTTTAGACTTTATTGTAGAACAACCAATCATGAAACGCAATCCACGTAACACTGATTGGCAGTTACACAATGAAATATTAGACAGAGACCTCCCAGTACTGCCCTCACAAGCCCCCTCATCAGTAGAGGAGCTGGAGGATCTTGTTACTACATTTACATCGGCGCTCTCAAATGCTCTAGGACAGGCTTGTCCAGTGCCAAAACCACGCGGTAAACACAGGCCAAATTGGTGGTCCTACGATTTGGACTCGCTCCGAATATCATGCCGGAAACAATTTAACAAGGCCAAGAGCTTCGGCTCTGAGCCTCATTGGCACGAATATAAAGCTAAACTAAGGGCCTACAAAAAAGCTCTGAGACAGGCGAAGAGAACCTCGTGGACAAATTTCTGCACTGGCGTCGAAAAGGTCGACGACACAGCGAGACTTAGACGAGTCCTCTCGAAAAGTCAAACAACCATCAGCTATTTGCGAAAGCCTGACGGATCCTGGACCAGCACGGAAGAGGAAACCCTTGAGCTGCTCTTGAATACACATTTTCCGGGGAATCTGCATGATGCACCACTAGCACCTGCAACAAACCTGGCAGTAAATATACCCATCACTGAGGAAAGAGTAAGGTGGGCAGTTAAGAGCTTTGAACCGTATAAGGCTGCCGGGCCGGACGGGATTATCCCCGCGCAGCTTATAAACACGTTGGAGACATCAGCTAAATGGCTGGTATTTCTCTTCACAGCCTGCCTGGCTCTCAACCACATTCCGGGCTCCTGGAGAAGCGCCACGGTAGTGTTTATCCCTAAGGCTGGGAAGGCATCCCACTACGAGCCAAAAGACTACAGACCGATCAGTCTCTCGTCCTTTGTACTAAAAACCTTTGAGAGGATATTAAGCGACTACCTCTTAACGACTATTGATAGCAACCTTATCTCTAGCTATCAGCATGCATACACCAAGGGTAAATCAACAGAAACCGCTCTGCACAGCCTAGTGTCTGTCATTGAGAAATCGCTGTGTGAAAAGGACTACTGTCTCGTGGCCCTCCTAGACATTGAGGGGGCTTTCAACAATATAAGCCCGGAGGCTATCAACTCCGCTCTAACTAATCTGGGAGTAGATAGACCTCTAACTGGTTTAATTGACCAACTTTTAATGGGAAGGAAAATAGCTTCTTCACTTGGTACGGTTGAGTTATCACGCTATGTCACAAGGGGAACACCCCAGGGTGGTGTTCTTTCCCCGCTTTTATGGAACCTCACAGTCAACTCGTTGCTACGTGACACAAGCTGGGGGGGCGGGAAGATAGTGGCATACGCAGACGATTTAGCTATTGCATTCAGAGGCAAGTTCCCAGAAACTCTGTGTGACCTGATGCAAGTAGCACTGCGAGAAGTTTCGACGTGGTCCTCTCGCTGCGGACTTAGTATCAACCCAGGGAAGGTGGAACTTGTCCTCTTCACCAACCGGTACAAAATACCGCCACTAAGCCTACCAGAACTAGATGGCACGCGCCTGGGCTTGTCGGATAAGGCCAAGTTTCTAGGCATAGTTCTGGACAGGAAATTGAATTGGAAGGAGAATGTTCTTCAGCGCCAGAAGAAAGCTTGCATCGCTCTTTACACCTGCAAAAGAGCCATTGGCAAAAAATGGGGGCTCAGCCCTAGAGTATGCAGTTGGATCTACACGGCCATCATTCGCCCAATCATGCTTTATGGAGTCGTCGTATGGTGGCCTGCGCTGAGCAAGGCAACGTACCTGAATCTGTTGCGGAAAGTCCATAGATCCAATATGATCTGTATAAGCGGTGCGCTAAGGACAACGCCCAACGAAGCCCTCCAGGTCATTCTGGGCATTTTGCCACTTGATCTGGAAGGGTTTCGGTCAGCGGCGGCATCAGCTCTGCGCCTAAGAGAAACCTCCAGTTGGGCTGCGGGTACTATTGGACACTCCAGTATTCTGGAATCTTACAGCTTTCTCCCTCTAAGCACAGATCGTTGTGCGACTACTACAGTCGGGGATAGCTGTTTCAAAATAAACATTCCCAGCAGAGAAGACTGGAAGAGGACGGATTGGTGTCCCGAAACAAATGGTGGCACTTCCATATACACCGACGACTCGAAGTTGGACGGCAGAGTTGGAGGAGGCGTTTATTCAAGGGATTTGGACCTTGAGCTCTCCTTCAGACTACCTGATCATTGTAGCGTCTTCCAGGCGGAAGTCTCGGCAATCCTGGACGCCGCGGCCTGGTTAAGCAAACGTGTTATCGGAGAAGATATCGCTATTTTCAGCGATAGCCAAGCGGCCATCAAATCCCTTGGCTCATACACGTTCAACTCTGAACTGACGCTCAGCTGTCGTCGATCTCTTCAGGAGATGGCCCAACAGAACCGCGTAAACCTCATATGGGTCCCGGGACATAGGGACATTGAGGGAAACTGTAAGGCAGACGAGCTTGCCAGGCAGGGCACGACCAAGCAGGTTCTTCAGGATAAAGAGCGCTTAGGTATGCCGTTTGCCACATGCAAACTAATGCTGAAGGAGCACACACTCCGTCAAGCCAACGAAAGATGGCTGCAATCCCCAGGGTGTCGCATATCGAAACAAACCTGGCCAAAATGGGATCTTAAAAGGTCTAGACGCATTTATGCCCTAACTAGGAGGGAAATCTGCATATTGATAGGGGTATTAACCGGTCACTGCCTCATTGGTAGGCATGCAGAAAGGCTAGGTGTGCCCTACCGACGATGCTGCAGGAGTTGCAAAGATGATGAGGAGGAGGAAACAGTGGATCACCTCATCTGCAACTGTCCGGCTTTAAGCGGCGCGAGAACGCGCTTTTTGGGAGTTCCGTTCCTGGATAGCCTAAGCCAGATCGCGGAACTGGACATAAAGGACTTGATGGGCTTCATAAAGTCATCTAAGTGGTTCGAGGAGGAGTAACGGGAGTGTCAGTCCCGGGATTCTGCTATGTGGAAAATCCCAACTACTCAGGGATTTTCCATATGGCTGGGTCCCGGGACTGACTTTCCTTGTGTTGGTGGTATCACAACGGGCCTTTCAAAACTGGCCTAAGTGTGCCTCTGCGGCAGCCACTTGAACCTAACCCTAATTTTATTAGGCATTTTTGGCTCTGTGTGGTTCCTGAGATATTGTCCAAAATGTGGACCAGAAGTGGCATATTTCGTTGTCATTTTATAACTAAAAAACCAGCTCACCTATCAAAACCAAATTTTCAGGGTTTGTTCACACTATTTAGTAGATGGTTTGTGTGAAATCGGTCGAGTGGTTCCTGAGATATTGGACAAAATGTGGAGCAGAAATGACCCAGAAGGTGTTTATACGATATGCGTATCAAATGAAAGGTGTTGATAAAAGTTTTCACAAGTAGCGGTTTTCAGGTTCATCTATGAACCCGTTTCCAAGAAATGGACCATTAGGTGGACCAAGGCTGACCCAATATATATCTATCTATCTATATATTGATCTTAAAAATAAATCATCATAAAAGGAAGTAGTTTTTACAAAATCTCAAAAACCAATATTAATCCTTCCAAAGTGGTCCCATAATGAACTCAAAGTGATTCAAAAATTACCCCAAAGTTCATCTATAATGAGTGAGTTTTTTCGGCCGATGGATGGGTTAGTTTTTCTAGGATATGTAGGTACTAAGCTGTTCCTATTCGCCAGGCGGAATATGATAGATTTTGCTCTAAAAATAAGCTGTGCAAAATTTCACTCGAATTGGATAACTTTTAGAACTTGCACGTTGCATTTGAAAATTTTAAAAGCTATATGCATTCAAGGTTCAGGAGATAATATAAAAAAATTGATAGCCGTAAACTTGGTACACATTTATTACGTGAAAAAACGTGCAGATTCCGATTCTGAAGAGAAAAATCAAAAATTCGCTATAGGTTTTGAGATTTCGCAAAGTTATCGCTTTTAAAAAAGTGAGAAAACACAATTTTTGTATTTTACGAAAAAATCTCCTGCTTTGCTTATCCGATCGAGCCCCTCTATTCACCGCATAAAAGGTCTTCGATTGCTCTAAAAATCCGCCGTATAATGGGTTTCAATCAGATGCCTAATTTAAGAGCAATTTGGGATCCTATGGGGTCGCTTTAGGTCACTATGGGATAAATTTAAGAACATTTTGGGATCATTTTGGGCACTTTGGAATCCCTTGGGGTCAATTTGAGACCATTTTTTTTAACAAATTTGGGGTAATTTTGGGGCCATTTTGGGGCCTCCTTGAGGTCACTTTGGGATCCCTTGTGGTCACTTTAGGTCACTATGGAATCACTTTAAGACTATTTTGGGGCCAATTTGAGACCATTTGGGCCAATTTGGGAACTTTTTGGGGCCACTTTGAGGTCTCTTTGGGACCATTCAAACAGTCCCAAAATGACCCCAACCTCGTGATTTAGTGCCATGAGAAACTATGATCACAAGGGTAGCGTAGCCTTATGGCTTTCGACGAAGCCCTTGTACCGCGGCAAGGTGTCCACTCTTCACGAGGGAAAAATAGCATTAATGTACGGTTTCTTAAGGAAAACGTATCCATGCCAAAAAAACCAAACTTTCGAATCTAAAGTGGTAAAGTGGCTGGATGAACTACCAAAAGTACCAAGTCACTACCCAGTACGCATGATTCCATTCAATTTCAATTTCAATGATTCAACTTGATTTCCAACATATTTTTTCAACATTTTTCCAAGGTCATAGAACATAGAAAATAGAGAAGTTGCAAGTCGCACATTATTTTTCTATGTTCTCTGTTTATTGTTCAAAAATAAATGCATGTTGTATTTTAAAAAAATTAAAAATTTTTTTTTTAACTATTGGGGGAAATTTATAAAACAAAACTACATTGTAATATTTTTTCTAAAATTTTCAGAAATTTTACATCAATTTTTATGAAGAAAGTTTTTAAGTTTGAGAAAAAGGTTGAAAGTTATTGAGTCATATTAAAGAAAAAGAAAAGGGTATTTTCTCACATTTTCACAAACTTTAGGTACATATGTATATGAAATTAATAAAAAAAATTTCAAATTTTCAAAAAAAGAAAAGAAAAAGCTATTTCCTAAATTTTCACAAACTTTATAGGTGTCAGTTAGATGAATAAATTTTCAAAAAAAAAAAGCTTACGGGTACGGGCACACCTAGCGACACGACGCGACGCGACCGCATTGTTACCTATTTGATCAACATTGTTGTGACGCGTCGTGTCGCGTGGTGCTGCTGTCGCTAGGTGTACTCTGCTCCATAAGAACACATGCAAATAATATTTGGTCGCGTCGTGTCGCGTCGCATCGCTAGGTGCATAGTACAAATTAGAAGGTAATGCCACTGTCAAAAATTCGTTGTTGTTGCTCACCCTCTGACATTTAAACAGATCATGACATTTCATGCTACCAATTATTCGTGTCGAAAATCCTCCATTTTCTGTCATATACAAATAAATTTTGACAAGTAAAAAGATTTTTCAAAACATTTTTTTTTGTGGTGAAAAAATAAAAAAAATTTAAAAAGCAAATCAAATAAAACAAATAGAAAGCAATAATAATTCAACAGACCGCCTACAACACCAGAAGCGGCAACATCAGCCGTGCAACCCCAAACACGAAGCGCTGTAGCAACAACAACGGACAAGCAGCGACCATGCAATACCAGCGCGGACAACAACAACTGCGAAAAGACGCACTGCACCAACAACCAACAATACTGGTAACCACTTGCAACTGCAATTGCGCCAACAAAAACAGAGCTGCAAAATAAACGCGATGGAACAACTGCGCGAGCCAAAAACGTGCTACAACAACTGCAAGTGCGTAGCAAGAACAAAATCAGCCCGCTGAAACAATACCAACTAACTAGAGCAACTAAAAGCTTTAGCAGCAAGAGCGCAACAAACACCACAACCAGCCTTGAAAACAGCAGGGGCTGTTATAGGCCCACTGCAATAACCAGCAACAACAACAGCGGGACCGCCTCGTATATTGTATAAGCCTGCTGCCACAATACCAACCAACAACAAAAGCGCTATCCCAGTAAACAAAATCTAGCGTTAGAGAAATTTTAGTTTTGCACATTAGAAAATGGTGTAGTTCTCGAGTCGCGAAAATTATTAGAAAACTACACTAGTTTTCGACTCTTGAACGATTAGAGAACTAACGCGAATTTGAGAATATTTGAATCGCATTAGAGAAATACATTAGATTTTGATTAAAAATCTAACCTTTTTCTCTATATCGAGAACTAAGTCCCCTTTTTGTCGACAAAGCTATAGTTCTCGACAGTTTCTCTAAAGGCTTGGTTTCCTCGAAAGCGGTGACGCTATATAGCGCTCGTTATATAGCTGTGAAGTATGTTGTCAAAAATACTGCCATGTAAAAGTAATTGGGTGTAAACTAAGAAGTCGGTGAAGTTCACCGTAATGTAATATAGCGGCAAGCATTCAAGCATAGCGGCCGGCAAGACGGTGGCAATTTTTCGTCAACGTTTTTTCCCACCGTCATTGTCATAACGGTGAGAAATCTATCAAATATTTCAATTTGATTTACGAAACGCCAGTTTATTTCTTGTTTATGTTTTAAAAAATTCATAAAATCGTAAAATAAAACAAAAAAACATCAATCAACAAGCTAAATAAACGGTTTAATATCAACAGAGTCCACCGCTTCAGTTCTTAGAGTTTACATAAAAGCGGTGTGGCTCGTGACGTTGATTGAAGCGGTGAGCATGTAGCGGTAGCTAGATAGCGGCACCGCTATTCGAGGATACCAGCCCTTAACCCTCTACCCTAGAGAAGGTCATTAGAATTCGAATCGTCTCCTAATCGTTCTCTAACCTAAATGTTTGCTGGCATAAAGCGCGATACAACAATAACAACCACCAATAGTTTTTTTACAAAACCACCACCACAAAATCACTAAATAAAAGGCCACTTAAATAAATAAATTTAAATAAAATTTAAATTTGTATGAGTTAATAAAAAAATGTTACTAAAATAGCTGAAAATGCTGTATGTATTTTGTTTCCATTCTTTCACCTTCCCTGCAAAAATCGAGAGTATTCGTTTTCTATCCTAAGAGTACTCCAATTAGAGCATTAGAGTACTCCAAATGAAATCCAAATAACATTGCAATATCCTAGGACTGGACCACCTACTCCAACCCTCGCTTTGTTCCTGCTACTCCATGGAGTACCTACAGTCAGAGTACTTTGCAATAGTGTCGTGATTTTCGTCACAATGATCGGCTTTCAAAAAGCTGAAGGTGGTCCGATGAGGTATACAAAGGATTACTATTGGAGTACTCCAATATCAAAAAATTGGAGCACATAATGCAATGATTTTTGCGGGGTTTAAAGCTGATTTACACTGGTCGATTTGCCATTCGATTTTTTTCGTTCCACCGTGATAATAGCACTTCGACCAAAATCGACGAGAAAATCAGCCAGTAAATCGAATTGCTATTTAAACGGTGAAACGACAAAAACCAAATAGCAAATCAACCCATGTAAATTAGCCTCAATTTAAAAATGAAGATATAAAGCTAAGAACTATGCTTCAATAACCAATCCTCTCTACTTGAGCTTTCCGAATCGTTTCGTCTTGGAAAAAATTCTATGAGCACCTTCAAACAAATAAACTTAAAAAGGACGTGTGGCACTCGGGGACTGCAGCGGTAAAGCTATTGCATATTATAAACTTAAGCCAGGCCCGTACGCAGCGCTGGGGGTTTTGAAAGAAAGAAAACAAATTTTTTACGTTTATATGACATGATATGACATCATATGATCTCACATCATATGATATGACATCATATGATCTGACATCATATGATATGACATCACATGATCTGACATCATATGATATGACATCACATGATATGACGTCATATGATGTAACATCATATGATATGACATCATATGATCTGACATCATACGATATGACATCATATGATATGACATCATATGATCTGACATCATATGATATGACATCACATGATATGACATCATATGATATTACATCACATGATATGACATCATATGATATAACAACACGTGACATGACATCATATGTTATGACATCACATGATATGACATCATATGACATGACATCATATGATATGACATCACATGATATGACATCATATGACATGACATCATATGATATGAAATCACATGATATGACATCACATGATATGACATCATATGATATGATATCATATGACATGACATCATATGATATGACATCACATGATATGACATCGTATGATATGACATCACATGATATGACATCATATGATCTTACATCATATGATATGACATCACATAATATGACATCATATGATATAATATCACGTGATATGACATCATATGATCTGACATCATATGACATAACATCATATTATATGACATCACATGATATGACATCATATGATATGATATCAAATGACATGTCATCATATGATATGACATCACATGATATGACATCATATGTTATGACATCACATGACATGACATCATATGATATGACATCACATGATATGACATCATATGATATAACATCATATGATATGACATCATATGATATGACATCACATGATATGACATCGTATGATATGACATCATATGACATAACATCATTTTATATGACATCACATGATATGACATCATATGATATGATATCAAATGACATGTCATCATATGATATTACATCACATGATATGACATCATATGTTATGACATCACATGATATGACATCATTTGACATGACATCATATGATATGAAATCACATGATATGACATCACATGATAAGACATCATATGATATGATATCATATGACATGACATCATATGATATGACATCACATGATATGACATCGTATGATATGACATCACATGATATGACTTCATATGATATAATATCACGTGATATGACATCATATGATAAGACACCATATGATATGATATCATATGACATGACATCATATGATATGACATCACATGATATGACATCGTATGATATGATATCATATGACATGACATCATATGATATGACATCACATGATATGACATCGTATGATATGATATCATATGACATAACATCATATTATATGACATCACATGATATGACATCATATGATATGATATCAAATGACATGTCATCATATGATATGACATCACATGATATGACATCATATGATATAATATCACATGATATGACATCACATGATAAGACATCATATGATATGATATCATATGACATGACATCATATGATATGACATCACATGATATGACATCGTATGATATGACATCACATGATATGACATCATATGATATAATATCACGTGATATGACATCATATGATCTGACATCATATGATATGACATCATATGACATAACATCATTTTATATGACATCACATGATATGACATCATATGATATGATATCAAATGATATGTCATCATATGATATGACATCACATGATATGACATCATATGTTATGACATCACATGATATGACATCATATGACATGACATCATATGATATGAAATCACATGATATGACATCACATGATAAGACATCATATGATATGATATCATATGACATGACATCATATGATATGACATCACATGATATGACATCGTATGATATGACATCACATGATATGACATCATATGATATAATATCACGTGATATGACATCATATGATCTGACATCATATGATATGACATCATATGACATAACATCATATTATATGACATCACATGATATGACATCATATGATATGATATCAAATGACATGTCATCATATGATATGACATCACATGATATGACATCATATGTTATGACATCACATGACATGACATCATATGATATGACATCACATGATATGACATCATATGACATGACATCATATGATATGACATAACATGATATGACATCATATGATCTTACATCATATGATATGACATCACATGATATGACATCATATGATATAACATCACATGATATGACATCAAATGATCTGACATCATATGATATGACATCATATGACATAACATCATATGATATGACATCACATGATATGACATAATATGATATGATATCAAATGACATGACATCATATGACATGACATCACATGATATGACATCATATCGCTCATTTGCTGCAACATCGTCATAACTCAAAAAACCCAAATTTTGAGTTAACATCACTAATATATCGGAAATAATATGTTTGATCAACTGACAAAGTGTTATATCCGAGGTTTTAACATTTCACGCAGCATCGCGATAGAACTAATTACTTATCCCATATAAATATACGGCAACTCAAAAACTAAAAATGCGTTTTCTGTAATATCACATTTTTTGAGTTATGACGATGTTGCAGCAAATGAGCGATATGTTATGACATCACATGATATGACATCATATGATATGACATCACATGATATGACATCATATGATATGACATCATGTGATATGACATCACATGATATGACATAATATGATCTGACATCATATGATATGACATCATATGATATAACATCATATGATATGACATGATATGATCTGACATAATATGATCTGACATCATATGATATGACATCATATGATATAACATCATATGATATGACATGATATGATCTGACATCATATGATCTGGCATCATATGATATGACATCACATGATATGACATCATATGATATAACTTTAAATTTAACTTTAACTTTAACTTTAACTTTAACTTTAACTTTAACTTTAACTTTAACTTTAACTTTAACTTTAACTTTAACTTTAACTTTAACTTTAACTTTAACTTTAACTTTAACTTTAACTTTAACTTTAACTTTAACTTTAACTTTAACTTTAACTTTAACTTTAACTTTAACTTTAACTTTAACTTTAACTTTAACTTTAACTTTAACTTTAACTTTAACTTTAACTTTAACTTTAACTTTAACTTTAACTTTAACTTTAACTTTAACTTTAACTTTAACTTTAACTTTAACTTTAACTTTAACTTTAACTTTAACTTTAACTTTAACTTTAACTTTAACTTTAACTTTAACTTTAACTTTAACTTTAACTTTAACTTTAACTTTAACTTTAACTTTAACTTTAACTTTAACTTTAACTTTAACTTTAACTTTAACTTTAACTTTAACTTTAACTTTAACTTTAACTTTAACTTTAACTTTAACTTTAACTTTAACTTTAACTTTAACTTTAACTTTAACTTTAACTTTAACTTTAACTTTAACTTTAACTTTAACTTTAACTTTAACTTTAACTTTAACTTTAACTTTAACTTTAACTTTAACTTTAACTTTAACTTTAACTTTAACTTTAACTTTAACTTTAACTTTAACTTTAACTTTAACTTTAACTTTAACTTTAACTTTAACTTTAACTTTAACTTTAACTTTAACTTTAACTTTAACTTTAACTTTAACTTTAACTTTAACTTTAACTTTAACTTTAACTTTAACTTTAACTTTAACTTTAACTTTAACTTTAACTTTAACTTTAACTTTAACTTTAACTTTAACTTTAACTTTAACTTTAACTTTAACTTTAACTTTAACTTTAACTTTAACTTTAACTTTAACTTTAACTTTAACTTTAACTTTAACTTTAACTTTAACTTTAACTTTAACTTTAACTTTAACTTTAACTTTAACTTTAACTTTAACTTTAACTTTAACTTTAACTTTAACTTTAACTTTAACTTTAACTTTAACTTTAACTTTAACTTTAACTTTAACTTTAACTTTAACTTTAACTTTAACTTTAACTTTAACTTTAACTTTAACTTTAACTTTAACTTTAACTTTAACTTTAACTTTAACTTTAACTTTAACTTTAACTTTAACTTTAACTTTAACTTTAACTTTAACTTTAACTTTAACTTTAACTTTAACTTTAACTTTAACTTTAACTTTAACTTTAACTTTAACTTTAACTTTAACTTTAACTTTAACTTTAACTTTAACTTTAACTTTAACTTTAACTTTAACTTTAACTTTAACTTTAACTTTAACTTTAACTTTAACTTTAACTTTAACTTTAACTTTAACTTTAACTTTAACTTTAACTTTAACTTTAACTTTAACTTTAACTTTAACTTTAACTTTAACTTTAACTTTAACTTTAACTTTAACTTTAACTTTAACTTTAACTTTAACTTTAACTTTAACTTTAACTTTAACTTTAACTTTAACTTTAACTTTAACTTTAACTTTAACTTTAACTTTAACTTTAACTTTAACTTTAACTTTAACTTTAACTTTAACTTTAACTTTAACTTTAACTTTAACTTTAACTTTAACTTTAACTTTAACTTTAACCTTAACCTTAACCTTAACCTTAACCTTAACCTTAACCTTAACCTTAACCTTAACCTTAACCTTAACCTTAACCTTAACCTTAACCTTAACCTTAACCTTAACCTTAACCTTAACCTTAACCTTAACCTTAACCTTAACCTTAACCTTAACCTTAACCTTAACCTTAACCTTAACCTTAACCTTAACCTTAACCTTAACCTTAACCTTAACCTTAACCTTAACCTTAACCTTAACCTTAACCTTAACCTTAACCTTAACCTTAACCTTAACCTTAACCTTAACCTTAACCTTAACCTTAACCTTAACCTTAACCTTAACCTTAACCTTAACCTTAACCTTAACCTTAACCTTAACCTTAACCTTAACCTTAACCTTAACCTTAACCTTAACCTTAACCTTAACCTTAACCTTAACCTTAACCTTAACCTTAACCTTAACCTTAACCTTAACCTTAACCTTAACCTTAACCTTAACCTTAACCTTAACCTTAACCTTAACCTTAACCTTAACCTTAACCTTAACCTTAACCTTAACCTTAACCTTAACCTTAACCTTAACCTTAACCTTAACCTTAACCTTAACCTTAACCTTAACCTTAACCTTAACCTTAACCTTAACCTTAACCTTAACCTTAACCTTAACCTTAACCTTAACCTTAACCAAGCCGGCGATAAAATCTATGCAATAGCTTAAAAATCAGTACACAAACAAATTTTATTTGAAAATGCCCAATTTATTTTTTCAAAATACCCTTTTTTTAAATATATGTATGTGACTGGGCAACGCTATGCTATCTGTTGACATCAAAGGAAATGACAGAAAACTCTATTTTAACAAAAGTTAAGCTAGATTGACAACGAATTTTTGACACCGGCTTTAACTTCTTTTTTATACCATGGCTAGGTGTACCGTTAGCTTTAAGCCTTTAAGCTTTCGGCAGAATCAGTCCGCCAATACGTCAGCTGCGTCACGTACGTCAATTTTAGAGCAATTTCTACTTTGACGTATCCGTCTTATCTGGCGTTACGCATACAAACATCCGCAGTCTACTTTGCTGTCAGTTATTTCGACGTACGTGACGTACGTCACGGATTGATTCTGCTGAACGCTTAAGCCCCTCATACAGTTCCGTGTGAACGTGAGCGTGAATGAGCGGAGATTTTCTATTGCGTACGCAAAGGAAAAGAATTCCAAATCAATTCTTTTGTGCGTTCACGCACATCTGTCAAATGAGTTCAATTCTCCAAAAAATGTGAAAAAAATCAAAGTTTAGCGTGGTAATTGCCAAATTTCAACACTGACTTGCGAAGGGTTTGTGTCACTTTGTGTTCGCACACAATTCACTGTGAGATAGTAAAATAAGCATTTCAAAGCATATTTAACACTTTCACTTAATTTTAAATGCTCCAATATCAAAGATATTTTAGTTGTTTTTCCACTTACGCATGATTTTTTTGGAATAGTGGAGTACTATCAACATATTAGACAAAAGAAAATTGTTCACGCTCACCCGCGTTCACGATCAAAAAATGTGTATATAGGGGCTTTATATACACTTCTGCGAACGCAAAGTGACACAAACCCTTCGCATGTGAATGTTGAAATTTGGCAATTACCATGCCAAACTGTGATTTTTTTACATTTTTTGGAGAGTTGAACTCATTTGACAGATGTGCGTGAACGCACAAAAGAATTGATTTAGAATTATTTTCCTTTGCGTACGCAATAGAAAGTCTCCTATCATTTTTAATTTGCCACAATTTTTAGGTTCTGTTGTTCTTTTATTCTAATATTTTCAATAAACACTTTTCAATTCGCTCCTGTTTTTTGAGAACTAACAAATTTGATTTTAAAATTTTTTTCTGTGGGACTATGATGGAAAATTGTATACTTTGGGTACATAGACTCAATATATCTGTACTGTGATGATGGTGCGTGTACCCTTTGCTTCCCAGCCAACATTTTCTATCGCGGATGTGCCCATAAAGTTACTTCAAGAAGTTGAATTTCATCGTGGAAGTTTCATCTTTTTCTCATCTTCCTTCGGGAAAAACTGTTCCCCGTATACGTGACGTCCATACTGTCCTTATGCGACACTTCGGAAGGTAACTTATAAGTGTCGTCGTTATCAAAAAATTCCATTTTACCGGTGCTCGAACCTTGAACCCTACGTATGCTAGGCGAACGCGCTAGCTCTAGGCCAAGGCATTGTCTGATTTTTACATAGAAATTCGACAATATGTATTCAAAACACAAACTACCGGCACTTATGCGACACTGAGTAACTACACAGTAAAAAGAAAAGTCTAAATTTAATACCAATTTGGTGTTTATATATAACAACGCCAAAAAGTATTAAATTAATACCATTTTCCGTTTAATTGAGAGAAATAGTATTATTTTGGTATTATTTTAAGACCATTTGGACTAATTTAATTGCCAAAATTGAGAGAGAGAGAGCGATTTAGTATTATTTTGGTATTATTTTAAAACCATTAGTCCAAATTTAATTTCCAATCTTTTTCAGGGTCTTAAAATAATACTATTTGGTATTAAATTTAAAAAAAGTAGTCTTTCATTTTTTACTGTGTAAGTAACGAAGAAACTCCCAAGTGACGTCAAGAAGTTAGATACGCGATATTTATGTGTCTTGTTGTTGTACAATGCAAAGCACCTGTTAGAAGTGCGCAGACGTTACTTATGCGATATGGAAGAGAAACGCTCTTCAAAATGCTAGCAGGGTTACTAGCAATATAGAAGTATTATATATATGCACATAACTACCTACTGACACATATTTATAAACAATGAATCTACTCTTCGCAGACGTTTACTCAATTATTTTATTTATTAACACTATTCGTTAAGATAACGATCTAGTAAACTAAAAATGGTTTTCCTGTCTATTTGGTTCAATGGTAACTCTTGCATATGGGCTACCAGAGCCCACCTTCCGACGTAAAGTTACTCCGCTCCTGTTGGGTCGCAAGCACATAACTATTGCATATATACCAGCTGAGAATAAGATTATTAGCCCGAAAATAAAGATCCCAGCAACCCATCGTGGCCAGTGTACGCAACTGAATTCCGTCTTGTCGGCCAACGTCAGGCTCTCACCTCGCAAACGTGATGGATTATAACAGCGACCATTAGTTTCGAACTTCATCTCCTTCAACCATACTAATGCGCAGTCACACACCAGCGGCACACCATTGAGATCCAGCTGGGTGAGTTGTTTGAAAAATGATGCCAAAGTAGAATTAAATGCACCCACTGAAGTACCACGAAATATAAGCGTCCTTAATTCTGGAAATCGGCGCGCATCAACGCCGAAAGTATTTTCACTAAACTTTCTCAATTGGCGACTATTCTGAAAGCTAACCTTATTTAGTGCAGTCAGCTGCAGGAACGCGCCATTTTCAACGCTTTCTAGATTGGGCATGTCTTCCATATATAAATCCTTTAGCGTAATCGAAATATTTGCTGTGGTAGCTGGAGAAATAATTTGAAATAGATTCTCACTGATATCAAGTTTCTCCAAGCTGGAAGGGAGCTTCGTTGGTATTTTCTTCAGTCTATTGCGTCGTAAATCCAATTCAACGAGTGGAACTTTGTCAGATAACACCAAACCGGATAAACTGCAAGATTGCAAACGTAGCGTACGAAGCTTGGAATTTACACCGAAAATACGATAGAAATCCTGCTCTTGTATACCTTCGGTCTGATTCAGTTGCCAATTCCACGATAGATTCAGCGTGTCCAGCATGACTAATGATCGAAATAATTGAAGCCCCAGTGTATGTAAGCTATTGTGGGACAAATCGAGTATACGCAAATGAGCCAGCTCATCAAAAGCATTCAACTCGATCGACTGTATGCTGTTCCAGCTCATATAGAGCACACGAAGATTTGCGACTTTTACATACTTTTTATTGCTTATCGTAGTTATATTATTGTGCATAATATTTAATTCGCGCAAGCTGTCGCTAGCCAATGTCGGTACGGAATCAATGGAATTCCAAGATAAATCCAAGCTATTCGCGTAGAGGGGCAGCACTTCAGACAAGTCAGTGATCTTTAGATTTTTGTAGCTGCAATCTATGTTAATGGCCCGTATTCCCCATGGTGGCGCATTTTCATTACGACATTCGCAAGATTTTCGTGTATTTTTATTCATTTCCGGATAGCAAAATCGGTCCAATTCATTCTCATCGATAATCTCCGCTGTTGCACAGAGAAAAACTGCTAATTTTGATACCAGAAACCAAAATGGCCGGTGAATCATTATATATATATATATATATATATATAGAAACGAGTAGAGGCGTAGGTATTTATCAAAGTTTTATGTACAGAACGCGTCTATGACCAATTCGAACTAAGGGAAGTAAATTTGTTGGATCTCATTGCATCCGGAATCGCTTTGCTTTTATTTCCCAGTATTTTAAAAGATAAGATAAGTTGTTTTTGCCAGCTAGAAACCTTTCAGCCCGCTGTAAAGGGAATATCTGTTTATGCGTGCTTACAGGTGAGTTGCAGCAAGCTTTTATTTCCAGTGAGATAAGATATGACCGGTATTTTAAATATTTGTTTGTTTATATTACCCTACCTAGTCATCAAATAAAAAAAATCTACATATACATATATTAATACTGCCAGCCTTAGCAAAAGAGCAGTAAGTTATAAAAATTTATATTAGACAAAATTGAAGTTTAAGTTTGGATGTTTTCCCTAGTTATTTTGCTGCTTGACAGAAATTAATGAATATTGGGCTATTAAAAGACGGGGAACAATTTGCACTTGACTCTGGGGCCTCAAATAATCAATGAACTGCTTTTCTGTTTTATAAATCCAAAAGCAGTAAAATTAGCGGTACTGCTTTTTTGGTTTGTAAAACGAAGTTAATGTAAAACTCTTTATGTTTTGGAGAGATACTGCCTTTCTGCTTCGTAAATCCAAAAAAAATAAAAGGACGTGTGGCACTCGGGGACTGCCGCGGTAAAGCTATTGCATATTATAAACTTATGCCAGGCCCGTACGCAGCGGTGGGGGTTTTGAAAGAAAGAAAACACATTTTTTACGTTTATAGGACATGATATGACATCACATGATATGACATCATATGATATGACATCATATCATCTCACATCATATGATATGACATCATATGATCTGACATCATATGATATGACATCACATTATATGACGTCATATGATATAACATCATATGATATGACATCATATGATCTGACATCATATATTATGACATCATATGATCTGACATCATATGATTTGACATCATATGATATTACATCATATGATATGACATCATATGATATGACATCACATGATATGACATCATATGATATAACATCACGTGACATGACATTATATGATATGACATCACATGATATGACATCATATGACATGACATCATATGATATGACATCACATGATATGACATCATATGACATGACATCATATGATATGAAATCACATGATATGACATCACATAATATGACATCACATGATATGACATCATATGATATGATATCATATGACATGACATCATAGGATATGACATCACATGATATGACATCATATGATATGACATCACATGATATAACATCATATGATATGACATCATATGACATGACATCATATGATATGACGTCACATGATATGACATCATATGATCTGACATCATACGATATGACATCACATGATATGACATCATATGATATGACATAATATGTTCTGACATCATATGATATGACATCACATGATATGACATCATATGATATAACATCACGTGATATGACATCATATGATCTGACATCATGTGATATGACATCATATGATATGACATCATATGATCCGACATCATATGATGTGACATCATATGATGTGACATCACATGATATGACATCACATGATATGACATCATATGATATGACATCACATGATATGACATCACATGATATGACATCATATGATATGACATCACATGATATGACATCATATGATATGACATAATATGTTCTGACATCATATGATATGACATCACATGATATGACATCATATGATATAACATCACGTGATATGACATCATATGATCTGACATCATATGACATGACATCATATGATATGACATCACATGATATGACATCATATGATATAACATCACGTGACATGACATCTTATGATATGACATCACATGATATGACATCATATGACATGACATCATATGATATGACATCATATGATATGACATAATATGATCTGACATCATATGATATGACATCATATGATCCGACATCATATGATGTGACATCACATGATATGACATCACATGATATGACATCATATGATATGACATCACATGATATGACATCATATGATATGACATAATATGTTTTGACATCATATGATATGACATCACATGATATGACATCATATGATATAACATCACGTGATATGACATCATATGATCTGACATCATGTGATATGACATCATATGATATGACATCATATGATATGACATCATGTGATATGACATCATATGACATGACATCATATGACATGACATCATAGGATATGACATCAGATGATATGACATCACATGATATGACATCAGATGATATGACATCACATGATATGACATCATATGATATGACATCACATGATATGACATCATATGATATGACATCACATGATATGACATCATATGATATGACATCATGTGATATGACATCACATGATATGACATCATATGATATGACATAATATGATCTGACATCTTATGATATGACATCATATGATCCGACATCATATGATATGACGTCACATGATATGACATCATATGATATAACATCATATGATATGACATCACATCATATGATATGACATCATATGATATAACATCATATGATATGACATCATATGATATAACATCATATGATAACATCAATAGCTAATAATAATAATAAGTAATAGCTCAAACAGAATCAGTCCGCCAATACGTCAGTTGCGTGACGTATGTACGTCAATTTTAGAGCAAATTCTACTTTGACGTATCCGTCGTATCTGGCGTTACGCATACAAACACCCGCAGTCTACTTTGCTGTCAGTTATTTC
Source organism: Campiglossa producta (assembly GCA_964058755.1). Lineage (NCBI taxonomy): Eukaryota > Metazoa > Arthropoda > Insecta > Diptera > Tephritidae > Campiglossa > Campiglossa producta. Next base: position 80,804,902 of record CAXKVI010000004.1, read on the forward strand.
GACGTACTGACGGACTGATTCTGCTCAACGCTTAACTCCCCGCTAAGTACATACTTGGTACTTACAATTTTGAAGCTCAATGCAAGGCAGATTTATATAATGAATTCGCCTTGAGCTCAATGGTAGCTCTATAAAACCGATATTTGATTTCGCTTACACCACTAATTTTTCGAAAATCGATAGTTGTCAAAGTGAATTTAAGGTGAAAATAGTGTGACGAATCCGATCACTGTACGTCAAATAAAACTCTCGGATTCCGCTTAATAAGTAGTACGCTTTATTCACTATTAAAGACCGTAGTACAATATCGCGGGTTAATTCACTGTTCAGTACTTCACTGTACAACACTTGAAAATAAACTGATTGATGTGCGTTGTCTTTGCGCCTTTATATACCCTAGCGGACTGCAGCTTCATAACCTAGAAATGTCTACACATTTCTGGGTTATTCGTGCAACAGTGTTCTCGAAACGTTTATCTATCGGCATCTCCTCTTTGTGTCACATTCGCAAATATGCCAGCTGCCTCTCTCGCTCTCGCGTCATGTATCTAAACAGCTGTAGTCATTGTGTATCAATAACAAGTGTGAACTCTTCTTTTGACAACACACATTAAAATGTCGGTTTGTTTACATCCTGCACATATTAAAATGTCGCCAGCACCGAATAACAGAAAAGCAATGGCGTTGTTTAACATCCTGCATACATCAACATGGCGGTCAGTGGCGTGCCTTCCATATAAGCCGAAAAGCCCGGCTTGCCTAGCTAATCCCCTATGAGCTGCAATATGTTTATTTGGGTTCTTAAAAGGATATCCGGTTTTTATTTCCCTGCCTGCCACCTTCTACCTAATAGCTGCTAATAGCATAGAAACATACCTAAAGCTTTTCCTGCCACCTGCCGGCTGATAGCTCATTTACATAAAATTAGTTCAGTGCGTGATGGCCATCTCTTTCTTACTTACTTAAAACAGCCTTAAACCGCAGGCAAGGACGGCCATCTCGCTTTTACTTATTGGCTTTTACGGGGCTTTCAAAACCCGTACGAATCTGCGTGCTGAAGCAATTGTTTTTTTTGAATTTGGAAGTAATTTTATATGAAACTTTGAAGCCAGCTTCTGGCTGGTGTTACCATGATTGTATACCTTAATAATAGTGATAAACAATGGTTACCATACGCTATAAATGCCAAACTTACGATAAAACGAAAATGAAATTTGTTTATGTATGTATCTACAATTTTAACGTGCAAAGCGCTCTACTCAAAAATTATTGGCGCATATTTTAAAGTCGAAAAAAAGAATTCAATAGTGGTAGGTGCTGTAATTTTTTTTATTTGCTAGGCACTATACAATTAAAAAAATATATTTAAGGTTTCTTAGCTTCTGCAATGTACCTAAATGGGTTGGAAAAGCTTAAAAAATCTGCAAACAATAACGTGCCTATTAGCGGAACCTAAAAGTTTAAGTTTTTCCCCGTCTGCAAAAGTCGATAAATATCCTGAACTCTTCTTTGTCTGAAATGTTCTCTGGCAGCAGTATGGGCTTTCGTTGCGGTTATAAAGACTGGGGCTTGCCTCGATTGATATACGTAGGCACGCCACTGATGGCGGTCTCCTATCTTTTACCTAATGGTAGAAAGAGATGGGAAGATGGAAAGAAGTGAGACAAAAAAGGAAATTAAAAACAGGTAACTAAACTCACTTTGAAATTTTCACGCCTATGCCTATGATATCACACTTGCTATTAACCACAATCTCAAACAGGTGTTAAACTCATTTTGGAAGTTTGACGTCTATGCAAAAGAGTTTACACTTTGTATTGATACACAATGGCTGTAGTTGTCGTAGTGACGCTAGTGGTGGAAATACGCTAGTGTTTGGAGATGAGCGATTCTTGAGAACATTCGCCACACTGCCCTCCACCTAAGTCTGATCGACCCGATCAGACACATTTCGCGATCCAAACGTTGCTCGCCTCTCCAGGTGAACCACCGTCATTTTGTTTCATGGTCTTCCAACAGTTTGTATGCGGTAGGCAACATCATTTAGGTATACGCTTTATGACTTTATATGGACCTTCCCAGTTACATTGCAGTTTTGGGGACAAACCTTTCTTTCGTTGTGGGTTGTATAACAGCACTAAATCTCCTTCTTTAAAACCTTCCGAGTTGATTACTTTGTCGTATCTGACCCGTTGTTTCATGTATTGCCAAGCGATATGCCATCAGGAACAAAGAGATGTGCGTGTCCCAATCTTTCTGGAACTTATCCACTACTTTCCTCATGTGCTCTTCCAAGGTTCGATTGAAACGTTCCACCATGCCATCTGACTGAGGATGCAGTTCAGTTGTTCGAGTTTTCCGAATACCTAATATCTTGAACATTTCTTGGAATACAACTGATTCGAAATTCCTGCCCTGGTCAGAATGTAACTCCATGGGTACACCAAACCTCGCTACCAAATTGTTAATGAACACCTCTGTAATGCTTTCTGCCTCTTGATTTGGAAGCGCGTAATTTTCTGACCATTTGCTGAAATAGTTACGGTGACCATCCGTTCTGTTTTTGGCAGAACAGTTTTGTTTTTAAGGAGCTTGTTCTGCGTATTTTTTTTTTTCTAAGGAAAATAACAGAAATGTTCTGTTTTAAGCAAATGTTCTCTTTTTGTGCCGACAACCTTTTTTAACAAATTTAATGAGTGGCTCTTAGTTAGTTTGCTCAATAATTTCAGAATTTTATGAAAAATTTAAAATCTTTCAAAATATTTTAAAAATAATTTAGTTCATGTTTAACGAGGTCAAGTGCTTCAGCGAAATCAAAAATTGAGTACGTTAAAATGCAAAAACGTACCAAATTTGGAAGTTTCGTTGATGAGATGATTACGCCATGAAAAACACTATTTTATTCCAAATATTGAGAGTGTAACCCCAAATAGTTTATAGCCGGGTACCGAAATTTTCACGTGAAGGCAACACCAAGCCTTAAGTAAAAAGAGTTCTGTTTTTTGAAAAAAAAATTATGATCACCGTAGAAATAGTCCATAACAACTAGTATGTATTTGTTTCCGGCAACCAACCCAATAGAATCTCTGCTTGACTTTCTCCAATGTTTTTGTGACTCCGAGATGACCTCCGCTTGGACCATTATGCAGTTCATTCAGAACATCAGAAATTCTCTTCTTTGGGACAACTATCAGCTTGCGATCGCATTGACCATCTTCGCTTTCCCATACTCTATGTAGGCAACCGGATACCAATTTCAGACTGTTCCATTGTGCCCAAAACGACTTGGCAATAGGACTCTCTGCTGACATCTCCCTTCTGGTTGGCCGTTCGTTTTGCTCGATTTCCCGCATCACGCGTACAAGATCTGGATCCTCTAGCTACTTTCTTTTTTAATCCATGGTCCATTCGTCCGGCGATGTTATCGTCATCAGCCGTACATCTATAACATCTTCCTTGGCCTCTGCTTTCGAACAATGCTTGCATGCCAGGTTACACGGTCGCCGGGACATTGCATCAGCATTACCGTAGCCTAGATACGCACACGCCTCTGTGCAACGAAGAAAGTGCGCACAGTAACGGAAGGAAAGTTTGACGTCGAGAAGCTGCGCATGACACAGACAGCTGATAATTTCACAACTCGACTCTCACACCTGCTAGCAGAGGGCAATCCTCGACCTAACGATGTAACCGAACAATGGAAGCATATCTCTCACTCATTGCGTACCGCCGCTGAGGCCACTATAGGGTTCCAGCGAGCCCGCAAGAACAACTGGTACGATGAGGAATGCAAAACTGCCTCGAAAAAAAAGGACGCTGCCTACAAGGAGACGTTGCGAACGGGCGCAACCCGCAGTGTATGGCAACAATATCCTGAGGCAAAGAAGGAAGAGAGACGCCTTTTCAGAAAAAAGAAAAGTGAGGCCGAAAGGCGTGAGTGTGAGGAGCTTGAGATGCTGGCTGACAGGAATGATGCCCGAAAATTCTATGAAAAGATCCGGCGGATGACGGAAGGTTTTAAGACCGGGGCAAGCTCCTGTAAGGACCATAATGGCGACCTGGTAACCGACGTACAAAGTGTACTTCAATTATGGAGGGAGCACTTCTCCTCACTGCTAAATTGCGAGGGAGACGTCGAACCCGATACCCCAATCCCTGACGATGGAAAAGTCGTCCCACCACCTGACTATGATGAAGTGAGGATAGCTATATCCCGGCTCAAAAACAACAAAGCGCCTGGAAAAGACGGACTACCCGCCGAGCTGTTCAAACGCGGAGGCGAAGAGCTGGTAAAAAGCATGCATCAGCTCTTATGCAGAATATGGTCAGACGAATGCATGCCTCCGGATTGGAATTTAAGTGTGCTTTGCCCAATCCACAAGAAAGGCGATCCCGCTAACCGCACCAACTACCGCGGAATTAGTCTTCTTAATATCGCATATAAGGTTCTTTCTAGCGTGTTGTGTGAAAGGCTGAAGCCCATCGTAGACAAACTGATTGGACCTTATCAGTGTGGCTTTAGACCTGGTAAGTCTACCATCGACCAGATTTTCACGATACGCCAAATCCTGGAGAAGACCCATGATAAGAGAATCGACACTCACCATCTCTTTGTCGATTTTAAAGCCGCTTTTGACAGCGTAAAAAGGAGTTGCCTGTATGCCGCCATGTCTGAATTTGACTTCCCTGCAAAGCTTATACGGCTTTGTCAAATGACGTTGAGCAATACCAACAGCTCCGTCAGAATCGGGAAGGACCTCTCTGAGCCATTTGAAACCAAACGAGGCTTCAGACAGGGCGACTCCCTTTCATGCGATTTCTTCAATCTGATGCTGGAGAAGATAATTCGAGCAGCAGAGCTAAACCGCAATGGTACAATCTTTTACAAGAGCGTGCAATTGCTGGCGTATGCCGATGATATTGATATCATTGGCCTTAACAACCGCACCGTAAGCGCTGCCTTCTCTGGACTGGATAAGGAAGCGAAAAAAGTGGGTCTTGCCGTGAACGAGGACAAGACGAAGTATTTGCTGTCATCAAAGAAAGAATCGGCGCACCTGCGCCTTGGCAGCCATGTCACTGTTGATAGTTACAAATTTGAAACTGTGAGGGACTTCGTCTATTTGGGAACCAGTATCAACACCGAAAATAATATCAGTCTAGAAATCCAGCGGAGAATCACTCTTGCCAACAAGTGCTACTTTGGACTGAGTAGGCAATTGAGAAGTAAAGTCCTCTCTCGAAGAACAAAGATCACGCTCTATAAGTCTCTCATCATACCTGTCCTGATGTATGGCTCAGATTCATGGACAATGTCAAGAGAAGATGAGATGGCCCTTGGAGTATTTGAGAGAAAAGTTCTCCGGAAGATTTATGGTCCTTCCCGTGATGCCAACGGCGAGTATAGAAGGAAATTTAACGATGAGCTGTACGAGCTCTACGCAGATCTGACCATAGTCCAGCGAATTAAAGCCCAAAGACTCCGCTGGCTGGGCCATGTTATGCGAATGGACAAAGAAGCTCCAGCACAGAAGGTTTTCCTATCGTCGCCTGAATTCGGCAGCAGAGGAAGGGGGAGGCCTCGACTGAGATGGAAACAACAGGTGGAGGATGACTTGAACTCCCTTGGGGTTTCCAATTGGCGTCCGTTATCGCTAAAAAGGAATGACTGGCGTGCTTTGATACGAAACGGCCAAAATCGCTTAGGCGGTTAAGCGCCAATAAATGATGATGATGATAGTACGCCACGACCTTCTCCTGCCCATCGACAAACTGTGACAAAACTCCTCCAATCGCATAACCGCTCGCGTCTGTATCCAAAATAAATGTTGAGCCTGGGATTAGATACGCTAACATTGGGGCAGTGCACAGCCGTTCCTTCAAGGTTTGGAAAGCCACTTCATGTTCCTTCTTCCAATCAAATGACATATTCTTCCTGGTCAACTCATGAAGGCTACTGGCTACACTGGCGAAATTCGGTACAAATCGGCGATAATACGTGCACAGTCCAAGGAAACTTCGTAACTCATGTAAATTTTTCGGTCTTGGCCAATCCTTTGCTGCTTCGATCTTCTCTTTAGCAGTGCAAATTCCCGGACCGGCGCCAGCTATCCTTTGGAAAACTTCCTCCAAGTTCTAAAGGTGTTCCTCAAAGCTTTTTCCCAGCACGATGATGTCGTTCAGGTACACCAAACATGTTTTCCAATGCAGTCCTCTCAATACTTGATCCATGAGTCTCTCAAAAGTAGCTGGAGCGTCACATAGTCCAAGGGGCATTACCGTAAATTGCCACAGCCCCTCTCCAACGCTGAAGGGTGTCTTTTCCTTATCCTCATCATTAACCTCCACTTTCCAATAGCCGCTTTTCAAGTCCAGTGTAGAGAACCATTTCGTGCCAGCTGGTGAGTCCAGAGTATCGGCAATTCTGGGTAATGGATAGCTGCCCTTTTTCATTACGTCGTTCAGCTTCCGGTAGTCCACACAGAACCTAATTTTTCCATCCTTTTTCTTTTCTAGCACTACCGATGGCTCCATGGAATAGCTGATGGTTCGATCACACCGCTCTCACTAATTTCCTGTAAAATTTCTCTTACCACTTGGCGTTTGGCCAAGGGAACACTTCGAGGAGCTTGGCGGATTGGCCTCGCATCAACGGTATCTATTTGATGCTTCACAACATTGGTTCTACCTGGCTTGGAACCATCCTTGTCAAATATACTCGAGTAGAAGTTGTTTCGCCTTATTCTGGTGGTATATTTCGAGCTCCTCTGTCCATGCCGTGATATCATCCGAGAGATCGATATTGCTGGTGGAAATATTTTCCTGGAGCTGGTCACAATTTATAACCACCTCTACTTTCTGACATTGTCCTAATATAGCTCTTTTGAAAAGCTTGATCGGCGATCGGATCTCATTTAGTACTCTTACCGGTATACGTCCATCTTGTTTTGCCATAAAAAAAAAGGCGACATAGATGTGGTCCTCATCCAAGAACCCTGGGTCAACAGCTCAAGGATTTGCGGTTTGGGGATTAAGGGTTTTAAGCTAACCCAAGCCAGCGAGGGGGGCAGGGTTAGAGCCTGTATTCTGGTTAAGTCTGAGCTGAATGCTTTTCTCTTGCCCAACTATACCAATGGTGACGTTACAGCTGCCAGTTTAACAGTCGACAGTACCAGTCTGACGATGGCATCGGTATATATGCCCTACGACGCCGAAGAACCTCCGCCACAGAGGGAGGTAAAAGACCTGGTGGCAAATTTTTCCATGGGTCATCTTATTATCGGAACTGACGCCAATGCTCATCACGTCCAGTGGGGAAGCTCCGATATCAATGCTAGAGGAGAGTCGTTGTTTGATTATTTGTTAACAACTAACCTGGTAGTTTGCAATGTGGGTAACGAACCTACGGTTATTACTAAAACCCGTAGGGAGGTCATAGATCTCACTATTTGCAGCGAAGGCGCTTATGAGTGGGTCAGAAAATGGCGCGTTCTCGATGAACACGAACCGTTCAAGGCTGCCGGGCCAGACGGGATTATTCCCGCACAACTCATAAACACGCTGGAGACATCACCCAAATGGCTGGTATTTCTCTATACAGCTTGCCTGGCACGGTAGTGTTTATTCCTAAGGCGGGGAAGGCGTCTCATTACGAGCCCAAGGACTATAGGCCGATCAGTCTCTCATCCTTTGTGCTCAAGACCTTCGAGAGGATAATAAATGACTACCTCTCCTCTACTATTGATAGCAACCTGATCTGTAGCTATCAGCATGCATACACCAAAGGGAAATCTACAGAAACTGCGCTTCACAGCCTAGTTTCTGTTATTGAAAAATCGCTGTATGAAAAGGAGTACTGTCTTGTGGCCTTTTTAGATATTGAAGGAGCCTTCAACAACATAAGCCCTGATGCTATAAACACCGCTTTAACAAGTCTGGGCATAAGCAGGTCTCTTATTGGACTTATTGATCAACTGGTAAGGGGTAGACGAATAGTTTCATCACTGGGCTCGGTTGACTTATCACGCTATGTCACAAGGGGAACGCCTCAGGGTGGTGTTCTCTCCCCGCTTCTATGGAACCTCACTGTCAACTCGATGCTGCGAGACACAAGCTGGGGGGCGGGAAGGTAGTGGCATATGCAGATGACTTAGCTATAGTATACAGGGGCAAATTCCCACAAACCCTGTGCGACTTGATGCAAGTAGCACTGAGAGAGGTTTCCTCATGGTGCTCGCGCTGCGGACTGAGCATCAACCCGGGAAAAGTGGAACTGGTCCTTTTCACCAACCGCTATAAGATACCACCGCTAATACTACCAAAACTGAATAACGTGCACCTGAACTTGGCTGACAAAGCCAAGTTCTTGGGCACAGTTCTGGATAGGAAACTAACCTGGAAGGAGAATGTTGTTCAGCGCCAGAAGAAAGCGTGTATTGCACTCTACACGTGCAAAAGAGCCATTGGAAAGAAATGGGGGCTTAGCCCCAAAATATGCAAATGGATCTACACTGCAATCATTCGACCAATCATGCTCTATGGAGTTGTGGTATGGTGGCCTGCGCTGAGCAAGGCAACAAACCTTAATCTGCTAGGTAAAGTACACAGATCTTGCATGATCTGTATAAGCGGTGCGTTAAGAACAACGCCCAATGAAGCACTCCAGGCCATTCTTGGCATTTTGCCACTCGATCTGGAAGGGCACCGAGTAGCAGCAGCATCGGCTCTGCGTCTAAGGGAAACGTCCGGCTGGGGCGCAAGCACTACTGGACACGCCTGTATTTTGGGATCCTATAGCTTTCTTCCGCTGAGCACAGATCGCTGTGCGACCACAACAGTCGGAGATAGCGGTTTTAAAATCAACATTCCCAGCAGGGAAGAATGGGAGAGCACGGATCGGAGTCCCGTCACTCATGGCGGCACTTCCATTTATACTGATGGCTCGAAGGTAGACGGCAGAGTTGGGGGAGGGGTTTATTCAAAGGATCTGAACCTTGAGCTCTCCTTCAGACTACCTGATCACTGCAGTGTCTTCCAGGCTGAAGTATCAGCAATCATGGACGCCGCGGTTTGGATAGGCCAACACACTACCAGAGAGGACATTTTTATATTCAGCGACAGCCAGGCGGCCATCAAATCCCTTGGCTCTTACTCGTTCAACTCTGAACTGACGCTCAGCTGTCGTCGATCTCTACAAGAGATGGCCCAACAGAATCGCGTTAATCTCACATGGGTCCCGGGGCATAGGGACATTGAGGGAAATTGTAGGGCAGACGAACTTGCGAGGCAGGGCACGACCAAGCAGGTTCTTCGCGATAAAGAGCGCTTAGGTATGCCTTTTGCCACATGCAAGCTTATGCTGAAGGAATACACACTCCGCCAAGCCAACGAAAGATGGCTGCAATCTCCAGGATGCCGGATATCCAAAGAAACCTGGCCGAAATGGGATCATAAAAGATCAAGACAAATTTATGCCCTAAGGAGAAGAGAAATCTCCATATTAATAGGCGTATTAACTGGGCACTTCCTCATTGGTAGGCACGCAGAAAGACTTGGTGTGCCCTACCGACGATGCTGTAGGAGTTGTAAGGATGATGAGGAGGAGGAAACGGTGGAGCACCTCATCTGCAACTGCCCGGCTTTAAGTGGCGCGAGAATGCGCTTTTTAGGAGTTCCCTTCCTGGTCAGCCTACGCCAGGTCACGGAGCTGGACATAAAGGACCTGATGGCCTTCATCAAGTCATCTAAATGGTTCGAGGAGGAGTAACGGTGTCGGTATAGGAGGGTCAGTCCCGGGATTCTGCTATGTGGAGAATTCCGTTAATACCGGGATTTTCCATATGGCAGGGTCCCGGAACTGACTTTCCTAGTGTTGGTGGTATCACAACGGGCCTTTTAATACTGGCCTAGGTGTGCCTCTGCGGCAGCCACTTGAACCTAACCTAACCTATATCTTTGATTTGTTTGCTGCCTCGACAACCCACAATTTGTTTGTCCCATAATCTCCATCAATCCTTGCCCAAACGACTGCCTCCGACTTCGGTGGAATTTGTTGGCTATCTTCCACGAGGACCCGCTTACTGATGTACTTGTTCTCGTAACCAAAATTGAGTGGTACATCCCTGTTCTTATAGCTCATAGTCCTGTTTTGCATGTCGATCTTGATGCCTTGGTTGCTTAAGAAATCCACACCAACTATGATCTCATCAACAATATCTGCCACTATAAAATTATGCAGTACGGTGACATTCCCAATTTCGATTTCACATGTTACTTCTCCTTGGACTTGGGTGTCCCCACCGGTCGCCGTACGCAACTTTGTTCCATGTAATGGCCTCACTTCTTTGTTGACTAAATCAGATCGAATAATGGAATGAGATGCGCCCGTATCAACAGTCAGTAAATGCTCCTTTCTGTCCACGAGTCCTCCAACAGCAACATTACTCGACTTCCTTCCAATCTGTGAGACAGAGATTATGGGGCATCCAATTGCGAGAGCCAGCCTACGCCCCTTGCGGCTGACTCTCTTTAGTTTAACGGTTGGTTGGATTGGGAACTTGCCCATCTCCTTCAGCCTAGCGCTTACGTCCGCTTGCATTACTGGAATTATTGGAGCCAGATCCAGATCCACAATAACGTGCAATATGACCAGATTTTCCGCACTTGAAGCACTTAATAGCCCCTTCATTTTTCTGTTGCTTCCCGTCAGGGGCGCAGCCAGAAGAAAATGTTTGGAGTGGTTTTTAATTTTTTTCTTTTTAATATTTTCCTAGCACAACTATTTACAAAATTATTTTATAGATAATTATACACATATACATTAGACTGGGCCAAAATTTCAAAATTTGTTTTTTTTCCAAAAGTTATGTTGATTTTCTTTTTAAGAAATGTGAAGAAAAATTACTGTAATTTTTTCAGAGTTTTAAATTAAAGTCTAGAGGTCTATCATCGCTAGTTTAGATTTCACAGACTTTACCTCATATTTGGTATAAAAACGACAAACCATTGTTGTAAAACACCATTTACCTGAACATATTTTTGAAGGAAATCGAATTCCCTACAAAATTTGAATTGACCAAAATCTTCTCAGACTAGAAATTTTCTAGTATTCTAGCTTCAAAAATTAGCATGTTTTTCGATTTCCCATTTTTTCTTTCAAAAATTGTCAAAAATGCAAATATTCATGTACAACAAAGATAGGTACAGATTCTTAAAGGAAATTGAGTGGGCTAAAAAAGGTTAAACAACTTTTTTCTGTAAAGTAACTTTTTCAAAACTAATTTAGTATTAAATTAAAAAAAAAAAATCATATTTCCGTCTTTTTTTGGTGTTTTTGATCCAATTTTTACTAAATTTTGTTTATTCATATTCTACATGATTAATTATCATTATATGATCAATATTTTAACAAAAAAAAAATTCTCATTTACGTTCAAACATATTTTTGCTTAATATAGGCTTTCTCTGCGAGGGTGTAGTTCTACAGTCTTCAAATGGCGCAGCAACAAAAAACAAAAAGTTGACGGATCTGTGACCTCAATACTGTTAATTTTTATGTATGAAGTAGCCTAAAGGTGATGGCCCAATGCACGCTTGCTTTGCTGGCTTTGCCTCGAGAAATGTTAAAATTCTTTTGAACTCTACTGAAATATATGAAAGTTGGCCCAGTGGCAGCCTTTCTTTGCTTGCTTGAAACGCTTCAAAGCGTCGAATAGCCCAAATCTCTATTTGACAGCGATTTACACGCTTCGCTGTTTGTCTTGTTGTTGTCTTGTTTGTCTCCTCCTGTATTTTTGACCACTTTTGTAGCTTCTATTGGGCCATAGAAGCTTTAAAAGGAAAGCAAGGTAAGTTTAGGTAAGCAAAGCAAGCGTACATTGGGTCATCACCCTAATGGGTCAGTTACATAAAGCTTTATTTTGACTTTACCTCAAACTTTGACTTTGACAGAAAAGTTCAGTATACGTATTTAAACGAAGCATGGAAAATTGGAGACCTCAAAGTTGAAGCAAGGTTAAAATTTGGCAAACTCTCAAATTTTGCTTGCTTTGCTTGCTTTGACAATCAGATGTTGATGACTTTGCTTTAATTAAAGAATAAAAAGTTGGAGGAAATAATAATTAATTCATTTTTTCTCTATTAAATTAATACTCTGAATGCAAAGAAATAAATAACGAAAACAAATGTATAAAAGAGAAGCGTCAAGGCGTTCATTGTAGCATACCCCTGAAGTTGGACGCAAAGTTTTGAGGTAGCAAATGTCAGGCGAGGTTAACAAAGTTTTATGTATTCGACTTAACAGGTCGCAGTTCTTCACTAACCTTCAGAAAATAATATTGGACTTTCTTGGTTAGGGCCGATCCTCGGGCCCGTTGTTAAATTCTGATATCGAATTCGGATTCAGCATCCAATTTCCTTTAAGAATATGTATTTAGCTTTATTCGATGTTGATTTTTTCCATGGTTCAATTATACCAGGTTAGCTTTTCGATGACAGATTCTGTCAGTTGCAGCCATCTTGCTCCCTGAAAAATTGTCATTCACAGTCTGGGTAGGCTTTTAGCAAAATCATGTAAAAAAGTAGTTAGAAAAGTAGTTTAAAATAACTTTAAAATAGTAGTAGTTAGAAAAAAAATAGTGGTTGGCTTTTGGAAAATTGATGAATTATCATTAATAACTGACTTTAAAGATTTTCCTTCTGTGATTAGAGTATGTTATTTTCATTCTTAATCATCAGCCAAGTGTGCATGAAAGAGTTGGAGGTAAATTTATTGCAACTGGTTAAATTTGGTTAGTAAAATGGTAATACTATCCCTTGGCACACTTTTTCCGATAGTATTTATGACCCGAAAACGTTTCAAGGAACTTTTAGTAAAAATTTAGGTTAAGACTGCTTTACATGAGTCGGTGTCCTATTCGATTTGACGTTCGGTTGTATTCAACCATTAAATACAAGTTGTCGATCGGTCGAATTACTATTAACACGGTGGAACGAAAAAAAATCGACACTTAATTTGAAGCTAGAATACTAGTAAACGGCTAGTTGGAGAAAATTTTAGGCAATGCAGCTTTTGAAGGTAATCCGAGTTCTTACTCTTAATATGAGGTAAAGTCTGTGAAATCTAAACTAAAGATGATAGACCTCTAGAATTTAATGTTAAGATCTGTAATTTTTATCGTAATATTTTTTCACCTTCCTGAAAAATAAAATCAATAAAATTTTTGAAAAAAAACGAACTTTTTTTTGGCCCCGTCGAATGTGTTAGTTTACTTTGCAATTTTTTATTTGCATTACAATTTATATCCCCCTTTTTCGATTTTTCTACTACCATTTCCTTGACGAAAGAAAAAAAATCATTCCTACTTTTTTATTCGCAAACGAAACCCGTACACATTTTCATATTGGGAGTGTCAATAATAAACGTCTCTTCCCTTCTTATAATTGAATAATGGATTTTTTCATGTTTCGCAAATTTTCAAACCAAAATTGGGAGTTCTGAGAAAATGTCAGTCTAGGTAGCTTTTGTGGGGAATTCAATTTCCTACAAAAATATGTTCAGGTAAATGGTGTTTTTCAACAATGATTTGTAACGACAAATACCAAATTGGAGGTTAAGTCTGTAAAATCTAAACTAGTGCTGATAGACCTCTAGACTTTAATATAACGAGATAGCATTTTTCTATAGATCTCAATGAGATAAGAAGAACTGCGTACAAGAAATTTGCTGGACACCCTCAAAATCTTGAGTTAGGGGTCAAAACCGGTTTTTCGTACCTTTGCACACTTATGACCCTGTATCTTAGGTGTATGGATGTAACAGCCATGATATAAATACTACAGGTAAAACCGTTCTCTTTTGATTTTGTTTTTACGTTTTTAAGCAATATAAAATGTGTGAGTATATAAGTCAAATAGAAAAAAATATTCAAAAAATTTAAAATAAGAAAAATTTGGAAAAAATACAAAAATTTTTTCCAATTTACACTGCACGTTTAGGTCGACGCCTGGACACTCTAAATGGCCTGCTAGAGGGCACATTCGCTCCGGTTTTACAGTCCTTATTTTTAAGAATTCTAGCAATAGTTCTAATCGCAAATTGAAGAAAAATGAAAAGGAATTATTTTGATTTGTAATTTATTTGATTGAAAACCCCAAACAGAAAAGTCGTGGCAAAAAATAAATGAGTATGAGAATTGCTTAAAAATGTAATTAGTGTCATTAACGGTTTGCCTGTAGTATTTATATCATGGTAACAGCCATGGATCGCGTCAATATGGATGTAACGTGTGACACCCCTCTTATGCAAACGGCCCAAAAGCTTAGGCCCCTGTTATGGAATTGACGTTTTTCGATTTTCATGCAATCGAAATTTTTGCAAACATGTCATGAAAACTAGTTTTCACATATACAGTTTTATATCTCAGGGGTGGTTTAAACCCCTAAAACCACCCATGGCTGTGCCCCTGCTTCCCGTTCAACGCTTCTAGGATTTTGTCAATTTTCTCGGCCCAGTCTGGCGTCTCTACTTCCACACGGTGGGTTTTTTTTACGTTGGTTTGCTCAAAAGCGAGGCTGTTTCTTGTGTTAGAGCATGTGATACCGTCTCCGCAAATGATCTCTTTGGATTGGCATATGTGGCTCGCTTTGTCTCCACATTACCTATTCCATTTATGAAGCTTTGGATTTTTACCCTTTTGATGTATGCGTCTGCGTTTGCCAAATGGGCTAACCTCCCGATATCCGATGCAAACTCCTGCAATGTCTCATTAGTCTTCTGGAAGCGATTCTGTAGCTCTATTTGATGAATCTGCCTCCCATTGTGTATCAATACCAAGTGTAAACTCTTCTGCATAGACGTCAAAATTCCAAAATGAGTTTAACACCTGTTTGAGATTGTGGTTAATAACAAGTGTGATATCATAGGCATAGGCATGAAAATTTCAAAGTGAGTTTAGTCACCTGTTTTTAATTTCCTTTTTTGTCTCACTTCTTTCCATCTTCCGATCTCTTTCTACCATTAGGTAAAAGATAGGAGACCGCCATGTTGATGTGTGCAGGATGTTAAACAACGCCATTGCTTTTCTGTTATTCGGTGCTGGCGACATTTTAATATGTGCAGGATGTAAACAAACCGACATTTTAATGTGTGTTGTCAAAAGAAGAGTTCACACTTGTTATTGATACACAATGCTGCCTCCTGTGCTCGCTGCCACGGTTGCCGTTTTGGCCGAAATGTACCATTTTTGGTACAAAATTTTTCTCCGGGTAGGCAACTTCCGATTTTGGTACATTTTTGCCTTATCAGCTTTGTTTCTTGAAATCTCCAGCAAAGAACTGTCAGCAGAAGAGAGTCTTGTAAAAAGCTGTCAAAATCTCATTTCTGCTAATTTTTCGTCGAACAGGGTTCAGCAGAAACTTGCAGATAAAACAGCGGTTACGTTTCTGTTTGGCTAACAATTTGAATTTAAATTTTTTTGTTGTTGTTTTGCTATGTCACCGATCAGCTGTTCCTGCCTGCTAGTTTCTGCTGGACGAAAAATCTCAGCAATAACTTGCAGCGAATTGGCGCTCTCTCTCTGAATTAAATGTCAAAAAGCTGCTGAATTTGCTGCTATTTTTTGTTCAAGAAACGCTTTTTCAGGAATAATTATTCATAATTAGCAGGAAAGAAATGAAGCTATATAGGTTAGGTTCAAGTGGCTGCCGCAGAGGCACACTTAGGCCAGTTTTGAAAGGCCCGTTGTGATACCACCAACACAAGGAAAGCCAGTCTCTGAATTAAATGTCAAAAAGCTGCTGAATTTGCTGCTATTTTTTGTTCAAGAAACGCTTTTTCAGGAATAATTATTCATAATTAGCAGGAAAGAAACGAAGCTATTTAGGTTAGGTTCAAGTGGCTGCCGCAGAGGCACACTTAGGCCAGTTTTGAAAGGCCCGTTGTGATACCACCAACACAAGGAAAGTCAGTCCCGGGACCCAGCAATATGGAAAATCCCTGAGTTGTTGGGATTTTCCTAAACCGACACCGTTACTCCTCCTCGAACCACTTAGATGACTTTATGAAGCCCATCAAGTCCTTTATGTCCAGTTCCGCGATCTGGCTTAGGCTATCCAGGAACGGAACTCCCAAAAAGAGCGTTCTCGCGCCGCTTAAAGCCGGACAGTTGCAGATGAGGTGCTCCACTGTTACCTCCTCCTCATCATCTTTGCAACTCCTGCAGCATCGCCGGTAGGGCACACCTAGCCTTTCTGCATGCCTACCAATGAGGCAGTGACCGGTTAATACCCCTATCAATATGCAGATTTCCCTCCTAGTTAGGGCATAAATGCGTCTAGACCTTTTAAGATCCCATTTTGGCCAGGTTTGTTTCGATATCTGACACCCTGGGGATTGCAGCCATCTTTCGTTGGCTTGACGGAGTGTGTGCTCCTTCAGCATTAGTTTGCATGTGGCAAACGGCATACCTAAGCGCTCTTTATCCTGAAGAACCTGCTTGGTCGTGCCCTGCCTGGCAAACTCGTCTGCCTTACAGTTTCCCTCAATGTCCCTATGTCCCGGGACCCATATGAGGTTTACGCGGTTCTGTTGGGCCATCTCCTGAAGAGATCGACGACAGCTGAGCGTCAGTTCAGAGTTGAACGTGTATGAGCCAAGGGATTTGATGGCCGCTTGGCTATCGCTGAAAATAGCGATATCTTCTCCGATAACACGTTTGCTTAACCAGGCCGCGGCGTCCAGGATTGCCGAGACTTCCGCCTGGAAGACGCTACAATGATCAGGTAGTCTGAAGGAGAGCTCAAGGTCCAAATCCCTTAATAGGCGGCCGCCGTGGTGTAGCGGTTAAGTGTTCGGCCTTCTACACCAAGTCGTGGCGGTTCGATGCCCGGCAAAAGTAACATCAAAAATTATTTAGAAAAAGAATTTTTCTAAACGGGGTCGCCCCTCGCCGGTAGTTTGGCAAACTCTCCGGGTGTATTCCTGCCATGAGAAGCTTCTCAGCAAAAATTCATTTGCTTTGCAAGTGCCGATCGGAGTCGGCAAAAAACTGTAGGTCCCGCCAACTTGTAGGAAAAACTCAAAAGCAACCCACCACAAGTTGGAAAGAGAAGCTCGGCAAAAATCTCGTTAGAGGTTATGATAACCTGTGGGTATATCGCCGCCATTAGTTTTTTTTTCTCCGATAACACGTTTGCTTAACCAGGCCGCGGCGTCCAGGATTGCGGAGACTTCCGCCTGGAAGACGCTACAATGATCAGGTAGTCTGAAGGAGAGCTCAACGTCCAAATCCCTTGAATAAACCCCTCCTCCAACTCTGCCGTCCAACTTCGAGCCGTCGGTGTATATGGAAGTGCCACCATTTGTTTCGGGACACCAATCCGTCCTCTCCCAGTCTTCTCTGCTGGGTATGTTTATTTTGAAACAGCTATCCCCGACTGTAGTGGTCGCACAACGATCTGTGCTTAGAGGGAGAAAGCTGTAAGATTCCAGAATACTGGAGTGTCCAATAGTACCCGCAGCCCAACTGGAGGTTTCTCTTAGGCGCAGAGCTGATGCCGCCGCTGACCGAAACCCTTCCAGATCAAGTGGCAAAATGCCCAGAATGACCTGGAGGGCTTCGTTGGGCGTTGTCCTTAGCGCACCGCTTATACAGATCATATTGGATCTATGGACTTTCCGCAACAGATTCAGGTATGTTGCCTTGCTCAGCGCAGGCCACCATACGACGACTCCATACAGCATGATTCGGCGAATGATGGCCGTGTAGATCCAACTGCATACTCTAGGGCTGAGCCCCCATTTTTTGCCAATGGCTCTTTTGCATGTGTAAAGAGCGATGCAAGCTTTCTTCTGGCGCTGAAGAACATTCTCCTTCCAATTCAATTACCTGTCCAGAACTATGCCTAGAAACTTGGCCTTATCCGACAAGCCCAGGCGCGTGCCATCTAGTTCTGGTAGGCTTAGTGGCGGTATTTTGTACCGGTTGGTGAAGAGGACAAGTTCCACTTTCCCTGGGTTGATACTAAGTCCGCAGCGAGAGGACCACCTCGAAACCTCTCGCCGTGCTACTTGCATCAGGTCACACAGAGTTTGTGGGAACTTGCCTCTGAATGCAATAGCTAAATCGTCTGCGTATGCCACTATCTTCCCGCCCCCCCAGCTTGTGTCACGTAGCAACGAGTTGACTTTGAGGTTCCATAAAAGCGGGGAAAGAACACCACCCTGGGGCGTTCCCCTTGTGACATAGCGTGATAACTCAACCGTACCAAGTGAAGAAGCTATTTTCCTTCCTCTTAGAAGTTGGTCAATTAAACCAGTTAGAGGTCTATCTACGCCCAGATTAGTTAGAGCGGAGTTGATCGCCTCCGGGCTTATATTGTTGAAAGCCCCCTCAATGTCTAAGAAGGCCACGAGACAGTAGTCCTTTTCACACAGCGATTTCTCAATGACAGATACTAGGCTGTGCAGAGCAGTTTCTGTTGATTTACTCTTGGTGTATGCATGCTGATAGCTAGAGATAAGGTTGCTATCAATAGTCGTTGAGAGGTAGTCGCTTAGTATCCTCTCAAAGGTTTTGAGTACAAAGGACGAGAGACTGATCGATCTGTAGTCTTTTGGCTCGTAGTGGGATGCCTTCCCAGCCTTAGGGATAAACACTACCGTGGCGCTTCTCCAGGAGCCCGGAATGTGGTTGAGAGCCAGGCAGGCTGTGAAGAGAAATACCAGCCATTTAGCTGATGTCTCCAACGTGTTTATAAGTTGCGCGGGAATAATCCCGTCCGGCTCGGCAGCCTTATACGGTTCAAAGCTCTTAACTGCCCACCTTACCCTTTCCTCAGTGATGGGTATATTTACTGCCAGGTTTGTTGCAGGTGCTAGTGGTGCGTCATGCAGATTCCCCGGAAAATGTGTATTCAAGAGCAGCTCAAGGGTTTCCTCTTCCGTGCTGGTCCAGGATCCGTCAGGTTTTCGCAAATAGCTGATGGCTGTTTGACTTTTCGAGAGGACTCGTCTAAGTCTCGCTGTGTCGTCGACCTTTTCGACACCACTGCAGAAATTTCTCCACGAGATCCTCTTCGCCTGTCTCAGAGCTTTTTTGTAGGCCCTTAGTTTAGCTTTGCCAGTGAGGCTCAGAGCCGAGGCTCTTGGCCTTGTTAAATTGTTTCCGGCATGATTTGCTGAGCGAGCCCAAATCGTAGGACCACCAATGTGGCCTGTGTTTACCGCGTGGTTTTGGCACTGGACAAGCCTGTCCTAGAGCATTTGAGAGCGCCGATGTAAATGTAGTAACAAGATCCTCCAGCTCCTCTACTGATGAGAGAGCTTGTGAGGGCAGTACTGGTACTGGAGGGCAGTACTGGTAATGGTGTTACGTGGATTGCGCTTCATGATTGGTTGTTCTACAATAAAGTCTAAAACCATTTCTATGTAACGGTGGTCGGAGAATGAATGTTCTTCCAGAAACCGCCATTTTCTGACCCACTCATAAGCGCCTTCACTACAGATAGTGAGGTCTATGACCTCCCTGCGGGTCTTAGTGATAAAAGTAGGCTCATTACCCACGTTGCAAATCACCAGGTTGGTTGTTAAGAGGTAATCAAACAGAGACTCGCCCCTGGCATTGATGTCGGAGCTCCCCCATTGGACATGGTGAGCATTAGCGTCCGCTCCAATAATAAGATTACCCGTGCAGAAATTTGACACCAGGTCTTTCACCTCCGTTTGTGGTAGGGGTTCTTCGGCGTCGTAGGACATATAGACCGACGCCACCGTGAGGCGGGTGCTGTCGACCGTTTGACTGATAGCGGTAATATCACCATTGGAGTAGTTAGGTAGGAGAAAGGAGTTCAACTCAGACTTGACCGAAATACACGTTCTGACTTTGCTCTCCTCACTGGCTCGAATGAGCTTGAAGCCCTTAGTCCCCAATCCGCAGATTGTCCAGGGTTCTTGGATGAGGACCACATCCACGTCGCCTTTAGAAAGACGACTAATTAAAGCAGCCGAAGCCACTTTAGATTTGTGCAGATTAATCTGACGCACCACCAACATGAGAGCGCACAGACTTCCCTGCCGTCCCCATATCGTCGAGGTTTGCCCCATCCCGGAGGTTGCCTATCAACGACGAGTTGTTCTGATTAACTGCCCGATATGGCGTTGCAGGAGTCTTGCTGTCTGTAGCGTTAGATGTTAATCGCTCAGCGTTGGCTGCTACCACCGTGACGTCGAGGACTTCCTAGCTGCGTTGGCAACCACACTGGTGCTAGCTCCCATCAAGTCAATCTTAGTCGATAGAGGGTTGGTTGACCGACTCGTAGTTGCCATCGCTGTCGATCCCCCCCCCCCCCCCCCCCCTGGATTGTGGAACGGAGGTTGTCCTCCGGCCTTGTTGTTGCTTTCTCGCCTGTTCCTCCATAGCTCTCCTTTGCTGAGGAGTGAAATTTGGCGTTGTTTGTTTTTTAGGTTTATCGTTTTTATTTGGGTTATTTGAGTTCATCTTGTTCGTACGACCCATTGCCGGACAAGCCCAGCTTAGGGTCAAGGGAAGAGTAGGGGAAAATGTGTCGTCCGCCGCGGCAGAGCCCCGTACCGCGGTAAGACCATGCTTACTCTCTGAGGCGACCCGGTATCAGAGAGGCTCCGTTCAAATACAGCCACGATTTGCCTCCCGGCTGCAAACGTCCAATGGGCACGGTTTCGCATAACACCCTGGATTGGGAGGGGGAAGATCTTTGTCGTCGCGCCAGAGAGGCTAGGCTGCTCTCGTGATGAAGTGCCGTACGGAGCTATGATCCCAAGGGCAGCGTAGCCCTGTGGCTATCGACTTAAGCCCTCGTACCGCGGCAAGGTATCCACCCTTCACGAGGGAAAGAAACGAAGCTATTTACTTCAACGCAACTCCAATGACACTGCTAAAAATATCAAACCTGCATTTGAATGTCTGCACATATTATTTAGTCATAATTTTGTGTCTCTTTCACTCTAATGCTTTACTGGCAGTAGAAGTGAAGTGGTACCACTTGTATAAACTTATACGTAGGAGCATGATATAAAAAAATAGAGGTATTTTCACTTTGACATAAACTGTGTTAGTTGTCATTCGCATATTTCGCCAGTTGATCACAGAGCGCTGCCACCTCAACAAATAATTTTTTTGGTAATTTTTTTTTTAATTTTGGGCATTTCTTATATAGGAAAAAAACATGGTTTGTAAAGTAAAAATACTTACAAAATAGGATCCATAAAGCTGCTTTAAAATTTGTAAATGGTTCAAAAAATATCTCTGCTTCAAAAATGCTTATTAGAAACCATATTTACCGAAAAATAACGTTTAAAAACCCTTTTACGTCGTACTAATGCGACAAAACCTTTCGATTTAAGTGTTGAGAGATTAAGGACCATTTTCGAAATGCCGGTTAATGCTAATTGCGTTTAATTTGACAGTAACCGTAAAAAATATGTCAATTAAATCCCAGTTTGCGTTAAGCGTAGATTGTGAAATCGGCCCTATGGATTAATTCTTACACCTGCAAACAAAAAAAGTTCGGTTATAACTTACCATCAGCAAAAGCGCCAAATAACAACACTTAAAATACATTTTTTATGTTGTAATTTTTTTAAAATTTTTTTTTAGATGCATTTTCATTTTTCTTTTCATTATATTTCCTATTCAAAAATTAGTGAAAATCCCGAGCTTTGAGGTGTCTGGCTGAAGTTTTTGCCATGGGACGAAGTCTAGAAATGATTGAAATTACTTGAGCGTAGTGTCCTACGAAAAGATCCGTCATTTAAAAACATTAAAAGTGGGACAAACAAGAGAAAGCAAATTAATAGGAAACTAAAAGTTCCCGAACCTTGAGGCGTCTGGCTGAAGTTTTTGCATGGGATGATGTCTAGAAATGCTTGATTCTTCTTAAGGATAGCATTTTACGACACATGTGTGAAGATCTGCTATATAAAAGTAGCCAAAGTTTGTCAAACCCGCTTAAACATATGAAAGCGCAGTGAAAAGTAGTGAAATTTCCCGAGTTTTGAGGTGTCTGGCTGAAGTATTTGCCATGGGACGAAGTCCAAAAATGCCTGATACTACTTGAGGGTAGTATTCTACAAAAAATTGGAAAATATTGGGTAGTTAAAAGCAACCAAAGGGACCCAAATACGTCAAATTGGTAAAACAGAATAAATTTCCATAGGAAAATCCGCGAACTGTGGGTGTCTGGCTGGAGCCTTGTCACTGGTACGGGTCTAACAACACTTGATACTGACGCGGGGTGGTAATCTACGTCAAATATGTGAAAATCATCCATGATAAAATAAGTGAAGTTAGCGTCATTTTTTGGCGACTTGACCCCCGATTCCTAGGCCCTTCTCATAGGTACAGCTTACATTCTTTCTAGATTCGGGGAAGACTATCGATCGGTATTGGTTTCATCCATTATAAAGTAAGTGACGCTTTTAGGCTCTGGGATCTCGCTCTAAACCTTGAAATTTTGCAGCTTCTAAATATGCAGCTCATCTATGTATGAAAATAAATAAATGCGTTATTAGTATCTGTGCCAAAATGCAAAAACTAGACTTGCATTTTACTTACCTTCGCTTTATTTTAGAAAAATATTTTTTCTAGAGACACACTACATTGTGAAATTTAATAAATTATTTCAATAAACTTAAAAATTTTTTCCGTTTGAAGTTAAATCGGTTCTTTTTTGGTATGAAAATACGGTAGCTCATTTTCAAAAGGAAACGTCACTAACACGGTTTATGTCAAATGAGGGCAATGGCGACCAAGAAGAAGAAGTAGAACTACCTCTATATTCTTCTACCATGCGTAGGAGTCTTTCTCTGCCATACGTCGCTTTGATATTTTTGAAAAAGTTGTAAAGAGGTACAGTACTATCTCGATAATCCGGACACCCTTAATGTTAGGGGTCGTCCGGATTATGGGGGTGCCCGGATTATAGATGATTTTTTTTTCTACTAAAATTCGTTGTTTTTTTGAAATGAACATAACGCAATTCAGATATATGTATGTACATAAATAGTTTTATTAAACACAGTACAATCATACATATATACTTACATATGTAACAATACGTACATCTGTACATAATCAAACATTTTTTTTATTTATGTACTATTTCAAAAAAATTATTAATTTTCGTCTGCTGCGAGTTCGCCAGCAATGTTTTATCTGCAGTTTCTTTAAATCGTCTTAAAACTAAAATATCCATAGCCGAAGCGTCAATTTGTTCTGCCCATTGTATAGCCTTGGAAAAAATATTTTTTGCTTCACCGCTACTTATAGTATTTACCGCTTCAACTATGGTGCAATCAGAATCAGCTTCTTCTATATTATTATTCCGTATACATATGTACATATGTACATATATTGTTGTTAAAGTACCGATATTTTACGAAAAACTCACAAAGCAAACTAAAAATTAAAATACATATGTATGTACATATGTATTGCGAAGCAAATTTGAAAAATGTCCGGATTATAGAGTAAGAAATGTTAAACTGTCCGAATTATAGCGTTGTCCGGATTATAGATGTGACCGGACTACCGCGTGTCCGGATTATCGAGATAGTACTGTACCACTATTTGTTTGTGATGACAAATAGCACCAGCAAGTAGAGCTAAGGAAATTGCATAAAATTATTATCATATTTGTCTTATTCTGAAGCGGAAAAATAAATATGGATAGGTAAGTTTATAATCGCGAAAATATGCGCAAGCAAATTTAATGTTTAATATGAAATATATTCTAGATTTGTTGGAAGGGAAGACAAAATATCTACAACTGATGCAGACAAAGAAGAGGCAGGCGATGATAGCTCGAGCGATGCTAGGTAATTTGTGTAAAAAGACAAAAGTGGTTATAATTAAAGTGACATTTTTTAGTGTTGGTGTGGAGAAAAGAAAATTTCGCCAGGCGTGGTCAGAAATGTTTTCATGGCTTTCAAAGTCGAATGGATGTGCCTTTTGTTGCGTGTGCCAAAAATATATTGCAAACAATTTATCGCATCTAAAACGTCATGGAAGTAATAAGGTACATACTACGAACGCTAAAAAAAAAGGAACCAGTTAAAATTAGATGAGTTTATGAACCAAAAAAGTCAAACTTTGTTGGAACAGGTGCGACAGGCTGAGCTCACACTTGAATGTTTTGCATTATGCATAATTTGCCATTTAGACTGCTCGACTTTTTACCAAATCTTTTGTCCACTTGGTGTTCCGATAGCGCTATAGCCAAATCATTAAAGTGTCGCAGAACAAAATCAACATCTTTAGCTGAAGTATTGGGCAATGAAGCAAAAGATAAAATTGTGAGCATGTTACAAAAAAATAAGTTTTCTTTAATTAGAGACGAAACAACTGACTTTACTTGTCGCAAAGCTTCAGTGTTGGTGGCGCGATATTTTGATTCATCTGCGCGAAAAATTAAAGATTGTTTCCTGCAGTTGATTGAATTAGATGAATCAAACTCGAATATATTTACCAAACTGTCAAGTCATTTTTTGTAAATCACAGCATTCCTATTAAGAACTTGACCGGCCTGGCCACGGATGGTGCCAGCACCATGGCGGGCCATTTGAACGGCTTGCATGTAAAACTTAGCTTGCTTTAGAAGGCGTTATAACTCGTATTGTCGAGCAGTGGGAACCGTTGCATCTGTATTTTCTAGCTTGCTCCTTTGAAGTAATTGATGTAAAACCACGAGAATTAGCCGATTCATTAGGCAACCCTAAAATTAAAACGTATATGTTATTTTTAAATTATATTCTTAAAATTATAAATAACTTGAATAAGGAGTTTCAAACAGAATATGTTCGACTTCCGTACTTGTACCAGCAAATGGAAACACATTTAAAATTAATTATGAGCAATTACATGTCTATTGAACATATTAAACGTGCTCAAAGTATACAGCCAATTGATTTAGAAAATGTCGAAAAATTTGGCAAGTATTTGTGCTATTTTTATTGGATCAAAAGTAGAAAAATGTATTAAATCGGAATTGCATTGTGACGAACAGCGAGAATCAGTTAAATTAAACATTCGAAACTTCTATATTGAATTTTTGAAACATATATTAATGAGATTTGATCGCCTCAGGAAAGACATCGAGGGCTTGAGTGTTTTAATTCCTGATAATATATGCTCCGAATGAAACAACTGACACATTTAACTATCTGGTGTAAAAGTAGGTCGCCTCCCAGTTGGTGCACCCTGGGTAACGCTAAATGACCTACATAGCCTGCACGGCTAGTTTAGTTTCTTGTATTGCCGGATCTACGAGAACGGTACCAGTACTTGTGCTGTACCCATCGTGCCGAAACGACCCGGGCCGTTTTCTTATATCGACCCGGCCAAGAGCAATACACTCGAGGTGACCCTGTCTGACATTTAGGCAGGGCTACACCTCGTTACAACAACAACAACATCTGGTGAATGAGTTTGATCATTTGTTAAAGTGTGATGCTGATAAGATTATGACCCTATGGCGTTTGCTGAAACTAAGATGTGGCGATTTCAAAAACTATTCCAATATTGAAATCTTTTGGGAAAATGGGTTAGAAGAGTATGCCTTTAACGAGTTAACACAATTTTTGTTTGATTTGCTAAGCCTTCCCAATAGCTCTGCAGCTGCCGAACGAAAAATTTGTGAATTGAGTCTGATAAAGACAAAATTGCGAAACAAAATTATATTTAAAACTCTTGTTGTTGTTGTTGTTGTTGTTGTTGTTGTTGTTGTTGTTGTTGTTGTTGTTGGTGTTGTTGTTGTTGTTGTTAACAATGCATTGCCCTGTCTAGAGTGTATGATCATTCCGAAGATCTTCATCAAGCTCTTCTAAGGGGAGTCCAAGGAAACGTGCAGTTCCAACAGGGTTTGTCCAGAGGGACAGAGGGGTTAGAAGAGTGGGTTCAAATGAACAATTGAAGAGATGTAGAGTATCATGGGGGGTCCTACCACATGCAGGGCATGTGTTTGAGATTGTGTCATTAAGTCTGGACAAGTAGGAGTTTAACCTTACACTATATCCAGACCTAAGCTGTGCCAGGGTAACTCTTGTCTCCCTTGGTAAGGTGCGTTCTTCTTCAGCAATATCCGGTGGCGGACTGTTCAGAACGGGGTTCACAGGTAGAGATCCGACAAAGGTATCTACCGACTCGGTGTGGATGTCGGTTAGAGCCCGCTTATGATTCTGCAGATCAAACGGCAAAGTAATATGATGCCGGATCTCATCATAATGTTTACGGAGATGTTTCCTTATGTCTCTCGGGGGCGGATCTATGTCCAAAAGATGACGGTTTCAATGTGCTGGCTTGTGGCAGTTCAGAAGGAATTGCTTGCTCAGCATTTCCGCATGCTCTTTTACATTGAGCAGTTTTGCCTCCTGATGGAGGTGAGACTCGGAAGACATGAGGAGACATCCCGTAGCAGTTCTGATGGCAGTATTTTGGCAGACTTGTAACTTCGTCCAGTTGGTGTTATGTACATTAGGCGACCATATGGGTGCAGCATAGTCAAAGACTGGTCGGCCAATGGCCTTATATGTAGTCAACAACGTTTCTTTGTCTTTTCCCCAAGTACTGCCGGCAAGTGACTTGAGGATCTTGTTGCGACCACGTACCTTTGAGACCATTGCAGACACATGACCAGCAAATGAGAAAGTATTATCCAATGTCATCCCTAATAACTTTGGGTGGCTGACAGTTGGTAGCTTAGTGCCGTCAACGAAAATGTCTAATTCATTTCTCACCTGGTGCGTCCACGTCGTAAAAAGCGTCGCCGTTGATTTAGTCGGAGATATCGTCAGATCTCGCTCTGTGAAAAACCTGGAAAGGTCGCAGAGGTAACCGTTGATTTTATTACAGAGTTCATCAGTATAGGGGCCCTTCCCCGTCGCCATTATTGTACAGTCGTCAGCATAAGAAACGACGGAGACACCCTCTGGTGGTGGGGGCATCTTCGATAGATAGAAATTAAACAGTGTCGGGGATAGGACACCACCCTGTGGCACCCCCTGTCTAATTCGTCTTGGTTTTGATGTTGCGTTTCTAAAGTTGACCGACGCCTGCCGCCCATTCAAGTAATTAGCGGTCCATCTCTTTAACCCATCAGGTATTTGTGTTTCTAATAGATCTTGTATGAGAGTGGCATGGTTGACTGTGTCAAAAGCTTTCGACAAGTCAAGTGCCACTAACACAGTCCTGTGATTTGGTTGGTTTTGATTTAGACCGCTATTTATTTGCGTTGTAATGGCATTGAGTGCGGTGGTGGTGCTGTGCAGCTTACGGAAGCCATGTTGATGATTAGCCAGGTGCAGATTTGCGGTGTAATACGGGAGCAAAATGGACTCTAGCGTCTTCACTACCGGCGACAAAAGTGATATAGGGCGATATGAATCGCCTATGTTTGCCGGCTTTCTAGGTTTTAATAATGGAACCACTCTCGCCTTTTTCCATATTTCAGGAATGACGAAAGTGTTCAGTGAAAGATTGAATAGAGCCGCTAAGTATTTGTGTCCCTCCTGGCCTAGATGTTTCAGCATCTTCATGGCAATACCGTCGGGGCCGATGGATTTTGAGGGCTTAGCCTGTCTGATGGCTTCCTTGACCTCTGAGGCAGTGATGACAATGGGCGTGTTTTGGTTTTTGTATTTACGTGGCATTGGCCTAAGCAGTTATTGCATTTGACCGATGACGCGAGCGTGTATAATCTTTGCCGACAAACAGTACACGTCGAGACAGGTGCAAGAAGATGTTGATCCTGACTCACGTGTAAACGGGAGGGGGGGTGTAACGAAACAGACAGAGACTGATGCTCGGAGTTGCTCATGTCTAAACTGCTCCGGTGGGAGCAAGAATGTTGAGCTGCTGCGCGTGATGTTGACGCCATAAGGCACGAGCAACAGTCTGGAATTTGTGTGGCGGGTATAGCAGAAATGCTGCTAGTCGTTAAGACATTATTATTATTATTATTAGTATTGCTACTAGAAGGTGGCGGTAGGGGTGCGCTTGAACGGCGCTTACCGCGGGACGCCCGACGGCGCAAACAGCAAGGGGCCACGAAAGTACTAAAGAAAGTACGGGGTCTGTGGATGTTAAGGTTAAGCCCTGAACATCCAGATTTATGGAGCCATCTCTTACACGAGAAGCATTGCACAGAATGCGACCGTTTAATATATATTTTTTTGCAACAGACACTGCATATCCATTCTTTTGGTCCGGGGTTCGGCTCAACGCCCGCCCGTAACAAAAGAATATCTTGCAGCCCTGCTGCAAGGGGGGAGGATGATAGTTTCGGAATGGGACAAAACATACTAAACAGGGTTACATTGAAAGTGACAGTCCTTGGCCGAGGTAAAACCCCGGGTGGTTCCACTGCGCAGAGATCCATGGCGATGTCCTGGGTTTTCTGCTCTGAGAAGTGACTGTACATAGGGAACCATTTAAAACTCTTAATAATGTTATGCTAGCCAAAGAGCTTTCCGTAGGACATAGTGACGTTTGGACGGAAAGTAAAATTTTTATACCCAGCGTACTACTACTAGTACAAGGTAGTTTGTAACGGCACAAAATAATCGAGATAGATATAGAGTTCCATATATGAAAGTTCTTAGGCTTAAAAGAGGAGTTCAATAACCCCTGTCCGTCCGTCTGTGTACACGATAACTTGAGTAAAAATTGAGATATTTGCATGAAATTTTGTATACAGGTTACTTTCTGGCCAAGGTAGGTTGCTATTGAAAATTGGCGAAATCGGATGATAAACACGCCCCCTTTTTCGATATCGAAAATTTCGAAAATCACACAAATTGACATATCTCGGCAGCTGAAAGGGCTAAAATGATATAACTTTATAGGTAAATCCCCCTGGTCATTCTCTTATAATTTTTCCATAAATTTTTTGGAGTTGTCGTGGCACCGGTCGTAACTCTTAAACTGATTACGATAGAGCCATGGAATTTGGCACAAAGCATACTAGTATCGTTGGGAGTATACCTGATGAAATTGGATAAAATCGCCCTCCAACCACGCCCACTTTCGATATCGAAAATTTCGAAAATCACCTCATCATCATCATTTATTGGCGCTTAACCGCCTAACCGATTTTGGCCGTTGCATATCAAAGCACGCCAGGCATTCCTTTTTAGCGATAACTGACGCCAATTGGAAACCCCGAGTGGAGTCCCCTTTGCCTGACAAAAGTCTATTGTCCGTTATCGTCCCATGTCTCTTAACTTGTCCGGTCTGTCATAGTCGCCTCACATTCACGTCCCCTCTAATGCACTAGTGCAACACCCACACCAATTGACCGTTGACTTAGCCAGTCATGGTGTTATTATCTCACCCCATAAAAAAAGGAAAATTAATAACGCGGATGAAATTTCGTTTTAGAATTTCACAAACTTAGATTATTTATTAATATAATATTATAAAGAGAAAGAAAAGAAAAGCAAAAAATAATAAAAGTGGAATTTAACGCCTAAACTTAATTTAAAGAAGTTCAAAAAGGACCAAAAAAATTATAAATAGTCTTACAACTAGTACTTAAATTTATTTACAAGAAGTTTATAACCCTAGATGTCTTCAAAGTAAAAATACAAAAAATTATATATATTCCGGAAGTTAAACTAATCTCTGTTGGGAAAACTTCCGCGACAAAAAAAATATAAAGATAAAAATAGGAATCCATTATAAAATGCAAGAATCCAAAACTCAATAATAACACTTATTTAAGTTAAAAATTAAATGCAAAAAAATAAAAACTAATGAGAAAAATAAAACCGCGCAAAGAATAAAAAGGAATAAAACGCAAGGTAATCCAAAATATGTTAATAAATCCAAAATCCAATCAGAATTTAATTAAACGAAATTTAAAAAAAAATATAAAGAAATTTGCTAAAAGTAAAAACCGTGGCTTATCGGACGACCCTCGTACGCCGATAACTTACTCTACTTCTTTAGCTTTCCAACTTATGAGTTTGGATATATGTACGTAGGTAAATTTTTAATCTTGGTAAATATACCTTAAACTTTAGCACTTACCAATCTTTCCTGTGACAGAGGCGCCTGCGTCGCGGAGAGAGGGTTGCTGAAAAAAAAGATTGATCTACACGCATACATATATACATATAAATTCTCCTATATTGGAAATTCTTCCAATGCCCACTTGTAGGTAGGCAAGGTAACCAACCTTGGGCTGGAATTTATTCGGACGCGCGGCTGCCGTCCGAATCAAAGCCAAATAACAGCGGAAAATATTTAATAATATTTAACTTGGTTTGCGAAAGAAAAAAATATAGGAAAATAAAGATGTAAAACACGAAAAAAAGGAACTTGTGGCTCGAACTTAATGATGAGTCTGAACAAAAAGAAATAAAATAAATAAAGTGCTTAACATTGGGTCTTTTGCATGTAAAAGGACGGGAAAGAAACAAGGCTGATGCGGGAGAGGAGTGGTGTGGAAGTGAACAAATGAAAAGATGACAAAGGCAAAACAGGTGTTAAAAGGTTTCTCAGGAAAGGAAGGTGGAAAAATAATGCAAAAGGCTCAATAATATTGGAATTAAAAGTGCACAGAAAATGAAAGTTGGATTAAGCGTTTAAAAACAAGGAAATGAGAATGAAAAGGTTTTATTAAATAAAAAAATAAAAAAATTCAGCTAACTAAGACGTAGAGAAAATAGTAAAAACAACTAGTATTGAAGTTTTGCTTGCGGTAAAAAGTGAAGATGCTGGATGGGAGGGGAGAAAGTGATCCAAGGAAGGGGTGTAGGGAAGAGCAAAAAAACTATATTGGAGGAAAAGGAAGGTGGGAAAGGTGTATGCAAACGTTTCAATAACTAGAAAAATGAAATCAACTTAAAGAAAAATTAAATCAAAAAAGTCAAATAAGATTAAATATTGACAAGGAACCAAAAGCGGGTCAGGGCAATAAACTGTTAAATAAAAGAATTTTTAACCAAAAAAAAAAATATAAAACAATAAGCATGGGAGTATGTATTCCGGCAAAAGGAGGAGCAAAAAAAAGATAAGAATATTGAGTTTTGGGTAATTATACAGGAAGAAGAAACTAGGCAAGAAAGATAACAAAAAAAGTGCGGAGTTGGAGATAACTAAGTAAAAGGAAAACTGAATAACTAAAGGGAAAGCTAACTTAATAACGAGGCCAACGACTTGGTCTGAAATAAATTAATATTAGGGTGGATCGATAAAAAAAATAAATAATGTAATAATGATCAAATGAACTGGAAAAAGAATTTTGGCTAGTTGTATGTACAACGAGAAAAAAAGGATTAAAAGTTAAATAAAATAACTTAATTTAAATATTACAAAAACGAAATAGATGTCTCATGTTGAACCACCATTGTAATTAGGTAACGATAGAAAGAAAAACTGATTTAAACAAAAACGGCAAAAAGTAGTCTACGATTAATATGAGGGTGGCAAAAGAATTATGCGCAAAAAATTAATTGGTAATTTAACTTGAAAAAAGGTCTAGGAACAAAAATAAAAAAATGCAACTGAAATTATTTAATTTAACTATCTGATAAAAAAGTATGTGTGACGGCAGCTTGTCTCTCCTCCCTCTGCTCTCTTCTTCCGCACCGGACCCTTTTGGCGTCGACCTTTTTCCTTCTCCTTTTGATGCTATGCTACCCCTTTGTATGCTAATGCACGGCGGCTGGATCAGGGACGAGGTGTGTCAAACTACCTCCGACGTGTCGTCCGGCGACGTATATATGTATGCACACTCCCTTCACCCGATCAACGCATAGGAGTATATAAGTATGTTTGAGTATTCCCTTTGTATGTGTTATGTTGTTGTCTTCCCCACTCTCTTTGGCTTTGTATAGCTCAGCCTATGGTTGCCGGTTTGAGGCCGTTGCTTCTGCCTGCCTAGCAGTTTCCTATTGGGACAAGAGAAAGGACTTTAGGGTCTAGATACAGGAGGGAAAGCAAGAACAACCCGGGGGTGAGTATGTGAACGTGTCTTTTAAAAGTTACTGCTTTGCATGTGTTCTATCAACGACATAGATACACCGTATTTAAATTCAACTTGTTAGGCATTTACTTTCTAATTTTGTAGTTACTATATGTATATTTAATTTTAAAGTTTGTTCGGATAGGAGAACTTTAATTACTGCACCTTTTTTTTTTTTTCAAAAAAAGGAAAGGAAAGAAAATTTCAGTGGCGGGCTTTATTTATTAATATAAAAAGACCAAAATTATTTATATAATTTTTCTTGGACACGTTCACGATACCTAGTCTAGGGGACTCACCTATAAGATTAGGAGTTGGACTGTATTTATTCTGGTTCCTTCGGTGACCGGTACTTTTGCAGACCGTTATTGCGGTGCTCCAAAAAAAATGTATATATGGGAACTTTTTACGACTTTCTTCACACGCGTATAAAAGAGTTCCGTCTTAGCTAGGCTCAACTTTACATTTGAATCATTGCCTAGTTTCGTTTGGCTATCGTACCTCACAACCAGACAATCTACCGCTTTTCCAATTTCACTCAACCACGAACAGATATACACTTTCACGACACAAAATTTCACCATACTAACAGATACATTCATACATCTAAATACATGTATTTGACTCTCGTCACATCACTAATACATAAACGGGTAACTCGGTTTCTGTTAACTCACAGATACAGCGGTGCTCGGACTTTTGCAATGTTGCATTGACACACAGGCTGTCGCTACAGGCTCGGATGCCGCCGATGTTGCATGCAACATGGAGCGTGTCCGTAAAAAGATTCAAAGCGCAGCCTGTCTTGTTTTGGTTTGGAACGCCCAACGTGTGGCTTCCACCCACGACCTAAAGCCGGGCTATCCCCTTAATTATTCATTCCTCAGTTAAGGTAACGCGTTTTTAGGGGCAGCACCCAGAATTATTCTGGCTAATTTCCACTAAAATCTATATCACAGTTTACTATCTAAAAGACTAGAATAGCATGCAGGTTAAACTTAAAGCTATATCACAGGTAAGTATATAAGCCTAAAGCACAGGTGAGTATCTATATCTATATCACAGTTTAGCAGGTTAATAAAAAGGGTGTCAATAATAAATAAATAAGTCAATCAATGGGCAATTAAATAAATAAATAAATAATTACAAAAAAATTAATTAAATAAAAAAATAAAAAAATAAATAATAAAAAAAGATATATAAATAAATACAATATAATTAAGGGTGTATAAATAAGAGGGTATAAATAATTGTCAACATGTTTATGTACCGTCAAGTCAAGACTTTACGACATAAAACATGCAACATTTCTACAAAAACTACATGCAACATTTCTACAAACTACATGCAACATAGATTTATGCAACAAAAATGTCTTTAGCGTGGTATACGCCGATTTTCTTCCCACTAGTATCGCCGAGTTCGTACATTGAATTTCCAATAGCTTTCAGGACTACACACTTAACTTGCTTTGGGGCAAGCTTAGGGTTGTAGTTTTCAATCTTCGAACTCTGCTTGAAATTTCGGCGGTATACCACTTGTCCGGTTTGAAATTTCACATCTTTGCTTCGCGTATTATAAAACTTTTTGCTCCGCTCATGTGCTAATTTCAGCTCTTTTATAATTGACTCCCTAATACTTTGTAACCTATCAGCTCTAGCATCTATCTCTACATCTGTATCTTTAACTGCCCCCAATTTGCGGCATATTTCGTATGATGCCCCATGTTGCATCATGGGCATGCCAAACGTGGCATAGTATGGGGAGCAGTTAATAGAAGTATGTATCGCGCTGCGAAGGGCAAAAGCCGCATCGCTTACACACTTATCCCAGTTCTTTTGATTGTCCTTGATAAAGGACCTCACGATTTGCAGGACTGAGCGATTAACTCTCTCCGCTGCATTTCCCTGAGGGGAATAAAAAGCGGTTCGAATGTGTTTCGCCCCATATTTCTCTAAAAATTTAGCGAACATGTCGGAGACAAATTGTTTCCCATTATCCGAGTGAATGTACTCCGGAACCCCAAAAATGTGAAATACTTCTTTTTCTAAAAATTTACAAACATCTACAGACGTGGCTTTACGCATAGGTTTTAAAAATACAAATTTCGAAAAATGATCAAGACACACAAACACATAAACATTACCATCACTAGTACGTGGGTATGGACCCATAAAGTCGATAAACAGACGTTGGAAAGGTCTTTCGGTTACGTGTTGCTTTCCCATGGGCGGTTTATGAAACACATTTTGAGTTTTGTTTCCTTTACAAACTTCACATTCTTTAAGGAAGGTTTGTACATCGGTTACCATACCGGGCCAATAGTACTTTTCACGTATGCGGGCTAACGTTTTATGGATGCCCCCGTGTCCGGCCGAAGGTGAGCTGTGGGAGGATTCCACCAACCCTGCGCGTAACTCTGACGGTACCCAGAGTTTCCAGGCTTGGTCCTGCTGAAGCTCGTCCCCCCTGTCAAACTGAGTCCGTTTATATACATAACCGTCCGACACGCATAGTTCTGGAAGTTTGTCCTGGTTTTCTGTCACTGTTTTCCTAAGTTCGTCATACTCTTCCGTTTTAAAGTAGTCCGAGTCTAAGTCAACGTCCATTAGTCTGTCTGATAGCTGCATTTCCTCCATGTGCGCTCGCGACAGCGTATCGGGTACAACAAAGGAGTGCTCCTTTTCTGTGCTCGATTTGAAAGTCGTACGCCTGAAGTTTTAAACTCCACCTCGCGAGTCTTCCAGACAGGTCCTTTTGGTTCATCAACCATTTGAGACTCGCGTGGTCCGTTATGATGGTGAAGGGTAAACCTTCGACGTACGGCCTGAATCTTTTCACACTTATCACCGCAGCGTAGCACTCCAGCTCGGTGATGCTATAGTTACGCTGCGCTTTGTTCAGCCTGGCGGAAATGTAAGCTATCGGTCTTTCGTTGTTCTCGTCGTCTAACTGGAAGAGTACCCCGCCCACTCCGTCGGTTGAAGCATCGCACTGGATATAAAAGCGTCTGTCAAAGTCAGGGTGTACCAGTACGGGAGCGGAAATCAAACTCTCCTTTAGTCGCTCAAACGAACTCCTTGCTTCTTCTGTCATTGTAAACTTTTTAATTTTATCTTTTGTGAGACAGTCGTGCAGCGGCGCTGCAATGGTTGCGTAGTCCTGGATAAACCGACGGTACCAGCCTGACATCCCTAAGAACCGTCGGAGCTGTTTTGGCGTTTTTGGTTCGGGGAAATCCCTCACAGCCGCAACCTTGTTCGCATCGGTTTTGAGACATCCATCGCCTACTACGTAACCTAGGTACCTAACTTCCTTGAAACAAAACTTGCTTTTCTCGACATTAATGGTCAGGTTAGCTTCACGTAAACACTTAGCGACCTTTTCCAACAACACTAAATGAGACGGAAAATCTACATAACACACTAACAAATCGTCTAAATAAACAAAAACACAGTCACGTAAAGAAGCGGGTATAACCTTGTCCATTAATCTACACATTCTTTGTGCTGCATTACACAGCCCAAACGGCATGACTGTGTAATGGTAAAGGGGACGCCCTGGCACTGTAAACGCTGTCTTTTCTCTGGACTTTTTCTCCAGTGGTATTTGCCAAAAGGCATCTTTTAGGTCGATGGCCGAAATGAACCTAGTGTTTTGGAGTCGGCTGAGAATCCCGTCAATGTTCGGAAGGGGATAAGCGTCCTTTATAGTCCGCTCATTCACCTTCCTCGCATCGAGACAGATACGCTTCTTTTCACCCTTTATCACCAGCGATACGGGAGAGCTCCAGCTACTGTTGCTCTCCTCAATCACCCCTAGACCCAGCATGCGGTCTAGCTCTGCGAAAACAAGTTTTTGGATCGCTGGTGATATCGGATAATGTCTCTGCTTCACTGGGAGATTCTCATCCGAGACCTCAATCACGTGTTCTTCCACGTTGGTTTTCCCCAACCCCAAGACAGCAAAAGATGGGTACTGCGCCTTGACCCTTTCTAGTGCAACACTTTGCTCTTTCGTCAGGACATGTTGCACGGCATCAAAAGACAAATCGCCCTCAGCGGGTACAAGCTCTGCAACGGCAGTGTGGGTAGAACGCACCATCGTTCCCCGACTGACAACGTCCAGGTCGAAAGCCTGCCAAAAGTCTACCCCTAAATAAACTTCCTGTTGGAGGCCTGGCACGATCAAGAACTCTAAATTTTTAACTTCTTCTTCCCATAGAACTGGCAGAGTGATAGCACCTACTACAGGCGTTTCACCGCCGTTTGCCGTTCTAATATTTTGGTTAGCCAACTTAATGATGCTATCCTCTCTGCCCTCTATCAAGTTCTCATAGTTTTTCCCTAGACAGTTCGCGCCAGCCCCCGAATCTAACACAGCCAGAACTTCCTTTTCTCCAATTTTCGTTCGCGCAAAGAAACGATTATCTCCCTTCAGGGTCACAATCGTGGACACTATTTTCTGATGAATTCGCTTCATAATTTTCCTCTTCTCTCGCATCTTCTTGATTTTACTATAATTTCTCTTCTTCGTTATTAAAATTTCCTCTGTAAATATTCTATTTCTGGCTTCCTCATATTCTCTCTTCCTCTGGTGTAGACTCTTTGGCACAACCTTCTTCCCTTCTGCTGTATTGTCCCTATCCTTCACACCGCTTTCTCTATGCGTTGTCCCGCTAACTCTCTTTAAAATTGTGACGGCTTGTTGGACTCCGGGAGGTCTTTCGCCTGGCGAGAGCCCCCGGCAATCTCCGCCAGTAGGGAGTTTCCCTTCCCCGGCTTAAACACACAAAAAGACGTATCTTTACCACACGCAAAACAGATCATATTATGAAACGGGGACTTACAATGGTTTTCTTTCTTTAACTCGGACGGATTCTTTCCAAAAAAGTCGACAGGCATCCCACACGCATAACACAACATTAAATGGTAGGGAGACGCACAAAAAGAATTGGTGGTAGGATTGGGGTTGAGATTCAACTTCGGCTGGGCCGAATTCCCTTGAATGGTGGACGTCTGCTGCTGGAACGGCGCCTTCCGCTGGAAATTACCAGTGATCGCGTCTACGGGAGCCTGCTTTACTTCCTCATCCGCAGGTGTCGCTTCGGGATATCCTATCTCGCTAACCGCTTTGGCCCTACTTTTATTCTCCTTCATGAGCCGCTCCGCTCGCCTACACTCGGCCTTTAGCTCAGCCAGCGTGCCGATTTTCGACGCAAACGTCAAATTTGCTAAGTAGGGCTTCAGGTTCCCCCTAATTATCCCTACCAGCTCCTTCTCCGGGATACTTTTCCGGAGCCGGAAAGTCAAATTATGGACCTCACCGTAGAAGTCGTCGAACCCTTCTAGTGGCTGTTGTTTGCGCTCCATAATTTCGCGGATTATCTCGTAATCGGACTCCGCTGTCTTGAAGTGGGCTAGCAGCTCCGCCCTTAGCTCGGGGTACCCAAACTCTGGTTCCTCCGAGTGGTCCTCTAAGACCTGCCAGTACCACCTCAAGGCAGCGCCCGTTACGAGACAATGGAAGTCGGTGAAGAGCTGAAAGTGTGATATATTGTGCTGCTGTCGCAACTTTTCGATTCTAAAAAGAAAGCTCTCCACCGTTATTCCTTTATTTGTACCGTCAAATTTCACATGCCACTTTTCCAGATCCAACTTCTTCCATCTCGGTGGGTCCTGGGTGTTGCTCGCTGAACCTGAACCCCCCAGCGTAGCATTTGAGTCGACACGCTGGTTGGCTGGTTCATCCCTACCATTTCTACCTGGAGTCGATGACTGAGCAGGTCGGTTTCCTAATCCGTTTCCATCAACGCGACTCGGCTACTGAGGTTCGACACGTTATCGCGTATATTGCGGACCTCGTCCATATACTGCGCCATCACCTGATTTTGCTGCGCCATCATCTCCATCATATGGCTCAGCTGGTCGAGGTTGATGGCCGTTGAAGTCGGTCCGCCCTGCTGCTGTACCGCAGCCTCAGCACCCTTGTCTTTTGATGGATCCTTGGGCCTGGGGATAGCTCCGGTGCCTGCTCCGCCAACTGCTCCACCTACTGCTCCCTCTAGCTCCGTATCAGACATATTGAACAACTCGTCGATCTTCCTCGAAAAGCTACTCTCCCCCCCGGAAAATGAAAATGCTTCGGAAATCCTAAAACTAGACGGACGGACTGATTGGACTAACTGTTCCCCCGATGGTCTAAAAACCCGCGAAGCGCACCTGTCAATAAGGTCCGTTGGTAAGCGATCGGGATGAGGTATGCCCGTATCGATCTGCGTGAATATTGATCCAACGACCTCGTTCCGCAACGCCCTAGAGATACTTCGCGTCACAATCCTGTTCAAATCCAATCCACCAACGATCTCTTCCTGTGGGTCGTCCCCTTCCATACAAGGAAAACTCCTTCCGCCAATAAGAGGTATGAGTCGCCAAACGTTGTGGGAACCGGAAATGAGTATAGGGGTCAAGGGTCACAGACAGATGGGTAAGGGCAACAAGGTTTTCGACTAAACTCCCAGACAAGGTAGAAAGCTTCAAAACCAATTCAAAAAAGGAGTGATCAGAAACAAAACTATAGCAGAAAGATGCTGCAACAAGAGTAAAAAAGCTATTATTGCCACAAAAAGTGTAAAAGCTACAAGGTATAAAATGAGAAAAAATAGATAAAAATTAAATATCAAGGAGAAGAACAAGAAAAATTCAGCTAATCCAACTGTTCAATGGAAATGGGTATGGTAAAGCAACCGGAAATTCAAAAAAACTACCCAAATGTATAAAAGCGAGAAGTACACCAACACCAATTATTAAAAATAAATTGGTGTACTGTAAAAGTATAGGTACAAAGAAAGGGAAGCAAGGTAAAAGGAAAAGAAGGAAAGAAATTTTGTTTGCAACTAAGTTCGATTGAAATAGCTATCTGCTTGGCCCGAATTCAAATTCAAAACAAGGCCGAACAAAGAATATAAAAAAAAAAATAGTAAAAAGTAAAAAGTAAAAAAAAGTAAAATTAATAAAACCACCCAAAAACGTTCAAAAATTTGGTTTAAAAATAAAATTCAGTTACGCGGTTTTAACCGCTAATAAACAAAATTAAAAAAATATGTATATAACAAAAATTTTTAAAGATACGTGTGTATAAAAAATGAGATTTAAGGGAAATATACGTGGTGGTAGATAAGAGTGAAATATGAGATTATGTATAGATACCTATATATATGTATATGCCTTTTGCATTAAAATTAATTAATTTAAATAGTGTTTAAGCTTTGTTGTTGTTTTATGTGTGTTTATGTGAAAAACTAATTTTGTTTAATATTGGTGTGTGTTGGTGTTGCACCTCGGCAAGGTCATGGTGAATGCGAGTGAGTGGTCCGTTTGTCACTAGTCTAGGTCCTAGTCAACTAAGTCTCCCCAAATTCGTCCGTTTGTTCAGTGTGGCACCACAAGCCTACAAGCACTGGCCTCAAGCTTGGTTGCCACACTGCTTCAACTCTCCTTCGTGTAGGCTGACTGCAACCCTCACGTGCACGCTGTGCTGGACTGCGGACACGGTAGCCTAAACAGTCACCTACACGCTACTACATCTATTTGTCAATATACTAGCCTTACCGCAGAATACCACTTATGCCAGCGTTGAAGCTCTCATAAGGAACCTCTGCGGCAAGACGAGTATCCCCCCTTGTGTTTTTGTTGTAGTGGCACGTATCGCGTCGGACTGATCCAAGCGACGCAGCCCCTACAACGGTCAATAGTCCCGTCGGAGAAGGAAATCGGAAATTGAACTAAAGGAGAGAGTGGTAAATGAAAATGAAAGTTATGAAGAGCAAAAAAAATTTTTATAGAAGGAAAAAAAGTTATGCAAAAAAATTTATGTAAAAACAAACGATTATAAGAAAACTTTGTGGAAAACGACAAAAGGAATTATGAGAAAAAGTTACGGAAATAATAAACTTTTATGGAAAATAAAGCAATAAAAGGAAGCAAACAAAAAAAATAAATCAAAAAAATAACAATGAAATTAAAATTAAATGGAAATTAAAATTGGGCTATTACGTTGGGCGCCATTGTTGTATAACTGGCTGTTGGGGCAAGGCGGAGGTGGCAGGTGGCATGGTGGCAAGCCCGCTAGCTCGTCGGGTGGGGTGAGTTTTTGCTCACCAGCCTTGCCTACAGCTATACAAACAAAAAGAGAGTTCATGCCTAGGTGGATATCTACTAAAAGAGGAGGAAGGAAGTGAAAGAAGGAGGCCTGTCCGTGTCAGGTGGAGTCATCCCACCCCTCTCGTTCATAGATCATGAACGACCTTGGACTCCACTTTGACTCCGCAAACCGAGTGGAGTCCCCTTTGCCTGACAAAAGTCTATTGTCCGTTATCGTCCCATGTCTCTTAACTTGTCCGGTCTGTCATAGTCGCCTCACATTCACGTCCCCTCTAATGCACTAGTGCAACACCCACACCAATTGACCGTTGACTTAGCCAGTCATGGTGTTATTATCTCACCCCATAAAAAAAGGAAAATTAATAACGCGGATGAAATTTCGTTTTAGAATTTCACAAACTTAGATTATTTATTAATATAATATTATAAAGAGAAAGAAAAGAAAAGCAAAAAATAATAAAAGTGGAATTTAACGCCTAAACTTAATTTAAAGAAGTTCAAAAAGGACCAAAAAAATTATAAATAGTCTTACAACTAGTACTTAAATTTATTTACAAGAAGTTTATAACCCTAGATGTCTTCAAAGTAAAAATACAAAAAATTATATATATTCCGGAAGTTAAACTAATCTCTGTTGGGAAAACTTCCGCGACAAAAAAAATATAAAGATAAAAATAGGAATCCATTATAAAATGCAAGAATCCAAAACTCAATAATAACACTTATTTAAGTTAAAAATTAAATGCAAAAAAATAAAAACTAATGAGAAAAATAAAACCGCGCAAAGAATAAAAAGGAATAAAACGCAAGGTAATCCAAAATATGTTAATAAATCCCAAATCCAATCAGAATTTAATTAAACGAAATTTAAAAAAAAATATAAAGAAATTTGCTAAAAGTAAAAACCGTGGCTTATCGGACGACCCTCGTACGCCGATAACTTACTCTACTTCTTTAGCTTTCCAACTTATGAGTTTGGATATATGTACGTAGGTAAATTTTTAATCTTGGTAAATATACCTTAAACTTTAGCACTTACCAATCTTTCCTGTGACAGAGGCGCCTGCGTCGCGGAGAGAGGGTTGCTGAAAAAAAAGATTGATCTACACGCATACATATATACATATAAATTCTCCTATATTGGAAATTCTTCCAATGCCCACTTGTAGGTAGGCAAGGTAACCAACCTTGGGCTGGAATTTATTCGGACGCGCGGCTGCCGTCCGAATCAAAGCCAAATAACAGCGGAAAATATTTAATAATATTTAACTTGGTTTGCGAAAGAAAAAAATATAGGAAAATAAAGATGTAAAACACGAAAAAAAGGAACTTGTGGCTCGAACTTAATGATGAGTCTGAACAAAAAGAAATAAAATAAATAAAGTGCTTAACATTGGGTCTTTTGCATGTAAAAGGACGGGAAAGAAACAAGGCTGATGCGGGAGAGGAGTGGTGTGGAAGTGAACAAATGAAAAGATGACAAAGGCAAAACAGGTGTTAAAAGGTTTCTCAGGAAAGGAAGGTGGAAAAATAATGCAAAAGGCTCAATAATATTGGAATTAAAAGTGCACAGAAAATGAAAGTTGGATTAAGCGTTTAAAAACAAGGAAATGAGAATGAAAAGGTTTTATTAACTAAAAAAATAAAAAAATTCAGCTAACTAAGACGTAGAGAAAATAGTAAAAACAACTAGTATTGAAGTTTTGCTTGCGGTAAAAAGTGAAGATGCTGGATGGGAGGGGAGAAAGTGATCCAAGGAAGGGGTGTAGGGAAGAGCAAAAAAACTATATTGGAGGAAAAGGAAGGTGGGAAAGGTGTATGCAAACGTTTCAATAACTAGAAAAATGAAATCAACTTAAAGAAAAATTAAATCAAAAAAGTCAAATAAGATTAAATATTGACAAGGAACCAAAAGCGGGTCAGGGCAATAAACTGTTAAATAAAAGAATTTTTAACCAAAAAAAAAATATAAAACAATAAGCATGGGAGTATGTATTCCGGCAAAAGGAGGAGCAAAAAAAAGATAAGAATATTGAGTTTTGGGTAATTATACAGGAAGAAGAAACTAGGCAAGAAAGATAACAAAAAAAGTGCGGAGTTGGAGATAACTAAGTAAAAGGAAAACTGAATAACTAAAGGGAAAGCTAACTTAATAACGAGGCCAACGACTTGGTCTGAAATAAATTAATATTAGGGTGGATCGATAAAAAAAATAAATAATGTAATAATGATCAAATGAACTGGAAAAAGAATTTTGGCTAGTTGTATGTACAACGAGAAAAAAAGGATTAAAAGTTAAATAAAATAACTTAATTTAAATATTACAAAAACGAAATAGATGTCTCATGTTGAACCACCATTGTAATTAGGTAACGATAGAAAGAAAAACTGATTTAAACAAAAACGGCAAAAAGTAGTCTACGATTAATATGAGGGTGGCAAAAGAATTATGCGCAAAAAATTAATTGGTAATTTAACTTGAAAAAAGGTCTAGGAACAAAAATAAAAAAATGCAACTGAAATTATTTAATTTAACTATCTGATAAAAAAGTATGTGTGACGGCAGCTTGTCTCTCCTCCCTCTGCTCTCTTCTTCCGCACCGGACCCTTTTGGCGTCGACCTTTTTCCTTCTCCTTTTGATGCTATGCTACCCCTTTGTATGCTAATGCACGGCGGCTGGATCAGGGACGAGGTGTGTCAAACTACCTCCGACGTGTCGTCCGGCGACGTATATATGTATGCACACTCCCTTCACCCGATCAACGCATAGGAGTATATAAGTATGTTTGAGTATTCCCTTTGTATGTGTTATGTTGTTGTCTTCCCCACTCTCTTTGGCTTTGTATAGCTCAGCCTATGGTTGCCGGTTTGAGGCCGTTGCTTCTGCCTGCCTAGCAGTTTCCTATTGGGACAAGAGAAAGGACTTTAGGGTCTAGATACAGGAGGGAAAGCAAGAACAACCCGGGGGTGAGTATGTGAACGTGTCTTTTAAAAGTTACTGCTTTGCATGTGTTCTATCAACGACATAGATACACCGTATTTAAATTCAACTTGTTAGGCATTTACTTTCTAATTTTGTAGTTACTATATGTATATTTAATTTTAAAGTTTGTTCGGATAGGAGAACTTTAATTACTGCACTTTTTTTTTTTTTTCAAAAAAAGGAAAGGAAAGAAAATTTCAGTGGCGGGCTTTATTTATTAATATAAAAAGACCAAAATTATTTATATAATTTTTCTTGGACACGTTCACGATACCTAGTCTAGGGGACTCACCTATAAGATTAGGAGTTGGACTGTATTTATTCTGGTTCCTTCGGTGACCGGTACTTTTGCAGACCGTTATTGCGGTGCTCCAAAAAAAATTTATATATGGGAACTTTTTACGACTTTCTTCACACGCGTATAAAAGAGTTCCGTCTTAGCTAGGCTCAACTTTACATTTGAATCATTGCCTAGTTTCGTTTGGCTATCGTACCTCACAACCAGACAATCTACCGCTTTTCCAATTTCACTCAACCACGAACAGATATACACTTTCACGACACAAAATTTCACCATA
The DNA here is from genome assembly GCA_964058755.1 of Campiglossa producta. NCBI lineage: Eukaryota > Metazoa > Arthropoda > Insecta > Diptera > Tephritidae > Campiglossa > Campiglossa producta. The sequence continues at coordinate 80,848,624 of CAXKVI010000004.1, forward strand.
CTAACAGATACATTCATACATCTAAATACATGTATTTGACTCTCGTCACATCACTAATACATAAACGGGTAACTCGGTTTCTGTTAACTCACAGATACAGCGGTGCTCGGACTTTTGCAATGTTGCATTGACACACAGGCTGTCGCTACATCTTGTAAAAGATTGTACCATTGCGGTTTAGCTCTGCTGCTCGAATCTGCTTCTCCAGCATCAGATTGAAGAAATCGCACGAAAGGGAGTCGCCCTGTCGGAAGCCTCGTTTGGTTTCAAATGGCTCAGAGAGGTCCTTCCCGATTCTGACGGAGCTGTTGGTATTGCTCAACGTCATTTGGCAAAGCCGTATAAGCTTTGCAGGGAAGTCAAATTCAGACATGGCGGCATACAGGCAACTCCTTTTTGCGCTGCCAAAAGCGGCCTTGAAATCGACATCTCTTTGAAAGAGATGGTGTGTGTCGATTCTTTTATCATGGGTCTTCTCCAGGATTTGGCGTATCGTGAAAGTCTGGTCGATGGTAGACTTACCAGGTCTAAAGCCACACTGATAAGGTCCAATCAGTTTGTCTACGATGGGCTTCAGCCTTTCACACAACACGCTAGAAAGAACCTTATATGCGATATTAAGAAGACTGATTCCGCCGTAGTTGGTGCGGTTAGCGGGATCGCCTTTCTTGTGGATTGGGCAAAGCACACTTAAATTCCAATCCGAAGGCATGCATTCGGCTGACCATATTCTGCATAAGAGCTGATGCATGCTTTTTACCAGCTCTTCGCCTCCGTGTTTGAACAGCTCGGCGGGTAGTCTGTCTTTTCCAGGCGCTTTGTTGTTTTTGAGCCGGGATATAGCTATCCTCACTTCATCATAGTCAGGTGGTGGGACGACTTTTCCATCGTCAGGGATTGGGGTATCGGGTTCGACGTCTCCCTCGCAAGTTAGCAGTGAGGAGAAGTGCTCCCTCCATAATTTAAGTACACTTTGTACGTCGGTTGACAGGTCGCCATTATTGTCCTTACAGGAGCTTGCCCCGGTCTTAAAACCTTCCGTCATCCGCCGGATCTTTTCATAGAATTTTCGGGCATCATACCTGTCAGCCAGCATCTCAAGCTCCTCACACTCACGCCTTTCGGCCTCACTTTTCTTTTTTCTGAAAAGGCGTCTCTCTTCCTTCTTTGCCTCACGATATTGTTGCCATACACTGCGGGTTGCGCCCGTTCGCAAAGTCTCCTTGTAGGGAGCGTCCTTTTTTTCGAGGCAGTTTTGCATTGCTCATCGTACCAGTTGTTCTTGCGGGCTCGCTGGAACCCTATAGTGGCCTCAGCGGCGGTACGCAATGAGTAAGAGATATGCTTCCATTGCTCGGTTACATCGTTAGGTCGAGGATTGCCCTCTGCTAGCAGGTGTGAGAGTCGAGTTGTGAAATTATCAGCTGTCTGTGTCATGCGCAGCTTCTCGACGTCAAACTTTCCTTCCGTTACTGTGCGCACTTTCTTCGTTGCACAGAGCCGTGTGCGTATCTTGGCTGCGACAAGATAATGGTCAGAGTCAATATTGGGACCATGCAGTGTACGCACGTCCAGAACGGTGGAGCGATGTCTGCCGTCAATCATGACATGATCAATCTGGTTTCTTGTTCTTTGATCAGGGGACAGCAAGGTGGCTTGGTGTCCTACAGTTGGAAAATTTGATATCATGTTGGGGGCAGCGATCATAAGTTTCTTCAAGTTTATCGTAGAAGGAGTCCTTCTCTGCGTCGTCCGTCTCCTCAGTCGGCACATAGGCGCAGGTAAATGTTATGTTGAAAAACCTCGCCTTGATGTGGCGAAGTCTCTTTCCCACCACGAACCTACACCGCGCGTTTTGCCGCGTGTCTGGCCACTGTAGTATACGTCACAAGGTCTGATGGTCGTCTTTTCTTGTCCCGTCCATCGCATTTCCCGCAGGGCGGTGATGTCAGCCTTTGCGTTAGCGAGGACATCAACCAGTCGGGCAGCGGTACCTTCCCTTGAAAGGGTTCGGACATTCCAGGTACATGCCCTAATATCCTTCTCGTAGTCCTTATTTCGTTTTGCCGGGTCGTCAACATTAAAGGGGGTTCTCATCCGAGGCTTTTCTTTGCTTTCCATTGGAATAAAGTTTTTACGTGGCGGGTCCCAAACCCATCGCACAACCCGTCTCCGGGATTTTGATAAAAATATTCACACATTTATATAGCGAGCCGCTTGCTACAAGACAGACACCCGCTTGCAGCCGCACCATGTGGAAGTACCAAACAGGTAATTGTAAGCGTTGATAAACTATTACCAAAGTAGCCAAAAATGTTTATGTATTCGATATATGTACTTATATTATGATAATGATAATGAACGAATGGAGTATTTTTGTTGGTGGATAAGACCAACCTTCCCAACACCACTCCTGACGAGTAGAATTAAAATCTAGTAAAAAGATCCCCAGTCATGAACTGAAATGGACGGACTAGTGCTCAAACCACCTCCCGACGGAATACTTAACGGTAGTACCGGGGGGATGGGTACATGACGGTTGGAGTTTTACTGCTTAGGTTCAAGTCCCACACTGACTTTAAGGCTTTCGATGCTTTCTCCACTGAAAAAACAAAAAAAAAAAAAAAGCCGCACCATGTGGTGAACAGACGCTGCGAAAAAGACCTCGGTGAGCCCTTAAACCAAGTATGTCAGAGTGACCCCACCGGGGCTCCCTCTCTTTCTTCCGCGAGCCTAGGTAGCTCCCGTTGCCCAGAGTGCACGAACGAGGACGCAAGAGTCGGGATTGAGCAAGGTCACTTAGCAACCACACTCCATTACACTCGGTAACGGAAATGGCTAAAATGATATAATTTTATAGGTGAATCCCCCTGGTCATTATATAATAATTTTTTAATAATTTTTCAAAAGTAGGCGTGGCCCCGCCCACTTTTAAGGGATGTATATTTGTAAATTCGACTGGTCGTAACTTTTAAACTGATTAGGGTAGAACGGTGAAATTTGGCACAAAGTATACCAGTATCGTTGGGAGTATACCTGATGAAACTGAAAAAAACGCTCTCCAACCACGCCCACTTTCGATATCGAAAATTTCGAAAATCACATAAATTGACATAATTCGGTAACGGAAATGGCTAAAATGATATAGTTTGGTATGATGAACCACCTAGTCATTCTATTATGATTTTTTAATAAGTTTTTAAAAGTAGGCGTGGCATCGCCCACTTTTCAAGGAGGCATATTTGAAAATTTCACGGGTCATAACATTTAAACTGATTACGGTAGAACGATGAGATTGGTACAAGCATACCTGATGTAATTGGACGAAATCGCTTCACGACCACGCCCACTTTCGATATGGAAAATTTCGAAAATCACGTAAATTGACATAATTAGATAAGGTAAATAGCTAAGATAGTAAAAACTTTAGGTAAATCCTCCTAGGGCCTATATCATTGTTATCCCGTTCTGACAATTGCCGCTGGGTATGTAATGTTCGGTTCGACCGAACTTAGACTTCCTTACTTGTTTAAATTACAGTTGGTCAAAATATTAAAATGAAAATGTTTTTTAATAATTCCTAACTACTATTGTTCCTTTATGAATTGAATTGTGGATATTTTAATTTATTTATTTACTTTTACTCATTATAGGGTATATCTAGAAGAATAAAATGGTATATGTTTCAAGTTATTTTTATGTTTATATATACACATATGTATAATAAACACCGTTTCTGTGTAAATTTACGCCAGCAGATGAACTGCTTAAAGTTGTTTTAATAAATGTTATATTGACTGCCTAGCAAATTATTTTGGTACATTTTTTTCGGTTTGGTACTAATTTTGGTACGCAAAATATTAGGCAACCGTGCTCGCCTCCGTAACGTCTTTCAACGGCTCCCATCAACGCTTTATAGTTGTTTCTTTCAGCGTCCGGAATATTCTGTAAGATTTCGGCTGCAGGTCCTTTCAATGCCACAAATAAAGCAGCGACTTTATCCTCAGCGCCCCACTTGTTCACAGCTGCTATCTTCTGAAATTGTAGCTTAAATACCTGGAAAGGAACAGAGCCGTCAAATGATGGGGTTTTTATCTTGAGTGGGCTTGTTGACACATGGACGATTTAGCTGCAACTCCTGGATACGACTTCTTAACGCATCCACCTCGGCTTCGACTTTCTCCTCAAGCTGCATTAGTTTCTCGTCCATGCGCGCCTCTAGTTTTGAGGACATACGTGCTTCCTGCTCCTCCAGCTGTGTAGACAACTGCAATATTTGAGACGCAGTGTATGCCTTCTGCTCTTCAAACTGTGATGCAAGGTAAGTTGCACTAACGAGTTTGCAGTTAGCAGCAAAAGCTGAATGACACTCAGCACTAGGCTCTGAGACAGGCATCTGGATGACTGCTCCTTTTACCCAGGGACTGGTCCGCATTGCGCATTGCTAAAACCACGATTTGTTGAAGCGGCTATAAGCTATGTATTCAGAAAATTCTATAAACTATCTGCGAATTACATTGGTGTATAATGCAGAAGATATGAAATGAACGAAATAATCATAGATTATGCCGCGTAAACATACTCCCCGCTCTAGACGGCTTAGTCGTCTAGTAAAGAGCCATAGGTGCTGGTTTGATCCGGCTTGAAGGACAATGTCTAAGATGGAGTTAAATGGTGGGCGGCGAGCTTATTATTATTCCTGTTGTTATATTGGATATATGGTAGAGGGAGTTGGCCGGGGTTGCCGGTTCTAATCCCATCTCAACCAAAGTGTTTTTAATTTTATTTATTTTAATATTTTAATTTTCTATTTAGTTTAGTGGACTGTAAAATCCTTTTATTAATTAATGAGGGTGAGCGCGAGGCCTAACGAGACAGTTAGCAGGAAAAGCTGAATGATACTCAGCACTAGGCTCTGAGGCAGTTAGCATCTTTAGCTGATTGATACTCACTTTACCCACATTTTGTTATTTTATCATCATTTATTGGCGCTTAACCGCCTAAGCGATTTTGGCCGTTGCCTATCAAAGCACGCCAGTCATCCTTTTTAGCGATAACTGACGGCAATTAGAAACCCCAAGGGAGGTCAAATCATACTCCACCTGTTGTTTCCATCTCAGACGAGGCCTCCCCCTGCCTCTGCTACCGAATTCAGGTGACGATAGGAAAACCTTACGTGCTGGAGCTTCTTTGTCCATTCGCTTAACATGACCCAGCCAGCGGAGCCTTTGGGCTTTAATTCGCTGGACTATGGTCAGGTCTGCGTAAAGCTCGTACAGCTCATCGTTAAATTTCCGTCGATACTCCCCGTTGGCATCACGGGAAGGACCATAAATCTTCCGGAGAACTTTTCTCTCAAATACTCCAAGGGCCATCTCATCTTCTCTTGACATTGTCCATGAATCTGAGCCATACATCAGGACAGGTATGATGAAAGACTTATAGAGCGTGATCTTTGTTCTTCGAGAGAGGACTTTACTTCTCAATTGCCTACTCAGTCCAAAGTAGCACTTGTTGGCAAGACTGATTCTCCGTTGGATTTCTAGACTGATATTATTTTCGGTGTTAATACTGGTTCCCAAATATACGAAGTCCCTCACAGCTTCAAATTTGTAACTATCAACAGTGACATGGCTGCCAAGGCGCAGGTGCGCCGATTCTTTCTTTGACGACAGCAAATACTTCGTCTTGTCCGCGTTGACCGCAAGACCCACTTTTTTCGCTTCCTTATCCAGGCCAGAGGAGGCAGCGCTTACGGCGCGGTTGTTAAGGCCAATGATATCAATATCATCGGCATACGCCAGCAATTGCACGCTCTTGTAATAGATTGTACCGTTGCGGTTTAGCTCTGCTGCTCGAATTATCTTCTCCAACATCAGGTTGAAGAAATCGCACGAAAGGCAGTTTGGTTTCAAATGGCTCAGAGAGATCCTTCCTGATTCTGACGGAGCTGGTGGTATTGCTCAACGTAATTTGGCAAAGCCGTATACGCTTTGCATTGAAGTCAAATTCAGACATGGCGGCATACAGGCAACTCCTTTTTGCGCTGTCAAAAGCGGCTTTGAAATCGACAAAGAGATGGTATGTATCGATTCTTTAATCATGGGTCTTCTCCAGGATTTGACGTATGGTGAAAATCTGATCTTTGTTGTTTTATACTTATACCAGTATTCTGTAATTCTGTCTCATATCAAGTCAAAAAATTTGAGATATTTCATTAGATACAATTTTTGTGACTTGAGATGATTTCGGTATTCTATAAGAGAAAGTCACAAGAAATCTACCATAGTCTCTCTCTAGCTCATTTTGAGGTGTGGTGAATACAAAAATTGCATAATTTTAAGTAACGCACATGACATTCGCCCTATAGATGTCGATCTAGCCCAGGCGTTAAGCGTCCGGATTTTGACGCGGGAGGTCGCAGATTCAAATGGCGGCCCGCGAACAGTAAATTTTAATTTTTTTAATTTAATTTTTTTAATTTAATTAACTTTTTTTAAACATATAAATACTTCTAAATCGTAAATTCACTTTTTTTTTAATTTATTTAATTTTTTAACAAATTTTCTTTAATTAATTTCGCTTGTTACCTGCCTACAAGCAGATGACAAATTAGTGACTCTTTATTGAGACTAGAGATGTGAGGCAGCTTACTGAATACCAAATTGTATCAAATACGAAATAGACCACGAAATGTCTCTATTAGTGACTAGATACAGCTTACAGAATTGAGGTATTAGATTTATTTCGGGACGTAGTCCCTTCCAAAAATTATTTATATGCATCGTTGTCATTAGGGGCGTAGATACCCTTCTAATCGTATGCATAGGAGACTAGCGTGAGTGCTAAAACCACGATTTGTTGAAGCGGCTATAAGCTATGTATTCAGAAAATTCTATAAACTATCTGCGTATTACATTGGTATGTAATGCAGAAGATATGAAATGAACGAAATAATCATAGCTTATGCCGCGTAAACAGAAGGTTTTCCTATCGACACCCGAATTGGGCAGCAGAGGAATCGAGAGACCTCGACTGAGATGGGGAACAACAAGTGAAGGATGACTTGAACTCCCTTGGTGTTTTGAATTGGCGTCAGTTGTCGCTAAAAAGGAAAGACTGGCGTGGTTTTAAGCGTCAATAAATAATGATGAAACCTGGTTGAATATACTTTCTAGATTCTCACCATCAGGCAAGCCAAGATTAGACCTCCCCGATAGTGGGATGCACTTGAGGGAAGAAAATGTCTTGGGCTGCGTCTGACTCAAGATTAAAAAGTACTCTTACACTTCCATAACTTTCAGATATAGTATAAAAAAGTCCTTACTTCTCCTGTAAAATGTGTTCTGGTTCGCCATCTGATGCTGGGCTGAAATCACATAATATTCCCTAGATTTATCCCTGCAATAATTTAAAAATTGTCTCAAATACTTTTCTTATAGCAACAATATATTATATATAAATAAATATTTACGCAATTCACAACCTCTAGTATTTCGTGCTATTTGTCTATTTTTCAAAAAATTTATACATATTAGAAACCATGGAAACATACAACGATAGACGAATACGACACCCTTGTGAATTGCCCAATTATATATAACGTTTGTTTACTGACCAAAAAAAAAGTTCAGAGCAGGTTAGAGCAGAGCAGAGAAGGGCAGCTGTCAAAATGGAAAAGAGCAACTCAGAGCAGAAATTCCATGAAACACTTAAATCTTGATAGTTTCTTTTTATTTGGTTATTTTCCTCAAAATTAATTACGTATACTAAAATATTGCCTTTCTTGCAAGATAATTTTTTTGAAGTTTTAAAAAATTTATTTTTTCCTGACTGACAATTGCTTCTCTGCTCTAACTTACTCTAGTTTTGTTTTGAGCATACTCATGAAACAAAAGATAGAGCAACCTAGAGCAAGAAAAGTGTTCGTTAAACACAATTTTGTGAAATATCTCAATCTGGCGTAAGCTAGAGCAGCTCAATAAACAAACATCTTTAAAAGTTACTTGGTTTTATGAAATAATCACATACATTTTAATAGCTCTTGATTCACAACTAAAGCGGGCTACTCACCTGCCAAGAAATGCCTCAAGAAAAAAGCGAGCATATATTTCTTGTGCCTGGTCAAGAAATTTTGACGTTTACCAAATTTTCCATTTTTTTGCAAATTACTCCTATAAAAATGTAGAAAATATGTTTAGCGAAATATGTACTCACCTTTGCCGTGGATCTGCACGTTTACCTCAAGAAATATATACGAGCATATTTATTTCTTGAGGTAAACCTGCATTGCCAACCATCGAAAATTGTAGTATTTTTTCTTATGAGCTGAGTATTGGCTCAAGAAAATCTGACGTGTGAAAACAGTTCTTGACCATTTCTTGAGCGTTTTTTTATATGGAGTTTGACATTTCTTGGCAGGTGAGTAGCCCGCTTATGGCAGTCCGCAGACGAGGCGCATCGCCATAGACACGTACTCGTCATTTCACTGAACCCGAATTTCCCTACGCCTCAAGATCTGCACACGACGCTGCAGAAAAAAAGGACACAAAGAACTGTCAAAATTGCAATTTTAATTAATTAATACATTTTCCGCACATTATTAACACATATTTCCTCCGATTGTACAAATTCATGCAAATATATGTGTTCAGCAACAAAACGTTCAAATATCGAATGTAGCGTCTAATACGCGTCTATGACGATTCGCTCCGTGTGCGGACACGCTAAGTTTTAATGGTTTTTGCATTAATAGGAGAAACTTACAGTGTCGATAGGAAATTTATTTCATATGACTTTTTGTAAAAAAGGCTTAGTATGTTTTTTGTAAAATTGTCAGTTACTAAAAAAAACACGAGTTACTTGGTTTTGTTGTGAACTATATTCTTGATTTCAGTGCATTTTAAGTTACTTTGATTTATAAGATTTTTAGTTTAAGGTACTTAGAAACAAGATAGGAAGAAACGGATCGATCTCCCTGATACATTTTTTTACGGGATTCCGAAAATTCGTAGAACGACGAAACCAGGTAAATGACACTTACTTGGTTTTGTGATGTCACGAGAGAGCTAGGGACCTACCAGTACTGCCCCACAAGTCCCCTCCATAGGCCACATTGGTGGTCCTACGACCTGGACTCGCTCCACAAATCATGTAGGACACAACTTAATAAGGCCAAGACTTTTGGCACGGAGACTCAGTGGCTCGAATATAAAGTTAAGCTTAGGGCGTAAAAAAGCTCTGAGGCAGGCGAAGAAAGTATCGTGGAGAAATTTCTGCACTGGGGTCGAAAACGTCGACGATAAAGCGAGACTCAGACGAGTGCTCTCAAAAACTCAAACAACCATAAGCTATTTGCGCAAACCTAACTGATCCTGAACCAGCACGAAGGGGGAAACCCTAGAGCTGCTCTTAAATTCGCAATTTCCAGGGAACTTGCGTGAGGAACCCTTAGCCCCTGCAGCAAACCTGGCTGTAAACATACCCATCACGGAGGAAAGGGTTAGGTAGAAGCTTCGAACCGTGCCAGACGGGATTATTCCCACACAACTCAGCTAAATGGCTGGTATTTCTTTATACAGCCTGCCTGGCTCTTAGGCGGGGAAGACGTCCCATTACGAGCCTAAGCACTACAGAACGGTCAGTCTCTCGTCCTTTGCACTGTATTGCATTTTACACATGCAAAAGAGCCATTGACACAAACTGGGGTCTCTGCCACAAAATATGTAGGCGGATCTATACGGCGACTATCCGTCCAATTATGCTACATATATGGATTAGTTGTATGGTGGCCTGCGCTGAGCAAGGCAACTAACCTGAATCCAGCATGTTGTTGTTGCTGTAACGAGGTGTAGCCCTGCCTAAATGTCAGACAGGGTCACCCCGAGTGTAGTGCTCTTGGCCGGGTGGATATAAGGAAACGGCCCGGGTCGTTTCGGCACGATGGGTACAGCACAAGTACTGGCCGTGTTGGCCATGTAGGTCATTTAGCGTTACCCAGGGTGCACCAACGGGGAGGTGACCTACTTTTACACCCCACGAATCCAGCATGATTTGTATAAGCGGTGCGCTAAGGACAACACTCAACGAAGCTCTCCAGACCGTTCTTAGCTTTTTTGCCACTCGATCTGGAAGAGTGCCGAGCAGCAGCAGCATCGGCTCTGCGTCTAAGGGAAACCTCTAGTTGGCTCACAAGTACTACTGGGCACTCCAGTATTCTGGGATCTTACAGTTTTCTCCCTCTGAGCACAGATCGTTATGCGACCACAACAGTGGGAGATAGATGCTTCAAAATAAACATTCCCAGCAGGGAAGACTGGGAGAGGACGGATTGGTGTCCCGAAACAAATGGTGGAACTTCCATATACACCGACGGCTCGAAGTTGGACGGCAGAGTTGGAGGAGGAGTTTATTCAAGGAATTTGGACCTTGAGCTCTCCTTTGGACTACCTGAACATTGCAGCGTCTTCCAGGCTGAAGTCTCAGCAATCTTGAACGCCGCGGTCTATATAAGTAAACGCGCTATCGGCGAGGATATCGTTATTTTCAGCTATAGCCAAGCGGTCAAAGCTCTTGGCTCTTACTCGTGCAACTCTGAACTGACGCTCATCCGTCGTCGATCACTTCAAGAGATGGCCCAACGGAACCGCGTGAGCCTCTAATGGGTCCCGGGGCACAGGCTCAATGTCTGTAGAGCAGGCGAACTTCCCAGGCACAACCAAGCAGGTTCTTTGGGATAAAGAGCGCTTTGGTATGCCGTTTGCCACATGCAAGCTAATGCCGAAAGAGTACACATGTCAGGCCAAGGAAAGGTGGCTAAAATCCCCAGGGTGCCGGATATCCAAAAAACCTATAGTGATCGAACTCAGATAAATAATCGAGGAATCATCGAATTCGTCACAATACCGTTGAAATCAGGATCAAAAGGTAGACCATTCCCAATCTTCCTTTTTCGGGCTAAGGAGTATGTATTCTTTACTTGTTCCCAACATTTTTGTTTTATTTTGCCTCATGACAACTCAGTCCAACGGCGATCGTTAGCTCGTTTTTATAACCTTTCGTTATAATAACGATCGATTTTCTATCGCAAGGCTCGTATGGCTTTCGATATGAAAAGTGTGTTTGTAACACACTCAATTGACCTTGCGATAAAATAGTGGTGAGTTTTTATCATATCGTTGGAATAAACGAAATGGAACATAGCATCTATCATTATTTGTGTTCGGCCAGCATAAAATTTTATAAAATTTTGTAAAATTTTATAAAAGTTTACAAAGCGTTTTCTGAAAAAGTGTTGATTTTGACAGTTCATTTCGTGAGAGAACTGTAAGCGTTTACTGGACAAAAATACCCAGTAGAACTTAGCCTTGTTTCTTTCCTGCTAATTCTTCTTCTCATACTTACAAACATCGGACCAAAGTTATAATACCATTTCATGTTCATGAAAGGTATAAAAACGCTCAAGAAATGGACAAGAACTGTTTTCACACGTCAAATTTTCTTGAGCCAATACTCAGCTCATAAGAAAAAATACTACAATTTTCGATGGTTGGCAACGCCGGTTTACCTCAAGAAATAAATATGCTCGAATATATTTCTTGAAGTAAACGTGCAGATCCACAGCAAAGGTGACACATGTTTTATACATTTTTATAAGAGTAATTTGCAAAAAAATGGAAATTTTGGTAAACGTCAAAATTTCTTGACCAGGCACAAGAAATATATGCTCGTTTTTTTTTTAGGCATTTCTTGGCAGGTGGGTAGCCCGCTTTAAGGAGAGCATTTATAAAACTCTCTCGCAATGCTACAAGTGCAAGTTTCTAGCCGGCCGAACCAAAGAGAATATATCAACAAGAGCCGTCACTCGTTAAGCGGCCTACTCACCTGCCAAGAAATGCCTCAAGAAAAAAACGAGCATATATTTCTTGTGCCTGGTCAAGAAATTTTGACGTTTACCAAATTTTCCATTTTTTTGCAAATTACTCTTATAAAAATGTACAAAATATGTTTAGCGAGACATGTACTCACCTTTTCCGTGAATCTGCACGTTTACCTCAAGAAATATATACGAGCTTATTTATTTCTTCAGGTAAACCGGCGTTGCCAACTATCGAAAAGTGCTGTATTTTTTCTTATGAACTGAGTATTGGCTCAAGAAAATTTGACGTGAAAAAACGTTTCTTGACCATTTCTTGAGCGTTTTTTTATATGGAGTTTGACATTTCTTGGCAGGTGAGTAGCCCGCTTTATAAATGCAAGGAAAAAGATGGATGCCGTTTTCTTTCAGGGTTTCGGTAATTTTGTTTTCCTCAGTTTTGTAAATTCGACAGATGGTAAATTTTTGTTTCGACTCTTGTGTTATTTCATTTCTCGTCTATTTTCTTTTACACATTTTGTTTTGATTAGACAATAACATATTTATATCGAAATTACCGAAACCCTGAAAGAAAACGGCATCCATCTTTTTCGTTGCTTTCATAACGAGTGGTGGCTCTTGTTGATATATTCTCTTTGGCCGAACAAACAATTTGTAAACGCTTAGAGCAAATAAGCTGTTCGTTGCTTTGACATTAGGTAAGTAGGTTCAAGTGGCTGCCGCAGAGGCACACTTAGGCCACAAGGAAAGTCAGTACCGCGACCCAGCCATATGGAAAATCCCTTAGTTGTTGGGATTTTCCACATAGCAGAATCCCGGGACTGACACTCCTAAACCGACACCGTTACTCCTCCTCGAACACTTAGATGACTTTATGAAGCCCATCAAGTCCTTTATGTCCAGTTCCGCGATCTGGCTTATGCTATCTAGGAACGGAACTTCCAAAAAGCGCGTTCTCGCGCCGCTTAAAGCCGGACAGTTGCAGATGAGGTGCTCCACTGTTTCCTCCTCCTCATCATTTTTGCAACTCCTGCAGCATCGTCGGTAGGGCACACTTAGCCTTTCTGCATGCCTACCAATGAGGCAGTGACCGGTTAATACCCCTATCAATATGCAGATTTCCCTCCTAGTTAGGGCATAAATGCGTCTAGACCTTTTGAGATCCCATTTTGGCCAGGTTTGTTTCGATATCCGACACCCTGGGGATTGCAGCCATCTTTCGTTGGCTTGACGGAGTGTGTGCTCCTTCAGCATTAGTTTGCATGTGGCAAACGGCATGCCTAAGCGCTCTTTATCCTGAAGAACCTGCTTGGTCGTGCCCTGCCTGGCAAGCTCGTCTGCCCGGGACCCATATGAGGTTTACGCGATCCTGTTGGGCCATCTCCTGAAGAGATCGACGACAGCTGAGCGTCAGTTCAGAGTTGAACGTGTATGAGCCAAGGGATTTGATTGCCGCTTGGCTATCGCTGAAAATAGCGATATCTTCTCCGATAACACGTTTGCTTAACCACGCCGCGAAAAATGTATATTAAAGGAGATATTGTAAAATTTCGTACAAATGCATATTGATGATCGGCTCTTTTCGTTGTTCGTTTTGTAGGTATTGATGTTTTTGGTATTAGTTTCCTTTAGGGGTCAACTGCTAATAAATTAGCTAAAATTATGTGATATAGCTTAAAAGACGGGGTTCGGCCTCAGGATCACGAATTATCACGGTTATGTCACACGTCCGGACTTGGGATGGCGTAGCCCAGGGTTATTTTTTATAAGCGCGGCCGAAGGCCCCAATTTTGGTATCGGACCCGGGTCATTTTTCGGTTTTTTGACCATAACTTTTCACTAAAACAAAAAAATTAAAAAAGCGCTTCCGGATTCGTGATCCTGAGGCCGAAACCCGTCTTTTGAGCTATCGCCCATAATTTTAGCTAATTTTTTAGTAGTTGACCCCTAAAGTAAACTAATACCATGTTTTTATATGTGAAATATGATTTGATATGTGTTACTGAGACTTGGTTCTGTCCTGATGTAACTGATTTCTACTATGAAATAGCCAATTATAATGTGATAAGGAATGACAGAAAAACGAAAAAAGGTGGAGGAGTTGCGATATACTACCGGTCTAACGTAAAAATAAAGCTGCTGGCTGGGTCGATTAACTCAGAAACGGAGTATCTAATAACTGAAGTATCTGATGGTGTAAGCAAGGTTTTAGTATCCTGTGTATATAACCCACATAGGTCGTGCATGTTGGATTTGTTTTTTGGTGAGTTATCTGTTTTTGTTATTGAATATGAGCGTTATATTGTGTGCGGTGATTTCAATGTTAATTTGCTTGTTAATGACTCCTGTACAGCGAAACTGCTAGACCATGTATCGGCAGGAGGACTTGTTGTAGTAAACAAGTCTGTGCCTACTAGATTTGCTAACAACTCAAAGCCTAGTCTTTTAGATGTGTTTATCACTTCTGACCGTGAACATGTGCTTAAATTTGACCAACTTTGTTTCATATCTGACCACGACTTAATTTTCTGCACACTAGATGTAGTTTTCAATCGTCCTGTTGATGTTACTTTTACGTATCGAGATTTCAAGTCATTAAATGTTAGTGAACTGTTTCGTGAGATGTCCCTTATTTGTTGGGAAGATTGCTGGTATTGTGAGACCGTTGACAAGAAGCTTGAGTTTTTAAACAGTAACTTGACTATGCTTTTTGATGCTCATGTTCCTATTCGCATAGTTCGTGCTAGGAATCAGTCATGTCCTTGGTACACAAAAAAAGTTTGTATGGCGATAAAAAAACGTAATAGGCTTCATGCCAAATGGAAAAAAAATTCGTGTGATAGTAGTTGGTCCCAGTATAAAGCTGCGCGAAACGAAGCTACGGCCACCATTAGACAAGCTAAAAGTTGGTATTGTAGAAACAAACTTGATGTGACACTTCCGTCTAGAGACTTGTGGCGTAATCTTAAAAAACTACATGTTCACGGCAGCGCTAAACAGGAGTGTGATTTGGACCCAGACATATTGAACGACTTTTTTATTAATGCAAGTGATAGCGTGAGTCCCCCTGCAACTGATTATAGCCCGAGTTACTGTTATTTTGCTGATAATTTTCAATTTGCGGGTGTAAGTGAGATTGAGGTTGTGAAAGCTATAATGTCCATAAAGTCAAATGCTGTAGGAGAGGATGGAATTTCGCTGAAGTTCATGAAGATTGTATTGCCAGCAATCTTGAGCACTATTACACACGTTATAAATTTTTGTTTTACTAGCTCGTGCTTTCCGTCTCTATGGAAAAAGGCAATTATTCTTCCTGTGGCTAAAAAAACTAATGCTAATAGCCCTATCGTTTACAGACCAGTAAGTATATTGCCTGCTTTGTCGAAGGTGTGTGAATCAGTAATGGCTGCACAAATTTCAACATATATCCGTGAAAGAGGCTTGATGTCACCGTTCCAATCAGGCTTCAGGCCGCAGCATAGTTGTTCTACCGCTATGGTAAAGATTCTGGACGACATAAGAATACAATTTGACAAGGGTGATTTAACAATTCTCTGCCTGCTTGACTTTTCAAAAGCATTTGACCTTGTTAATCATGGCCTTTTATGCAAGAAACTGAAATCTCGCTTTGGCTTTACAGACAGTGCTACTAGGCTAATGGCTAGTTACCTTGATAAAAGATCACAAAGAGTTGTCTCAGGGAATATATCATCTTCTTCGAAACCAACTACTACTGGTGTTCCACAGGGATCTGTTCTGGGGCCACTATTGTTTAGTCTTTTTGTTAATGATGTGTTTTCTGTGTGTCGCTATGTTAATGTACATGCGTATGCTGATGATATCCAGCTATACTTGTCTAGTCGTATTGGTCTCGTTGAAGATTTGTGTTTCAAAGTTAATAGTGATCTGTCGGCAATATCATCTTGGGCTCGAGATAATTGCTTGCGTTTAAATTCTTCAAAATCATTTGTTCTACCTATAAGCAATACCGTGGCTCATCTGGATGATATTCCTGAAATATTTATTGGTTGTGATAGTCTCTCTTTTGTTAACAAAATAAAAAATCTGGGATTTACTATTAACTCTAACTTGAATTGTCGTGATCATGTAAATAAAGTTGTAGGTAATGTGTATGCAGTGTTACGTCGTCTTAGGACTACCGCCTCATTTACACCAGAAGAAACTAGATGCAAATTGGCCAAACAACTCATAGTACCCATTATTACGTACTCTGAGATTGTCTACAGTAAGTTAGATTCTATCTCCTCCCACAAAATTAATGTTGCATTTAATAATGTTACGAGATATGTATATTCACTAAAAAAGTTCGATCATGTCTCTATGTGGAGAAATAAAATTTTGGGGTGCAGTATAGATAGCTACTTAGCTGTTAGGAACTGCATATCTTTGTATAGGTTGCTTACTACACAATCTCCGAATTATTTGTACGAGAAACTACAACTGGCTAGGTCAAGTCGACACAACAGCCTTATTACACCTAGATACACCTTTCTGACGTCTTCTAGAATGTTTTTTGTTAACGCTGTTAGGTTATGGAATGCTATACCTGAATCTGTTAAGTCTGAGCTTAAAAGAGGGAACTACAAATCAATTATATTCAATTATTTTAAAAGTCTATAAAACTGTACTACGGCGATGGATGCACTCATCATAACTTAACTCTTTTTTCTTTTCTTTCTCTTTCCTCTTAACATAAGTCATGTTATTTTTGTGTTTAAATTGTATTTATTTACCTAAGTTAGTTTTAGTTTGATAAATACTGTTTTGATGTAACTGTTGATGCACTATAAAAGACTTAGTCTTAAATGTGTAACACTCCTTTTATTCAAATAAATAAATAAATAAATAAATAAATATCGATGTTGAAAATCATTGAGATGGGATAAATCACAGTATAGACCACAGTATAACCAGTATTTGCACTGAGGTGAAAGTTCTCCATGGAGGTGAATTTTTCAGAGTTGAAATCCATGGTAGGATGGAATTTCGCGGACGCATGGTTGCATTTCAGTAACAAAAAAAACTTTAGAAATATTTCAAGAAAAAAAATGAATTTAATGTATATATTCCATGAATTAATATAATATCATGAATTTACTGCACTACAAGAAGTATAAAAAATGTATTTTAAAGGAGATATTGTAAAATTTCGTACAAATGCATATTGATGATCGGCTCTTTATGAACGATGCTATTAAATAGTAGTTTTGCGCAAAAAAGCACATTGAGGTGAATTTGAAATTCTTAGAAATTTTCCAAAACAAAATAAAGAAAATATTTTGCTTGCAGTTTTATATTTATTTATACTATTTATTTAATAGTAATATACGATTATCTGGTAGCTTTAATGTCAAGGTACGGTGTTAATGAACTATGAGTCATCTTATATAAAAAAACTAATGTGTTTTTGTTTTAGGAGTGTCCAGTCTAAATATTAGCTGGAGAAGTTGAAATACTTATTTCTAACCGGATAAGTATTTCCAGTACCTGTCAAATGAGGACTATTGTTATTGTGAACAAAAACCATGAACTACAAGTTGCGATGGAGCATTGCAAGCTGCACGTAATCGTGGCTGCCGCCGGAGGCCTTTTTATTCCATCTATACAATGTCCCAGGGGGTACCATAACAGTCGCCCATACGGCAGTTGCTACCCAAGGCCTTTTTTGTTGCATCTTGAATGAATGAATTAATCTTATGCACTCTGCGTGGTATTAGTTTCCTTTAGTGGTCAACTTCTAATAAATTAGCTAAAATTATGTGATATAGCTCAAAAGACGGCGTTCGGCCTCAGGATCTCGAATCCGGAAGTGCTTTTTTAATATTTTGCTTCTCTGCAGAGATATTTGCAATCAAAGTTTCAAGTTTTCATGTGGTTGTTGTAATTTTATTAGACTGTCCCTAAAAACGTGCAAAAAAAGTCCCGCCGTGGCGGTAGCTACGGTTATGTCACACGTCCGGACTTGGGATGGCGTAGCCCAGGGTTATTTTTTATAAGCGCGGCCGAAGGCCGCCAACTCAGAAAAGTGTTTCGTACATAAATACCATGGATTGCGCCCCATTTTTGGTATTGGACCCGGGTCATTTTTCGGTTTTTTGACCATAACTTTTCACTCAAACAAAAAATTAAAAAAAGCGCTTCCGGATTCGTGATCCTGAGTCCAAAACCCGTCTTTTCCCTATCTCCCATAATTTTAGCTAATATATTAGCAGTTGACCCCTAAAGGAAACTAATACCCTCTGCGTTTATGCTCCTTTTTGGGGAGGCTAAAATCAAATCTGTTATAAATGAAACAAATTAATATAAATTTTCATCATTTGCACAACTTTTTTTATTTCCATTTGATTTTCACCACGCGTGATAGGGTTGTGTTTAATCACTCAGGGCTGCATTTTGTTGAAGTATTTGTTAGATAGTGATTTTTTCTCTAATACTTCACGTTGACCTGCAAACTGGTTTTCCTTTCAGTTTAAAACGGTTAAAACAATTTAGGCATGTTCATAATCGATATAAAGTAGGTACTTAAGTTAGCGTCAACCCTTTGATACCCTTTCCAAGGGTCTATCTGACTCTAAATTTAGTACCTACTTTATTTCGTTCAGATTGTTGGACAGAGACAGATAAATATACAAGACTAAATGGGCTTGCTCAAGAACATCCTACAAATTATGACGGATAACACATAATAATCAAAAAACTAAATTTATAATAGAACTATTTTTTCTACACCTTTTTCACTCGTACTTCAAAAACCGTAAAAATACTTTAGATAAGGTTAAATGCATTTAAGAATAGTGAATGGTAGTCCAAGACCCATACAATTATTTTCAGAATAGTCAATTGTATCTTAAAAACTGTAAAATATGCTTTAGAATAATCAACTGTACTCCAAAAACTATAAATTGTACTTCATAAACTGTAATTTGTACTCGAGACCGTAAATTAGACTTCAGAAGCTTAAAAATGTACTCCATTACATGGCAATTCAGGATTGCTGAATCGTAACAAGAATTCAAAACAACCTGTAAGTATGCGCTCGAGTGTGTCTGTCCACCTTGGTGGTGCTTTGTTCCATGCCCCAAGTGCGTACGTGGGTGTATGTGGGCGTCGTCTATTCGACCTTAAGAGTTCGTGTCCCAAATTCACGTGGGCCAATACGCGACACTCCGTCCCACCTACACGTCTATACCTGGCGCAGGGAACATGCTTAAAAAAAATTAAAACTAAAATCGAACCAAAGCTTAAATGATATCAGATGAAGAAATATGCAATTATCTGTATGCGTCTCCTGCCTAGTGGCACTATCACTGCGCTCGGAGTGCGCGCATGTGTGGGCGTGGGTGTGGGTGTTTGCTCGACCCTGCCGGGTCGAGGTCGCCCGCCTACTGTGACTCCCAACGTTTGGGGATGCTGGTTAGAAGCACACCCTCACATGCCTACACTCCGATCGACTGTATGCGTGTTGTGAACTAAAATGTTTGCAATTGAAATAACGCGAAATTTGAAAATATCAATAACCGAGAAGTAAAAGTTCGCTCATGGAATACAGTACCAGGAATGCGCAGGCCTCGTCTAGACCCTCACTTGGATGGCAATGTGCCACACGGATTAATTTACCACGCTTTATCCCTCCCAGGCCTGCAAGACGTCTTGTAACATGGTTAAAGGAGTGCAACTACCGTGGTGCTTGAACCACCACTTCACAAAGTAAAGAAACTTGAGGAAAAGAACTCTATCCCCAAAAGTGGAGGGTGTGAGACGATGCCGTCGACTATTGCGTTCGTGCTTGACATCAAACCCGAGCGATGCATGTGGATAAACTCAGCCTAAAATTAAAACTTAAATGGAGATCTTCCGTCTCGCTATTGCCAAGGCGGCCTACGCTTATGGCGTGCGACTTGCCCCGCACCCTGTTGCGACCCCTACAACTATATCTTATAATTAGGAAACCTGATGCTGCCGTCTGTATTGATGACTTCGACCATGCTAATGAGTGTCGACGGTGGTGGCTGGCCGCTATTTGCGGTGACTTCCGGGTTCTCCCAGCACCTCGTCAGTTGAGGTGGGTATGCCGTGGTCTTGCTGACCAACTGTTGACGTGTGTGATGGAGGTGGCGGTGTTGCAGCGTCGTTGTGGAGTTGTTGATGGCGCCCGCGTGTTGTTACTTGGCGTGACGCTGTAGGCGCTGGTGCCACGAATGCCTCGTGGCTGTATGATTGCACGTTTGCTCTGCAAGTAACCGTTCAGGTTAGCATATTGCACATTTCATAGCCTGACCTTCTTACTTACCCAGTGCCTGCCTGCTTCGCGTAACTGCGCGAGTATCGATCGCTTCCTATTGGGGTGGTAGGTTGCCCGTCAAATCCGCTTGCTCCTAACAGTGGTGGTGTACTGGCGCGACTGCTGTTTGGCGTTGTCGACTGCGCCGCCGTTGAACCAATGGAGATGGCCTCTGGATGCGGATGTGGGTGTGGATATGGGCGCTGCCGCTGCTGCAGCTATAAGCGTGCCTTCCTCCCGGTGTTCTGGATGACCCGGGTTGAGAAAAGAAATGGCTGCCTCGTGCCCCTCCCGCGGATAGTGTGAGCGGTTTCCGCAAATAAATTGTCGATGAGGTTGGCACGGCCCCGCTCTCAGGAGTTGGCGTATTACGCCGACCGCTTGAACAATTTTTCCTGCAAGGTTGGTGATTCCCATTAGCACACATTTATTTTTTTTTTCGTGCAGCTTTACTTACTCCGTTTCTGGAAGACTCGATTGCAGGTTTCCTGGTATATCTGTAGGGGCACTTTGCCTCTCCACTCCTGGATGCTTCGGATAGACCCGGATTTGTCCTACCTGGACTACCTCCTGATTCCGGCGGATTTAACTTTTTTTTTTTCTTATTTTTTCTTACCGCGGGTCGAATATGCTGCCGAACACTTTGACTGCTGACGTTGAAAAAGGCCGCTGAAACGGAAATTGCCCGCCAGGTTGCTGTCAAAATGACACCTGTCATTTGATGACGTGGCAGGAAGTGTTCGGAACTCCGAGCTGCCAGATCGCACGCGTTGCTTTTAGAAGCACAGGGTGAACGCAACAGGGCGAGCGCTGCAGTCCGTCCTTGCTTGGCCAGGCGCTCGAAAGGCTGGTCGCCCAGTGCCACTTCCCTCTTATCGTCGCAAGTCCTTCGCGTGGTAAATGCCCACGGAGCGTCCAGCTGCATCTCCCACCTCGTACAACGCGTTCCCTTTGGACGACAGGATCATGGACCGCAGATACTTCGGCGCAAGCTTGGCATTGAATCCTTCCGTGGCATTACTCAACTTGAAATTTCGCCGGTACACGATCTCGCCTTCCCGGTACTTCACTGGACGAGCCCTGGTATTGTATGTCTGCTGTCCTTTCCTGTAGGCCTCTTCCAGGTTCTTTATCAGCTTCTCTCTCATGAGCCACGCCCGGTCCCCTCTCTGCACGACGTCTATGCCTTCTTCTCGCAGTGCCTCGAGTCGTCGCAGAGTTTCATACGCTCTGCCGTGCTGCACCATCGTTTGCCCGAATACGGCTGTTTACGGCTCGACTCTGATGGCCTCATGTACCGCGCTCCGCATTGCGAAAGCCGCCAATGACACGTGTTCATCCCAACTGCTCTGGTCCGCACCCGCGATGTATGTGCGCAGCATGGCGAGCAGTGACCGATTGACCCTCTCGGATGCATTCGCCTGCGGCGCATATGGCGCGGTCTTAACGTGGTTCACTCCGTAGCTCCTCAGGATCCCCACAAATGAATCCGCTACAAATTGCCGGCCGTTGTCGGAGTGTAAAGTCTCCGGCACGCCAAAAATATGAAAAATCTCCGTCTCGAGATACTTTACTACCTCTTGTGCAGTTGCCTGCCTCATGGGCTTAAAAAATACAAACTTTGTGAAGTGGTCCAGAACTACGAAGATCACCGTATTTCCCGATCGCGACCGCGGGTACGGCCCGCAGAAGTCCACATAGAGCCTTTGAAACGTCCGAAAACGATCTGTCATTGGCGGTCTCGATGAAATGTTCGGCGCTTTGGCGCACTTACATAGCTCGCATCTCGCGACGAAGTTTCGTACGGCTCCAGCCATCCCCGGCCAGAATACCTTGCTCCTTAGCCTGTGTAGCGTTTTCGCTGTACCGCCATTACCCGCAGATCGCTCCCCGTGCGCCTCTTCCAGCAACCTCTGTCTCAGTCCCTCTGGTACCCATATTCTCCACACTGTTTCTTCCTCGTCTTCCGCGCGCCTTGGGCGCACCCTTTTGTATACGATGCCATCGGTGACTCGCAGATCCGGTAGCCGTTCGGCGTTTTGCGCAATTTGCCGTGCAAGTGCTACGTAGTCCTTGCTGGCAAACTCCGGCGACGTGAAGTCGATCTCGGCCATGGCCGCCATCGCGCTTACCTCCTCCATGTGCATGCGGCTCAGCGTGTCCGGGACAATGTTTTGGGCGCCTTTCCTGTGCTCTATTTCGAAATCGAAGCCCTGGAGCTTCAGGCTCCACCTGGCCAACCGTCCCGAGAGATCTTTCTGTCCCATGAGCCATTTCAGGCTCATGTGGTCAGTGATCACTGTGAATGGAAGACCTTCCAGATACGCGCGGAACTTTTTGACGCTTACAACTGCGGCTAGGCACTCCAGCTCTGTTATTGTGTAGTTTCGCTGGGTGGAATTCAGCTTCTGCGACATGAACGCGATCGGTCGCTCGTTGCCTTCGTCATCTTTCTGGAATAGGACGCTGCCTATGCCTTGCGTGGAGGCGTCGCACTGCACGTAGAAGTGCTTGCTGAAGTCGGGATTGACGAGTACCTCGGCTGAGGTGAGCGCTGCTTTCAGCTGCTCGAACGCCTCGACTGCTTCCGGTGTCATCGTGAACGTTTTGGCTTTGCGCAGGCACTCCGTCATCGGCGCGGCAATTGTGGCGAAGTTCGATATAAATCTCCGATACCATCCGCACATGCCTAGAAAGCGGCGTAGCTGCTTGATAGTGGTTGGTACCGGGAACTCCACAATCGCGCGCACCTTCTCAGGGTCCGTCCTCAGCTCACCCTGCCCTACTATGAAGCCTAAATACTTCAGCTCGCGATGACAAAACTTGGATTTGTTTACGTTGATAGTGAGACCAGCGCTGGCGAGACACTCAGCCACTTCTGTTAAATGTACGAGATGCGACTCGAAATCCGGAGAACACACTAGCAGATCGTCGATGTAGACGAAAACGTTTTCTCTTAGACGCGAGGGGATCACCTTGTCCATCAGTCTGCATAACCGCTGACTGGCGTTGCACAGGCCGAAGGGCATCACTTTAAAGTGATACAATGGTCGACCCGGAACAGTGAATGCGGTCAATTCCCTCGACGCCGGCTCCAACGGGATCTGCCAGAAGGCGTCCTTCAAATCGATCCCCGAAATGAAGTGCGTCTCCCGCAAGCGCGCTGTGCTGTGTTGGATACGCATCCTTTTTCGTGCGCTCATTGAGCTTGCGCATATCCACACACAGACGCTTTTTCCCGGGTTTCTCAACTAGAACGATCGGCGAGCTCCAAGCGCTGTTGCTCTCCTCGATGACACCTAGCTTGAGCATGCGGTCAATCTCCTCATAGGCATACTTCTGTTTGACCGGCGACATCGGATAATGCCGTTGCTTCACCGGGACCGTGTCATCCGCGACCTCGATCTTGTGTTCTAGGAGATGCGTCCTTCCGAGACCAAGTTCTGTGAACGAGGGAGACAACCCTTTCACGCGCTCTAACTCCCTGCTCTGGTCGGCGGTGAGGTCCAGTTGTCCCTGGGTCTCCAATTCTGAGATGACCATGGGCGCCACCCCAAAGGTATCCCAGAAGTCGATCCCCAGGTACAACTCCTGCTTTAAACTGGGCACTAGATATAGCGTCATTGGCTTCAGCTTCCCGCGCCAACCTATCTCCACCTCGACCTTACCGACCACAGCTTGCGCTTTCCCGTCTGCCGTCTTCAAATGTTCCCTAAGCTTGAGCAACTTGCCCCCTATTTTCTTTTCCCACGAGTGCGCGACTGACCCGAAGCAGCTTATAGAGGCTCCACTATCCAACAAGCCTTGCATCTTTACTCCTTCGATTTCCACTTGCACGTACGGTCGCTTGTCGACGGCGTCGCGAATGACAGTTTCCTCAACCGCCTTCGCCACGCGCCGCTTGTCTCGCGCGCGCTTGCGTATCTTGATGACCTTCCTCCATTTTCTGCTCGGTCCGATCTCTGCCACTTCTGGCGCGCTTCCTTCGTCGCTCACAGGATACATCCCTGAAGAGGTCTCGAAAATCCGCGCTCGTGCCGCGTCTTACCTGGCCTGTCGCTCACTTAGAGATGGACGTGTTGTAGTCCCGTGCGCGCTTTCCCCCACGCGCTTACTATTAAAAAATGTCTTTGATTGGTTTAAAAAAATTGTATTGTCTGGTTTCTTCAAAATTTGGTTAAATGGCAAAATTACTTCTCCGGGGTTGACCGACGCTGACAGGGCTCCCCGGTCTTCCTGTCGCTCTCCTGGTTTTTCGCCTGGCATCCTTCGCAGAGCTGTGTGCTGGGTAAGTTGCACTTATAGCAAATCATACTGTGGAGACGCCCATCGCAGCTGTGTCCGTCAGCGCGCGCCTGTGGCTTGTCCTCGCTCTTGGGCTTGAGGTCGCTCGAAGGCTCCTTCCGCATCGGCCTATCTCTGGTGGGCCTGTGAAACGCTTCCAGCGTCTCTGGCTCTGCCTCAGCGCGGTCGTCCTCCAGCTCTTCGAGCGCCTTTCTGCGATACGGCTTTGTCTCGTACTCCGCCAGGTGCTTCTCTGCCCTGCGACACTCCCTCCTTAGATCCTCCAGCGACTCGATCCGGCAGCCAAAGATGAGGTTCTTTATCCGCGGCTTCAGATTCCTGCGCATCAGGTTGACTAGGCTTTGCTCCGGCAGCCTGGTCCGCATCGTCAGCTCCATACCCCGAACCACCGCGTAGAACTCCTCAAACTTTTCGTTGTACTCCTGCTTGCGCTCGTTCATCGCTTGGCGGATTTCTTCATCGCAGTCCGCCTTTCTAAACTGCTCCACAATCGCCTTTCGAAACGCCTGAAAGTCCACAAAACTGTCGTCCGGATGCTCCTCGGTGTACAGCCAGTACCATTCTTGCGCCTGACCTTCTAACAGCAGATGGAAATTCGCAAATAAGTCCTGAGCCGAAATGTTGTGTTTTTTCCGAAGCGTTTCCACACGGAAAAGGAAGCGCTCGATCGGGACCGCTTTTGGGCCCGCGTCGAACTTGAGGCGCCAATCGCGTATGGCCTTTGTAGCCGATCTTTCGTATTGCGCGCCCGCCCTGTTGTGCCTATCTGCTGCTCGTGAGCCTGGTGTCCTTTGCGCGCTGGTGACGCGCTCGCCGCCGCACTGTTCGCGTTCGTCCGCGGTAGCATTCGCCGCGCTTGTCTCCGCGTCCTGCAACCACTCTTCGCGCCGCGCTGCCTCTTGCGCGCCCCTGCTTTCACCCTCCAAATCTGCTAATCTGCTTGATAAAATGTTGATGTCCTTTCTGAATATCTGTGCAACCTCCTTGACCGCTTGGGTTGTGGAACGGCTCATCGCCAGCTGATACTGGAAGAACATTTCTTCGAACTTCCGCATCAGCGTTTCACCTACCGCGTCGGCCGTCGCGCACTCAGGGCTTGATGTTACCTGCGGTGGCCGTACACGCGCTCCCAATACTTCTGCCGCGTCTCCTTGAGCGCCTGCTTCGTTATGCGCGTCCGCCTCGTTAAGCACGCCTGCGTCGCCATTCTCCTCGCCGCGGTGCTGCGCTTGTAAGTGCGCCATTCCACTCTCCAATTCCTCGTCGCCACCCGCGCCTACGCTGCTACGCCGCTCCACCTTACTCGGATCCTTTGACATGTCGCCGCGCGCTGATTAACAAAAACGCTGATGCAGACGAAGTTGAATAAAAACTAACCCAAAATATCGCCTGCGCTCTCGAACTACGCCGAGCGCTTAACAAATGATCGCAAAAAAAATCGAAAACAAACTCTTGAAAAAAGTACTGTCAAAAAAACTCAAACTCCAATTACCCATAAACCCGAAATATACGTGGTACATATACGTGGTTTATAGACGTGTATATTTATGTGTTTGTATGTGTGTTTATTATCAGCCTACGTATGTGCCCGTAAACCGAGTGCGAAATAAAAAAATAATAGAAAAAAATGAAAATAAACTTTACGAAATGAAACTTGTGCCTTCTTTACTCGATGTGGTGTCCGTCCGCCTAGCGTCGTCCGTCTATTCCAGTTCCCCCAAAAGCAGTCTGGTCCCCCACCCCCAAGCAGCCGCGGACACTATCAGCCGGCGCCAAAGTTGGCCAACTGAGCTACCTACTCCGCTTAACTCCCCCGTTGGGATTCTTCCACGAACACTATCGTCCACTCTTAGACTGGCAAAACGAGCTGCCCGCGGACCTGATCCCTCGTGGCCAAGGTCAGAAATCGCCACTATCGTCCAGCCTAAACAACACCAAAACAAGCTGGCTGACCCCTGGTCCCCGGCCACGAAACCCCCCTGCATCGATACTATTGGCCAGCTAAACGAAGCCAAACCAAGCTACCGATGTGTATTGAAAGTAAAATTTTTAAATTTGAAAATGAAAATTGAAATCTTAAAAGAAGATTTAAATTGAAAAATAAAGATCCCACAAAGCAAACGCTAACATTCCCGAAGTGTGTCCGAAATCCTCTAAGGCTCCACTCACTGTGGGGCCCCACGTTGGGCGCCATTTCTGTTACGTGCTGGCCTTTGGGCGGAGGCCGCTATGTCCCCTGGCGTCCTCCTACCCTCACGTCGCATACCCCGGGAAAGCCGTGCAGGTATGCTTGCATATGCACGAGCTAGCTCGCCGGACTGTGGGGTGGATTGTTGGCCTCCCGAGGCATGTCAGCCGCACCATACAAAAAAAATATCATACCTGACCATGCATCACTTGCACCTCAGGTCTGTCCGCGCTTACACCCCCCTCTACTAACCCCCCTTCCGGCCTCAGATGGCATTTTGGCCGGGCCACCCTCGACCCTCCCTTCCATGGTCGGCAGTGGCAATCTGTTTTGCCGACCCCAATACGTCCCCTATGCGCCCCTTAGCACCTCCCCATCCCCGTCTCTGTCCAGTCCGTCCGTCCCCACCACATCTGAAAAGAAGAACACTTGATTTCAATTAACAATTTAGCAATACATGGTGTTTTATTAAAATGTGTTTATGAGATATGCGAGATTACAAATATGTTCTAGTTAGTGTGCACGTCTACGCTTTTGCCCTTCGTGGGCTTCAACTTACATGCTAGGCTATGCTAATGCGCGCTAAAGTGCGTGTGTACCTGACCAAAATATTCATGCACCCAATTGGCATGGGCACATTACTTTGTAAGTAAGGTGAGCGCGTGTATGTGTGTGTGTTGCTTGACCTCGCTAGATCATTCGCCTATGAACAACAGGCCCCAAAAACCGGGTCTACGACAGACTCACACACCCATACAGACACCCCCGTATTACAAAAATTGCGAACTCAACTTTTTCTCCCTTTTGGATAATCGTAAACAAATGGAATTTGATGTCAAACCAACTGACAAAACATCAAAATCAAAACTTCCAAGTAAATTAAATTATTTAAAATAAAAAAAAATTTAAAAAAAAAATGCTTCAGGCTCGCAACGAGTGTGTGTACATGTGCGTGTGTACGCATATGAGTATGCGTAATTACGCGTCTATGAGTTTCCCTGCTCGAAAGTACATTTTGGCAAACTGACAGCCGTTCAACAAAGTTCACATGCGACGCTATTAACTAAGAACTTTATTACTAACAACACAGGCAACACATCACTCGTCGGGCTTCGCTTACAACCTAACAAAACTCAACTTAACTACGATTAACAAATGAATGGCAATTCAGGATTGCTGAATCGTAACAAGAATTCAAAACAACCTGTAAGTATGCGCTCGAGTGTGTCTGTCCACCTTGGTGGTGCTTTGTTCCATGCCCCAAGTGCGTACGTGGGTGTATGTGGGCGTCGTCTATTCGACCTTAAGAGTTCGTGTCCCAAATTCACGTGGGCCAATACGCGACACTCCGTCCCACCTACACGTCTATACCTGGCGCAGGGAACATGCTTAAAAAAAATTAAAACTAAAATCGAACCAAAGCTTAAATGATATCAGATGAAGAAATATGCAATTATCTGTATGCGTGTCCTGCCTAGTGGCACTATCACTGCGCTCGAAGTGCGCGCATGTGTGGGCGTGGGTGTGGGTGTTTGCTCGACCCTGCCGGGTCGAGGTCGCCCGCCTACTGTGACTCCCAACGTTTGGGGATGCTGGTTAGAAGCACACCCTCACATGCCTACACTCCGATCGACTGTATGCGTGTTGTGAACTAAAATGTTTGTAATTGAAATAACGCGAAATTTGAAAATATCAATAACCGAGAAGTAAAAGTTCGCTCATGGAATACAGTACCAGGAATGCGCAGGCCTCGTCTAGACCCTCACTTGGATGGCAATGTGCCACACGGATTAATTTACCACGCTTTATCCCTCCCAGGCCTGCAAGACGTCTTGTAACATGGTTAAAGGAGTGCAACTACCGTGGTGCTTGAACCACCACTTCACAAAGTAAAGAAACTTGAGGAAAAGAACTCTATCCCCAAAAGTGGAGGGTGTGAGACGATGCCGTCGACTATTGCGTTCGTGCTTGACATCAAACCCGAGCGATGCATGTGGATAAACTCAGCCTAAAATTAAAACTTAAATGGAGACCTTCCGTCTCGCTATTGCCAAGGCGGCCTACGCTTATGGCGTGCGACTTGCCCCGCACCCTGTTGCGACCCCTACAACTATATCTTATAATTAGGAAACCTGATGCTGCCGTCTGTATTGATGACTTCGACCATGCTAATGAGTGTCGACGGTGGTGGCTGGCCGCTATTTGCGGTGACTTCCGGGTTCTCCCAGCACCTCGTCAGTTGTGGTGGGTATGCCGTGGTCTTGCTGACCAACTGTTGACGTGTGTGATGGAGGTGGCGGTGTTGCAGCGTCGTTGTGGAGTTGTTGATGGCGCCCGCGTGTTGTTACTTGGCGTGACGCTGTAGGCGCTGGTGCCACGAATGCCTCGTGGCTGTATGATCGCACGTTTGCTCTGCAAGTAACCGTTCAGGTTAGCATATTGCACATTTCATAGCCTGACCTTCTTACTTACCCAGTGCCTGCCTGCTTCGCGTAACTGCGCGAGTATCGATCGCTTCCTATTGGGGTGGTAGGTTGCCCGTCAAATCCGCTTGCTCCTAACAGTGGTGGTGTACTGGCGCGACTGCTGTTTGGCGTTGTCGACTGCGCCGCCGTTGAACCAATGGAGATGGCCTCTGGATGCGGATGTGGGTGTGGATACGGGCGCTGCCGCTGCTGCAGCTATAAGCGTGCCTTCCTCCCGGTGTTCTGGATGACCCGGGTTGAGAAAAGAAATGGCTGCCTCGTGCCCCTCCCGCGGATAGTGTGAGCGGTTTCCGCAAATAAATTGTCGATGAGGTTGGCACGGCCCCGCTCTCAGGAGTTGGCGTATTACGCCGACCGCTTGAACAATTTTTCCTGCAAGGTTGGTGATTCCCATTAGCACACATTTATTTTTTTTTTCGTGCAGCTTTACTTACTCCGTTTCTGGAAGACTCGATTGCAGGTTTCCTGGTATATCTGTAGGGGCACTTTGCCTCTCCACTCCTGGATGCTTCGGATAGACCCGGATTTGTCCTACCTGGATTACCTCCTGATTCCGGCGGATTTAACTTTTTTTTTTCTTTTTTTTTCTTACCGCGGGTCGAATATGCTGCCGAACACTTTGACTGCTGACGTTGAAAAAGGCCGCTGAAACGGAAATTTCCCGCCAGGTTGCTGTCAAAATGACACCTGTCATTTGATGACGTGGCAGGAAGTGTTCGGAACTCCGAGCTGCCAGATCGCACGCGTTGCTTTTAGAAGCACAGGGTGAACGCAACAACCGCTTAAAACAACTACATTACCGCGTCTAGAACTTTGTGCGGCGCATTTAGCTTCGAAGTTAGTACGTAGCGTTTTGAGCAGCTGGGCCGATCTCCGCTACCCGCTGTACGCTTGGACGGATTCGACTATCACCCTAGCCTGGCTGCAAGCACACCCTAGCAGATGGGTAACTTTAATAGCAAATCGCGTTGCCGATATCCAAGAGATCTTGCCTCCCGAGTGTTGGAATCATGTGCGATCTGAATTAAATCCTGCTGACTGTGCATCTAGGGGGATGTCTCCGTCTGATTTGCTTGGCCATGAGCTTTGGTGGAACGGCCCCGACTTTTTGCAGAGTAACGACCAGTTTTGGAAAAACAATTCTTTGAAGCAGCACACAACCGATGTAGGCGTCCGAAACAAGGTTGCAGCCCACGTGATGAACTCGGACGACCATTGGCCGGTCCTCATGAAGTATTCGTCGTTTTCCAAGCTTCGCCGTGTCATCGCTTACGCATTGAGGTTTATTGCCAACACTCGTTCGTCTATCAAACGTCTTGCTGAAAAACGATGTGATGCTTTAAGCAGTCTGGAGTTAATCGAATCTGAACGCTGCTTAATCAAGTATTCGCAAACATTTTACTTTGCTAACGAGATCTCCCTTTGCACCGCAAAACGGCCGATCCCCTTACGTAGTAGTTTATTACGCTTGCAGCCGTTTCTTGACCCGAACGGTATTCTTCGGGTAGGTGGACGACTTAAATCCGCAGAGGTCGCGAATGATGTCAGGCATCCCATAATCTTGCCAAAAAATTCCCCGCTTTCGCGACTAATAATATCTGACATACACCGCTTCACGTTACATGCTGGGCCGCGAATAATGCAGGTCGTATTACAACGTCGCTACTGGATAATTGGCGCCCGCAGTTTAGTCCGCAGTATTTATCATAAGTGTGTTAAGTGCACTTGCATCAATCGTAACGCTGCCAAACAGTCCATGGGTGACCTTCCAGCATCTCGTACAACTTACGCTCGCTGCTTTACACGCAATGCAGTAGACTTCGCCGGCCCCTATTCGTATAAATTTACTCATGGATGTATGTGCACGGGTGCGATGCATCTAGAATTCGTAGGAGATCTGTCAACCCCTGCATTTCTCAACGCATTCAAACGTTTTATAAATCGGAGGGGCTATTGCAAAACGATGTTCTCCGATAATGGCACGAACTTCGTTGGAGCCGAGAAGGAGCTTCGTATCATGTACGAGAAGTGTGTGGCAGATGATACGCTTCGAAATTTTTTCGCTGATTCTCACATAGAATGGCGCTTCAATCCACCGACCGCGCCCCACATGGGCGGATACTGGGAAACCGGTATAAAACGTATCAAGTACCATTTGAAACGCGTCTTAGGAGAAACCCTCTTATCTTATGAGGAATTCAGCACGCTACTAACGGAAGTAGAAGCTTGCGTAAACTCCCGTCCATTATGTGAGGTTTCGACAAACGCGCTCGACCTCGAAGCCCTAACGCCGGGGCACTTTATCATCGGTGAACCGCTAAAGTCTATCCCGGAACCTGAGGGTCAAGGGTTCCGTGGAAATCTCCACCAGCGGTGGCAACTTATATCTAATGTAAGACGACACTTCTGGCGTCGTTGGAGAGACGAGTATCTCTTAAGCCTGCAACGTCGCGCCAAATGGTTTCGTCCGTCACATAATTTTGAAGAGGGAGATGTTGTAGCTGTAATTAATGAAGCCACTCCCTCGACAAAGTGGACTCTTGCAAGGGTAGTTCGTTGTCACCCCGGAGCAGACGGTCGCGTACGAGTCGTCATGGTGAAGACACCTAATGGTGAATATATTAGACCAATCGCTAAGTTATGCCTTCTACCAACCAAAGGAGATTTATTTTGCTAAGATGAACAGCCGTAAACATTGAAATTAAATTACGTGACATTCATTATTTTTGATAATTCTGTTAAATTTCCTAAAAATGTAACTTTAAATTTGAACATATCAAATGTATATACTTAGATAGTTCAAGGGCGGCGGTATGTTGAGTTTGATCTTGCAACTATGTATATAATTTATTCGTATTAGAAGGGTTAATCTTCAATCACATCAATCATCCGTAATAATGTACATTTTGACATTTGCTATTCATTCATTTTTCGTTTATATATTTTTCTTCACTTATACATTCTACCGCATATACGACCGCCCGAGTTCTTTTTTGAATAATAATTTTCATAGTTTTAGTGGTTACTTTGTAATAAGTTTTACTCTAATACATTAAAGTGTTATTACTGTAACCACCCGCTTATTATTTCAATTGGAAACCTGCATGGAATTGGTAAGCCGCTTTTATGAAGAAACCCGCAACAACAACAACACTACTGAGGTAACCCGCATACAGTCCACTGCGAAAGGTAAAACTCCGCAACAAAATTGTTATTTAGAACTGCGCATAATGCAAAAGTTTTCATACGTTAATTACCCTTTAAGGTTCTTGCTGGGCAATTCTAAATGTGGAACACCGGCAGGGTTGCTATTTTGAGGAATTGTGGATTGTATTGCTCGGCGAATTAGGCCAAATGTGATGGAATTCCAAATTTGGAAAATGAGATCTGTATGGAAAAAAGCGCCAAATTTGCAATTTTTCGCCAAATTTACCAAATTTGGTGCTGTGTAAATGTACTATCACCTACGTCACCGCTACAAAGGAGGCGTACAATGCTCGCTAGTAGGCAGTAAATCTAAGGTGGCGCCATTAAAGATGCTGTCTATTCCCCGCCTGGAGCTACAGGCCGCGGTCTTAGGCGTCAGACTAGCAGCAGGCGTAATCGCGTCGCACACACTACAAATCCAACGTCAGATCTTCTGGACTGACTCTCGCACTGTCTTAGCCTGGATACGTTCGGATCACCGACGCTACTCCCAATTTGTCGCATTCAGAGTAAGCGAGCTGTTAGAGTCTTCAGAAATGAACGATTGGCGATGGATCCCTTCAGCGGATAACGTTGCGGACGACGCCACCAAATGGCATACCACACCAGAGATTACCAGTGAGAGCCATGGTTCAAAGGTCCGGAGTTTTTGATACGAGATGAAACACTCTGGCCGAACAACTTGCCCAGTGTTGAGGCTACCAACGAAGAGCTCAAACCTCGCTACGTAGGCTACCACGACACGACCCTAACAAATCAAATGTATCCGTCCATACACCAACGTTTCTTACGATGGTCACGTCTTTTGCGTGCCATGGCGACAGTTCTTCTATGCGTTCGAGTTTGGAAACATTATCGTAGGACCAAACCACCGCTTCACCAGGTAATCGAGCGAGAGGACATTGAGCGCGCAGAAACAAAATTATGGAAGGAGGCTCAGTTGGACGCCTTTGGAGACGACATCGCTGTACTTTCGCAAGGAAAGCTATTGAGCCGAAAGAGTCATATATACAAGCTGTCGCCTTATCTCGATGAGGTCTCCCTACTGCGGACTGGTGGCAGAGTCAACTTGGCTGGGCATCCTGACCCGATCATCTTGCCGAAAACTCATAACATAACTCGGCTTATTGTCCTAGAATATCACCTCAAGTATCACCACAGCAACACGGAAACTGTAGTCCACGAATTACGCCAGAAATTCTACATACCAAGGCTACGAGTGGTTGTCAATAAAGTTCGTCGTGAGTGTCGATTCTGTCAGCACCGTAACGCACAACCTAAACCCCCAAAGATGAGTCCGTTACCGCCGGCGCGGGTGGCATCGTTTTCTCGCCCGTTCACCTATGTGGGTGTAGACTATTTCGGACCTATACTGGTAGCAGTTCGCAGAAGCACCGAGAAACGGTTTGGCGTTCTCTTCTGGAGATAGCTTACTCGCTATCCACGACTCTTGTATTCTAGCAGTTCGTAATTTCATGGCTCGGCGAGGCGTTCCATGTGAATTCTGGAGTGACAACGCTACAAATTTTAAAGCAACAGAACGAGAACCCAAGGTGGCGTTTCAGGAAATGGACAAAGATAAAATTGTGAGCAACTTTACAAACTGTTCTATGCATTGGAAGTTCATACCTCCCGTTTCACCACGCATGGGCGGAGCTTGGGAGCGCCTTGTACGTTCGGTGAAGAATACCCTTTCA
Source organism: Campiglossa producta (assembly GCA_964058755.1). Classification (NCBI taxonomy): domain Eukaryota; kingdom Metazoa; phylum Arthropoda; class Insecta; order Diptera; family Tephritidae; genus Campiglossa; species Campiglossa producta. Next base: position 80,882,684 of record CAXKVI010000004.1, read on the forward strand.
AGCGTATTAATGTCATCGCGCCCCTCTGATGAACTGCTTCGTGGTGCGCTAATGGAGGTCGAATCCATCGTTAATTCACGGCCATTAACCTACATCCCGATCGGTAGTAACGAAGACGAGCCCCTCACCCCGAACCATTTCCTTCTCGGAAGCTCTAGCGGAATGAAGCCGCTAATGGAACCTGTTGAAAATCCAAAGCAGTTGAGAAGTGGCTGGAGATATGCTGAACAACTAGCAGACGTTTTCTGGACGCGTTGGTTGCGTGAATATGTACCGGTGATAACGCGCCGTACTAAGTGGTTCGAAGACGTAAAGCCAATCGAAGTGGGAGACATTGTTTACATAGTAGATCCCAATTTGCCGAGAAACTGTTGGCCAAAAGGTCGCGTTATATCAGTGAAGGTAGGTTCGGATAAGCAAGTTAGAAGTGCCCAGGTGTGGACAACCGCCGGAATCTACGAGAGACCAGCCACAAAACTTGCCGTACTATAGGTCGCAGCTTCGCAGGATACGGTAGATCCGAGGAATATACCGGGGGGGAATGTTACGAGAGATACGGCAACACCATAGTTGTTTTGACGTTTTGTTTGCTATTGAGGTTTTGGGGTTCGATTATCTTAAGTTTGCTCTCTTTCCGCCAAAACAGGCAATTCATGCTGTTGCATTTATTTAAAGGGTTCTATATTTGTAATTAATAATCAGGATAGATCCTTCTGGATACTAAAGTAAGTATCAGTAAAATAACATGTAAATCACCTTTATTAAATGAATAAAACGAATCCGCAGATATTTCAAACGTTCAACAAATTAAGTGCGTTTTGAGACTTTGGACTTGGGATCTATTGCCTTGTTTATTAACACACCTTATAAAGCGTGAGACGCAATTCTCACTTTTTGAAAACTTAATATCAATTAATCAATCAATTAATTTTCGATTTAATGATAAACTACCAGTAGCTGATCAACTTTTTGCTAAAGGAGTATTAACTTGAGGTATAATTAAATATAAAAATTATACTATAAATTGTCCAAATCGTGGTTCATTATTGACCCTATCAATGTCCGGCAGTTTCTACCTTCACAGTTTTTATACATACGACCCCCTTTACCATTCCCTAAAATAAATTTTGTCCAAATCGTGGTACATTACTGACCCTATCAATGTCCGGCAGTCTCTACCTTCACAGTTTTTATACATACGACCCCCTTTACCATTCCCTAAAATAAATTTTGTCCAAATCGTGGTACATTATTGACCCTCATTATTTACCAAACGTTTGAGAAAATATTTTTCTGTGCTTATGGGAAATATGCTGTGCGTGTGTAAAATAACGCGACTTTAATTGAGTGAATTAAAAAAAAGCGTTTTTTGCGGTCTGGTGACCGTTTCGGTTGATCTTTATTTCCAGACTAACAGTTTACAAAAATGAAAAGCGTACAACTAACTTAGCTTATCAAAAGTGCTTACTAGCCAACCTAATTGCACCGGCCAATCGTTGACGTTGATTCTTCGAATTGCCAAATTGTGCTGCGCGTGTTGACGGTGGCTTCCTGTTGCTGACGCACCGTCTGGCTTTTGCTGTGGGAACATTGTGCAACCCAAGCTGCACTTCCGCTCTTATTGTTGTGCTTTTGGTGATCACTGGTCCTCGAGCGTTTATTAGAAATAGGGAAGGTTGTTGAAATTTATGTAAGTATTCTGATCATTAGGGGGCTCCTTGATTTTATCTAAGTTTGTATTTGCCAAAGGGATCTGGTAAGTTTCTGGAATCGGAGATATTATTATTTTGTTCTGGTGCTTTCTCCAAAATTTGCAAAAAATTATAATGGCAATTATTGTGGTTGCAACTGCTCCAAGTGAAAGTGAGCTATTGGATATTGTTGCTGTTTTGAGGATATTTATTCTTCTTATGTTGTCGATATGGACTTCCTTCCAGAGAAAGTAATTCGATTCGATTTTTTTCAATTGGTGCGGGTTGTAGGACTGCTGGAATAGCAGGCAGCGGAATCAAATCGTAATTAATGTAGAATTGATTATTTATCTGTAACGTTGAGTTATGAAAATTAATAAGGTGTGTCCCTGACACATTTTTTGCATTCCGTCAGCAAGTATTTCGCCTTTGAAGCCATTAAGTAGTAATATACCGGGTTTTATCTCTTCAATTTCTTGGATGTGTTGGCCGTTCGTTATGGTGCACGATGAATTCAAACTATTAATTACTCTAGGTATACAACTAATATTACTTATATTTATTAAATGGGTTTGCTTACAAATTTCAATTTTCTTATAGCTATCGCACAATTTCTTAATTCCGTAGGTATCTTTTGTACCTTTTAAAATTCGTTCAAATTCTACATTAATTATAGTTTTATTTTCTTTAACAACTGGTCTAATAATAATTTTTTGAAAATTTTCTTTAAAAGTTAATGGTATTTTAACCATTTAAAAAATTTTCATATTTTGACTTATTACGTTTACATTTGACATTTCTAATGCTTCTTCGGCATTTTTTAAAAGTATTTCCTCATTTTCTAATTTTTGTAAAGCAAATTCAATTTCATTTTTGTTTAACAGTAATGTGTTTAAAATATTTTCCTTTGCCCATTGTGTGGCGTATTTAATATTAATTAATTCCTCTTTTATTAATCTTATCCTATTTTGCAGGTTAATAATAGTTTCATTTTCTACATATGTATCTTTTCTAATATTGTTTAAAAGGTTGTTTACAATGCTTGTGATATTATTAATTTTCTCGTTAAAAAGTTCGTTTACAATTATTTGATCGTTATTATTTGTGTTTAATTTGTTCAAATTATTTATTATTATTTCTAGATCCTTGTAATCTGGGCTTCCGGCTATGAATTTCCAAGCCGTGCCTAAAGCATCTAAAGATCTTTTTTTCCTATTTGCTAATGGTTTAATGGTATCTAGTATCTGGAGGGATTGTGATAGTTCATGTTTTAGGATAGGGTACAGGATAAGGTTTTTTGGAATTTCGGAAGAAATGAATTTGTGCATGTCCGTCAGAAATCGTTCGTACTTTTCGCGGTCCATTATGTGTATCAGTCTGAAGTCTCCGTTCTGTATTTTGGCGAGTCCGTCATTTATCGTTACGATCTGTGCTGTCGAGTAGTCATATATGTCTATGGTCGCCGTAGCGATGTGGATAAGGAGGAATCTGGAAAGGAAATTTTAAATTTGATTTTTTATATTGCTTTTATGTACAACTTTTCCCGATTCTGTTAAGATGGTTGAGTTTCGATCCTCTCTTACTATTTCTTTTTTGAATCTTTTGGATATTTTTGAGCCTAATCTTTTGTTTATTTTTACATAAATGGTATCTCCCGGATTATATACTTTTATAGGGTGTCTGAATTTATTGTGATAAGCAAGATCTTTTTCCTGTTTATTTTTTAATTCGGTTATATTTTCTGCTCTAGTCTTTTCGAATTGGCTTGGGTCGGTAGTAACTCTTCTACCTAAAAATACTTCTATTGGTTTCTTCTTGGTAGTTGAGTGGATTGTATAATTGTACTCATAAACGGAGTTATCGAGGAGTTCGGCGAATGAAGTGAAGCTTCGCTCTGCTTTCAAGCAACGCATAATCTCTGTAAGAGTCGAATGAAATCGCTCTACTTGACCATTAACGGAACTTGCATAGGGCGGTGTTTTAAAGATTTGTATATTTAGGGTGTCCAACAGGAATCGAATGGAAGCTGAATTTAAGGACGTTTCGTTGTCTATTACAACTGATTCTGGTACGCCAAACTGGAAAGTAGTTCGCGGAGAGGTTCCTTAACGTGCTCTATGGCTCTTGATCTAAGGATTTTTGTTTGGGCATACTTTGAAAATTTATCTATGGCTGTGAGGACGATATTTCGCTCAGTGATGTAAATATCAATGTGTAAAATTTGACCTGGGAATTGTGGAATGGGAGTTTCTCATAATTTTGGTTTGGAGGGGTGACGGTCGTATTTGTTTTCTTTGCAAATTGAGCACTGTTGGATTATTCTATTTATTTTTTTGGTCATAGAAGGAAAGTAGAAATTTTCAAGGATTTGGATTTTATTTTCCCGACAGTTTCGATGTGCTCTTTTGTGGGTTTTTACAATGATTTCTTCTTGTTCATGCTCATTTGTGATATCCTGCACTTGCATTTGTGTAAATCGGATTTTGTAGTTGCTAAAGTGTATTGGGTAAATCTCTTGGATTTTTCCCATAATCCTTTCCTCTGTTTTAATACAGTTGACAACGGAGGGATTAAGGTATCTTTTCAGGAAGTTTTTTAAAGTTTCGGGGGTATAATCGTGTTCTTCCAAAATGTGTCTGTGGTAAGTGGGAAAGACTATTTTAAATTGATATGTTGGGACTTCGGCTATCTTCAAAAAAATTTGGTTTTTAAATACATTTATTGGGGTTTCTATAGATTAAGTTATGCGATGACCTTTCGTCGCTGTGTTGGGATACTGATAGGGAATCATGGGGTTCACCTGGCATCCTTGATAGCGCATCAGCTACGACATTAGTTGTGCCAGGCTTATAGTGGAGTTCGTGATTGTATTCCTCCAGGATTGATTTCCATCGTTTCATTTTAGAATTGTTGTTTTTGTTGCTAAGGGCTTGCGTTAGTGGTTGGTGATCTGTGAATATTTTGACTCTTGCTGAGCCGTATAGATAATTTCTGAAATTGTTCAGGGCCCATATTATAGCTAGGAACTCTTTCTCGTTCGTAGCGTAGGCTTCTTCGGTTTTGGTGAGTGTTCGTGAAATGAACGCAATTGGTTTTTGATCTTGGGAAAGGACTGCACCGATGGCATAATTTGAGGCATCGGTGGTTAAATGGAATTCTTTACTAAAATCAGGGTATGAGAGGATGACATCGTCAGATGTAAGGGATTTTTTAATTTTGTTGAAGGCGTATTTTGCCTCATCGTTCAAGTCTATATTTATTTTAGCCGACTTGTTTTTAGATATGCGGCCCTCTTCCCCTCTTAGAAGTAAGGTTAGGGGTTTTGCCAACTTAGCATAATCTTTTATAAATCGGCGATAGTATCCTGAGAGACCTAGAAATGAGCGAAGTTGTTTTATATTTTGTGGGTAAGGTATTTTTGCTACTGCTTCTACCTTTGCCGGATTTTTCGTTATGCCTTTTGAGGATATAATAAATCCTAGGAACTCTACGGAGTCCTTGAAAAAATGGCATTTGTCTAACTGAATTTTCATGTTCGCATCTTCGAGCGTTTTGAAAACTTCTTACAGGTGGAGGGTGTGCTCTTCTTCAGAGTTACTGAAAACAACTATATCGTCGATATAGACGTAGCAAATTTTGCCAATTTGGTGGCGAAGAATGTTATCTAAGGCCCGTTGGAATACTGAAGGGGCATTCTTTAGTCCAAATGGCAGTCTCGTGAACTCGAATTTGCCATTATTTATTGAGAAAGCTGTTTTCTCAATGTCGGACTCCTTGAGAGGGATTTGGTGAAATCCGCTCTTCAAATCCAAAACGGAAAAATATTTATTTTTCCCAAGCTGGGCCAGTACTTCGTTAATTTGTGGAATTGGGTAGCGGTCTGCTACAGTGATCGCGTTAAGTTTGCGGTAGTCGATTACAATTCTGTACTGTTTGTTACCCTGAGAGTCGGGTTTTTTTGCAACGACCCAAATGGGTGAATTATACGGCGACCTTGATGGTCGAATAATACCGTCGTCTAACATTTTTTTAATCTGGGATTCAACTTCATGTTTAAGCGACATTGGGTAGGGGTAATATCTTGTATAGACGGGGGTGTCTTTGCTGGTACGGATTGCGCCTACAACTTTGGTAGTGTATGTGAGTTTATCATTAGGTTCGGCAAACAGATTTGAAAAATTATTTACTAAATTATCGACTTTAATTTGTTGACTTGATGATAAATGGTTGTGTAAATATTTAATAAGCTGAGCAGAGCTATAAATTTTTTAGTGCAAATAAAACAGTGTAATTTTATTCCACCTTACGTCCCGACGTTTCGCCAATTATCCTTGGCTTCTTCAGGGGAGTGACACTAGATATTTATTTAAAACAAAAAACAACAAAGAACCAAACAATTAGATAATTAATTTTGTAAAATTAAAACATGGATGGCACATTAATTACTTACATAAACGTGGAAAAATTATAAACTTAAAAATTGCATAAAGACATCACTATGTAAAACTTGGAACATTTAAAACCGTAAAAACATTTAAAAATTTGGAAATTTCGATACCGCTTGCATGCGGTAAGCTTGTCAACTAAAACTAAATTATAAAGATAATAAATATGCAGCCGCGATGTTGTCAGTATCTTCCTTTTTGTTTATAGTCTTTTCTCTTTTTTGTAATATTCTGAGGCTCTCTAAAGTGTACCGTGTTCTTTCTCTTCTTTCGTTGTCTATTATTTTTGTATTAGCAAAGTCAGCTGTGTGATTGTTTTCTATTGCATGCTGTGACAGTGCTGTGCTTTGTTTTTGTTTTTTGATGTCGGCTTCGTTCTCGGATAGCCTCGTATTAAGCGAGCGCTTTGTTGTACCTATGTACACTTTGTTGCAGCTTTCTTTATCGTTTCCTTTGCATTGTATTTCATAAACTACATTGCTGCGTTGTTGGGGATCTCTAGGGGTTTTTGCTTTTGTAAAGCACGTAGCTAGGGTGCAATTAGATTTATATGCTAGTGTAGTGTTGTGTGTTTTGGTAAAATCATGTGCAAAGTTTTCTGTGAGCCTGGGAACGTAAGTGACACTAAAATATCGCTTTGTTTGGGTGCTTTCTGTGTGAAGTGTTTTTTGGGTGAAATTGTTGGTGTCAATTTTTTGTTGATCGATTAAACTAGATATCAGGTGGTCGGGGAAATTATTCTTTTTTAAAGTCCATTTTATTTTTCTTACATTGGCGTCGTGAAAACGTGGATGGCTAATCGTTAATACTTTGTGTATAAAGTTTTTGGCAGTGTTAATTTTGTATTTAAATGGCTGTGAGGAGAAAAAGTTTATTAGGCGCCCAGAAGCAGTAGGTTTCGAGTACCAATCTAATGTTATTATGTGTCTAAGATCATGTTCACACTGAAGCGAAAACACCTTGTTTTCGTGTTAAACATCTCACATAAAACAGGTGCGTTCATACCTGCTATTCTTGTTTTCATTTGACAGTAATCAGCTGTTCTAGAAATTGTTATTTGTGAGAAAAAATAATTAAAATTTTGTGAACGTACATATTATATTTTATGTACTTATTTTAAGTTTTACTGTCAGCGTACTTATTTCAAATTTACTTTATAGCACAAACATTTTCATTTTGATTTTTTATAAATTCGGGCGACGAAATTCAAAATTAAAACATTTGACATATCAGATATGTGACAGTATGTTTTTCGATTATTACCGATAAAATTTAGAGCCGACACTGATTGTGAAAGGTTTTCGTTGATGTTTTGGGATAAAACATGATGTTTTCGCAGGTTTTCGGTTGAACATTTTGCATGGCGAAAACATCGGTTTTCAGCATGTTTTGCCTCGAAAACCAGAATGAGCTCGAAAACACGCTAGTGTGTACATAGTATAAGAAGGGGATATTGCTGTTTTCTTCTTTTTCTATTGTAAACTTAAGTCTATTGTGATAGCTGTTGAAGGCATTTAATATTATATTCGCATCTTTCCGGGCAATGATAGCAAAAATGTCATCTACATATTTCACTAGAAATTTAATGTGTATGTTATGTTGTTGTTCTAATTGCAAGAAGGTGTGATTAAGTACGTCATCCATAACTATATCGGCGATGGTGGGGGAAAGGGGGTTACCCATGGGCATTCCGTACGTTTGGGTATACACGTTGTTGTTGTGGATGAAGTAATTGTTGTCTTTAAGGCAGAATTGTAGAATATTGTTGAATTTGCTTTTCGGTATATTTGTGTTTTCTTTTATTTCATCCCATTTTTGCATTATTATTTTAGAAGCTAGATTTGTTGGTATGTTAGTGAAGAGGGAGACAACATCGAAAGACACTAACAGCTCATCACTACATATATTTACATTTTGCAATCTCTCTTTTAAGTCAAACGAGTTTTTTGATGTTGTATTCTGAGGAAATTAAGGAGCTCAGAATATTTCCTATGAATTTGGACAAATGGTAACAAGGTACATTGATAGACGAGACGATAGGACGTAATAGACGTTCGGGCTTATGGATTTTGGGGAGTCCATATAGACGAGGTGCTGTTTCTGATGTGTTGGTTAATTGGTGTTTTTCTTTTGCACTTATATGTTTGCCTTTGTAGAGATCAAGTATCAGGTTATTGTTCTTTCTTTGTAGTGTAGGTGTGGGATCGGCTCTTATTACTTTGTAAGTATTCTTATCTCCTAGTAGTTCGGAAATTTTCGTATTATATTCCTCTTTATATAAAACAACTGTTTTGTTATCCTTGTCGGCGTCTGTCACGATTATGTCGTCTTTGTGTTTTTTTAAGAAATTTTTGGTGTTTTTGTATGTTTGTAATATAAACTTTTCTACGGAATTGTGCTTGATGTTTCGTTTAAATTGTAGGATTCTGCTGCACAGCTTGTTTCTCGCTATTTCCTTCTCGTTGTCATTTGTTATAATTTCAAATACTTGTTCCATTTCGGCTATGGTGTGTATGGGTGAAAAATTATTTGTAGTTGTGGGGATTGTGAATTTTTTGCCTAACGACAACAACCATTTGACGTCTTCGGGAAATTCTATGTCTGTTGTGTTAACAAACCATTCGTTGTTGGTGTTAATTCCCAATTTTCGTACTTGTTCGTTTTTTAGCCTATCTAACTTAGAGGACAGTGTAAAGGCTTTTTCTTTTGCTATCTTTTTGTTTAATTATGGCTGAGTTTAATTCTTCTTCACTGAGAGAGCTACGAATTTGTTGTTGTGCGTGGTATATCGAATCTTTGGTGATTTTTATGTTAATATTTGTTTGTGTTATTTCAATGTTAAGTATTTTTAAAAGGAAATTGTGTTTGGTTTTATCTATTTGTTGTTTAATTTTACCCGATGTTGTGTCGACTATTGTATTTTTTATTAGGTTAGATAAATGGTTTGGTATTAACGCATATTTTTTGCATTCTAACAAAAATTGTAGTTGTTCTGTTAGTTTAGATAGTTTAATTTTCTGTTTGCTGAAGTGCTTCAAATTCATGCAGATATGTTCACCGTATTTATATTTCATGTGATTGTAGTAGTTTTTCATGATGAAGTTTTGTTGTTCTTTGTTGTTGTTTTGAAATAAGTATAATAAAAATGGTTTCGGCAGGCTTTACGTTTTATTGTTTATTGTTTTAGTTTTATTTTGGTATTGCCTTGTATTTCCATAAAGTCATCTTTGACGTGAATAACAGCTTCTAGCTCTTTGAGGCTGTCGTTCCCGAGGATTCCATGAAAAGATCGAAGTGTGGGGAGCAGGTAAATTTTAAATTTTTTATTTATGTGGAACAGATTTAAGAAAGTGTGTTCTTTTATTTCAATGTCTCCGGCTATAGATTTTGCAAAAAAAAATTCTTCATTTTTAATGGGTTTTGGTACAATGGATGGTTGGATGTAATTTTTTGTTGATCCTGTATCTATGAAAAATTTTATGATGTTTCCACTCTTCAGCCTGCACTCGATATATGGCAGCGAAGAGTGATTCATTCTAAAAAATGTAGGTCAGTTGTATCTATGAATTCATTAGTTAATTCACTATTGTTATTGTTATAGGTATTATCATTATTATTATAGGTATCATTAGTGTTGGTTTCATACTCTTGGTTAGTGGGATTATAATCGTCTAGGTTGTATTGGTCTTGTTCAGTCGTCTGTTCGATGTGAAAATTCCTCTGTATCTTGTTAGGGGGTGCGGGAAGGTTGGAGTTAGGTGGTCTTTTGTTAGTAGGATCATTGGGACGGGGCCTGTTCATGTAGTTAAGGTTTCTTGTTCGTAGGGATGGATCTATATCCATTGGTTCTGGTCGTGGTTGAGGTTTTTGGGGTGGACGAGGTGGTGGGTTATTCGGACGTCGGAAGTACTGATTTGGTTGGAATTGGTGGTTAGGTTGGGAATATTGATTTAATTGATGCCCATAATTATTGGCCTGTTGGGGAAGCTGGACTCGGTAATCACCTTGATAAGGTCTAGGGGGTGTGGCTGCGTACAGTCCTGGTTGTGGCATGTATGCCAATTCGGGATAAAATTCACTATTTATCCTTCTAGGGGGTAGGGGCGGCCGAAACTCTTGTGGTTTCCTGCCTGGGCTATTATTGCTCAAGGCATAATGGGATCTGAAATTTTGATTTTCCAGCTTGAGGCACAGGTGTAGTGCCTGAGGGAGGTCTGCTGGTTCCTTCATTGCGAGGAGTCTTGGTAAATCTCCTTTTAATCCTCTTATGAAGGTGTCAAGGGCTTTGTCTCTATATGTGCGTGTCAGTAGATGCATCGATTCTATGCCGACTTCCATGCATCCAAGTTTATTTAAAATAAGTGAGAGATGGGAGTACACGCGCTGATAGAATTCCTGAATGGACAGATTGCCTTGCACTAATTAGGTCATTTGGTACTCAAGGGTACCCATATCACGTTTATCAGCATAGTGTAGGGGGTATATAGTCCAAGGGGGTATTGTAAGATTCTAGGGCAATGTCGGCGTTGCCCACGACTTTATTTCTAATGACATTTAGAATGCCATAATATTTGGGTGTACCTTTCATGGGTTCGTAGATCTGAAGAATTCGATCTACGCTTTTTTTCCACGAGTTGAACTCCCCTGGGTTGCCTGAGAATTCACGTAGGCACCTAACTACGTCCGGAATTTTGTCTAACTCAGTTATGTTATTGGAATGGTTTGCGTCTATTGTCACGTCCGTTATGTTCGCAAAATTAGCGTTTGGGTTGAGGGCCGCTTGGACCATGTTTCGTCCTTCCTGTCTCATTATGTCAGTTACTAGTCCTGTCACTATATTAGTTAGTTGGTCCATATTGAATAGAATAGCAGGATTTGGTGGGTCGTTTTGGGGGGTTTGCCCTGTGGGTAGGTTAAGAATAGGGGGCCGAACAAGATTGGAAGGATTCACTGGCATTTTTTTTTTTTTAAGGAAATTTAATAATAAAAAAAATTACAAAAATTTATTATCGTATTTTTACTCAAAGGGGAATTTGGTTTGATAAAAAAAAAATTTATTTTTGTTTTACACTTATTTTTCCTCAGTAGGAAATTCGAGTTAAAATTATTTATTTTTCCCTTTTTCTTACACTTAATTTTTTATCGATAGAATATTTGATTTCGATTAATTTTTCCTCAGTAGGAAATTCGATTTAAAATTATTATTTTTTCTTTTTCTAACACTTAATTTTTTTCTCGATAGAATATTTGATTTCAATTAATTTTTCCTCAGTAGGAAATTCGATTTAAAATTATTATTTTTACTTTTTCTAACACTTAATTTTTTTCTCGATAGAATATTTGATTTCAATTAATTTTTCCTCAGTAGGAAATTCGATTTTAAATTATTATGTTTTCTTTTTCTAACACTTAATTTTGTCTCGATAGAAATTTTACTTTTATCTTACACTTACATATATACTATGGTGGTGCGGCGGCTGATGCTAAAATTCATCTCCTGTTTCCTGACCGGTACTGAGGGGCCTCTTTTCCTGTACACTTGTTGGACTCGGTGGGTTTCGAGCCGGGGCCTTGTTGTTCCTCGTGACGATAGTTTACTAGTAATAGCCTTGTTAAGCAGCTTGTGTTCGCTTGGTGATTTAACTTGGGCTCATTGGCCTCTTTTATTTTGTTTGTTAAATTTGTATTACGGAACGAGTACACGACTTTCACAACTTGGTCCCACGTTGGGCGCCAAATAACGCGACTTTAATTGAGTGAAGTAAAAAAAAGCGTTTTTTGCGGTCTGGTGACCGTTTCGGTTGATCTTTATTTCCAGACTAACAGTTTACAAAAATGAAAAGCTTACAACTAACTTAGCTTATCAAAAGTGCTTACTAGCTAACCTAATTGCACCGGCCAATCATTGACGTTGATTCTTCGAATTGCCAAATTGTGCTGCGCGTGTTGACGGTGGCTTCCTGTTGCTGACGGTGCGTCTGGCTTTTGCTGTGGGAACATTGTGCAATCCAAGCTGCACTTCCGTTCTTATTGTTGTGCTTTTGCTGATCACTCAAAGTGGCGATCAGCAAATGTTAATGTGTTCCATGTTAACATGTATTAGTGTGTTTTTTGCGAGTTGCGCTACTATATAAGGTATACAATGGTAGGTATGCTCATGAAAAAAAATACATCGATGTTTTTTCCGATGCAATGCATCGTGAACTCACATCGATGTTTTGCCATGCATCGTCTGAAAACATCGATGTTTTCGATGCATCGTATCAATTTTGATTGGAATCACGGTTGTCACTTATAAAAACAATAACCAACCAAAATCTGTGAAAGAAAAACAGCCAAATAAAAAAAAAAAAAACAATTTTTGTTTAACTTTTTTAATGTAAAAAACAAACTCCACTTGCCTTGCATCACATATTGTTTTATAAAACCTTAGTTCTAGTTTTGAAAATAAAATAAAAATTTCAATGCTAAAATTCATATGCATTTTTTATAGTTTCCTGCATGACGTAACCACAAAGGTGATATCCATCTTGACAGATGTCAAATGAACGGTCTTAACTTGAAAGGTTGTATTTTGGAAGTACAAGAGAAAGGGGCATAAAAGAAGGCCGTTTGTAAAATAGTATTGAATTTCATACTATTTTTTGTGAGTGGCAATTTAAGCGTAGTAAAATAGTATTGAATTTCATACTATTTTTGTTAAGTGGAAATTTTAGCATAGTAAAACGAGTTTTAGCATAATTTTTAGAAGTACCAGTTTGATTTTCGCATTTCTAAGGTCTCTTCAGCCATTCATTGAAAGTTTATAATTTTCTGTAGTTCTTTTTTATTAGAAAAATTTGAAGGAGAGTACGAAACAACGTTTTCAACCAAAAGTGAAAATGCTAATTATATGATGGGACCTACTTTCAAATTGGCGCTTTATAGGAAAATATTACAAAACGCATACTTACCCATACTTAACCAACAAATGGTGGTTTCATAAAAGTTTATTAGTGTTCTCTCAAAAATTTGAATTATGTATAATATAAAAAATTATATCACGTCAATACTAGCATGTAATTATAATTAATATCAACTTAATTCGTACTTACTTAATTAATATTTATTTTGTCTTTATACATAGCTATTTCAATTAACGTTTTTTAAATAAAATACTATATAAACGCCATTACAGTAATATTGATAATTGAACTTTTTTTTTTTGCGGGTGAGGTGGAAAAAAATCCCTTCGGATCATATAACAGCCGTCGCTGCTACGTATGTGGTGTTTCCGCTAAAAAAAACCACCTCGCTCTTTGGACTCTTCGCTACCTAAAGCCACTTTTGAATTATTTCATAGTAGAGGTCCAAAGGATCCGTTATCGGACTCTAACACTCCCCTGCGTCCAGGTCCGCAAAAATGTTGGTTATTTATGTACATATATGAATTATTAATATGAAGAGGTAATATATGTATATTAGGGTGATTCAAAAAAATGTCGACTTGGTCTTGCCCCCTAAAAAGTTAGGTATTGATGAGAAAATAAGCCTTGCAATAATTAGCGCTCTAACTTAACCCTTAGGGGTGGCTATTTTTGTTCGCCCTTTCCCATACATTTTGTATGGGGAAAATGGCATTTTTTTCAAAGTGAATTTTCTTTTAATTTTTGAAACTTTTTTGAAAATATTTTTACATACTCTTAAAGTTGAAGCTTTGAAGCTTCCAAAACGGTATCCCATGTGCGATTATCTTAATTATTGAGATAATTACAGCCATTTGAAAATGACTGAGTTTTGTACTATCGCACTCACATACACAGTAACACGTGTAAAATCTAGTAAATTTTAAATGGCTGTAATTATTTTATTATTTAAGATAATTGCACATGGCATACCATTTTGGAAGCTTCAAAATAAATTTTGTCCAAATCGTGGTACATTATTCTAAAATACGACCCTCAATATTTGCCAAATGTTTGAGAATATATTTTTCTGTGCTTATGGGGTATATACTGTGCGTGTGTATTAGTGTGTTTTTTGTGAGTTGCGCTACTATATAAGGTATACTATGATAATAACCGCTTAATTTTTGATCAATTGATCATTACAAGTCTCTTTTGGACATAGTTGGTATGCCTATGTTTTAATTTGTGTAGCATACCTAGGCTACGCTCACACTGAAACCGACTTTTTCATCCGGTCTCATCAGAGAAATTCGAACGCGTTCTATTTTATCGGGCGGCCAAAGTTTGTTTACATTCGGATGAAATCGAGGAGTTCATTTAAAACACATGTGTGTGGATGTGTGATTGTTGCCGGACGGCCGAAGTCGGTTGCAGTGTGAGCCTAGCCTTATAAGTGTTCAAATAGAACTATCCGACCGCACCCGTAGGGTATCAAACGAGAAATGTCCGACACTAGCCGTTTACATATAAAAGGACAAATTACCTTAGTTTACAGACAGCCCGACAAAAATTCTAAAAACGGTTGATTTGTACTTTATTGGCTTAGTAATGACTAATACTATGAATATTTTTTTGAATATCTACAATACTCAGACATCGACCTTTTACAATTCAATTTAAAGTAGAGATGTTGAAAGTTACAAAAAAATCGCCAAAAATACAGTTTTTCCTAGATCTTGGTAATATTACGCTTAAAGTGTTTGCAATTATACACACTAATTTTCGAAAACAATAAACAGTTCTGATTTTCACAACTTCGCATGAAAAAAACATTTTTAAAATCAATTTTTTTTTTTTTAAAAATCGTAAAAATTCGACAAAATTTCGACTTTGGCCATCTATTGCTCAGCGATGGTTTGACCCACCCTTACATTTTATGCGTCGTTAGAAGCATATTTTAATTTCCTTTCGAACAAAGTATCGCTTAGCTCCATCGCTTTTGCAACATTGGCAAAAATAATTTTTGAATAAAGTGATACCTGAAAAAACACAAAATTACCGATATCTCGAAAACCTACCCATACAAAATGTATATCAGTGCCAATTCACCCAAATACATGAATATCTTGGTATTTTTTCAAATTAATTATTTGTAAACTAGTGTTATCATCACTCCAACCAATATAACCATCAAACCTGGAATTTTTTCTCATATGTACATATACTTAGCGATCGAGGTTCATTCTAGAAATCCATGAGCCCCAAAGTGTAAGTAGGTGTATATATTTGCATACAAAGATACACAGATGTTTATACTTTTAACAACAAAACTTTAAAATAATAAAAAAAAAATTAAAAAAAAATAAAAAAAAAAACAAAAAAATTAAAAAAAATCAAGAAAAAATCAAAAATAATCAAAAAAGCCGTTTTTGATTACTTTTGATTATTTTTGATTTTTTCTTGATTTTTAAATTTTTATTTTTTATTTTTTCTAATCGTAATCAATTAGTAATTGCTTTTTCTTGAAAGCAATTAAAATAATCATTACTTATTAAAAAAACCTTCTAATCAATCAATTACTAATTACTAATCAAAATTAACAGCTCTGCTTAAAACCACGAAAATCGAAAATTTATTAACAGAATATTTGCTTTTGCACGTGCTTTTTCCATGCGTCAAAATTTACTACTGTCATAATTTACCTTTTCGTTTGGCTCAGCAAAATGGAAAATTTTTTTATACCATAGGAAATTTGATCATTTCATTTTACTCTGGCAGAAAATGTTTTCAATTAACACACAGCCTTAGGCGTGGAAAAAGCACGTGTAAAAGCAAATATTCTGTGAATAAATTTTTAACTTACGTGGTTTTTATGCGTTCATATTGCGTATTATTCGCATAATATTATATTTTAGTGTTTAATAACGCGTGTGAACATAAATTTATGTGAAATAATATGAATGTTAACAGCACATGCATCCCTCTGCTCACATTATTGGTTGTCAAAGTTTGACCTAGCCCTTTGTAGGGGTATTTACCTGCATAAAATATACTTTGATATTTTGTATATTTATGATTATTTAACTTTTGCTTTTATTAAAAGGAACAAGTGCACAATACATACATTTGTCAAAAAAAAAAAAGTTGGGCATGAAAGAGGGTTTTACGCTGAATTTAACGGTACTTCTCTTTTTTGGTGCACTCAAAGGGTTAAAAAGATATTCAAGGTCAAAGTTAAAAAAATATTTTTTTCATTTCAAAATATCTTGCAAATTGGTGAATGGATTTTTAAAATTGTTTGTTCCTAAATTTTCTCTTCGAAATACCTTTAGCTAGGTACTAACATCGAGTTTCACGTGAAACAGCTGTCAAAATCCATACAAAATTTCTTGTCGTAAAATAGCCGTGAAATTTCGCTTGTACTTCACGGCAAACTAGTACTGAGTTCACGACCTGAAAATATTGCGCAATATGGCACTAGCAACATTTTTTCACGACTTTTTTAATTGTCCATGTCATTTAAAACAGTGCGAAAAGTGACATTTGTTGACATTGACCCTTGGAAATGGAAAAATAACAGAAGAGAGATAAATAAACATAGAATAAATGAAATAAAAAATGAAAATTGCTAGCAACATTTCATGACAAGCCAATTGCATGTCGCCGGTGAAATTCCACGGCTTTGATGATAGTACTTGGCTTTTCATTCAATGTATACTTTATTAACCCTTTGACACACTATGTACTAAAAACGAACAAAAAAGCAAATTTCATTCAAAAACGATCAAATACTTAATTTTCTTTTAGAATGACCGTCTTACGATTATTAAAAAGAAATTCCCTCTATTATTTTATAATTTACAAAATTATGGTTTCTCCTTTTACGAAATGTGCACTAGTGAATGGGCATGTTTTTAGCACTTTGACTTATTTTCCATTTTCTTGTTGACACTAATTCCATTTCGAAAGCGCAATAGTATCAATTGACACTATTTCCAATTTACCATGGAAATAGTGCCAATTGACACTATTACCTGTCACCGGTTGCCTCAACCGTTACTGTCTAGTAATACCGTTAACGGGACATTTTTTCTTTTTTAAACAGCTTTATTCATTTCCATTCGTTTTTTTTATAAAAAACATAGTTTTCATATACAAATTTTACATAAAGGTGGGAGTGTTACACATTAAATGAAAGGTATTTTTATTACCTAATTATTGGTATTTAACATTTTCTAATCCGATTGTAGTTTGAAAGATATTTCGATTTTAAAAAAATTAAAAATTTCCCTTTTACGTGGAATAACCCCTAAAGTTTTTATTTGCACCAAAAAAAAATCATACGTTTCAAGTTTTCGCAAAAACTGCTATCGATCCATATGAACATTTTTTTGATTTGCGAAATGTATGTATTCTGCATTTTTGCCGTTATTAATAAAAATTAATATTTAAATTACAATTATTGGAATTAAAAGTCCATACCCCCTGGGATAGGGCTAATTCGGACGTTCATATTCACCACGATAACTGTCAGAATTTACCATTGCTGTCAAAATTGGCTTTTTTAAATCAATTGGCACACGGCATTAGGTCCGATTTCAGAGTGACAGGTTAACTTAAGTTCCACAGTTACAAAAAAGAAATAAAGACGGCATATCGAATAAAACACAGTGACCGCCCCATATATTAAAAATGGCTTAAGCCCCAATTACATAAAACTTTGCAGGTTCCACTTTCATACAAAGTTTGTGGAACGTAAAGCGAAGCGAGATTTTGGCAAATGATCAAAGCCGAGGCGCGCACCTGTCAAAGTTTAACAAAGTTTTATGTAACTCGGGCTTTAACGTTTTGCGGCGCTTTACGTTCCACAAACATTGTTTAGAAGTGGATCCTTTGAAGTTTTATGTAAATATGGTCATAACCTAAACTACTTGCAACCATGAGCAAGCAGCATGAACGTATTGTGACGAATTCGATGATTCCTTGACTATTTTCCCTGAGTTCGATCACTGTACCTTAAATAAAACACTCAGATTCTGCTTAATAAATAGTACGCTTTATTCACTACTAAAAACCGTAGTACAATATCGCGGGTTAATTCACTGTTGAGTACTTCACTTTACAACACTTCAAAATAAACTGATTGATGTGCGTTGTCTTTGAGCCCTTTTTATACCTTAGCAGACTCCATTTCCCGATCCAAACGTTGCTAGCCTCTTCAGGAGAACCACCTTCATTTTGTTCCGTGGCATTCCAACAGCCTGTATGCGGTAAACAACGTCGTTGATCCGTTTCACAACTCTGTATGGTCCTTCCCAGTTGCACTGAACTTTGGCAGACACACCTTTCCTCCGTTGTGGCCCGTATAGGGAACCCTTCCGTTTCCATTGCTTTGTCGTACGTGGTTTTCATGTTTTTGCTTATAGATCTGGAGAATGGACCAGCTTCATCCAAGGTCATCCTCTCAACCGGTGCATCTGAGTTGCACTGCCTCCTTCGACCATGACTCGTGGACCTCAGCACCTTTGCTCTGATGCACTCATCGCATTTGGCAATCCACTGTTTTACCGACTGACTCACCCTGCGGGTTAGGGGTTTAGAATATGCCCGAGGTAGGCATACCGGTCGTAAGAGGCGACTAATATGCACATAGGTAATTGACGTGCTACTCGATGGTTGATCTACGGACATGATGCCTCTCACCTCTCATTACCCATCTTCTCCTTCCTCACGAATGGATGGATGCCATGACCTAGAAGGTTCCACTGGTCATACCAAATCGCTACCACGACAGTCGGGCAGTACCGCAAGGGAGTACCGCAGCGTACCGGGGTCATATCCGGCCAAGGACTGTCAACTTCGGTATCACTCCCCAAAACCTTCGGGGAGTGTTTTGCTGTTAACAACAACAACAAGAACCGACTGACCGTAACCAACCCAATAAAATGTCTGCTTAATCCTCTCCAAGGTCTTACTCCTAGATTACCTCCACTTGGATCGTTATGCATTTCCATGAGAACATCAGACACCTGCTTCCTTGGAACAACTATAAGCTTCCGAGCGCAATGACCATCCTCACTCTCCCATATTCGATGCAAACAACCGGATACCATTCGTTAACTGTTCCATTGTGCCCAATATGACTTGGCAACTGCACTCTCCGCTGACATTTCTTTTCTTGCTGGTCGTTTATTTCGCTAAAGCCCTCGAATCAGATATGCCCAGAGTAATAACTGTTATAACAAATATTGAAAAAAATCAAAAAATAATTATTTCGTTTCAATAGATTTCTTTTTGTGTCTCAGATTATTATTACTTTGCGATTGAAAATTTACAAACTGTTCATAATGGGTCAGTTACATAAAGGTTTATTTTGACTTTACCTCAAACTTTGACTTTGACAGCAAAGTTCAGTATACGTATTTGAACGAAGCATGGCAAATTGGAGACCTCAAAGTTGAAGCAAGGTTAAAATTTGGCAAACTCTCAAATTTTGCTTGCTTTGCTTACTTTGACAATCAGATGTTGATGACTTTGCTTTAATTAAAGAATATAAAGTTGGAGGAAATAATAATTAATTCATTTTTTCTATATTAAATTAATAAATTAACCAAAACACTCTGAATGCAAAGAAAAAACTAACGAAAACAAATGTATAAAAGAGAAGCGTCACGGCGTTCATTGTAGCATACCTCTGAAGTTCGACGCAAAGTTTTGAGGTAGCAAATGTCAGGCGAGGTTAACAAAGCTTTATGTATTCGACCCTTTACAGTTATTGAAAGACGTTTAAAATTTTCGTCATGAAATAAATATTATCGAAAATTTTTATTTTTAAAAGTCTTGAAAGACTTTTATTCTGAAATTTATATTTTAAAAGTCTCAAGATAATACTTATTTTTGATAAATATTTTTTTAAGTCTTTGAAAAAAAGCTTTTTATGTATGTAATTAGTTTAATGATATGCGGTTGTGAAACTGTTGAATACATGTAATTTTGGCGACATATAGGTTTCATTTTAGAATCATTTTGGGGTCAGTATGGGATCATTTAGAGGTCATTTTATGATCATATGGGAGTCATTTTGTAATCATTTTAGGGAAATTTTCGGGTCACATTGTGGTCATACTATGGTACCAAAGATGACTTGATCCGAAACTTATTGCTCTCTGAGAGCGCTCTAATTGTGTAATTTTTTATAAGTGTCCAGTGGTGCCAGTAATGCGAAGATAATAGGGGGACTCATCAAAGCTTATAAACACCTTATAAAGCGTGTTAACGTATAAATTTATCAAGTGTGTAAATGAACTGTCAAAATTTGTATGGAACGCAGTTTACAC
Source organism: Campiglossa producta (assembly GCA_964058755.1). Lineage (NCBI taxonomy): Eukaryota > Metazoa > Arthropoda > Insecta > Diptera > Tephritidae > Campiglossa > Campiglossa producta. The sequence goes on from CAXKVI010000004.1 coordinate 80,903,044, forward strand.
AAATTTGATAAACTTCCGCGTCGATTTTGGTGTGAAAAAGAGAGCGTAAATTTATACAATGCAATGACGACGTTCGACATGTAATTCTTTTAATGCATTCAATGCACACTGGACAAAAAGAGAAGAATATGCTGAAAATTACTTTTTTAATGAGAATTTCGAAATAAAAATTTTTTGTTTGACATCAAGTACACATAAATTTATCTAGGGCGTTCATCTAACTGAGCTGATAAATGTATATACTTACGTATTTCGTAAACTTATAAGAGTTGATGAATCCCCTTAATATTTGGGCATTTTGATTTAAACTTTGGTTATTTTGCCTTTTTCACATTAAGCAATGTAATAGTACATTTATACTGCACCAAATTTGGCGAATTTGAATGTGTCATTTCGAACCTGTTTACACTGGCAAATTTGCATTTGGCTTCACCTTCCCTGCAAGAATCTTCTACCAGAATCATTGTGTATCAATACCAAGTGTAAACTCTTCTGCATAGACGTCAAAATTCCAAAATGAGTTTAACACCTGTTGAGATTGCGGTTAATAACAAGTGTGATATCATAGACATAGTCGTGAAAACTTCAAAGTGAGTTTAGTCACCTGGTCTTAATTTCCTTTTTTGTCTCACTTCTTTCCATCTTCCCATCTCTTTCTACCATTTGGTAAAAGATAGGAGACCGCCATGTTGATGTGTGCAGGATGTTAAAACAACGCCATTGCTTTTCTGTTATTCGGTGCTGGCGACATTTTAATATGTGCAGGATTTAAACAAACCGACATTTTAATGTGTGTTGTCAAAAGAAGAGTTCACACTTGGTATTGATACACAATGACCAGTAGTGCGATTCAGTAACTTTTGTCGTTTCCACAAACGACAATTTTAACCTTATCACAAATGGTTTGTTTTATCACATTTGCGATTCACTAACTGGGTTTTAACAACACTAGCTAAGTAACTATTTAAATGAGAAAATATGGCATCTCTTCCGTTGAAATGTCAAAATTTGCGAAAAACACAAAGAGGAATTGAAGAAAAACAAATCATACCTAATTTATCGTGTAATTTATCGAAGTGTTTTGTTGCAGAAGTGGAAAACTTTATTATTTATTTATATTTTATAAATTATTTATTTATTATACCATAATGGCGTCCACCAGTAAAGCAACGAAAAAAAGTCGCACATCGAATGAGCAGCTTAGGGTGCTGGTGGATATCCTATCGGAAACGGAGGGCCTGGCATCCGGAAGATTCCAGCGCCTCCATGGAAAGTTGGATTACGAGAAGAAGTGGAGAGAGGTAGCGGAGAAGCTCAATGCAGTTGGAGGAGCTTCTAAGACCGTCGAGCAATGGATTAAGGTAAGTAGTACATAATTTAATAAATTTGTTATTTGTGTCGTAGGGTAGTTGTTTCCTTTAGGAGATAACTGATAAAACACGTGCGTAAATGTCGGGAGAGGAATCAAAACACGCGTTTTGACCGTGGTATCAATAATCCGTACCCGCATATTAAATTTGTTGTTTCTGTATTATTATTTATTAACAATTTAATTTACTGATTTACAGGTATGGCGTGATTTCAAACGCCGCGTGAGTAATCACTTGCGCGACCTCAACAACCAAAGGTCACGTACCGGGAATAAGCCCATCTCTCTGCCGCCTTTGACCGAACTGGAAATGCGCGTAGCTGACTTGATTGGGGAAAGTTATATTCAGGGTGCAGCTACCTGCGACGACAGCATCCCAATAGAATAGGTGAGTTCAAAGTAGTGTAGTAACATGAAAATGCTGAACAAATAGGGGATGGGGATAGGAATAGTGATGGAGATCGGGATAGGGAGAGGGTAGGGATAGGAATCGGGCAGGGATAGATAGGAATAGGGATGGAGATCAGGACAGGGATAGGCATAGAGTCTGATTGTTTTATACTAAACTTATTATTTTATTTACTTATTTTCAACTATTAGGAATTCCAATTGATGGTAGAGGAGGATGATGAAATCCCTTGGTCCCAATGCGACAGGACTATTGATATAGCCCGCCTTACTCCTGAGCCCGCCTTACTCTCAACAACACCGATCCCAACAACAACAACATCACCACCTATACATACAACAGCAACACCAAGATCAACAGCAGCAACACCTCGCAGGGGCTTGAAGAGGAAGCGTACCTCACAAGACAGCGACGATGACCGTAAAAGATTTTTGGAAATCGCCGAAAAGCAGGCCGAAGCCCTGAGGGTAAGAAATTATTCCCCACCCCAATTAAAATCGGTGCTTATTACTATTTTTTCTCTTTAAATAGATTCTAGCAGAGAATCAAGGGAAGCAGGCAGAAGCCATGATGGTAAAAAGTCATTACAAAACAAATGAGTATTTTATTTAATAATTCCCCTTTCTTTAAATAGATTCTAGCGGAGGTTCAGGCCAAGCAAGCAGAGACCCAGAGGGTAAGACTTATTTACAAACCAAATAAATTTTTTTTAAACAATTTTCCTCCCTTTAAATAGATAAAAGCCGAGAACGAGTCGAAGCGGACGGAGGCGATGACTTTAATAGGTGAGGGTCTTAAAGACCTGGCCCATGCCATCCGACATGACGACTATAAGCCATAAGTTGAAGCTATGCAGTGAGTCATAAAAGTCTTCGTACATTAATTTTTTATTTAGAAATCACAATTTTAAACGTGGGGTAAAGTTAGTTTGATAATTTTTTAATACATTTTAGTAGATTTGTAAACGTAGAATACTAATATGTAGTTTGAAACTTTATTTGAAGCTCGATAAATTTCTCAAAATTTTGCATAAGTTTTTCCAAAGCTTGCACAACATTATTTAGTTTTTTTTTTACCATGTATTTTCGTAGCGCGCTGAATTCTTGTACAATTAAGTAAAACTTTCAAAGATATTGAACGTTTACTTGATTTTCGGATTTTTTTTCCTTAATGGTTTATTTTACAAGAATTCACCGCGCTACGAAACGACATACTACAAAAAATCTAAATAATATTATGCAAGCTTTAGAAAAACGTATGCAAAATTTTAAGAATTTTATCGAGCTTCAAACAAAGTTTCAAACTTCATATTAGTATTCTACGTTTACAAATCTACTAAAATGTATTAAAAAATTATCAAACTAACTTTACCCCACGTTTAAAATTGTGATTTCTAAATAAAAAATTAATGTACGAAGACTTTTGTGGCACACTGTTTATTAGATTATTTTATTTTTTAATATAAATACTACCTTGCTTAGTTTAGGAAATGTAAATATTAGACTTAAGATATGCAGTTGATTAACTCCCTAATTCTGTGTACTTGACAAAATGTCACTCCCTGATAAATAATCAAAAAATACATTGGTATCATGTTTTTTGAATTTTATAATAAAAAAAATAAAATATTTTTTAGTTTTGACGCAGATTTGAAAACACTGGATATAGTTATTACCTTTTTTTTATCAAGGGTGACAATTTGTCAAGAACACAGCGTTGCAATTTTTTGTTTGCTATTTTTACCGAATTCAAATTTAGAAAAATTATTTTTATTAATTGTAAAAATATATCAAGATTTAATATACAAATTGCATGTTATGTCTGTTATAAAAATCTTGCAATTTGTGTATTAAATCTTGATATAGATATTTTTTAAGTTAATTAATAAAGTTATTTTTCTAAATATGAATTCGGTAAAAATAGCAAACAAAAAATTGCAACGCTGTGTTCTTGACAAATTGTCACCCTCGATAAAAAAGGTAATAATTATATCCACTGTTTTCAATTCTGCGCTAAAATTAAAAATTTTTTTATTGTTTTTAACATAAAATTCAAAAAACATGATACCACTATATTTTTCTTGATTATTTAAAAGGGATTCACATTTTGTCAAGAATACAGAATCAGGGAGTTATTATGCCTAGTGTATTTATGAAATGAATTTCTTAATATTTAATAATTAGTAATTAGTAATTGAATGAATTTTTTAATATTTAATTTAATAGGTGAACTATTTTTAATTTCTAAAATATAAACTTAATATACAATGAAAGACTGAAATTTCCACTAAAGTAAATTTTTTGCTTTTATATTTTTTATTTTTTAATTAATAAAATAATTAAAATTTTACATATTCGCTACAAGTGAACTTGAAAGAGTTTTTATTTATTTTCCATGGACATAGAACTAATCCATCTTGTACCTTAGTCGTATCATTTTATATTAGACTTAAGAATATCCTCAAATGATTTTGTTAAAAAAATATGGCTTTAAATAACTTTTATTAAAGCCCTCTTAATCTACTTTAATATGTTGATAAATATGTAAAAATTATAAGACCTATAATAACTTTTATTACAGCCCTCATAATCTATTTTAATATGTTGGCATATTTCGTTAGCCTACTTAAGGGATTTGCCAGACATTATATTAAATTACTTAAATTCTTGTGTATGTATGCCAATATAAAGATAGCTTAGTAAATGATCACTATGTTAAGAGAATAATATTTCTAAAACATACAGTCAGTCACAAAAATAAGTATACACTTCTTTATGGGAAGTTCTCTCAAATTTCGTCTTCAGGAAATTTGTTTTAATTAATTTTCTGTAAGAAAACTTATCAAGATCTAATAGAAACACTATAAATTATGTTGTAAAAGTTAATAAAATATTCTGAAAAATTCGACGAATTTTCATACAAACTGTCAACCTTTTTCTTAGAATTTTTCCGAGTATGCAGATTTGTAGCCCGTTCAATTTCAGTCTAACAAAGTGCAAGTCTTAAATGCCTTAAACATTTTCTTTAATTGTTACAATTTTTTTTTAAGCATCACATTTTTTCCATATAACAAAAAATTTTGATTTGCGCAAACAAAAAAAATTCTAACAATTAAAGAAAATGTTTAAGGCATTTAAGACTTGCACTTTGTTAGACTGAAATTGAACGGGCTACAAATCTGCATACTCGGAAAAATTCTGAGAAAAAGGTTGACAGTTTGTATGAAAATTCGTCGAATTTTTCAGAATCTTTTATTAACTTTTACAACATAATTTATAGTGTTTCTATTAGATCTTGATAAGTTTTCTTACAGAAAATGAATTAAAACAAATTTCCTGAAGACGAAATTTGAGAGAACTTCCCATAAAGAAGTGTATACTTATTTTTGTGACTGACTGTATGTTTTAGAAATATTATTCTCTTAACATAGTGATCATTTACTAAGCTATCTTTATATTGGCATACATACACAAGAATTTAAGTAATTTAATATAATGTCTGGCAAATCCCTTAAGTAGGCTAACGAAATATGCCAACATATTAAAGTAGATTATGAGGGCTGTAATAAAAGTTATTATAGGTCTTATAATATTTACAAAACCGCTTTAAGTCTAATCTACTATGTAAGCTATTTTGGCTATTTTTATATATTGACACCTTCATATGTATTCACGAAAAAAATGTACTTATTAACCTATCTTGGACACGCTTTCCAGCGGAAGATACTGAACTTATATTTTCAGAGCTATCATCCGTCCGTGTGTCCAAGGCCATGTTGATGTTATCAACCTCGTATGCATGGTCGGCCAAACCAATATTATGCAAGGTTGCACACGCGTTTACAACCTTACCAGCAAAACCCGGCTCATACAAAAGAACCCTTTGCCGTGACAAGCAACGCCAAGTTCCTTTGAGGACGCCAAATAATCTTTCGATGGGATTCCTTGCTTTGCATAGCGCCGTTGTATTTAAATTTTGGAGTACCTTCAGTTTGGCTCGGTAATGGCGTCATAAGCCAAGGCTCTAAAGGGTATCCAGAATCTCCTGCAAATTACGTCTTATTAAATAACATGCGTTTTTAAGTAACTTTAATAGAAATACCTATCAGAAACATATTCCGGTATCCATTTTCATGCGCTCTCTGCATAACTCGCCGCGCTGCACAAGAACTCCATATATATGCATCATGTCGTGCTCCCGGAAACTTGGCATTCACGTTCAGTATTTTTAGGCTTGGGTCACATATCTACCATAAAATATAGAAAATTGTCGATGTATAACTATATATCTGTTATATTTTATAATAAACTTACCATTTGGACATTAAGGGAGTGGTACCCATGATGATTCACATATGCTTCCTCGTGCACTTTTGGGGCTAGAATCGCTATATGAGTGCAATCGGTCGCCCCTATCGTGCCGGGAACGAATGGTGCAGGCGCTGAAGAAAAAACGTCTTTCGCAGCTTGGCGTTGCGCCTGCGTCATGGGAAATTTGATTTCTTCGTAAAACATTTTGGCGTTGATGACGTCGGTTACTCGGTGGATGCACCGGCTTATAGAGGATTGACTCATTGAGATGCCCCACTGTTCCCCTACAGGCCTTTGGTAGCATCCAGTGGCGTAAAACCGTAGTGCACACAGCACCTAAAAAGACAAAATATACTTCAGAAAATGCATAGTTTCTGTATGTAATAATAAGTATTACCTGTTTTTCCACCGAAATTGCGGTAATCCTTTGGCCTCTAAGGTAGGTATCCAGCCGTTCGGCAACGCCCGTCGCGATTTCGGGATTCACCCGATCTACCGTTGCGCCATTTGAATCTGCATTTTGGGACAAGTTGTATGCTACAAACTCAAATGCCATCTTTATATATCATTTTTTTTATTTCACAAATCTTTAATAAAAACACAAAACACTTGAATTAAAAAATTAAACACGCCAACGAATACCGCGACAAATTATCGTTTGTTCAAACGACAACACAAACAGCTGATTGAGTTTTATCGCATTTTGTGACAAAACAGGCGATAAAAGTTAATGAATAGCAAATGTGTTAAAATTATGTGACAACGAAGTCACCGTCAGCAAATGTGGTTAAAAAAGTTACTGAATCGCACTACAGAATACAAAGCCACCGAAAGAAAATGGGGTGCGATTTAGTTTAGACTCGCACGAATTTTGGACTGTTTTTGGTATGGAACGAAAGAGGGAGTTCTCCAGATCACAAATATATAGGTCTTAGAGTCAGGCGGTTTATAGTTCTCCGGTAAAACGTTGTTAAAGTTAGTAAATTTTGCACGCTTTTTTTGTATGTATATATGTATATGTATGTACTGTTTTTGACATTGAAAGAGTGTTGCCACATCCAAAAAATTTTAATAAAAAAATAATAAGGCTTACAATACTTTTCATGCGCACCAATTAAGTATTTGAATAGGGTTTCCAAGCCTCACCTATACTAAAATAAATGGGTGTACTACGCAGAAGGAATCACGGTAGCCACGGTTAGAGCACACGTCCGGACTCCGCCAAATGGGTTTACTACGCAGAAGTACTCACTGCGGCGGTAGCCGCAGTTGGTGCACGCGTCCGGACATGGGATGGCGGAGCGCAGGGTTATTTTAAATAAGCGCGGCCGAAGGCCGCCTACGCGGAAAGGTGTTGAAATAAAAAAAATATGTTTTTTTTTTATTTTTTGTTTAAGTGTGGCAACATCCTTCTTTGACAACAAATTTGTTGTGAAATATCTGTGTATAGCTGTGCGATGGTGAAAATTTATAATTTTGTGAAAATAGATGATTATTTATACATATTAATATTATTTTCTGTTAATCATATGCAATTCATAAGTGTTATGGTACCATTATGCGGAAAAATGCGTGAAATTTAAAAAATTGTGTGTTGTTGTTGTTGTTGTTAACAGCAAAACACTCCCCGAAGGTTTTGGGGAGTGATGCCGAAGTTGACAGTCCTTGGCCGGATATGACCCCGGTACGCTGCGGTACTCCCTTGCGGTACTGCCCGACTGTCGTGGTAGCGATTTGGTATGACCAGTGGAACCTTCTAGGTCATGTCATCCCTCCATCCGTGAGGAAGAAGAAGATGGGTAATGAGAGGTGAGAGGAATCATATCCGTAGATCAACCATCGAGTAGCACGTCATTACCTATGTGAATATTAGTCGCCTCTTACGACCGGTATGCCTACCTCGGGCATATTCTAAACCCCTAACCCGCAGGGTTGCAAAACTTCAACAACCATTATCTCAGTAAATATAAGGCTCCTTACGCTAAGATTATATATTTGTGTTCAGAAAAAGCTGTTCTATCCTCCTGAAAAACCCGTTTTTTTCTAGCTGTGCGAGTCTATACTAAAATTTCCCCAGAAAATGCACCACCTTGATGTTTTAAACACATGTAGAGTAATAATAAATGAAGAATCAAGAAGGCTTCTCGCTTTTCTTAGTGGAACTGGTCCAATATCATAAAAAAAATTAGTTGAAATTGTTATTTAGAACTGTGCATAATGCAAAAGTTTTCACACGTTAATTACCCATTAAGGTTCTTGCTGGGCAATTCTAAAGGGTCGTATACATAAAGCTTTGTTAACCTCGCCTGACATTTGCTACCTCAAAACTTTGCGTCCAACTTCAGAGGTATGAATGAACGCCTTGACGCTTCTCTTTAATACATTTGTTTTCGTTATTTTTATACCCAGCTGTACTTGTACACAGGGTATTATAACTTTGTTAGGATAACGGTTGGTTGTGCAGGTATAAAGGAATCGAGATAGATATAGACTTCCATATATCAATATGATCAGGATCGAAAAAAAATTTGATTGAGCCATGTCCGTCCGTCCGTCCGTCCGTCCGTCCGTCTGTCCGTTAACACGATAACTTGAGCAAATAATGAGATATCTTCACCAAATTTGGCATGCGTACTTATTTGGGTTCAGAATAGATTGCTATTGAAAATGGGTAAAATCGGACCATAACCACGCCCCTTTTTCGATATCGAAAATTTCGAAAAACGTATAAAATGGGTTAATTCAATATTAGAAGCAGCTACAATGATAAAATTTGCAATATGTATTGATTTAGATGTTCTAAGGCCGATTTTATAAAAAAATTTGAAAAGGGGGCGTGGTACCGCCCACGTATATTTGAAGAAATTTTAAAATTTTGACTCTTAATAACTTCAGAACAGTTTATGCTAGTATAACGAAATTTAGTAGAGGACATACTATTGTTGTGGTAATTTCAGCTATAGAAAATAAACGAAATCGCTTCGCGACCACGCCTACTTTTTCATAAAATTTATATTGAAAGGAGGTGGAAATATTGAAAAGCCATATCTAATTAACTGATTTCGCTATAATAATATAATTTGGTACATACATCAACTTTCATATTCTTTACATAATTATTTCAAAATTTTGGAAAGTGGGCGTGGCACCGCCCACTTATGAGTCAAGCAATTTTTAAATTCGACTGCTAACAACTTCAGAACGGTGTGAGATAGATTTACGAAACTAGGTACCAGGCATGTTATGTTTATGTAGAGTACTACCACGGAAAATAAGAAAAATCGGTGAACGATCACGCCCACTTTATGTGCACAGCTGGGTATGTAATGTTCGGTTTCACCCGAACTTAGACTTCCTTACTTGTTTTCTTTGCATTCGTAGTGTTTTAGTTAATTTATTAATTTAATAGAGAAAAAATGAATGAATTATTATTTTCTCCAACATTTTATTCTTTAATTGAAGCAAAGTCATCAACATCTGATTGTCAAAGCAAGCAAAGCAAGCAAAATTTGAGAGTTTACCAAATTTCAACCTCGCTTCAACTTTGAGGTCTCCAATTTGCCATGCTTGGTTTAAATACGTATACTGAACTTTTCTGTCAAAGTCAAAGTTTGAGGTAAAGCCAAAATAATGGGTGAGTTACATAAAGCTTTATTTTGGCTTTACCTCAAACTTTGACTTTGACAGAAAAGTTCAGTATACGTATTTAAACGAAGCATGGCTAATTGGAGACCTCAAAGTTGAAGCAAGGTCAAAAATTGGCAAACTCTCAAATTTTGCTTGCTTTGCTTGCTTTGACAATCAGATCTTGATGACTTTGCTTTAATTAAAGAATAAAAAGTTGGAGGAAATAATAATTAATTCATTTTTTCTCTATTAAATTAATAAATTAACCAAAAGTCTGAATGCAAAGAAAAAATATCGAAAACAAATGTATAAAAGAGAAGCGTCAAGGCGTTCATTGTAACATACCTCTGAAGTTGGACGCAAAGTTTTGAGGTAACAAATGTCAGGCGAGGTTAACAAAGCTTTAATGGGTCAGTTACATAAAGCTTTATTTTGGCTTTACCTCAAACTTTGACTTTGACAGAAAAGTTCAGTATACGTATTTAAACCAAGCAAGGCAAATTGGAGACCTCAAAGTTGAAGTGAGGTTGAAATTTGGCAAACTCTCAAATTTTGCTTGCTTTGACAATCAGATGTTGATGACTTTGCTTCAATTAAAGAATAAAATGTTGGAGAAAATAATAATTAATTCATTTTTTCTCTATTAAATTAATAAATTAACTAAAACACTACGAATGCAAAGAAAAAAATAACGAAAACAAATGTATGAAAGAGAAGCTTCAAGGCGTTCATTGTAGCATACCTCTGAAGTTGGACGCAAAGTTTTGAGGTAGCAAATGTCAGGCGAGGTTAACAAAGCTTTATGTATTCGACCCTTAAATGTGGAACACAGGCAGGGTTGCTATTTTGAGGAATTGTGGATTGTATTGTTCAGCGAATGAGGCCAAATGCGATGGAATTCCAAATTTGGAAAATGAAATTTGTATGAAAAAAGCGCCAAATTTGCAATTTTTTGCCAAATTTACCAAATTTGGTGCTGTGTAAATGTACTATAAATGTGCCAAGAAAAGGTTTACTTTATGAATGTTTGGTATTTGTTTCCTTTAGGAGTCAACTGTTAATAAATTAGCTAAAATTATGGGAGATAACTCAAAAGACGGGGTTTGGCCCCAGGATTACGACTCCGGAAGCGCTTTTTTAATATTTTGCTTCTCTGAAGAGATATGTATTTGCATTCAAAGTTGCAAGTTTTCATGTGGTTGTTGTAATTACATTAGGCTGTCCCTAACAACGTGCAAAAAAAGTCGCGCCGTGGTGGTAGCCTCTGTTATGTCACACGTCCGGACTTGGCATGGCGTAGCCCAGGGTTATTTTTTATAAGCGCGGCCGAAGGCCGCCAACTCATAAAGGTTTTTCGCACATAAATATCATGGATTCCGCCCGAATTTTGGTATCGGACCCAAGTCATTTTTCGGTTTTTTGACCATAACTTTTCACTTAAACAAAAAATTAAAAAAAAAGTGCGCCCGGATTCGTAATCCTGAGGCCAAACCCCGTCTTTGAGCTATCTCCCATAATTTTAGCTAATTTATTAGCAGTTGACCCCTAAAGGAAACAAATACCGAGAGTTTCACATCAAGTCATCTTTGGTGAGTACCCTAAATTTTTCTCTAAACTTTAAGCAAAACAAATCAAAAATAATCGTGTTTGTTGAACTAAGTGAACTCTAACGGTAGCCTTACGGCAAGCAATCGAACTTTCGATGTGTGCCATCTTTATAGAGATCAAAAAATATAAATCAAAGCAAGAACAGCTGACATCGCAAAATTCAAAGTGCATTCCTCTCTAATTGGCAAAAATGTCGCACTGTCTACGTTTCCTTAATCCCAAGAAAACTTTGTTTCTGCTCTGCGATATTCAGGAGAAATTCCGTCCAGTGATTCCGTTGTTTGAAAATATGATTAAAAATGCCGATAAATTGGTAAAAAGTGCTGCGGACTTTGGTTCAATGTTATTTAACGTTGTGCAAAGATAATGCCAAATCTTTATATTTACTTTCAGACAAAAGCAGGCAGAGAATTTGAAATACCTCTAATAGTTACAGAGCAGTACCCGGAGAAGTTGGGAAATACCGTTTGCGATTTAGACGTTGCACATGCAGCAGCTATAGTCACTAAAACGAAGTTCAGTATGCTTATACCGGAAGTAGAAGAGAAAATTAAAGCGATATACGGCGAGAAACCTTCTGATGTTGTACTTTACGGATTAGAGGTGAATCTTTGCAAAAGCCATTGTAAAATCATGTAATGTACATATTTATATAACTAATTAAATATATTTATTTCAGTCACATGTATGCGTAGAACAAACAGCGATTGACTTTTTGAACAATGGAATGAACGTTTACATTGTGGCCGATTGCTGTGTATCTCGTCTAAATCAGGATCGTGATCTAGCTTTAGAACGTTTGCGGGGAGCCGGTTGCGTGATTACAACTAGTGAGAGTCTTATCTTCAATCTGCTACGAGATAAAAATAATCCAAAGTTCAATGTCATTCGAAAACTAGTCAACCCTCCCTCCGCAGACGTGCAATTAGCGAAGTCTGGAAGCACATCTAATTCTAAATTATAAATCCGTCAAACAAATTACTTTTGTATATTATATAAAAAAAAAAAAATGGACGAATGCACATTAAGCTGTTCCTTATATCAACATGTTTGCAAATGTTGGGTTCGCCGGGCGGAATATGATAGATTTTGCTCTAAAAATAAGCTGTGCAAAATTTCACTCGAATTGGATAACTTTTAGAACTTGCACGCTGCATTTGAAAATTTTAAAAACTATATGCATTCAAGGTGCAGCAGATTATATAAAAACATTGATAGCCGTATTTTTCCACTTGGTTTTTACTTTAATAATACGACGTCATACGAAAAAAAGGTTTCAGTAAAGTTTCGGTAATTTCCCACAATAAATACGAAATTTCAAACTATATCAAACTTCCGGTTTTTTTCAAGTATTTTTGCTCCCCGAAAAATTGTCATTCATTTCTGGGTGGCCTTTATCAAAATCATGTAAAAAAGGAGTTAGAAAAGTAGTTTAAAATAGTAGTAGTTAGAAAAATAGTAGAGGTTGACTTGAAAAGTTGATGAATTTATCATTAACTAGCTGGTGCCTGCGACTTCGTATGCGTATAATTTCTATTTTTTTCAGCTGGGTTAGCAAAGAATAAAATCCAACAAAAAGACTGGAGTTCAGCACCTAAGGGTCGTGTTGTCATGTAAGCTTTAAAGTTTGTCTGCTCGATAAACCCAGCTTTCGGTCACAAAAAATGTTTTCAACGGACTGATAAAGCTTAAAGTTTAATAAAAAAACGACCCTAAAGCCATTAATTTTTCCAATATAAGACACATAAATTATAGAATTTCTTTGTACACAATATTTGAAATTCTACCCAAATTTTCCGAGCAAATTACTCGCGAGCAAGCTACATAAAGCTGCCCGTGTGAAAAGCAATTAGTACTAAGGTCGATACCAGCTGCTCGGAGTGTCTGACCCTGTGACTTATTATTTATTGTCATAGCGAAACATATGTACGCTGATGGGAAACTGAACACGTTTGAATTGAAATGGAAAATTGTTTGGTATTATGGGTATTCGTGGTATAAAAACTACTTCACCTGTTTCTTATAAGGTAAGAAAATAGTAAATATCCCTTAATAGCCATATTAAGCGTTTTGGTATTAAGAAGGTTCCCATTTTATGAGATATCTCCGGGGTAGCTTAGGTATTGAAATTAATCAAATGGTTTATGACAGCATTCATAAACACCTTTTGCTTGATACCCATAATGTACTAACACATTTTTGTGGAAATATTCGTCGATACCTTCGAAACCGGTCGAGCTATCGAAATTTCAAGATATCTCCCAAACCATTTCAGATATTTCAATGAATCACATCGCATATTATAGCACTCATTGACACCCATATTGTACCAAAATATTTTTGGTCACCCCTGGCCCACATATTGGGCGATAAGCCCAAAACCCGTTGAGATATCGCAAAAAATAATATCTTAAACTTTAAGTTGAGCGTCTAGCAATCCAACGATTCAATTCCATTCAGTACTTTTAAGAGTATTACGATCACAAACATACAGACAGACATTGTGGACCATGTCTATTTTTGGTCACCCCTGGCCCACATATTGGGCGATAACTCCAAAACCGGTTGAGATATCGAAAAAAGTGATATCTTAAATTTTAAGTTGAGCGCCGAGCAATCCAACGAAAAAAATTTTCTACTGAAAAAGGTGGCATTCAATTCCATTCATTACTTTCAGAGTGATACGGCCTCAAACATACGGTCAGGCAGACAGACACACAAAAATTTTTAAAATGGTTGATTTGTATTCTACTCATTTAATAATGCTTCCCCCAATCAATTTTTTGCAATTTCACAGTGCCAGGTTAACTATGTATGTATTGTATGTATGTATGTATTTATTTGACTATTTTCCAGCACAACAATTTAGAAAAATTATTTTATAGTGCTAGTCGGTACGTAAGTAATAAGATAAAGTAAATTAATTTAAATTAAATTACGCTCCACAGATTTCTATTTTTCATATTGAGTTAATCCATCTGGGAATTCCTTTCTTAAAAATAAAATTCGAATTGCAGGCGTTTCTACATCCTGTTCGCTCCATACTCGGAGCACTCCTTGAAGGCAGTTTTGATAAGAGTACCCTTTTGCTTAACTATTTGCAGAGCTTCGTACTTTGTTGGATGGATGGTATTATGCTCGCTCCTCAAATATGCGCAGATGGCAAATAGCCAGAACAATTGGAGGCTCGGCACAGGCAAGGTGTTCGTTTACTTGCTCCTGAATCCGGTGATGCGGTCATTTCAACAAATCCTTCATTGTAATGGAAACACAGCTCTTCTCCTGCTTTAATAACGCGTTTTGCAAATATCGCTAAAAAAACTGAAACCATTAACATTTGTATAGGAATATGTAAGGAGAACTTACCAATCTTTGGAATTGGACAGTCAACACGGACACTATAAATTTCACAATTTGGATCACAACTGTGATTTAAATAACGTCCGATATTCCCTATGTTAGTTGGATCAATAATTGTTGCTAGTGGAGTTGTGGATGTAGTACTTTCTATATTTGTAACGTGCTCATTCATGCAAAGTATGTAGTTCATGGTAAACCGTTCGTTAAGTTTAAAACGATCTAGGGCTTCTCTTCGTGTCAACAATTCACCGGCATACTCACAAATAAATCCACCTCGAGGAATGTCTTTTGTTGTTACCAGTCCTTTGGAGCTATAAACATCCGAATTAATTACTTTCAACCTAGTTCTTGGTCCTTTTTGAACAAGTCTGTTTAGGCAAAGCGCAATTTCACATTTGCATAAATAATGGCATTCATATATGAGATCATTTTGTTTTCTCGACATTAAGACTAGCTCATTTGACTCGGAGTTCCATTCATAATTGTTGCCATGAGGGCATACGTAGTTGTTACATTTGTTCCCAACGCAATCACATGCATTCAAGAGCACTGAATTATATGCTTGTTTAAGTTTATTTTGTTCCTCGCAGCAATCTGAAATACTTTTAGTAAGAACATTTTCTAAAACGTACTCAAGTCTGGAATCAGTATGCTCATATTCGTCGTTTATATCCATGATTCAATTAAAGAAGGTTTGCTCTTCCCTTGACGTTTATTATTGGGCGCGTTCATTGTGTATCAACTCGTTTTTGAGTTGCTGGATCTTCAATTCATTAAACTTTGCCATATCCTTGTTACCTTTACAATGTCCGTGTTATCCTTTTCAATGTCCTTGTTATCCTTTTCAATGTCCTTGTTATCCTTTTCAATGTCCTTGAATTTATTTATGTCCTGATTTTCTAAATCACGGTGACTAGACGCGACGCGGTCACTCACCCTCACCATCTCCCTCAAGCTCGTAATTTATAAGCACGTAAGTTTTCGCGTTCATCCAGTTACGTTATCACGACGCAGTCACTGCGTTTGACAGGTCTGCGTTTGCGGTAGTTGGCAATTCTGCTAGCTAACACAAACAAAAATGTAAACCAGCCACAAAGTAAAATAAAATGTTTTAGTGATCTTGCCTTATTTCTATTGTTGAAATTATGAAATTATAAAATTTTGTGAAAAGAGAGTTATAGTGAGGATTTGTTTGTGTTTGAGTGTTTTGTTTTGCATGTGTGCATCTCAGCAGCTACCGAGTGCCAAACCGCGTTGAAACATGTCAGGAGACATATTTTTATGTGAAATATGTATGTTTATATTTGCATAGAAGTTTGCAAATTGTTGTATGTAATATAAGGGTGTTATATAATAGATGGTGTAGGACCGCGGTTAAATAAATCTCCGCATTGGACTTCAAATTTTTGTAGAGAGCTTAGGTTCCCCGTCAGAAAAATTGGTTTTTGTTTCCTTAAGGGGTCAGCTGCTAATAAATTAGCTAAAATTATGGGAAATAACTCAAAAGACGGGTTTTGGCCTCAGGATCATGAATCGAGTCCGATACCAAAATTGGGGCGGAATCCATGGTATTTATGTGCAAAACACCTTTCTGAGTTGTCGGCCTTCGGCCGCGCTTATAAAAATAAACCTGAGCTATGCCATCTTAAGTCCGGGTGGTTGCCTAATAAAATTACAACAACCACATGAAAACTGGCAACTTTGATTGCAAATATCTCCAGAGAAGCAAAATATTAAAAAAGCGCTGAGCTGTCTCCCACAATTATAACTAATTTATTAGCAGTTGACCCCTAAAGGAAACAAATATCGAAAAATAACTTAAAAAGTCCCAATCGATCCAATATGTTCTCAAAAAAAGTTGTCAAAAGTCCAAATTTTAAGTTTTTTGGATTTTTCTCGAAAACGAAGCTTTTTCTAAAAATTATCATCAAATTACCCATGCCTCAAATTGTTTTCTGTTTTTTTTTTTAAATTGCTAAAAAAAAATATTAGAAATAAGTAAAGTGATTCCAGCAAACGCGACCCAAAAGCAAGTGTTTAGTTTGACAGCTAAAATGACTGTTCGCGTCAGTTCGCGTTCTTATATGTTACCAAAAAACGTAAGAAACGTACTCATATTCACCCACAGTCACTTACAGTCACGAAGTGATTTATAAACTACGAATTAGTTTTCACTTGGGTGAACGTGACTCTTCGCGTCGCGTTTCGTTTTATAAAATCAGACCATTAACGATACCGCTTCTGACACCAATTGTGACGAATTCGATGATTCCTTGATTATTTTCCCTGAGTTCGATCACTGTACGTTAAATAAAACACTCCGATTCTGTTTAATAAGTAGTACGCTTTATTCAGTACTAAAAACCGTAGTACAATATCGCGGGTTAATTTGCTGTTCAGTACTTCACTGTACAACACTTCAAAATAAACTGATTGATGTGCGTTGTCTTTGCGCGGTTTATATACCCTAGCAAACAGCAGCTTCACAACCTAGAAATGTCTACACCTTTCTGGTTTATTCGTGCAACAGTGTTCTCGAAGCGTTTATCTATCGTCATCTCCTCTGGATGGAAATACGCTAGAGTTGGGAGATGAGCGATTCTTGAGAACATTCGGCACAATACGTTGCGCATACGTTGAGTCAAATGTCAGATAGCATCAACAAAAAAATAAACAATAATTTTGTTACGCGATATACAAGATTATTAATGTTGTAATCGCGTGTCTCCATCACTGTTTTTATTCATTAATAATAAATGGTGTAAGAGGTACACACTGCGGGCTTAGAAATTCCTAATCCCCTTGGTTCTTGGTTCGATGACCAACAAAAGGTGATGAAAAATTTCTAAACACAAAGCCATTTGATAAGTGCCCTTGAGCAAGGCCGAAATTACGTAATCATGGTAGCTTGTAATTGTTGTTACTTTTCCATCTTGTTCACTAATAATAAAAACATAGAATAATTTAAGAAAAATTATTCACAAACGGTCAAAAGTCCACCAAAGTTTCAAAGATTCTCAAATTAATGACCACAAACTCATAACATACATACATATTAATCGCAGGACACAGCGAAAAAAGCCACCCTGTGAAAATAAGCTGCAGCTTTCAGTAAAATGATCACGGGGTGCACTAAAATCCTTGACACTGCTAGTATAAATGGCGATCGATTGATGTCGCTCTAGTTGTCGATAAGGTAGTATAAAAAACAAACAAACAAAATAAAATGAATACATACTAAGTGAACATGATGGATATAAGCTAGCAATAATCTCAACGCAGCTTGGTGTAAGAGGTACACACTGCGGGCTTAGAAATTCCTAATCCCCTTGGTTCTTGGTTCGATGACCAACAAAAGGTGATGAAAAATTTCTAAACACAAAGCCATTTGATAAGTGCCCTTGAGCAAGGCCGAAATTACGTAATCATGGTAGCTTGTAATTGTTGTTACTTTTCCATCTTGTTCACTAATAATAAAAACATAGAATAATTTAAGAAAAATTATTCACAAACGGTCAAAAGTCCACCAAAGTTTCAAAGATTAATAATAAATAAATGGAAATTTGCAAAAAAAAAGCGCCGAAGATTTTATTTACATAACCTAGCTCTCGAACTGTCAAACAATCGATAAATACGTTGAGTGAAGGTAGCAAAAAAATTATATGATTAGCATTTTGACGTAAAATTCAAACTGTTTGATGGATCAGAACTACTTAACTGTGCGTTTCCAAAGTAATCACTGATTACTTATCGAAACTTTGCGTTTCGAAAGGCGCCCATTGACTTGACACTCCCAATATGAAAATGTGTACGGGTTTCGTTTGCGAAAAAAGTTGAAAAAGGAGGATATAAATTGTAATGCAAATAAAAAATTGCAAAGTAAACTAACACATTCGAAAATTATATTGATTTTATTTTTCAGAAAGGTGAAAAAATATTACTGTAAAAATTACAGATCTTATCATTATTAGATTTCACAGACTTTACCTCATATTAAGAGTATGAACTCGGATTCCCTTCAAAAGCTGCATAGCCTACAATTTTCTCCGACTAGCCGTTTTCTAGTATTCTAGCCTCAAAATAAGTGACGTTTTCCTGGTCGATTTTTTCGTTCCACCGTGTTAATAAATATTCTACCGATCGACAACTTGTATTTGATGGTTGAATACAATCGAACGTCAAATCGAATAGGACATCGACTCATGTAAAGCAGTCTTAACCTAAATTTTTACTAAAAGTTCCTTGGAAGGCTTTCGGGTCATAAATACTATCGGAAAAAGTGTGCCAAAGGGATAGTATTACCATTTTACCAACCAAATTTAACCAGTTCCAATAAATTTACCCCAACTCTTTCATGCACACTTGGCTGATGATTAAGAATGAAAATAACATACTCTAATCACAGAAGGAAAATCTTTACCCGGGAATTCTGTAATTTTGTCTCATCTCAAATCACAAAATTGAGATCTGTCATTTGAGGTTTGTAATAGGACAACATGGAATTTGAACACGAATTGTCTCTATTAGTGACTAGAGACAGCTTAAAGAATTCGGGGGTTAAAGTTACTTAGGTTAGGTTGCAGTCACAGGTTAAAGTCACTTATTAATGATGAATTCATCAATCACTGACAGAATCTGTCATCGAAAAGCTAACGATTTTATTGCAAAGAGAATGCAAAGAGAGTAGACGCGTTTTATTTGCGCTGCAATATAATTAAATTAATCTCGTGTTATACGTCACAAAAAATTGTTAAATTTCGCTGCGACTCCTTGAAAAATCATTACCAACCTGTGTGCGCTATCCGGCTACATAAATTTCGTGTATTCAGTCATAGGTGGTTGATAACAAATATAAAGACCATAATTTGCCAATCAAAAAGAAAAAGAAAACAAAACAAACAAAAGAAAACAAAATAAATAAATAAACAAAAAACAAAAACAACTACAAGAGTTACATTGCCGCTCAATATGGTTCCCCCCGCAAGACTACTAAGAGCAACGCGCCAAAATGTTGCCTCCCCACACCTCACCCCTAGTTTTACTAAGGCTTCGAATATGGAGAGCCCACCACCAGCCTCCAGTGAGATTTCGCGCCTTGAAGCAAAGCTGATACTTTGGAAAGAGGAAATGATGGAGCAGCTGATGGAGTGTTTAAGAGAGTCTGAGCAAAGAGTTTTGCAGAGAGTCGGTGAGATAGCGGCAGAGATTTCAAACTTGAAATCTAACTACATCAATATGGAGAAAAGGGTAGAGGTGACGGAAAGTGAGTGCAGGCAGCTTCGATCTGACGTCAAAGAATTAAGGGATCAGCTGAATGTGTGCCAGAACAATGCCGTACTGGGTGACATATTGGTAAGTGGAGTCCCTGAATCACCAAATGAGGACTTAGCAGATGTCATAACCAAAATTTGTCACACAGTCAGTGTAAGTGCGCCATCAATACGCACTGCATTCCGTATACGTAAGAGTACGAATGGCAGCTCTCCCATAATAGTAAAAATGAACTCTCCCACTGACCGCTCTGTGCTTCTGAAATCAATTGCCAACTTCTGTAAAACGAATAAAAGATCATTGGCTCTCAGTGATATTTCACGCAATGGTAAAGGCAAAATATTTGTACATGAGTGCCTAACAAAAAGTAACCGTGAGGTGTTACAGCATGCACTGCAACTAAAAAAACAGAAGCGACTCACTTCTGTTTTTTCAATACGTGGGTGTGTGTATGTGCGTGCTAATCAGGGAGTTGATGCGGTGAAGATTAGTGACAAAGAGAGCGCTGACCGAATTGCAGTAGTAAATGGAGCAGAAAATGAAAGCAGCACTACAGCAGCATAACGTTTGTCCTATTATGATTTT
The DNA here is from genome assembly GCA_964058755.1 of Campiglossa producta. Taxonomy (NCBI): domain Eukaryota; kingdom Metazoa; phylum Arthropoda; class Insecta; order Diptera; family Tephritidae; genus Campiglossa; species Campiglossa producta. The sequence continues at coordinate 80,923,583 of CAXKVI010000004.1, forward strand.
AAATAATTTCTCTTTGGATATTATTGCTTCTTTTTTTAGTATTTTCTCTTTTACTGTTTCGTTTCGTGTACTTACCTCACACCCTATACTCTTCTTTAATTTAAGATCTTTGTGTTTTCTCTACCCATACTCTCTATTTTCCTTATCGTTTTTTGCTACTGTTTTTCTTTTCTACTCATTTCATTATGGTTTGATTATTTGTAATTCATTTGGGTTTACACTCTGCATTAAACATAAAAGCCGTGTTCCGGTTGACAGTGATCTGGATACTTATAAGACTTTTGCATGTAAGCGGAAACATTTTCTGAGCCGGATTGCATTGATGTTTTATATGCATGCTAGGGGTTATATTGGTATCTGGATCGCTATTATCTGGAAGACGAAAAAAGAAGTTTCTCTGTTTGCCCGGTACTTTGGATGACAGTGAATTTTGTTGCCGGCACTAATGGAAACCATAGGCTAATGTTAGATATTTTGTGCAAACAATCGAGTGGTCTAAACATGGTTCATTTTAATGCCCGCAGCTTGAGTTCAGATAAAATGGACTATGTTAGATACATTTTTGAGGAATCACTGGTCGATATAATTTGTGTTAGTGAAACGTGGTTTAGTCACAGTTCTTCTGACCTACTTTGCAGTATCAATAATTATAATTTGGTTCGAAATGATAGAAATTGTAGAAGAGGAGGGGGTGTGGCAATTTACTGCAAGAAATCTCTTAGCATTAAGCCTCTAGCTATGTCTGTAGGCACTGATGTTGAATTTATTATTGCTGAGGTTTCTGACGGTATAACTAAGGTATTAATTTCATGTGTCTACAATCCGAATAAAAGCTATATGTTAGATTGTTTTTTTGCTGCGTTATCTGCGTTTCTAATTGATTATGTCTGTTATATAATTAGTGGGGACTTTAATGTTAACTTACTTACTAATGATTCTTACTGTAATAAGCTACGTGAACAAGTTTCAACAGCAGGTTTCGCAATAGTAAACGAGATAATGCCTACTAGGTATGCCAATAATTCTATCCCCAGCTTATTAGATTATTTTATGATTTCTGACCTGTCCCTTCTATTAAAATTTGACCAACTGTGTTTTATATCAGACCATGATATAATCTTTTGTACTGTAGATGTTGTATTTAATCGCTCCGAACCAGATGCTTTCGTATATCGTGACTTTCGTTCCCTAGACACAAATGCGTTGTTCAGTGATTGCTCCCGTATATCCTGGAATGACTGTTGGTATCTGGATACAGTAGATAGGAAACTCGAACACCTGAACAGTTTTTTAGTTCAGTTATATGATAGCCATGTTCCTACACGTACTGCCCATGTTGCAAATAAATCTATTCCTTGGTTTGGTAGAAACGTAATATTGGCCATAAAAAAACGCAACAAGCTGCATGCTAAATGGAGGCGATCTAAGACTGATATTTCGTGGCTTATGTTCAAATCTGCTCGCAATGAAGCTACCTCTGTAATTAGACAGGCCAAAAAAAAGTTTTTCTACAACAAGCTGAATCCCTCTCTTTCATCTAAAGAGATATGGCGCAACCTCAAAACTCTACGAGTACATGGGAAAAATAAAGTAAAATGTGATATTGACCCTGATGTATTAAACAATTTTTTTATAAGTTCGAGTGACAGTTCTAGCCCTGTCTCAAATGAAAATCTGCCTATGGTTCCTGCATCCATCTCTGATGGTTTTGAGTTTAACGCAGTTAGTGAGAGTGACGTGGCAAGATCTATAATGTCTATAAAGTCGAATGCGGTTGGTAATGATGGAATTTCGTTAAAGTTTGTTAAAATTCTGCTTCCTTTTATAGTGAACCCTCTTACCCACATTATCAACCACTGCTTTACAAGTGGATGTTTTCCGACTGACTGGAAAAAAGCAATAGTTGTGCCAGTGCCAAAGAAACCACTCTCTACTGATCCTTCGGACTACAGACCGATTAGCATCGTACCCTCGTTCTCAAAAGTGTGCGAATCTTTAATGGCTGAGCAAATCTCGCGCTTTATTCATGAAAAGAACTTACTATCTCCTTTACAGTCTGGCTTTAGGCCAAAACATAGTTGTGCCACTGCCATGATTAAAATCATGGACGATATTAGAATACCTTTTGATAATGAGGACTTAACGATTCTTTGTTTGTTAGATTTTTCAAAGGCATTTGACTTGGTCAACCACGATCTACTGTGCTGGAAGCTTCGGAATATGTTTGCCTTTGCTGATAGCGCCATTAGAGTCCTAGCTAGCTACCTACATGGTAGGGTACAGAGAGTTAGAGTAGAGACTTCATTGTCGCAGTTTAAGAGTATACAAGCTGGTGTCCCCCAAGGGTCAGTCCTTGGTCCTCTCCTGTTCAGTATGTTTATCAATGATGTATTTTCTGTGTGCAAATATGTCAATGTACACGCATATGCTGATGACATCCAGTTATACCTTTCAAATCGTATTGGACTCGTTGAAGACTTATGTTTTAAAGTGAATCTTGATCTAAGTTCTATTCTGTGTTGGGCAAAAAAAAACGGATTGTGTCTTAATGCTACAAAGTCGTACGTTATGCCAATACATAAATACGAACTTGACGTTTCAAGCATTCCACCTTTAATGATCGGTTCTCAATCACTTAAAACTACTGAAAAGGTAAAAAACTTAGGATTTATTTTGAACAATAAGTTAACTTGTTGCGACCAAATAAATAAAGTAGTTAGTGTTGTATATGGTACACTGCGTAGCTTGCGAGTCTCTTCAGCTTTCATTCCACAGGAAACACGTCGGAAACTTGCAATTCAGCTAATTCTACCCCACTTTACGTACTTTGAGTTAGTTTATAGTAAGATTGACGCTAGCTCAGCCAATAAAATTAATGTAGCTTTCAATAATGTAACTAGGTATGTGTATGGAATTGGCCGATATGATCACATATCACCCTGGAGTGATAAAATTCTGGGATGCCATATTTTGAATTACTTGGCTGCAAGAAATTGCATGTATATATATAAATTGCTAGAGTGGAAAGCTCCCAGGTATTTATACGACAAGCTCCAACTAACCAGGTCGCGGAGGAATAATAAATTAATTGTTCCTAAATTCAGGTATCTAACTTCTAGCCGAATGTTTTTTATTAGTGCTGTAAGACTTTGGAACTCTATTCCCGAGTCGGTTAAGTTCGGGCTAAATAAGGGAAACTTCAAAAGTGTTTTACTTAATTACTTTAGCAGTGTGGATATCTCCTCCATATACTGAATACAAATACTCTTACTGATTTCTGTATCCTTCTTTCACTATCTCTTTCTCGCTTTATTACTACCTATCTATCTCATTATTGTAAACTTAGTTTAAGTAAATACCGTTCCTATTTGTAATTGTAATATATCCTTATAGGATTTTAATATGTGATGATGTACATATAAAAGACTTTAAGTTCTTAGTTGTACAAAAACTTGTTTAATAATAATAATAATAATAATAATAATAATAATGTTCTCAAGAATCGCTCACCTCCCAACACTAGCGTATTTCCACCACTAGCGTCACTACCAAAACTACAGCTGTTTAGATACATGACGTTAGAGCGAGAGGCAGCTCGCGTGTTTGCGAATGTGGCACAAAGAGGAGTTGACGAATAACCCAGAAATGTGTAGACATTTCTAGGTGATGAAGCCGCAGTCTACTAGCGTAAACACAAAGCACGTCAATCAGTTTATTTTAAAGTGTTGTACAGTGAAGGGGGATTCTTTCCAATAATGTACGGAGCGGCTTTTATTTTTTTTTAACGGGTAGAGGGGGTCGCACAGAGTACAAAATAAAAAACCGGAGCCGTCGGAGGCCTATATTTTATGAGAAATTTGCATTTAAAGTTGCAAATTTCTCCAAACAAATTTACCAGTTCAATCCGATTTCGCTAACATTATACGCACAAAATACAACTATATTATAAAAAAACGCTTTTCCTACTACCCGCACTGCTATTTAAATCGAATATATTAAAAAAAAACCAAATTATAAAATTAAAAAAACCCGCAATGTTTATTTTCACAGAATCACTGGGCAACAACAATTTGAACTGCTTGCAGTTACAGCGAGTTGCCTAATGCCCATTCATGCATTCATGAATAAACAAACTAAGTGCATATGGTTATTAATTACACATGCATATTAGAGTGGTTCAAAAATTTTTTTTTTTGGAAAATCTAAAACGCTACCCCGAAATATGGTTCCTTGTGACAAAAAAAGAGGCTGCTATTTTTTTGTTTTTTTTTTTAAGGTGCTTTAGAGGTCGCGCTACTCGTTTTTATAAAAAAAATGAGATGCTTGCAAATTTAATTTAATTTTAACATGTTTAAGTGCAGTAAAAATTTGCGTTTTTGTGTGTTGTTATTCTGTTTTCATTGACGAATATTCTTGCAATTCAATAGCCTTCTTGGATGAGTAGAAGGGGTTTAACTCCTGAAAGTATGTTTCGAAATTGAAAACGGTGCAACTAAAACGCCTACACTGATCTCATCGCGCATTGGTTTTTTGGATATATTTCGCATCTAGAAGGTTTATCACATCGCTGATTGTGAATCCGATGTCAGTTTTTTTAAATTCAAAATGGCGGGTCCAATATGGCGGTGATTTTTTTGAAAACTAATTGGATTTTATTGAAACCGTGGTACTCGGGGGTTTATGCGTTGTCTGATTACGAATCCGATATCGGTTTTTTTAAATTCAAAATGGTGGATCCAATATGGCGGTGCATTTTTGAAAACTAATTCGACTGTGTGAAACTCGTCACTTATGGATTTATGACATCGATTTATATGAACTAGTATCACTTGTGATCGAAAATTCGACCAATAAAAACCTTAGAGGGTCGTGGGGTCGCTAGCCCCGTACCCCCATCCTTAAATTTCGGGGACGCCCCTGAAAATATACCGTCAGTTTTTTCAATTTCCTTTCCATCGGTGCATATTTCTTTTATATATATTAATATATAATATATAAGATGCCAGTTTTGCAAATTTGCATTTCCTATGCCGATGTCAATAAATACGCCACATGAAAACCTTTAGGAACCTCCTGTGAGCGAACCGTTTGACCGATGGAAAGAAAATTGAAAAAACTGAGGTATAGGCGGTATATTTTCAGGGGCGTCTCCGAAATTTAAGGATGGGGGTACGGGGCTAGCGACCCCACGACCCTCTAAGGTTTTTATTGGTCGAATTTTCGATCACAAGCGATACTAGTTCATATAAATCGATGTCATAAATCCATCAGTGACGAGTTTCACACAGTCGAATTAGTTTCGAAAATGCACCGCCATATTGGATCCACCATTTTGAATTTAAAAAAACCGATATCGGATTCGTAATCAGACAACGCATAAACCCCCGAGTACCAAGTTTCAATAAAATCCAATTAGTTTTCAAAAAAATCACCGCCATATTGGACCCGCCATTTTGAATTTAAAAAAACTGACATCGGATTCATAATCAGCGATGTCATAAACCATCTAGATGCGAAATATATCCAAAAAACCAATGCGCGATGAGATCAGTGTAGGCGTTTTAGTTGCACCGTTTTCAATTTCGAAACATACTTTCAGGAGTTAAACCCCTTCTACTCATCCAAGAAGGCTTTTGAATTGCAGGAATATTCGTCAATGAAAACAGAATAACAACACACAAAAACGCAAATTTTTACTGCACTTAAACATGTTAAAATTAAGTTAAATTTGCAAGCATCTCATTTTTTTTATAAAAACGAGTAGCGCGACCTCTAAAGCACCTTAAAAAAAAAAAAAAAAAAATAGCAGCCTCTTTTTTTGTCATAAGGAACAATAATTGGGGGTAGCGTTTTGGAATTTCCAAAAAGTCCATAATTGTGAACCACTCTAATGCATATATTTTGTTTATTCACCACATTACATTTTCCATTATTTATTTCGCACTTTTTACGCGAATAACCAAAATAAAACATTATTTTAAAAACCCGCCATGACTTGGCAACAAAAAGGCCATTGAAATAGTTGTGTTCACAGCGAGTAGTTGCTTTTGGTTATTTTCACGAACAAACTATGTTATTGTTTTTTCACTGCACTTAGTTTGTATACCTTTTTTACTTGTTCACTGCACATTTTGTTCATAATATTATATATTATACATATTATATATACATACTGTACATATATCAAAAACACAGCACATAAAACCAACACAACACGCAACAAACAATGGTACATATAACAAACTAACAACTTGAGCTATTAGCGAGTCATAGGTGTTGCCAGACATGTGTTAATGAAGACATACATTTCTTAAGGGGCGTCCATAAATTACATGTTTAAAAATTTGGGAAATGGACCCCAGTACAATAAAATCTCACTTGAAAATAACCAAAAGGGAGAGGGAGGTTAAAACGCTTAAAAATTACGAATTGTACTTTTGAGTATAAATTAATGGATTTCAATATTGCAATGAACACATTCTACATACAATGGTTTGAAAGCGCCAGTGTCAAAGTAGGTCGCCTCCCAGTTGGTGCACCCTGGGTAACGCTAAATGACCTACATAGCCTACACGGCTAGTTTCTTGTATTGCCGGTTCTACGAGAACGGTACCAGTACTTGTGCTGTACCCATCGTGCCGAAACGACCCGGGCCGTTTTCTTATATCGACCAGGCCAAGAGCAATACACTCGGGGTGACTCTGTCTGACATTTAGGTAGGGCTACACCTCGCTACAACAACAACAACAAAGCGCCAGTGCTTTTTTTTTTTTGAATTGGATAAAAAACGCTGTTTTATTATTTGCAAAAGCGCCGTGATTAAAAAAAAAATTTTTTTTCCTTTTCTCGGTTATTTAACAGCGCCGCAGTCGAAAATTTTTAATAAAAAATCGCGCGATATTTTATTAAAAATTTTATATTTTTTCTAATAAATCCAACATTACAGGTTTCTTGATTATGGAAAAGGATATTCTATAGAAAATTTAGAAGTATTTTATTGATAGTAAAAAAACGGCGGTGCCAGTGAAGAACGGTTGGAATTCAACTGTTTTACAGGCTAGGGTGAGAAAACTGTAACCGAACATTTTTCAAAAAAGTCGCGGATGTTATAAGAGTTAATTATTGCTAATATTAAAGAAAAGAAAATGATACCCAATTTACATGTGGTGCACCATAAAGGATTAATGCAATTGTTTACATTAGTTTGACTTTATAGCCCCTTACAAGAGAAACATTTGTAACTGTCAATCACACTTTATTGAATACATTTGGGTTGACTTTCCAATAATGTACGGTCCCGATTTCTTTCATTTTTTGTGGAGGGGTAGAGGGGGTCCCATAGACTACAAAAACAAAAACCGGACAGGTCGGCGGCGCCTTATATTTTATAAGAAAATTGCACTTAAAGTTGCAATTTCACTAATACAAAATTACTCATTAAACTAGATTTCCCTAAAATTACACACATAACTATTTTGTTTATTCACCATTTCACATTTTTCTTTAGTATATTTTGTTTAATAACACCTTTTTATTTCACAATTACAACTTTTATTTATTTTACACACAAAACTAAAGAGCCTCGTAGCGAGAGCTCAACTTGAACTAATTGTTCCTCGTTCATATGTTTATCGAGTACGATCAAAAAGGCATTGCCAGATCTTCAAAAAATGTTTATTGTACAAAACCGAATTATCGCCGTATTTTTTATGACTTCTTATAACTTTAGGAAATATTATAAAAATTATTCAAGCATTTATGTAAAATCCCCTTTGTGTTAATACCTATAACTGATAATACAATTCGCACTTCTTGCTAACTGTATGCATTTAGTTATTATTTTCTTTAGTTAGAGCTGTTGAAACTAACGGGACTTTTGCTTACTCGCTTTAAAAGTTTTATGCAGTGTTTAACAAGTTATATTGTTAAAAATTAATCATTTAAAATGACTCAAACCGAATCACGTAATTTGTATCTCTTAAACTTCTACAACATAGTGTCTTACATGGAAGAAGTGGTAACTAACAAACAATTATGTACCTAAAAACGATAAAGTAGTTATAAAACTAACCCAAAGCTTTATAAAATAAAAGCTGCTCTTTTAGGTTTCATTAACCCATAAACTAGTTATGACTAACGAATAAAGTAGTTAGAGGTGTTTATTATGAGAGTATCCCCACTTTCGGATAACAATAACCTATGAAGTGGTTATAACTAACAGTCAGTAAATTATTAGAAAAAAATTTCCATTTATTACCATAAAAATAAAGAAAATTTGGAATAAAAATCACGCGATTTACAACCGAAAGCGCTATCAGGTAGTTATAACTAACCCATGAAGTAGTTATAACTAACCTATCAAGTAGTTATTTCTAAATCGTAAAGTAGTTATAATTAACCCATAAGTAGTTATAACTAACCTCTAAAGTAGCTATAACTAACACATAAAGTAGTTCTAACTAACCTATAATTATAATTAATGATGAATGATGATGAGAAACTGTTGCGTTTATTAAAAAAAAGATTTTCCCCTGCGGCGCTTTTTCTATAACCGAGAAACCCCTACTGTTGTGTTAATTAAACGAAAAAGAAAACAAGTTAAACTAACCCATAAAGTAGTTACAATTAACCCATCATGAAGCTATAACTAACCCATGAAGTAGTTATAACCAACTCATAAAGTAGTTATAACAAACCCATAAACTAGTTATATCTAACCCATCAGGACTAACCCATAAACTAGTTATAACTAACCCACAAAGTAGTTATAACTAACCCATCAAGTAGTTATAACTAAACTATAATTATACAAGTGTTAATGATGAATGATGATGAGAAACCTTTGTGTTTATTAAAAATAAATAAAATAAATTTTCGACTGCGGCGCTCTTCCATAATCAAGAAACCTGTACTGTTGGGTTTATTTAAAACAAAGAAAATTTTTAATAAAAAATCGCGCGTTAGTAGTCGGGATTTATGCTATTTACTCGGGAAATCTAGTTTAATGAGTATTTTTGTATTAGTGAAATTGCAACTTTAAGTGCAATTTTCTTATAAAATATAAGCCGCCGCCGACCTGTCCGATTTTTGTTTTTGTAGTCTATGGGACTCCCTCTACCCCTACACAAAAAATGAAAGAAATCGGGACCGTACATTATTGGAAAGTCAACCCTTCGCTGTTATTTATGTTAAAAAAATCAAATTTCTAAGTTTTAGCGAACTACTTTTTATGCAACCTACTACTAATTTTTTATACCAAATTGAATGCAACCCTGCGCAAAATTATGCTCTTTTTTCCAAAAAAAAACCACTCTGATGAACAGGTGTTAAACTCATTTTGGAATTTTGATGTCTATGCAGAAGAGTTTACACTTGTATTGGTACACTATGACCAAAAGGCAATTGCTGATAAAAGCAACACCGAGTTTCTGTGTGTGAAGGCAGTAATTGTGACGAGTTCGATGAATCCTCGATTATTTTCCGAGTTCGTTCACTGTATTTGGCAAATAAAACTCTTATGTAGTTTTAAATTTACCATTTTCGGGCATACATTTCGAAGATACTGTGACGAATTCGATGATTCCTCGATTATTTTCCCTGAGTTCGATCACTCTACGTTAAATAAAACACTCAGATTCTGCTTAATAAATAGTACGCTTTATTCACTACTAAAAACCGCAGTACAAGATCGCGGGTTAATTCCATGGTATAAAAAAGAAGGTAAAGCCGCTGTCAATCTAGCTTCACTTTTGATTAAAAAAGAGTTTTCTGTCATTTTCTTTGATGTCAATAGATAGCATCGCGTTGCCCAATCACATATATTTAAATAAAAGGTATTTTAAAAAAATAAATTGGGCATTTTCAAATAAAGTTTGTTTGTGTACTGATTTTTTAAGTTTATTTGTTTGAAGGTACTCATAGAATTTTTTCCAAGCCGAAACGATTCGGAAAGCTCAAGTAGAGAGTATTGGTTATTGAAGTGTAAAAGTAGGTCGCCTCCCAGTTGGTGCACCCTGGGTAACGCTAAATGACCTACATAGCCTGCACGGCTAGTTTAGTTTCTTGTATTGCCGGATCTACGAGAACGGTACCAGTACTTGTGCTGTACCCATCGTGCCGAAACGACCCGGGCCGTTTTCTTATATCGACCCGGCCAAGAGCAATACACTCGAGGTGACCCTGTCTGACATTTAGGCAGGGCTACACCTCGTTACAACAACAACAAGCATAGTTTTTAGCTTCATATCTTCACTTTTAAATTGATTTTAAAATAAAAATCAAGCCCAAGGCGGATTTACATGGGTTGATTTGCTATTCGGTTTTTGCCGTTTCACCGTTTAAATAGCCATTCGATTTGCTGGTTGATTTTCTCGTCGATTTTGGTCGAAGTGCTATTATCACGGTGGAACCAAAAAATCGTTGGATTATGTGTTCCAATTTTTTGATATTGGAGTACTCCAATAGTAATCCTTTGTATACCTCATCGGACCACCTTCAGCTTTTTGAAAGCCGACCATTGTGACGAAAATCACGACACTATTGCAAAGTAATCTGACTGTGGGTACTCCATGGAGTAGCAGAAACAAAACGAGGGTTGGAGTAGGTTGTCCAGTCCTAGGATATTGCAATGTTATTTGGATTACATTTGGAGTACTCTGATGCTCTAATTGGAGTACTCTTGGGATAGAAAATAGAATACTCTCGATTTTCGCAGGGAAGGTGAAAGAATGGAAACAATATACATACACAACATTTTTTTATTAATTTAAATTTATTTATTTAAGTGGCCTTTTATTTAGTGATTTTGTGGTGGTGGTTTTGTAAAAAAAAAACTATTGGTGGTTGTTATTGTTGTAGCGCGATTTATGCCAGCAAACATTTAGGTTAGAGAACGATTAGAAGACTATTCGAATTCTAATGACCTTCTCTAGGGTAGAGGGTTAGAGAGCGATTAGAGAAACTGTTGAGAACTATAGCTTTGTCGACAAAAACGGAACTTAGTTCTCGATATAGAGAAAAAAATTAGATTTCTAACCAAATTCTAATGTATTTCTCTAATGCGATTCAAATATGCACGAATTTGCATTAGTTCTATAATCGTTCAAGAGTCGAAAACTAGTGTAGTTTCTAACAATTTTCGCTACTCGAGAACTACACCATTTTCTAATGTGCGAAACACAGTATAGACAGTAGTTGCACTCACTAACACAAACGTACTTATATTCACCTCCATAGAGAACTTCGGGTTGCAGTCAACTATTTTCAGCCATTTCAGGGTGTTGTGTTGCAAATTTTATGAGGTAATAAATTACTTTAAAAGAGGAAATAGTCAAATTTAGGATTTTGCGTTTTAAGTAAAACTATATATGTATATATTAGGTTATATTTCTAAAAAAAAGAAATTACTATTTTACAACTCAACCAAGAACCAATGCACAGCGTTTTTTCTCACGCATAGGAGTATTCAGTCGAAAACAAATACAGCTTTATTGCGTTGCGTGACATTTATAACTTTGACAAATACGCACAAAACCAAAAAATATACAAGGAAAAATCAGCTGATTATGTCATCGTACCCAAAAAGATAAAACTAGATCAAGTCTGCGTTAACGCGTGTTAAAACGCGGTTATAAGACAGGTTGCCTTTGTCTACGTGCATTTATGTCAGCTGTCAAAATTAAATGTCACAACGAGACGCTACAGTTGTTTCTGTTTTCATAGTACTTTGCAATGTATTCCAATGTTGTTACTCCTTGGAGTATCTATTTTCAGAGCGATCGTGTCGTGATTTTGGTCAATAAAGCATGAGCAATGATCGGCTTTCAATAAGCTGAAGGTGGTCCGCTGAGGTATTAGAAAGTATTACAATTGAAGTACTCCAATATCACATTGAAACACATGATCCAATGATTTTTGCAAAATTTTACGCAAAACAAATTTCGAAATTTGAGAATTTTTCGACAAAAAGCTTATTGTGCCAATCTAAATAAATTTCACTAGTGAACCTTTTTCATACATTTTCGCTCACAAATTATATGAGAGGGAGAAAATCCGCAAAGTAAGAAATTATTTAGAATCTGCTGTATATTTTATTGTGGGTTAGAGTGTAAAATGTACTTTAAAAAACGTAAATGGTTGTTAATATTCGCAAAATTTGCTACGAAGAAGCCCATTGTATTCGAGAAACTGTAAAACGTATTCCAGAAAAATCAAATGTACTTCAGAAACATCTTCTGGATTGGAATTTGTTGTTTCTGAAGTAGAACTGATTATTTTGGAGTACATTTTTAAGCTTCTGAAGTCTAATTTACGGTCTCGAGTACAAATTACAGTTTATGAAGTACAATTTATAGTTTTTGGAGTATAGTTGATTATTCTAAAGCATATTTTACAGTTTTTAAGATACAATTGACTATTCTGAAAATAATTGTATGGGTCTTGGACTACCATTCACTATTCTTAAATGCATTTAACCTTATCTAAAGTATTTTTACGGTTTTTGAAGTACGAGTGAAAAAGGTGTAGAAAAAAAAGGTCTATTATAAATTTAGTTTTTTGATTATTATGTGTTATCCGTCATAAATTGTAGGATGTTCTTGAGCAAGCCCATTTAGTCTTGTATATTTATCTGTCTCTGTCCAACAATCTGAACGAAATAAAGTAGGTACTAAATTTAGCGTCAGATAGACCCTTGGAAAGGGTATCAAAGGGTTGACGCTAACTTAAGTACCTACTTTATATCGATTATGAACATGCCTAAATTATTTTAACCGTTTTAAACTAAAAGGAAAACCAGTTTGCAGGTCAACGTGAAGTATTAGAGAAACGAGCATAATCGCAGAGGGTATTAGTTTCCTTTAGGGGTCAACTGCTAATGTATTAGCTAAAATTATGGGAGATAGCTCAAAAGACGGGTTTTGGACTCAGGATCACGAATCCGGAAGCGCTTTTTTTAATTTTTTGTTTTAATGAAAAGTTATGGTCAAAAAACCGAAAAATGACCCGGGTCCAATACCAAAAATGGGGCGCAATCCATGGTATTTATGTACGAAACACTTTTCTGAGTTGGCGGCCTTCGGCCGCGCTTATAAAAAATAACCCTGGGCTACGCCATCCCAAGTCCGGACGTGTGACATAACCGTGGCTACCGCCACGGCGGGACTTTTTTTGCACGTTTTTAGGGACAGTCTAATAAAATTACAACAACCACATGAAAACTTGAAACTTTGATTGCAAATATCTCTGCAGAGAAGCAAAATATTAAAAAAGCGCTTCCGGATTCGAGATCCTGAGGCCGAACGCCGTCTTTTGAGCTATATCACATAATTTTAGCTAATTTATTAGAAGTTGACCCCTAAAGGAAACTAATACCACGCAGAGTGCATAAGATTAATTCATTCATTCAAGATGCAACAAAAAAGGCCTTGGGTAGCAACTGCCGTATGGGCGACTGTTATGGTACCCCCTGCGACATTGTATAGATGGAATAAAAAGGCCTCCGGCGGCAGCCACGATTACGTGCAGCTTGCAATGCCCCATCGCAACTTGTAGTTCATGGTTTTTGTTCACAATAACAATAGTCCTCATTTGCCAGGTACTGGAAATACTTATCCGGTTAGTAATAAGTATTTCAACTTCTCCAGCTAATATTTAGACTGGACACTCCTAAAACAAAAACACATTAGTTTTTATATATAAGATGACTCATAGTTCATTAACACCGTACCTTGACATTAAAGCTACCAGATAATCGTATATTACTATTAAATAAATAGTATAAATAAATATAAAACTGCAAGCAAAATATTTTCTTTATTTTGTTTTGGAAAATTTCTAAGAATTTCAAATTCACCTCAATGTCCTCAACTAACAGGGGTGCTTTTTTGCGCAAAACTACTATTTAATAGCATCGTTCATAAAGAGCCGATCATCAATATGCATTTGTACGAAATTTTACAATATGGCCTTTAATATACATTTTTTATACTTCTTGTAGTGCAGTAAATTCATGATATTATATTAATTCATGGAATATATACATTAAATTCATTTTTTTTCTTGAAATATTTCTAAAGTTTTTTTTGTTACTGAAATGCAAGCATGCGTCCGCGAAATTCCATCCTACCATGGATTTCAACTCTGAAAAATTCACCTCCATGGAGAACTTTCACCTCAGTGCAAATACTGGTTATACTGTGGTGCGAAACTAAAATTTTTCTAACACTAGATTTTGTTTGCTGGGATAGCCCTTTAGTTGTTGGTTGGTAATGTGGCAGCAGGCCTATACAATATACGAGGCGGTCCCGCTGTTGTTGTTGTTGTTGCTGGTTATTACAGTGGCCCTATAACAGCCCCTGCTGTTTTCAAGGCTGGTTGTGTTTGTTGCGCTCTTGCTGCTAGAGCTTTTAGTTTCTCTAGTTAGTTGGTATTGTTGCAGCGGGCTGATTTTGTTGTTGCTACGTACTCGCAGTTGTTGTAGCACGTTTTTGGCTCGCGCAGTTGTTCCAGGGCGTTTATGCTGCAGCTCTGTTTTTGTTGGCGCTATGGCAGTTGCAAGCGCTGTTGCTGTGGTTACCACTATTGTTGGTTGTTGGTGCAGGGCGTCTTTAAGACTGCGTCTTTTCGCAGTTGTTGTTGTGCGCGCTGGTGTTGCAAGGTCGTTGCTTGTCCGTTGTTGCTGCTACAGCGCTTCCACAGCGCTTCGTGTTTGGGGTTGTACGGCTGATGTTGATGCTTCTGGTGTTGTAGGCGGTGTGTGCTTTCTATTTGTTTTATTTAATTTTCTTTTTAAAATTTTTTTATCTTTTCACCACAGAAAAAAACTCTTTTGAAAAATCTTTTTATTTGTCAATATTTATTTGTATATGACAGAAAATGAAGGATTTTCGACACGAATAATTGGTAGCATGAAATGTCATGATCTCTTTTAATGTCAGGTGGTGAGCAACAACAACGAATTTTTGACAGTGTCATTATCTTCTTATTTGTACTATGGTTAATTCACTGTTTAGTACTTCACTGTACAACACTTGAAAATAAACTGATTGACGTGCGTCGTCTTTGCGCTTTTATATACCCTGTTGTTGTTGTAACGAGGTGTGGTCCTGCCCAACGCGTATTTTTCCTTAACCTAAATTGTCATCAATATCTTCTAATGGGAGTCCAAGGAAACTAGCAGTTTCAATAGGGTTGGACCAAAGAGAAATGGGTGTTAGAAGAGTGGGCTCAGAAGAGCAAGAAAATAAGTGATTGGTATTGTGGGGGGACGAGCCGCATGCCGGACATACATTCGGCACATCAGGGTTCAGTCTAGATATGTAGGAGTTTAACCTGCTACAATATCCAGAGCATGCCGGACATACATTCGGCACATCAGGGTTCAGTCTAGATATGTAGGAGTTTAACCTGCTACAATATCCAGAGCGTGTAAAAGACATAAAAATCAAGGCAAAATAATTATCCAATTTCTACGTACTTGACAATTAATGACGATATGAATTGGAATTTGTAATATTTCTCGACTAAATCTGCTAATAGTTCTTAAACTGGGCATCTGAATGAAACCCACTATATGGCTGATTTATAGAGCTATCGAAGGCCTTTTCGATCGGAAAAGCACATCTGGAGATTTTTCGTAAAATATAAAAATGGTGTTTTCTCACTTTTTTAAAAACGATAACTTTGCGAAATCTCAAAACCTATAGCGAATTTTTGATTTTTCTCTTCAGAATCGTAATCTGCACGTTATTTCTCGTAATTAATGTATACCAAGTTTACGGCTATCAATGTTTTTATATAATCTGGTGCACCCTGAATGCATATGGTTTTTAAAATTTTCAAATGCAACGTGCAAGTTCTAAAAGTTATCCAATTCGAGTGAAATTTTTGCACAGCTTATTTTCAGAGCAAAATCTATCATATTCCGGCCGGCGAAAAAAATTTTTTTCTTAAGGAACAGCTTAATATATACCCTACTATACTGCGGCTTCATCACCTAGAAATGTCTACACATTTCTGGGTTATTCGTGCAGCAGTGTTCTCGAAACGTTTATCTATCGTCATATCCTCTTTTTTTTTGTTTTTTTTTTTTGGTTGTCGTTTGGTGATGGCCAGGGTAATCAAAAACTTAGTAAATTACAATAGTTGATAGTTGTTTGCTTTAGTTATGCGCTTTAATCGACTTATTTGCTCAGCGCTAGATTTATAGCAAGAATGTCAGTAAAAAGATGGGTTCATATTATTTGAGGTTGCCAATTATGTATGTATCTGCGATGTCAAAAGTTTGATGATGTCTGAGAAACGCTGAATATCTGCTGGTTCTCATAGATTATGGCTGGAATTGTCCAATTTAGGTGCGTTGATGGTGTGAGTTGACTCATTGTGCATAAATACCAAGTGAATTCACTTGACGATAAATGCCAAAATTCCAAAATGAGTTTAACACCTGTTTGAGATTGTGGTTAATAACAAGTGTGATATCATAGACATAGTCGTGAAAACTTCAAAGTGAGTTTAGTCACCTGATTTTAATTTCCTTTTTTGTCTCACTTCTTTCCATCTTCCCATCTCTTTCTACCATTAGGTAAAAGATAGGAGACCACCATGTTGATGTGTGCAGGATGTTAAACAACGCCATTTGCTTTTCTGTTATTCGGTGCTGGCGACATTTTAATATGTGCAGGATGTAAACAAACCGACATTTTAATGTGTGTTGTCAAAAGAAGAGTTCACACTTGGTATTGATACACAATGAGTTGACTAGTTGACAAAACGAAAGCCTTTGTAGGCAGTATTAAGTGAGTTGTAGATAATACAGTTGTTTGACGATTACAATGTGTAATATTATTGGACCACTTCCGGTATGTGCAATGAGCAGTTAAAAAACGAAAATCTTGACAGATACCAATAGAAAAAACAAAAAATTAGCAAATTCCACGTTGGCCCCTTCTGAAGCTAGCTATAACGAAATTGTGTTAACAAAAAGAAAATTTGTAAATGCACTTTTTCATTTCTTTTAAAACTTAAAAGTTTGTAATCAAAAAGATTAAAACAAAAGTACTTATATTAGGTATTCGAATTTTTACTTATAAAAAAGTAAAAATTGTTCATATGTAGTAAAAGCTTAAAGACAGTACATATATTGTCTGTAAGTCAGTCTTGTAAAAGTTATAAATACAAGTTGTATAGAATATAAAAGGTTGATTATATTCACTTGTATTTTTAATAATGATATTATATAAATTATTTAGAATATTAAATCTCTAATTTGGCTTCCTGGATAAAGCTGCAGAGCTCTTTGAGATCATTAGTGTCACGTTTCTTCAAAATTTGATTGCAATCAGTGTGGCTTTTGATTGAAAGGTACTTATTTCTTATTGCCTCATATTTTTTGCAAGTGAAGATCATGTGGGTATAATCATCAGTTGTGAGGCATATATCACAGAGGTTTGAGTTAACTACTTTAATCCTATTTGTTTAAGTGAGTTGTGCTCACTTAAATGAACTGGAATATTTCGTCTCATAAGTGACTTGCCGTCACTTACAGTGCTTGATTGACTTCTGATCAGGCAACCCGAAACTAAGTTTGGAGACTTCTCAAATGCATCTCTGCATGAGAAAAGTGTACTGGAGTTGCCATCCAGGATTTCCAATTCACTCACTGGATTTGCCTTCCAGTGACGTACCTGGCTATAAAGGGACCTGCAAGCGGAGTTCTCTTCCTCTTTTACTTATCATCGTCCAGTGACTACGTTCGTCGAAGTACACTCTTTTACTTATCATCGTCCAGTGACTACGTTCGTCGAAGTACACTCTTTTACTTATCATCGTCCAGTGACTACGTTCGTCGAAGTACACTCTTTTTATTATCATCAGCCCGCGACAACGTACCTAAGTCGGAATAATTTTTTCTATCATCAATTTTTCATCAAAGGCGGATATCACCTCAACACGGAGAATAACCACCATCATCATCATCAATCAACTACAACATACAAATAAGTATCACATTAATATATACTTTTCATTAATTTCATTATTTTCCCAAAATCCCTTTTGGCCAATATTCCGTGTAAATATTTTATACATAGAGTTAAAACCTGAATTCCAATACCTTAACTCTGTTACCTTTAAGTTTAAAGTGAATAAACTTTATATTATTGAATTTGAAATCGCAAGCTCTCAAATCCCTCTACATTTAACATTGGTCCTTGCGAGCCAAATTTGTAACAGTGGCAACGCAACCAAAAAAGAACAACACTGTTTATGCGATCTCATCTCTACAATTTTCTCATTCGAATTTTCTCCATGCGCGCGTGCTAACGAACAATTTTGCTGTCTCAATAGTTTCTTTAAATTCCCAAGTAAATTTTCAATTGTGTTTTCCCAAACTTTCCATGCAATATATCTAATTGCTTAAATTAGTGCAACAAAAAAAATTCAGCGGTTAAAAGCAAAAAGTGAAATTTGCTAAATTCATTGCATTAGCCCGGTGCATTTTCAAGCAAGGCGAAATTCTCCAAAGAACTTTGCAAGTTCAAAAAATAAATTACCGTTTCAAAGATCAATAAATTTTTACGATTCTGTTAGATATTTATTTCTTCAGTTTCTACGTGATTCAGTACCTGAATGGAAAACGACCACGTACCTACATATATCTCGCTTATCAGAACTGCTTGTTTGTGAAACATTTTAATAAAGCTAAGTTTATTTACAGACTACTTCCACCACTATCATTATAATCCAATCCATCGCAACTATGTAGAACATGGCCCTTATACCATACAATTTCTTTCTATCAGATTACAGCAAATTCTGAACTTGCCTGTATGATGAGATCTTCGAAGAAACAACAGTTGTCCCCAGTAGTGGCAACAATGCAATTTACTGCACATCCTTGGATCTGTGCAACGGGGGCGCCATGTTTAAGTGAGTTGTGCTCATTTAAATGAACTGGAATATTTCGTCTCATAAGTGACTTGCCGTCACTTACAGTTAGGTTAGGTTGAAGTGGCTGCCGCAAAGGCACAGGGACCCAGCCATATGGAAAATCCCAGTGCTATTGGGACTCTCCACATAGCAGAATCCCGGGGCTGACACTCCTAAAACCGACACCGTTACACCTCCTCGAACCATTTAGATGACTTGATGAAAGCCATCAAGTCCTTTATGTCCAGCTCCGCTACCTGGCGTAGGCTATCCAGGAAGGGAACTCCGAAAAAGCGCCTTCTCGCGCCGCTTAAAGCCGGGCAGTTCTCCACCGTTTCCTCCTCCTCATCATCTTTGCAACTACTACAGCATCGTCGGTAGGGTACACCCAGCCTTGCTGCGTGCCTTCCAATAAGGCAGTACCCGGTTAAAACCCCTATTAATATAGATATATCCCTTCTTCTTAGGGTGTAAATATATTTAGATCTTTTTATATCCCATTTTGGCCAGGATTGTTTGGATACTCGGCACCCTGGCGATAAAAGCCATCTTTCATTGGCTTGTCGGAGTGTATGCTCCTTCAGCATTAGCTTGCATGTGGCAAAGGGCATACCTAAGCGTTGTTTATCCTGAAGAACCTGCTTGGTCGTGCCCTGCCTAGCAAGTTCGTCTGCCCTACAGTTTCCCTCAATGTCCCTGTGTCCCGGGACCCATGTGAGGCTCACGCGGTTCTGTTGGGCCATCTCCTGAAGAGCTGAGCGTCAGTTCAGAGTTGAACAAGTAAGAGCCAAGGGATTTGACTGCCGCTTGGCTATCGCTGAAAATAACGATATTCTGTCCGATAGCGTGTTGCCCTATCCAAGCCGCGGCGTCCATGATTGCTGAGACCTCAGCCTGGAAGACGCTGCAATGATCAGGCAGTCTGAAGGAAAGCTCAAGGTCCAGATCCTTGGAATAAATCCCTCCTCCAACTCTGCCGTCCAACTTCGAACCGTCGGTGTATATGGAAATGCCGCCATTAGTAGCAGGACACCGATCCGTCCTCTCCCAGTCTTCCCTGCTGGGAATGTTTATTCTGAACCAGCTATCTCCGACTGTTGTGGTTGCACAACGGTCCGTGCTCGGAGGGAGAAAGCTGTAAGAATCCAGAATACCGGAGTGTCCAGTAGTGCCTGCGACCCAGCCGGAAGTTTCCCTTAGACGCAGAGCCGATGCTGCCGCTGCCCGGTACCCTTCCAGATCGAGTGGCAAAATGCCAAGAATGGCCTGGAGAGCTTCGTTGGGCGTTGTTCTCAACGCGCCGCTTATACAGATCATGCTAGATCTGTGGACTTTACCTAACAGGTTTAGGTTGGCTGCCTTGCTCAGCGCAGGCCATCATACCACGACTCCATACAGCATAATTGGCCGGATTATCGCAGTGTAAATCCATCTGCAGATTTTGGGACTGAGCCCCCATTTTTTGCCAATGGCTCTTTTACAGGTGTAAAGTGCAATGCACGCTTTCCTCTGGCGCTGGATGACATTCTCCTTCCAGTTAAGCTTTCTATCCAGAACTATGCCTAGGAATTTGGCTTTGTCAGCCAAGTTCAGGCGCACGCCATTTAGTTCTGGTAGGCTTAGCGTTGGTATTTTGTACCGGTTAGTGTAAAGGACAAGCTCCACTTTTCCCGGGTTGATATTAAGTCCACAGCGAGATGACCACGAGGAAACTGCTCGCAGTGCTACTTGCATCAAGTCACACAGGGTTTGTGGGAATTTGCCCCTGTATGCAATAGCTAAATCGTCTGCATATGCAACTATCCTCCCGCCCCCCAGAATGTGTCTCGTAGCAACGAGTTTACAGTGAGGTTCCATAAAAGCGGAGAGAGAACACCACGCTGAGGCGTTCCTCTTGTGACATAGCCTGAGAAATCAACTGTGCCCAGTGTAGAAACTATTTTCCTTCCCTTTAGTAGCTTATCAATTAGTCCAATAAGAGACCTGCTTATGCCCAGATTAGTTAGAGCGGTGTTGATAGCCTCCGGGCTTATATTGTTGAAGGCACCTTCAATGTCTAGGAAGGCCACGAGACAGTAATCTTTTTCATACAACGATTTTTCAATAACAGAGACAAGGCTGTGAATCGCAGTTTCCGTTGATTTACCTTTGGTGTATGCATGTTGATAGCTAGAGATAAGGTTGCTATCATTAGTAGAGGAGAGATAATCGCGAATTATCCTCTCGAAGGTTTTGAGTGCAAAGGACGAGAGACTGATCGGTCTGTAGTCCTTAGGCTCATAGTGTGAGGCCTTCCCAGCCTTAGGAATAAAGACTACCTTGGCGCTTCTCCAGGAGTGCGGAATGTAGTTGAGAGCCAGGCAGGCTGAAAAGAGAAATACCAGCCATTTAGCCGATGTTTCCAACGTGTTTATGAGTTGTGCGGGGAAAATCCCGTCTGGCCCAGCAGCCTTGAACGGCTCAAAGCTTTTGATCGCCCACCTTACCCTTTCCTCCGTGATGGGTATATTCACTGCCATATTTGTTGCAGATGCTAAAGGTGCTTCATGCAAGTTCCCCGGAAAGTGTGTATTCAATAGCAGCTCCAGGGTTTCCCCTTCCGTGCTAGTCCACGATCCGTCAGGCTTCCGCAAATAGCTAATGGCTGTTTGAGTTTTTGAGAGCACTCGTCTAAGTCTCGCCGTATCATCGACCTTTTCGACCCCGGTGCAGAAATCTCTCCACGAAGTTCTCTTCGCCTGCCTTAGGGCCCTTTTATAGGCTCTCAGTTTAACTTTATATTCGAGCCATTCCGGCTCCGTACCGAGGCTCTTGGCCCTATTAAATTGCTTCTTGCAGGACTTGCGGAGCGAATCCAGGTCGTAGGACCATCAGTGTGGTCTATGTTTACCGCGTGGTTTCTGCACTGGACAATCCTGCTCTAGGGCATTTGAGAGCGCCGTTGTAAAGGTCGCAACCAGATCATCCAGTTCTCCTACTGATGATGGAGCTTGTGGGGGTAACACTGGTAGGTCCCTAACTAATATTTGATTATGTAGCTGCCAATTAGTGTTGCGTGGATTGCGTTTCATAACTGGCTGCTCAACAGAAAAATCTAAGGCAATTTCTATGTACCGGTGGTCGGAAAATGAATGCTCCTCAAGAACACGCCATTTCCTAACCCACTCATAAGCGCCTTCGCTACAAATAGTGAGGTCTATGACCTCCCTACGGGCTTTAGTGATAAAAGTAGGCTCGTTACCCACGTTACAAACCACCAGGTTAGTTGTTAGTAGGTAGTCAAACAGAGACTCGCCCCTAGCGTTAATATCGGAGCTTCCCCACTGGA
Source organism: Campiglossa producta (assembly GCA_964058755.1). Classification (NCBI taxonomy): domain Eukaryota; kingdom Metazoa; phylum Arthropoda; class Insecta; order Diptera; family Tephritidae; genus Campiglossa; species Campiglossa producta. Next base: position 80,945,838 of record CAXKVI010000004.1, read on the forward strand.
CGTGATGAGCATTAGCGTGAGCTCCAATAATAAGATGACCCGTGCAGAAATTTTCCACCAGATCTTTCACCTCCTTTTGTGGAGGAGGTTCTTCGGCGTCATAGGGCATGTAGACCGACGCCATCGTCAGGCTGGTGCTGCCGACCGTTAAGCTGGCAGCTGTAACGTCACCATTTGAATAGTTGGGTAAGAGAAAGGTGTTCAGCTCAGACTTGACCAAGATACAGGTTCTGACCTGGCCCTCCTCATTAGCTCGGATGAGCTTGTACCCCTTAGCCCCCAATCCACAGATCCTTGAGCTATTAACCCAGGGTTCTTGGATAAGGACCACGTCTACGTCGCCTTTATAAAGACGACTGCTTAGGGCAGCTGAGGCTGCTTTTGATTTGTGCAGGTTAATCTGAAGCACCACCAACATGAGAGCGCTCAGACTTCCCTACCACCGTCGTACCGTCGTGGAGGTCTACCCCGTCCCGGGGCCTATCTCTCAACGACAATTTATCTGCACGATTTGGCGTGGCGGAATCTCTACTGTCTGAAGCGGCATCAACGTTAGTGTGCACCGGATTGCCCTCCACCACCGTGCGGTCGAGGTCTTCCGCGTCCGTTAGGCTATCTTCCATCGCCGAGTCGTTCACGGCTTCCTCGCAATTTGACGTGGCGGATACCATACTTTCCGCGTCTGACACCCCTGCCTCCTCTTCTGGTCCTTCGATTTCCGAGTCCTTCGAAGCGGCCGGAATGGCAGCGCGTTGTGCATCGCCACGGTATACGTGGATCACGATCTGACCCATTCCATAATGCACTCGTCCGTTGCACCCTTTAAGGGGCTCGAGTGCCTCCTTATTCAAAGTTAAAACCACCTGTCTATGAGGCCCAACCTCACCCTCGACCAGATTGACACTCCAGTCCTGCGTCGGGAGAGACGGATTCCAGGCCTGCAGCATCTCAAGAATATTCTCCGGTTCAGCAGGGATGGCAGGAATCCATGCCCTTGCCCTTGGCCGGGCCGGAATGTCCTTCCAGTCGACGACCTCGATTTTTGCCCCTGGGTAGACTTCACCCAGTCTTGCAACTGCTGCCTTGTACAGTGCAATAGTTCTTGCATCCTCACACGCGAAAACTTTAATCTGACCCTGGTGCCAACCCGCGTCTGTACCCCGCGGCGGACTACCCGGAGACTCACGCCATATGTCGAGAAGGGCCCTGCCAATTTCGTTCCGGACATACAGCCACCGGTCTCTAGGGATGGACCAACGGTCGTTGCCTCGATCAATGACACCTATAAGGATCCTGTCCTTGGTCACTTCAGCAAAGCTGGGTTTGCCCACTACTGGGATATTCTGATGCCGCTTCGGATGGGGATCCACCTCTCCGTCCGATCTCTGGCGTTTGAAGGGATTCCCGTTCAGCCTTTTAGGCGCATAGGGCCTTTGGAAATTTGGTATCAGAGCTTTCGCTTTCTCCACCATCTTCCTTTCATTCAGCGATAGTGTATCCTGCGATGCTCCCTCATATTTCTTCAGGATCCTTGCAGCCTTCCTTTTATCCCAGTACGCAAAGCGTCGGGGAGATGTCTTTTGGGAGGAGTTCAGACCCGTAGTTGCCATCGCGGTCTCTCCCTTTGATAGAAGCTTAGTTGCGTCTTCCTTCTCTTTCGGATCACTGAGGCCAGGTCCCGAGACCATTGTCACAGACATTGAGAGGTTGATGTTCGTGCCGGCGCTTGATGGAAGTTTAGCATCCGCCGTTTTCTGCTTACCTGCGTATGCAGCCGCACTGGTGCTGGCTTTCATCAAGTCGCTCTCACTTGCTAGCAGTTTCGAGGATGACCGACCCGTAGTTACCATCGTTGTCGGTCCCCCAGTTGACTTTGAAATAGAGTTTATCCTCCGGCGTTGTGATTTCTCTTGCTCCAGCATAGTTCTCCTCTGCTGCGGAGTAAACGAAGTTATTGATTGTTTTGAATTTTGAGTTGTATTCATCTTGTTCGTACGACCCCTCGCCGGACACGGCCAGCTTGGGGTCAAGGGTGGATTAAGGGGAATGTGTCGTCCGCCACGGCAGAGCCCCATACCGCGGTAAGACCATGGTTACTCTCTGAGGCGGTCCGGTATCAGAGAGGCACCGTTCGACTACAGCCACGATTTGCCTCCCGGCTGCAAACGTCCAATGGGCACGGTATCGCGTAACCCCCTGGATTGGGAGGGGGTCACTTACAGTGCTTGATTGACTTCTGATCAGGCAACCCGAAACTAAGTTTGGAGACTTCTCAAATGCATCTCTGCATGAGAAAAGTATACTGGAGTTGCCATCCAGGATTTCCAATTCACTCACTGGATTTGCCTTCCAGTGACGTACCTGGCTATAAAGGGAACTGCAAGCGGAGTTCTCTTCCTCTTTTACTTATCATCGTCCAGTGACTACGTTCGTCGAAGTACACTCTTTTACTTATCATCGTCCAGTGACTACGTTCGTCGAAGTACACTCTTTTTATTATCATCAGCCCGCGACTACGTACCTAAGTCGGAATAATTTTTTCTATCATCAATTTTTCATCAAAGGCGGATATCACCTCAACACGGAGAATAACCACCATCATCATCATCAATCAACTACAACATACAAATAAGTATCACATTAATATATACTTTTCATTAATTTCATTATTTTCCCAAAATTCCTTTTGGCCAATATTCCGTGTAAATATTTTATACATAGAGTTAAAACCTGAATTCCAATACCTTAACTCTGTTACCTTGAAGTTTAAAGTGAATAAATTTATATTATTGAATTTGAAATCGCAAGCTCTCAAATCCCTCTACATTTAACACTATTTAAATAAACATTGTCATAGGTATGACCTGTAAGTAATCTATTTATAGTGTTTATTTCTTTCGCGTCAAGGGTAGAAGAGTGATACCAGGGTTTGTTGGGAATCTCTGGGAAAAAACTGGCAAGAATTTTTCCCTTCTGTTCTGAGATTATTTTGTATTTTGCATTCCATTCATTCTTGATAATCCCATTAATTTGACTGAGTGCTTCATCAGGGGTAAGTTTAACTGTTAGGGGTGCACCCACAGAAATTGCCCATTTAGCTATATCATCTGCAGTTTCATTAATCTCAATGCCTACATGCTCTGGGGTCCAAATTATTTCACACTGAATATTGCAACTATTTAAGTTAATATGAATACGAGCAACTATATAGTTATTGGAAGTCTCTGAGGCTATGAGTTGGCATGCTGTTAAGCTATCTGTGAAAATGGTTATTTTTCCTAAGTTGTCCTCTGTAGCAATATCATATCCTCTTTGTGCCACAGTATTGTGGCGAATGTTCTCAATAATTGCTCATCTCCCAACTCTAGCGTATTTTCACCACTAGCGTCACTACCACACTTACAGCGTTTTAGATACATGACGCGAGAGCGATAGAGGGAGAGGCAGCTCGCATGTTTGCGAATGTAGCACAAAGAGGAGATGACGATAGATAAACGTTTCGAGAACACTGTTGCACGAATAAACCAGAAATGTGTAGACATTCAGTGGCAAATGTGGACACAAACTCTTTATTGGCTGCCTTGGCTTAGATGTCAAACAACATAACATCAAGCGTGTCATCTCAGTTGGAAGAACAGAAAACACACATGGCATCTCAGTTGGACGAACAACAGACACGCATGGTATCTCAGTTGGAAGAACAAGAGACACGCATTACGCCTCGGTTGGAAGAGCAGGAGACACGCATTACGCCTCGGTTGGAAGAGCAGGAGACACGAATGTCGTCGCAAATTTCGGCACAGGTATCATCACAGATCTCCTCCCAATTGGAAGAACACAAGGCTTATATGTCATTTCAGCTGGAGGCACAGGAGGAACGTATGTCAGCACAGCTAAAAATGCAGGACAGGAAAATAATACAGCTTGAGGAGAAAGTCGAAGCCAAGGTGGATGCGTTAAGAAGTCATATCCAGGAGTTGCAGCTGCATCGTCCAAGTGTTTCAGCAAGCACTCCCAAGGTAAAAAACCCATCTTTTGACGGTTCTGTTCCTTTCCAGGTATTGAAGCTACAATTTGAGAAGACAGCAGCTGTGAACAACTGGGGAGCTGAAGACAAAGTCGCTGAAGACAAAGTCGCTGACTTATGGCATTGAAAGGACCTGCAGCCGAAATCTTGAAAACTATTCCGGACGCTGAAAGACACGTTATGGTAGCGAGCACCGGAAGCAGATTTACTAGATAGAGCTACAAAATCGATTCCAGAAACCCTATGAAACTTTGCAAGAATTTGCATCGGACATCGAGAGGTTAGCACATCTAGCAAACGCGGATGCACCAGTAGAGTACTCGAAGAGGGTAGAGATACAAAGTTTCATAAATGGCATACGTGATGTGGAGACGAAGCGGGCAACCATGCTCTAACGCAAGAAACAGCTGTGAGGACCCCAATCCGAAGGCTTCGGAGCCCTCACAACATTTATACATACGCTTCATAAGATCAAATGAAGTACGAGCTGTTTTATGAACAATACTGGATTTTTAGATTTTTATACATACGCCTTTTTGCACAAGGAAATATACTTAGATGTTATACTTATCAATTTTTATGCAAAACATTGAAATCTGGTAATTTGCACATAAGCCATTTCTTAACACAACATTTATACATACGCTTCATAAGATCAAATGAAGTACGAGCTGTTTCCCTCGTGAAGGGTGGATACCTTGCCGCGGTACGAGGGCTTAAGCCGATAGCCACAGGGCTACGCTGCCCTTGTGATCATAGCTCCGTACGGCACTTCATCACGAGAGCAGCCTAGCCTCTCTGGCGCGACGACAAAGATCTTCCCCCTCCCAATCCAGGGTGTTATGCGAAACCGTGCCCATTGGACGTTTGCAGCCGGGAGGCAAATCGTGGCTGTATTTGAACGGAGCCTCTCTGATACCGGGTCGCCTCAGAGAGTAAGCATGGCCTTACCGCGGTACGGGGCTCTGCCGCGGCGGACGACACATTTTCCCCTACTCTTCCCTTGACCCTAAGCTGGCCGTGTCCGGCGATGGGTCGTACGAACAAGATGAACTCAAATTATCCAAATAAAAACGATAAACCTAAAAAACAAACAACGCCAAATTTCACTCCTCAGCAAAGGAGAGCTATGGAGGAACAGGCGAGAAAGCAACAACAACGCCGGAGGACAACCTCCGTTCCACAATCAAGGGGGGGATCGACAGCGATGGCAACTACGAGTCGGTCAACCAACCCTCTATCGACTAAGATTGACTTGATGGGAGCTAGCACCAAAGCGGTTGCCAACGCAACTAAGCGGACAAAGGCAGATGCTAAACTCCCATCAACCGCTGATATGAAAACCAGTATCTTTACGTCTGTGGCAGCGGTCTCACGACCTGGCCTCGGAGTTTCGAAGGAGAAGGAAGCTGCAACTGAGATTTCGGCAAGGAGAGCGACCGCGATGGCAACTACGGGTCCGCACTCCCAGGAGACATCTCCCCGCCGCTTCACATACCACGAGAAAAGATTGGCTGCAAAGATCCTGAAGAGGTATGAAGGGGTACCGCAGGAATCGCTGTCGCCGAATTCCAGTAAATCGGTAGAGCTAGCGAAAGCTGTGATACCGGATTTCCAAAATTCTTACATGCCAAAGAGGTTAAAAGTTAACCCTTTCAAGCGCCAGAGATCGGACCTGGAGTTGAATCCCCCTCCCAAGCGGCATCAGAATACCCCTGGAGCGGGCAAACTAAGCTTTGCTGAGGTAACAAAGGACAGGATCCTTATAGGCGTCCTGGACCGAGGCAATGACCGCCTGGCCATCCCTAAGGACCGGTGGCGTTACGTGCGAAATGAACTCGGCAACATTCTTCTCAATGTTGCTCCAGAGTTTCCGGGTAGTTCGGCGCGAGTAACGGATGCGGGTTGGCACCAGGGTCAGATTAAATTACTCGCATGCGAGGATGCAAAAACCGTAGCACTGTACAAGGCAGCAGCTGCTAAGCTGGGTGAAGTCTACAAGGGCGCAAAGATAGAGGTCGTCGACTGGAAGGACATTCCAGCTCGTCCAAGGGCAAGGGCGTGGATTCCGGCCATCCCTGACGAACCCGAGAGAATTCTCGGGATGCTACGGCTAATGAATCCGTCCCTGCCAACGCATGACTGGAGTGTCAATCTGGTCGGGGATGCGGTAGGGCCCGACAGACAGGTGGTGTTCACCATGAATAAAGAGTCAATCGAGCCCCTCAAAAGGTGCAATGGCCTAGTACACTACAGCGTAGGCCAGATCGTTATCCACGTATATCGTGGTGATGCTCAGCGCGCTGCCTTCTCGGCTGCTCCGGGGGAACCGGAAAACGAATTACCAGAAGAGGAAGCGGAGGATTCCGATGCGGAAAGCATGTTATCCGCCACGTCCCTTGGCGATAGTGCTGTGAACAACTCGGAGATGGAGGACAGCCTACAGGACGAGGAAGCCCTCGACGTCACGGTGGTAGCAGCCAACGCTGAGCGATTAACATCTAACGCTGCAGACAGCAAGACTCCTGCAACGCCATATCGGGCAGTTAATCGGAACAACTGGTCGTTGATAGGCAACCTCCGGGATGGGGCAAACCTCGACGATATGGGGACGGCAGGGAAGTCTGTGCGCTCTCATGTTGGTGGTGCTTCAGATTAATCTGCACAAATCTAAAGTAGCTTCGGCTGCTTTAAGTAGTCGTCTTTCTAAAGGCGACGTGGATGTGGTCCTCATCCAAGAACCCTGGGTCAATAGCTCGAGAATCTGCGGATTGGGGACTAAGGGCTTCAAGCTCATTCGAGCCAGCGAGGAGAGCAAAGTCAGAACGTGTATTTTGGTCAAGTCTGAGTTGAACTCCTTTCTCCTACCTAACTACACCAATGGTGATATTACCGCTATCAGTCTAACGGTCGACAGCACCCGCCTGACGGTGGCGTCGGTCTATATGCCCTACGACGCCGAAGAACCCCCACCACAAATGGAGGTGAAAGACCTGGTGTCAAATTTCTGCACGGGTAATCTTATTATTGGAGCGGACGCTAATGCTCACCATGTCCAATGGGGGAGCTCCGACATCAATGCCAGGGGCGAGTCTCTGTTTGATTACCTCTTAACAACTAACCTGGTGATTTGCAACGTGGGTAATGAGCCTACTTTTATCACTAAGACCCGCAGGGAGGTCATAGACCTCACTCTCTGTGAAGGCGCTTATGAGTGGGTCAGAAAATGGCGGGTTCTGGAAGAACATTCTTTCTCCGACCACCGTTACATAGAAATGGTTTTAGACTTTATTGTAGAACAACCAATCATGAAACGCAATCCACGTAACACTGATTGGCAGTTACACAATGAAATATTAGACAGAGACTACTACATTTACATCGGCGCTCTCAAATGCTCTAGGACAGGCTTGTCCAGTGCCAAAACCACGCGGTAAACACAGGCCACATTGGTGGTCCTACGATTTGGACTCGCTCCGAATATCATGCCGGAAACAATTTAACAAGGCCAAGAGCTTCGGCTCTGAGCCTCATTGGCACGAATATAAAGCTAAACTAAGGGCCTACAAAAAAGCTCTGAGACAGGCGAAGAGAACCTCGTGGAGAAATTTCTGCACTGGCGTCGAAAAGGTCGACGACACAGCGAGACTTAGACGAGTCCTCTCGAAAAGTCAAACAACCATCAGCTATTTGCGAAAGCCTGACGGATCCTGGACCAGCACGGAAGAGGAAACCCTTGAGCTGCTCTTGAATACACATTTTCCGGGGAATCTGCATGATGCACCACTAGCACCTGCAACAAACCTGGCAGTAAATATACCCATCACTGAGGAAAGAGTAAGGTGGGCAGTTAAGAGCTTTGAACCGTATAAGGCTGCCGGGCCGGACGGGATTATCCCCGCGCAGCTTATAAACACGTTGGAGACATCAGCTAAATGGCTGGTATTTCTCTTCACAGCCTGCCTGGCTCTCAACCACATTCCGGGCTCCTGGAGAAGCGCCACGGTAGTGTTTATCCCTAAGGCTGGGAAGGCATCCCACTACGAGCCAAAAGACTACAGACCGATCAGTCTCTCGTCCTTTGTACTAAAAACCTTTGAGAGGATATTAAGCGACTACCTCTTAACGACTATTGATAGCAACCTTATCTCTAGCTATCAGCATGCATACACCAAGGGTAAATCAACAGAAACCGCTCTGCACAGCCTAGTGTCTGTCATTGAGAAATCGCTGTGTGAAAAGGACTACTGTCTCGTCCTAGACATTGACTGGGCTTTCAACAATATAAGCCCGGAGGCTATCAACTCCGCTCTAACTAATCTGGGAGTAGATAGACCTCTAACTGGTTTAATTGACCAACTTTTAATGGGAAGGAAAATAGCTTCTTCACTTGGTACGGTTGAGTTATCACGCTATGTCACAAGGGGAACACCCCAGGGTGGTGTTCTTTCCCCGCTTTTATGGAACCTCACAGTCAACTCGTTGCTACGTGACACAAGCTGGGGGGGCGGGAAGATAGTGGCATACGCAGACGATTTAGCTATTGCATTCAGAGGCAAGTTCCCACAAACTCTGTGTGACCTGATGCAAGTAGCACTGCGAGAAGTTTCGACGTGGTCCTCTCGCTGCGGACTTAGTATCAACCCAGGGAAGGTGGAACTTGTCCTCTTCACCAACCGGTACAAAATACCGCCATTAAGCCTACCAGAACTAGATGGCACGCGCCTGGGCTTGTCGGATAAGGCCAAGTTTCTAGGCATAGTTCTGGACAGGAAATTGAATTGGAAGGAGAATGTTCTTCAGCGCCAGAAGAAAGCTTGCATCGCTCTTTACACCTGCAAAAGAGCCATTGGCAAAAAATGGGGGCTCAGCCCTAGAGTATGCAGTTGGATCTACACGGCCATCATTCGCCCAATCATGCTTTATGGAGTCGTCGTATGGTGGCCTGCGCTGAGCAAGGCAACATACCTGAATCTGTTGCGGAAAGTCCATAGATCCAATATGATCTGTATAAGCGGTGCGCTAAGGACAACGCCCAACGAAGCCCTCCAGGTCATTCTGGGCATTTTGCCACTTGATCTGGAAGGGTTTCGGTCAGCGGCGGCATCAGCTCTGCGCCTAAGAGAAACCTCCAGTTGGGCTGCGGGTACTATTGGACACTCCAGTATTCTGGAATCTTACAGCTTTCTCCCTCTAAGCACAGATCGTTGTGCGACTACTACAGTCGGGGATAGCTGTTTCAAAATAAACATTCCCAGCAGAGAGGACTGGGAGAGGACGGATTGGTGTCCCGAAACAAATGGTGGCACTTCCATATACACCGACGGCTCGAAGTTGGACGGCAGAGTTGGAGGAGGCGTTTATTCAAGGGATTTGGACCTTGAGCTCTCCTTCAGACTACCTGATCATTGTAGCGTCCTCCAGGCGGAAGTCTCGGCAATCCTGGACGCCGCGGCCTGGTTAAGCAAACGTGTTATCGGAGAAGATATCGCTATTTTCAGCGATAGCCAAGCGGCCATCAAATCCCTTGGCTCATACACGTTCAACTCTGAACTGACGCTCAGCTGTCGTCGATCTCTTCAGGAGATGGCCCAACAGAACCGCGTAAACCTCATATGGGTCCCGGGACATAGGGACATTGAGGGAAACTGTAAGGCAGACGAGCTTGCCAGGCAGGCCACGACCAAGCAGGTTCTTCAGGATAAAGAGCGCTTAGGTATGCCGTTTGCCACATGCAAACTAATGCTGAAGGAGCACACACTCCGTCAAGCCAACGAAAGATGGCTGCAATCCCCAGGGTGTCGCATATCGAAACAAACCTGGCCAAAATGGGATCTTAAAAGGTCTAGACGCATTTATGCCCTAACTAGGAGGGAAATCTGCATATTGATAGGGGTATTAACCGGTCACTGCCTCATTGGTAGGCATGCAGAAAGGCTAGGTGTGCCCTACCGACGATGCTGCAGGAGTTGCAAAGATGATGAGGAGGAGGAAACGGTGGATCACCTCATCTGCAACTGTCCGGCTTTAAGCGGCGCGAGAACGCGCTTTTTGGGAGTTCCGTTCCTGGATAGCCTAAGCCAGATCGCGGAACTGGACATAAAGGACTTGATGGGCTTCATAAAGTCATCTAAGTGGTTCGAGGAGGAGTAACGGTGTCGGTTTAGGAGTGTCAGTCCCGGGATTCTGCTATGTGGAAAATCCCAACTACTCAGGGATTTTCCATATGGCTGGGTCCCGGGACTGACTTTCCTTGTGTTGGTGGTATCACAACGGGCCTTTCAAAACTGGCCTAAGTGTGCCTCTGCGGCAGCCACTTGAACCTAACCTAACCTAGTACGAGCTGTTTTATGAACAATACTGGATTTTTAGATTTTTATACATACGCCTTTTTGCACAAGGAAATATACTTAGATGTTATACTTATCAATTTTTATGCAAAACATGGGAGTGTAATGGAGTGTGGTTGCTAAGTGACCTTGCTCAATCCCGACTCTTGCGTCCTCGTTCGTGCACTCTGGGCAACGGGAGCTACCTAGGCTCGCGGCAGAAAGAGAGGGAGCCCCGGTGGGGCCACTCTGACATACTTGGTTTAAGGGCTCACCGAGGTTTTTGCGCAGCGTCTGTTCACCATGAGGTGCGGCTGCAAGCGGGCGTCTATCTTGAAGCAAGCGGCTCGCTATATAAATGTGTAAATATTTTCCAAAAACCCCGAAACGGGTTGTGCGCTGGGTTTGGGACCCGCCACGTAAAAAATTTAGTCCAATGAAAAATAAATTAAAGCCTCGGATGAGAACCCCCTTTAATGTTGACGACCCGGCAAAACGAATAAGGCATAATGATTTGGATATTAGGGCATGTACCGGGAATGTCCGGACCCTTTCAAGGGACGGTACCGCTGCCCGACTGGTTGATGTCCTCGTTAACGCAAAGGCTGACATCACCGCCCTGCAGGAAATGCGATGGACGGGACAAGGAAAGACGACCATCGGACCTTGTGACGTATACTACAGTGGCCAGACACGCGGCAAAGCGCGTGGTGTAGGATTCGTGGTGGGAAAGAGACTTCGCCGCCAAGTACTAGCGTTCACCCCCGTGGACGAGCGTCTCGCTGCGATCCGCATCAAAGCGAAATTTTTCAACATAACATTTATCTGCGCCTATGCGCCGACTGAGGAGACGGACGACGCAGAGAAGGACTCCTTCTACGATAAACTTGAACAGACTTATGATCGCTGCCCCCAACATGATATCAAAATCGTGCTCGGCGACTTTAATGCGAAGGTGGGCAAGGAAAGAGTCTTTGGTCCAACAGTTGGAAAATTTAGTCTCCATGATATAACATCCCCCAACGGCACTAGGTTGATTGATTTCGCTGCTGCTCGCAATATGGTCATCAGTAGTACCAGGTTCCAGCATAAACGAATACACCAAGCCACATGGCTGTCTCCTGATCAAAGAACAAGAAACCAGATTGATCATGTCATGATCGACGGCAGACATAGCTCCACCGTTCTGGTGGACCATTATCTTGTTACAGCCAAGATACGCACACGCCTCTGTGTAGCAAAGAAAGTGCGCACAGTAACGGAAGGAAAGTTTGACGTCGAGAAGCTGCGCACGACACAGACAGCTGACAATTTCTCCACTCGACTCTCACACCTGCTATCGGAGAGCAATCCTCGACCTAACGATGCAACCGAGCAATGGAAGCATATCTCTCACTCATTACGTACCGCCGCTGAGGCCACTATAGGGTTCCAGCGAGCCCGCAAAAACAACTGGTACGATGGGGAATGCAGCACTGCCTCGGACAAAAAGGACGCTGCCTACAGGGAGACGTTGCGAACGGGCGCAACCCGCAGTGTATGGCAACGCTATCGTGAGGCAAAGAAGGAAGAGAGACGCCTTTTCAGAAAAAAAGAAACGTGAGGCCGAAAGGCGTGAGTGTGAGGAGCTTGAGATGCTGGCTGACAGGAATGATGCCCGAAAATTCTATGAAAAGATCCGGCGGATGACGGAAGGTTTTAAGACCGGGGCAAGTTCCTGTAAGGACAATAATGGCGACCTGGTAACCGACGTACAGAGTGTACTTAAATTATGGAGGGAGCACTTCTCCTCACTGCTAAATTGCGAGGGAGACGTCGAACCCGATACCCCAATCCCTGACGATGGAAAAGTCGTCCCACCACCTGACTATGATGAAGTGAGGATAGCTATATCCCGGCTGAAAAACAACAAAGCGCCTGGAAAAGACGGACTGCCCGCCGAGCTGTTCAAACACGGAGGCGAAGAGCTGGTAAAAAGCATGCATCAGCTCTTATGCAGAATATGGTCAGACGAGTGCATGCCTCCAGATTGGAATTTAAGTGTGCTCTGCCCAATCCACAAGAAAGGCGATCCCGCTAACCGCACCAACTACCGCGGAATCAGCCTTCTTAATATCGCGTATAAGGTTCTTTCTAGCGTATTGTGTGAAAGACTGAAGCCCATCGTAGACAAGCTGATTGGACCTTATCAGTGTGGCTTTAGACCTGGTAAGTCTACCATCGACCAGATTTTCACGATACGCCAAATCCTGGAGAAGACCCATGATAAAAGAATCGACACACACCATCTCTTTGTCGATTTCAAAGCCGCTTTTGACAGCGCAAAAAGGAGTTGCCTGTATGCCGCCATGTCTGAATTTGACTTCCCTGCAAAGCTTATACGGCTTTGCCAAATGACGTTGAGCAATACTAACAGCTCCGTCAGAGTCGGGAAGGACCTCTCTGAGCCATTTGAAACCAAACGAGGCTTCAGACAGGGCGACTCCCTTTCGTGCGATTTCTTCAACCTGATGCTGGAGAAGATAATTCGAGCAGCAGAGCTAAACCGCAATGGTACAATCTTTTACAAGAGCGTGCAATTGCTGGCGTATGCCGATGATATTGATATCATTGGCCTTAACAACCGCGCCGTAAGCGCTGCCTTCTCTGGACTGGATAAAGAAGCGAAAAAAGTGGGTCTTGCGGTCAACGAGGACAAGACGAAGTATTTGCTGTCATCAAAGAAAGAATCGGCGCACCTGCGCCTTGGCAGCCACGTCACTGTTGATAGTTACAAATTTGAAACTGTGAGGGACTTCGTCTATTTGGGAACCAGCATTAACACCGAAAATAATATCAGTCTAGAAATCCAACGGAGAATCACTCTTGCGAACAAGTGCTACTTTGGACTGAGTAGGCAATTGAGAAGTAAAGTCCTCTCTCGAAGAACAAAGATCACGCTCTATAAGTCTCTCATCATACCTGTCCTGATGTATGGCTCAGACTCATGGACAATGTCAAGAGAAGATGAGATGGCCCTTGGAGTATTTGAGAGAAAAGTTCTCCGGAAGATTTATGGTCCTTCCCGTGATGCCGACGGCGAGTATCGAAGGAGATTTAACGATGAGCTGTACGAGCTTTACGCAGATCTGACCATAGTCCAGCGAATTAAAGCCCAAAGGCTCCGCTGGCTGGGTCACGTCATGCGAATGGACAAAGAAGCTCCAGCCCAGAAGGTTTTCCAATCGTCACCCGAATTCGGCAGCAGAGGAAGGGGGAGGCCTCGACTGAGATGGAAACAACAGGTGGAGGATGACTTGAACTCCCTTGGGGTTTCCAATTGGCGTCAGTTATCGCTAAAAAGGAATGACTGGCGTGCTTTGATAGGCGACGGCCAAAATCGCTTAGGCGGTTAAGCGCCAATAAATGATGATGATGATTGAAATCTGGTAATTTGCACATAAGCCATTTCTTAAATTAAGTACATACGCGGCTCTGCACAAACGACATATACTTATACTTTGTATATAGCCAATTATATGAAGTATACTGAAATTTTATATTTTTGCACATATGCCATTTTACACGTCAAGCACATACACGCTTTTGTACAAAAATATATACATACTCATGCTTATACATATGTACATACAAATATACAATCTACATAATTTCATAATTTGCTAATGAAATCTAATTCGTACAATATTAGGCACACCCTGATGTATGTTTGTAAAATAGAAGATTTTTTACCGGAATATCAGCGGCCCAACATGAGAAAATATTCTTGTTGACAATAACCGAAATTTTACACAAACAAGTTACCAGCATTCCAACTAGCAAAAGGGTCGGTCACCAACCCAAACAGCTTTGCTTGGCTACATACACCCGCATGCCTACATACTAGATCATCCGATGCAGCGGACATAGCATAAAGAAGAGAATAACAATAAGAACGGCAATAACAATAGGCGTTGGGAATGCAGCAAAATGAACAAGTAACTTATACATATTGACGTCACCAATATTTATGTGAACAGCAGGCCCAGCTGATCAAGGCAGTGCGAGCGAACAGCTGATGGAATGCAATGGGGTCATTCCAAGAGGAAGTAGTGGCAGTATAAAAACTGTTAGAAAATATGATACAAATTATATACATATATGTAAATTAAGTGGAAGGTGCGCCGTTAGGTTAAGGAACATTAGTTTTAAGCATTGTTATTGTAAATTGGAAGGTTGCTGCGCACAAAAAGAGTATAAAAGGGCGAGCATTTATTAGAATAATTGAGGCGTTCGCGACTAGAGCTAGGTATAGTAGTCGTGGGTTTTCACCTCGATGATTGCGGAACTGGGGGTTTTCACCTCACTATCGCAGAGTTTATATTCAGTGGTGGGTTTTCACCTCCGCTGACGGTTGGGTCGAGCAGGGGGTTTTCACCTCAGCCGCCTTAATTTTAGCTAGGAGCCTTAAGCCATAGTAAGCGGTGGGTTTTCACCTCCGCCGAAGAAGGGCTGAGTAGGGGGTTTTCACCCTTACCACCCTTATCGTAGTTTGAAATTAAAATTAAGATTGTAGATTGATTTGAGAAAAGAGGAGTGAATCCCAACAATAAACATTTTAAAAATATTAATCAGGGTTTTGTCATTTCGAGAGGACCTTTAGGGAACATCTATTTTGAGAACTCTGGACGGACTGAGCCTACCCCAGCATACCGAAGGAAAAGTCCGTCACAAATGGCGCCCGAGCAGGGACTATAAAACAACGTAGAGAAAGAAAATTAATGGATCTTGAGCAAAACACACTGAGGCAAGCGAAGACATCACGGTAAATTAGTATACACGCAGAGACGTACATACATACAAGGATCAGCAGAAGGATTAAAATCTGCTGGGTTAAATTTGAAGCGAAAGGCATACTAAGATGGGACACACGAGGATTAAAACATTCTGCTGGGTAATATAAAGCCAACGAAACGACACATAGAGGATCACGAGGACCGAAGGGACACTAAGGTGAAACACACGAGGATTTAAAAATTCTGCTGGGTAATATAGAGGATCACGAGGATCGACGAGAAAACTAACATAGAGGAAATACAAATACGAATCAACAAGATCAGCATCAAGATGGTAAAGGTATCGTGGATTTATTACCTCAACCGCGAGGATCTGGTGGCATACTGCGTGGAATTCGGGGTGGAATATGCAGGAACGGTGGATGAAATGCGCAAACTTTTATCCGCATTTATCCAAGAGCACAGTGAGGACGAGGAACTGAAGGACCGTTTCGCCGCGCTGGAGAAACGGCATGCGCGGCCAACTACACCAAAAAGTAGCGGGCCGAACATTGTTATCAACGCGCCGACACCCAAAGAAGGCGACGAGCAGGAGCTCACATATCACGACGCGGCGAGCAAAGTAATGTATCAAATATAGCCGGCATAAGGACTATGCCGCATACACACCACCAAATAGAGTCCTGCGGCATCGTCATGGATCGAGTACGCAAGTGGGGTTTAAAATGCGATGGTGAGAAGGACCCACTTGGCTTCATTGAGCGGGTCGAAGACCTGGCAGACAGCTATGAAATTAGCCGTAACGCCATACTACGTGCGCAACCAGAATTGCTGAAAGATAAAGCACTGGTATGGTTCCGAAATAATAACCGTCACTGGCAGCAATGGGACGCATTTAAGAAGGACTTCTTGAAATTTTTTCTGAGTTCAAGGTATTTTCAGCGTCTAGACGATGAGATCCGGCAGAGGGTGCAAAAGCCAGGTGAAAAATTTAAGGACTACGTGCTGACGCTTCAGGGGCTCATGAGGCACTCCGATTACACGAGCGAGCAAAAACTAAACCGGATATACCGTAACTCAAGGAGAGAGTACCAACTGTATGTAAAGAGGAACGAATTCCACACTCTGGAAGACCTGGTGAGCCTAGTAGAAGACTATGAAAATATCACACCAGAGAGGGAGCCACTTAGGCCAGCAGCGAGACCGTTTGTACCCAGGCGGCAGGAGGAGCGTTTCCACTATATGCAGGAAAACGACAACGTACCACAGGTGAGCGCAAATGCGCAATCAATGACAAATACAACAAGTAGTGCGCAACAAGGACACATAGACCCACGGACAGCATGTAGGCGGTGCGGAGAGTACGGACACTTCTCCTATGGGTGCCGTAACTCTCGACGCGAATTTTGCTGGGCGTGTGGTAAGAAAGGTGTGCTAACGCGTGATTGTTGTCGTAGAGCCCCATTAGCACAGGGGTGGGGTACCAAGGAACTCAACCTCGTACCCCGAAAACACATTCAAACAGACACAAGGGCGGATATTGGCCGCAGTGAAATTAGATGGAATAAACGTAATGGCAGCGATAGACACAGGAGCAACACGGAGTTTTGTAAGCGAGTCGATGGCGACGAAACTGGATGTACGTCAGTCTAGAGAAGTAGATACGAGAGTGGTGATGGGCGATGGCAGAGCGAAGAGCGTGATGAAAGCAATAGAAGCGGAAGTAAAGCTGGGCGACCAGGTGCACCCAACTGAGCTACTAGTGTTACCAGGGCTAGCTGATGAGGTGGTGATTGGAACAGACTATATGGAAAAGGCAAACATGGTGTTAAGGTGCGGTGAACAAACGATAGTATTACGAACAGAGGATCGCAAGCAGAGTATAGCAAGGTGCACAGCGGTGGTGGAAGTTACTAACGACACCAATCCGAGCGCAAGGCCCGAACACAGAAGAGGAGCACTGAGTACCAAGGATGTCGTGGTGAGTGATCTTGCTAAAACATAATTTAAGATAATTACAGAGAGGTCGCGAGTGTTAAATGTTGCCGGGCACCAGACAGTCACGAGAGATGACCGCCCCATTAAACAGCAATATTTCCCCAAGAACCCGAAGATAAAAGAAGTAATTACCCAACCGGAGCAGTGTGGAAGCATGACCGCGCAACCAGATGACACTTATTGTAATTGGTATTCCGAAAAGGTAGCAGCGCTAACGAAGATGCCCGAACACCTCACCGACTATGTGATTCACGAGGGAAAGTTATATAGACGAATAGTTGGCCGAATGGATGGTGAGGATTCAGTCCCATGGAAGTTGTGCGTACCAACACCAGAAAGGCGAAGAGTGCTAAGTAAAATTCACGACGCACCAAGTACCGGACATATAGGAATCCGCAAGACGATTGCTCGGCAATCACACGATATTATTGGCCAGGTATGTTTAGAGATGTGAGAAAGTATGTCCAGCAGTGTCACGCATGCCAGATTTACAAGCCAAAGAAGGAAAGGCATTGCGACGTACGCAGAAGGCAATGGCAACCGGCTTTAGGCGACCTAGTATTGGTGAAAGAGCTAGCACACAAATACAGTGGCCCACATAGAGTAGTGAATTTCATGTCACCGGTTATCGTAGTGTTAAACAAATTGCACAAAGGCAGAAGGAGGACAGTACACGTAAGCGAACTGAAGGCCTACCACCAGGTTGAAGTACCACGAGATGACACGCAAGAGCAAAGTCCAGGAGAGAATGAAACACGCGGGCAACAACCCATTAACAAAAACAGGCAAAGCACACCTCAGCGAAGAGTAAGGTTTAAAGAAACCACGAGTACCAAAGATTCCGAGAAGTCAGGTACGCCACAAGAGTTAGAGCAACCATCGAAATCAAAGGCAGCAATGCGAATCCTAAGAGCACAACAGTAAGGAGACTGTAACACGGTAGCGAGATGCGTGGCATTATCGGTAAGGGAATTCGCAAGCAATAATCCACAGGTCGAATCCCCACCGGAAAACGAGAAATTGATAGTCGAGGAAATACAGGGCGAAGCTTCAACAATAGAAATTGGGATGCAGATGGCAGCGGAGTATGCCAACAACTTGGCCAACCAGCCAAACCGCGAAATAAGTGATTATTTCGTATCTTTTAAATTTAGAACACGAACGAAAAAACCAAGGCATAAATTTAATGAAAGAGTATAATTCGATCCACATAGCAACAATCACAGAGTTAACACATATTTAACACAGACATACGACGGGCCCAGGGCCAACAGAGGAGAATACCCAATAAGTCTTATTATGGGTAACAATAAGTCTTACTGCGGTAGGTGAGGGGGGAGTGTGAGGACCCCAATCCGAAGGCTTCGGAGCCCTCACAACATTTATACATACGCTTCATAAGAACAAATGAAGTACGAGCTGTTTTATGAACAATACTGGATTTTTAGATTTTTATACATACGCCTTTTTGCACAAGGAAATATACTTAGATGTTATACTTATCAATTTTTATGCAAAACATTGAAATCTGGTAATTTGCACATAAGCCATTTCTTAAATTAAGTACATACGCGGCTCTGCACAAACGACATATACTTATACTTTGTATATAGCCAATTATATGAAGTATACTGAAATTTTATCTTTTTGCAAATTTTATATTTTGCCCAACATGAGAAAATATTCTTGTTGACAATAACCGAAATTTTACACAAACAAGTTACCAGCATTCCAACTGGCAAAAGGGTCGGTCACCAACCCAAACAGCTACAGCCTACCCCAGCATACCGAAGGAAAAGTCCGTCACACAGCATCTCTTTTGTGCAAGCCAGCGTAAAAAAGCTCAGCGTGGGGAAGGAGAACGACCAGAAAGGGTGGACGCAATCCTACAGAAAAATGAAGCTGCCATTAAATGTTTCAAGTGCGGAAAGTCTGGCCATATGGCGCGTTATTGCAACATCGGCTCCAGAGACTTCGGCAATTCAGGTGGACGTAAGGACAAAGCTGGGGGAGATGAGCAAGATGAATGCCCCATAGTTTCTGTCTCGCAGGTCGGAGGGAAAGCAAGTAATGTTACTGTTTGAGGTTTCTTGGACGGAAAAGAGCGGTTACTCACTGTGGATACTGGCGTATCTCATTCCATCATTCGAAGTGACTTGATGATTAAGAGAGTAAGACCATTGCGTTTTAACGTGAGAAATAGAGCTATGACATACAATGGCCAAGAAGTACCTCTGATCTTTGGACACAACATTGGGTATTGCACCAAAGGAGTTTCATTAAAGGTGAAGCACAGGGACACTCGGAAAGCAAAGGTACCTCCTCGTCCAATGGCTTCGATAGACAATTGCCTACTTGAGAATATTTCCGAGTTTCAAAAAAATCACAAAAATTTCAACAAATATAAAAAAAGTCTTATCGTAATAATTATATTTGAGAAATTGTTGAAGACATGGAAGAAGAAGAAGAAAATTTGATCGATCTGTAGATATTATTTATTTAGAAATCAAAAAATGTACATATTATATGAATTTAAAATGTATATGAAAAATGAAGTAAAACACATATACTTACCTTTAAAAAACCCATATTTACCTTAAACTCATACTTACCTTAAAATCATACTTACCTTAAACTTACACTTACCTGTAAATTAACATTAAAATCAAATTTATACTTACCTATAAAAAATTGATACTACCTGTATAACACCCTAATGCAAAATCAAACTGGAAGAATACCGCTTCTTTGTCATGTACTTACCTTTTTAAGTATACATGTACATATGTATGTATGTCCAAATAAGTAAAACCAAAGGCTCAACGGACAACGGCTAAGCAGAAGTTTTTTAGTTGTCGTTGAGCTCGCGGTTTATTATTTACCTCCCTTCCAAATTAACTTAAATTAAAGTTGAAAAGCAGAAGTTTTTTAGTTGTCGTTGAGCGCGCGGTAAAACCATTTCTTTCTCTTGCCCTTAAAAATATTAATTTTGTGCATATTAAAAGGTAACTTAAAATATTGTGAAAAAACTAAAATTAAATCGTTACTAAAAACTTGTAAAAATCATAAAAACAAATAGTGTAAAAAAAACATACATTGACCATCGATTAAAACTAAAGTTTATTTAAAATAAGAAAAAAAAACTTGTGTACTTACTGTGGTGAAGGGAAAAAGGGGCGTAAGTAGCCATCTCCCAAATCAGTGCGTGAGTGCAAGTATCGACCCCATCCTATGAGCTTAAACATGGACAACGGCGAAGCAGAAGTTTTTTAGTTGTCGTTGAGCGCGCGGTTTATTATTTACCTCCCTTCCAAATTAACTTAAATTAAAGTTGAAAACCTAAAGTAAAATTGTGACAAAAAGCAAATTGTACAGAAACGAAAGTTTAAAGTGATTTTAAGTTGAAAAATAAAAATACCTAAAGAAACACTAAAACTAAAATTAAAGTGAATTATTAAACTTAACCAAAAAAAAAACCTATCGTTTTCTTATTTCAAAATGAAACAGTGGCTAGTGGTGATAGCCCCTACACCCAAACATTCAGTGTAAACTTAAACATGGTCCTTTCGTCGTCATAAGGAGTGAATCAGCGCCTAGAAACAAAAAAGTTTTTATGAAAAAATAAAATAATATAAAAATTGAAACTTACAAAATTAGCAAAAAGGTGCTCCTAAAAAGAAAAAGTTTTTTTGCGGCAAATTAAAAGTGAAAAACTGTTAAAACAAAAATAACAAAAATTCATAAAGAAAAACCTGAAAAGAAAGAAAAAAGAGATTATTGGTGAACAAAAAACCTGAAAAGAAAAAAAGTAGTTAAAAAATGAAAAAAGTTAAATAAAAAGAAATTACCTGCAAAGAAAATATTATAAAAAATCGCCTCCTGGAAATATAAAAAATTAGTGACCTGAAAAAGAAAGAAAATAAAAACGTTATCAAAAAAAAGACAAAACATTTTTCAAAAAAATAAAAGAACCCCTGAAAAAAGAAAAAAATTAATTATTAATTAAAGTTCGGCGAAAGAAAACAAAAATTGTTAAAAACTGGTGAACTAAAAAAGAAATAAAATAAAAAGTTTATGTTTTATTTTTCAAAAAAAAAAAAGTGCACAAAAAATATTTTCAAAAAAAAAAATCTGAAAAAGAAAAAATAAGAAGAAAATTTAATAGCTGAAAAGAGAATAAATAAAAACATAAAAAGAGGTGAAAAACTAAATATATTTTTTTTAACAAATATTAAATAAAAACAAAATCAAAAAGCAAGGTACAGTCTACTACAGAAAAATCATCATTATCATCAGCAGTTCACCAACATCATTATCATCAGCAGTTCACCAACATCAAAATCGCCCAGCAACAAAGAGAAACCCCGTTACAAATTTCGAAGCAAAAAAAAGGTAGTCAGTCACCAGCCCCAAGTAAGTGCCGTTAAAAAGAATTTACCCCATATACCCTCAATATACCCGATTTACATAACTTAGCGGATCTCTAAGAAAATATATGACAAACCCGTTACGTTCTCATTTCCAGCAATTTAAAATATACAATTTCCCTAATCCGCTAAGATATAAATTTTTAAATAATTCCCCATATATACATAAAAATATATTAACGGAACTCTAAGGGCCACTTGCATAAAAGCCGATTAAGCCTAATCGGTGATTAACTTGACAGCTAACCATACAAAATACGTCAATTAAACTCCGGTTAGTCGTTATCAGCTTTTATGCAAGCGGCCCTAAGGCAGTACAAGAGAAACCTCTTATGTTCTCAGTTGCCAAAACTTACATTTAAAATTTCTCTTTCCAAATCCGCTAAGATATATAAATCGTACCCATTTTTAAAATACATATATATCCCACGTTTATATAACAAACGCTTTCACCTCCCTATACTTACCCATTTCTAACTACCGTACCAAGTACAGCCGATTTTCCAATTTACATTCCTGAAAAAAGAGAAAAATTAATACATATATTGGCGTACGTACATATGTGGACAATCACCTCACACTAACTCTAATTCAGCTACTCCAATTCCCTCCACTCTCAGCACGAAAACTTTAAAATTTTCCAAAAAATTGCACATACATAAGTACATACCAAAAAATACACTTGGACTCAGAAGCGCTGAGACAAGTGCATACTCCCACCCTCACAACAGCGTACATATAAAACATATATATATACTTGCAGTCAAAGACTCGGAAGCAAGTAAATATTCCAGCCTCTCAAATTTTATCAATTTCACACATACATACATACATATATAAATTCACCGTAAGCACAGTGGGCCTGAATAGCAAAAAAGGCGCACAAAAATACACTGGGCACAAACCACACAAAAAGTGGTCAAATTTATTTATCATCAAAACTACATCCCTAATTAAATAAAGAAAAGATCAATTACAATTTTAAATATTAAAACCTTCTCGTGTACTTCTAATACACAAACCCTTAAATATACTCAGGTGTGCTTCTTAACACACAGGACTCTAATTTAAAAAAAAAACTCTCTTGTGTACTTCTAATACACAGCCCCCTCAAATATAATCTAGTGTACTCCTAATACACAATTTATTAAAAAATAAACCCAGTCCATTAAATACCTCTTAACCTCTTAAAAATGGCCGAAGAAAAAACTGATAAATTAAATCTCCCAGCACTCCAACAAGGACCGAAAACACGGTCAAAGTCCCATTCGGAAGAAGAAGAATTGGCTCAAATTTTGAAAAAATCCCTGTTTGAGTTGACAAAACTCGAAAAATTCTGCGAAAAATGGTGGAATACTGACGAGGCAAATCACACCAAACCCAGTTTACAGACATACTTGGAGGAACTCAGCAGACACATAGCAGCAGTAGAAAGGGCATATGAAGCAGCGTATCTTAATCTCACGGATGAACGATCCCTGACGGCTCTCACAGAAAAATATGACACCGCGATGGGCACAAACATCAGCACCAAAGCCCGAATAAATGAGCTTCTGGCAACGTTGGCACCAGCATCCATCATCCAAATCCAGAACACAACCATAGGAACCCTCCCTACCCGCGAACCCTACCTCAAGGTACCCGCATGCGATACAGAAGTATTTCACGGTGGTTATGAGACATGGCCGTCTTTTAGAGATATGTTTACGGCAGTATACATAAACCACCCTAAATTGTCGCCAGCTCAAAAACTCTACCATCTGCGACAAAAAACCAGGGGAAAAGCAGCCCTTATAATTCAAAAATACCCCCTCAACGACCAAAATTTCGAGTTAGCCTGGGGAGCACTCAAGTCCAGATACGAGAATCGAAGAATTCTGGTAGATAGTCAGCTCAAAAGCCTCTTCAATATGCAACCCGTATTCTATGAAAGTGGAGAAAGAATTCAAGAAATTCAGACCACAATAAACAACTGCCTCGCTACTCTTAACTCTAATAATGTACCAACTAGCAATTGGAACCCAATACTTATTTATTTATGCTCCTCAAAACTGCCCAATGAAACTCTCGCATTATGGGAACAATCGCTGGAATCTAGGAAGGAATTACCACTCTGGTCGGAAATGGACAAATTCCTCACGACCAGATACGAAGTAGTAGAACAGCTAGGTACTTATAGGCCAAGCAAACCCCGCACCTCAAACTCGAGCTTTACTCCTCGCTCCTCCACACCTCAACATTCAAACTTCAAAAATAAATCTCACTCCTTCCATAGCGAACAGTCCGGACAAGTCTCATGTAAGTTGTGCAATTCAAACCACTCCATGATGAGTTGCGTTAAATTCAAACAACTTAGCGTATCGGAGCGCAATAAATTTGTAAAAGACAACAATTATTGTAAAAATTGTCTAGCATTCTCCCATTTAGAATCCGAATGTTGTAGCAACTTAAAATGTGTATATTGTCAAAAGCGACATCACTCCCTGCTACACTACCAAACACCTCGGCCAACGAACTCAAATACTTCTCGACAACATCAAATAAGAAATCCATTCATAATCCCGCAAATTCTTCTGCAAGGCCTCGAAACTAATGTCGCTGGAAGTCTAATAGCTCAAAACACGATATTTGGTTGGATATTGAGCGGCCCAATAACAGAGCAGATTGCAACGTACTCCACGCAAATAATTGAAACCCCCCTGGACTCTCTAAATGACCTCCTTAAAAGTTTTTGGGAACAAGAAGAAGTTCAGTCCACTAAACCCGTCACAGATGAAGATACTTTCTGCGAAGAGCTCTACAAAAAGAGTACCGTTAGAAAAGAAGATGGCCGCTACATGGTAAAACTCCCATTCAAAGAAAATTTTCCAGAAACCTTAGCCCTCGGTCACTCACGACCCGCTGCTCGACAGCAGTATATTAGCATAGAGAGAACACTGGAAAATAAGCCCGAATTAAAAGAGAAATATTCTGAAGTATTAGAAGAATATTTAACCATGGATCACAGGGAACCCACATCACCTCTCGAAATTATAAAAAAAGGAAAATATTACTCCTTTTACTTGCCCCATCACGCTGTCATAAAACCAGACAGCAAAACAACTAAGGTACGAATAGTCTTCAATGCCTCGAGAATCTCTCACTCGGGAAGTTCGTTGAACGATATATTACACACCGGCCCAACCCTTCAAAACGACTTAATGCTGATAATACTACAATGGCGCCTCTACAAGTTCGTTTTTAATGGCGATATCGAAAAGATGTACCGCCAAATACTCATTCACCCAGAAGATCAGGATTACCAACGAATTATATTTCGCAGATCCCCAAAATCACCTCTAGAAGATTTTAAATTGAAAACAGTTACCTTTGGTGTCAACTGTGCTCCATACCTAGCAATCCGTACCCTCCATCAGCTAGCGGAAGACACCAAAGACGAATTCCCCCTCGCCAAAAAAGTGCTTCTACATGAAACGTATGTAGATGACATACTCTCTGGCGGATACAACCTACAGTCCACAATCAGCTCCATGACACCAGTTATCGAAGCATTAAAATCAGCCGGCTTCCCTCTGAAGAAAATAACGGCTAACCACCCCGAAATACTCAAATCCATTCCAAAATCTGACCTCCTCGATGCAGATTTTCTTAAATTCCATGATGTCAGCTCCACAAAGACCCTGGGAATAAAATGGAACGCTATCGACGACTCGTTTTCATACTCATATGACCCTCTACCAGCCGCCAACTCACGCACAAAGCGGCAAATATTATCAGCAATAGCGAAATTGTTCGACCCGGCAGGATGGCTAGCGCCAATTATGATATTAGCCAAGATTCTCCTCCAACAACTCTGGTTGGAAGGAACGGACTGGGACGAACAAGTCAAACCTCTCGCCTTACACAAATGGAGTACCTTTCGGGAAAATCTCTCGGCAATAAGTGATATCAAAATACCCCGATGGGTCGAGTTTTCCCCTGACAAACCATATCAAATACACGGATTCTCTGATGCCTCAGAAAAGGCATTCTGCGCTTGTGTGTACCTAAGAGTGCAGCATAACGGAAACGACTTCACTACTCATTTGCTAGTAGCTAAAAGCAAAGTAGCTCCGTTAAAAACTGTAAGTCTTCCTCGTCTCGAACTGTCTGGCGCAGTACTACTCTCAAAACTAGTTAAACAGATAACCTCTCAATTAAATCTGTCCTCAAATGAACTAGTCCTCTGGTCAGACTCCTCAATCGTGCTAGCATGGCTCGAAAAGCCATCCCATAGCTGGAAAACATATGTAGCGAACCGTACAGCAGAAATTCTCAAAAATGTCGGCAATGTTACTTGGCGCCATGTGTCAAAGGGCGATAACCCAGCCGATCTTGGAACACGCGGATGCAAACCCCAGGAGTTATCTGAATCCTCCCTCTGGTGGAAAGGCCCTGAGTGGCTACCCAAGTCCCCCGATTTCTGGCCCAAGACAGTTCCTCAAAATTCCAATCCACCAGAACAAAAACGTGTTGAAGCACTCCACGCAATTGAGATCACAGACCCTTTAGATCGGTTTTCTTCTTACGTCAGAGCCCTACGAGTCGTTGCCTATATGTATCGCTTTATATACAAGGCAAAGGGGCTCGATATTCCAGAAACTAGAACTCTAACCCAAGAGGAAATTCACCAGGCAAAAGTTCGATTGATCCTGTCGACACAGCATGCATATTACCCTGCCGAAATTGCGGATCTACAGTCCAACAAACCACTCTCCAAAAAGAGTTCACTACTCACTCTGAACCCCAAACTCGACGAAAGTGGCATATTGAGGGTGGATGGCCGGCTAGCAAACTCGAACCTCAGCCAGAACGAGCGCTATCCTATCATAATTCCCGATAACTCCGTATTCTGCTCCTTACTGTTGGATTTCACTCACACTAACTTGCTGCATGCCGAAAACCAATTGATGACCCATACGATCCAACAGGATTACTACATCCCTCGGCTCAGACAAAAGGTGAAGAAACTCATATTCCAATGCAAGACCTGCACGATCCATAAACAAAGGATGAACTCGCAGATCATGGGTGCATTACCAGCTGAAAGGACAACTTATACCCTTCCCTTTCACACTACCGGCAAAGGGGCTCGATATTCCAGAAACTAGAACTCTAACCCAAGAGGAAATTCACCAGGCAAAAGTTCGATTGATCCTGTCGACACAGCATGCATATTACCCTGCCGAAATTGCGGATCTACAGTCCAACAAACCACTCTCCAAAAAGAGTTCACTACTCACTCTGAACCCCAAACTCGACGAAAGTGGCATATTGAGGGTGGATGGCCGGCTAGCAAACTCGAACCTCAGCCAGAACGATCGCTATCCTATCATAATTCCCGATAACTCCGTATTCTGCTCCTTACTGTTGGATTTCACTCACACTAACTTGCTGCATGCCGAAAACCAATTGATGACCCATACGATCCAACAGGATTACTACATCCCTCGGCTCAGAAAAAAGGTGAAGAAACTCATATTCCAATGCAAGACCTGCACGATCCATAAACAAAGGATGAACTCGCAGATCATGGGTGCATTACCAGCTGAAAGGACAACTTATACCCTTCCCTTTCACACTACCGGAGTCGATTTCGCAGGCCCATTTCTCGTCAAAACGTCACTTCTCCGCCGGGCCTCTCACACCAAGGCGTATGTATGCGTATTTGTCTGTTTTTCCACCAAAGCCATACATCTCGAAGTATGCTCCAACTTAACCACGGAAGCCTTTGAGGCCACATTCGCTCGTTTTGTCGGCCGCCGCGGTCTCCCGAACAAAATCATGTCCGACAACGGAAAAAACTTTATCGGCGCTCATCGATCAATGCAAAAGGAAATCTCAATTTTCCTCCAAGAAGTGGGTCCAAAGGTCGCCGAAAATTACGCCCCCCAAGGCCTCTCCTGGTAATTTATACCCCCATACGCTCCTCACATGGGCGGCTTATGGGAAGCCGTTGTTAAAAGTTTTAAAACTCATCTAACGAAAGTCGCCGGCAACCACAAGTTTTCGTTTGAAGAATTTACGACTCTAATTATTCGAATTGAGGCTGTCTTCAATTCCAGGCCTATCTCTCCTATGTCCGAAGACCCTACAGATTTACTAGCGTTAACCCCAGGACATTTCCTACGCGGTGCCCCACTAGTATCTCTGCCGGAACCTAACGCAGAAAATCTCAGCCCAATGAACAAATGGCAGTTACTTAAAGTACTACACCACCAATTTAGTACCTGCTGGAAAAACGAGTATCTCTTACAACTCCATAAAAGACATAAGTGGAAAAATACCCAACCGAACCTCAAAGAAGGTGATCTGGTCGTTGTTAAGGACGACCTTCTACCACCCAACGAATGGCGACTCGGACGCATTTCGAACCTCCACCCAGGACCCGATGGCAATGTTCGTGTCGTTGATATCCGCACTCAAAATGGAATAATCACGCGGAACATCACCAAAATATGTTTATTACCCTCCTCCTAGCTCTCTGTTAATACAATATTCCCAACCATAATTACCCAATTCTCATAATAACTTTACTTTACCACAATGCTGATTTCCTTTCACGTTCTCTCCCTACAGATCTCATCATGGAATTGGGAAAATGCCGCCTGTGCTGTCGCCCCCACTCTCTACGCCACTGTCACGCATTTTTGGCCATGACTCCAGCAGAGCGATATGAATCCGCGCGTGTACATCGCTACTGCATAAACTGTTTGGCCACATCTCATACTACAGGGGCGTGCACTTCCGCCGGCAGCTGCCGTCACTGTGGCAGAGCTCATCATACGCTTTTGCATCGCCCTAACGTATCCACAATAGTACGCAGCCGTCGTCCGACCCCTCCACCACCCGTACGTCAAAGGCGTGATGAACGACGCGGAAGAACCAGGCAGCGTGTAATTGAACGGTCAGCGGCACGCGTGCAGAACCGCAGGGGCAACCAACGAAATTTGCGAAATCTAGTTAATCAAGCAAGGAATACGCTTGAACAGTTGCAAGAGCTCCTGCATTCGTCAACTTCGCAGGCCCGCCGCCATGTTGAAGACATGGAAGAAGAAGAAGAAAATTTGATCGATCTGTAGATATTATTTATTTAGAAATCAAAAAATGTACATATTAAATGAATTTAAAATGTATATGAAAAATGAAGTAAAACACATATACTTACCTTTAAAAAACCCATATTTACCTTAAACTCATACTTACCTTAAAATCATACTTACCTTAAACTTACACTTACCTGTAAATTAACATTAAAATCAAATTTATACTTACCTATAAAAAATTTATACTACCTGTATAACACCCTAATGCAAAATCAAACTGGAAGCATACCGCTTCTTTGTCATATACTTACCTTTTTAAGTATACATGTACATATGTATGTATGTCCAAATAAGTAAAACCAAAGGCTCAACGGACAACGGCTAAGCAGAAGTTTTTTAGTTGTCGTTGAGCGCGCGGTTTTTATTTACCTCCCTTCCAAATTAACTTAAATTAAAGTTGAAAACCTAAATTAAAATTGTGACAAAAAGCAAATTGTACAGAAACGAAAGTTTAAAGTGATTTTAAGTTGAAAAATAAAAATACCTAAAGAAACACTAAAACTAAAATTAAAGTGAATTATTAAACTTAAACCAAAAAAAACCTATCGTTTTCTTATTTCAAAATGAAACAGTGGCTAGTGGTGAGTGCCCCTACACCCAAACATTCAGTGTAAACTTAAACAGAAATATTTTTTTGAGTCAGCCGTAATTATTACTCAGACTTTTTATTTTAAAAATCTCAAAAGAATAATTATGAGAAATTTTTTTGCTTTTGAGACTTCAAAGCAAAACGTATTCAACAAAGTGTGCTTGAATTTGACGTTGCTCTCAATCGGAACCAGGGTATAATGTCAAACAGAAAAATATTTTAACCCAGTTGAAAATTTTTTTTCCGTTTATAAACTTTTAGGAAAAAATTTGTAAATTAACTTTTGTTTTAAATTTTCAATATTTATATTTTACCTTTAATTCAAATAAGCAATACGAAAAAATATTCGGTAGCAAATTTAGAAGTATTTTATTGGTAGTGAAAAAAACTTCGGTGCCAGTGAAGAATGGTTGGAATTCAATTGTTTTGTAAGCTAAGGTAAGAAAACTGTAACCAAACATTTTTTACAAAAATCGCGGATGGTATAAGAGTAAACTATTGCTAATATTAAAGAAGAGAAAATGATACCCAATTTACATGTGGTGCACCATAAAGGATTAATTCATTTGTTTATATTCGTTTGACATTATAGCCCCTTACAAGAGAAAATATTTAACTGTCAAGCACACTTTGTTGAATACATTTTGCTTCAAAGACTTTTTTCTTGAGACTTTTATTTTAAAAGTCTTTCGATATTAATTATGAACAATTTTTACTTTTTTAAGCCTTCAAAAAAAATTGTTTGTGATTTTGTATTGGAAATATCTTCTCTCAAATAAGCTAAACTCTACCTGGTCATTACACAATATATACGAGGGTCATATAGAATCATTTTGGGCCATATGGGGGTCATTTTGGGATAAATTTAGAGTCATATCGCGATCATTTTGGAATCATTTTGAGACATTTTTTCTTTCGAGTATTCAAGGACTTTTTTCTTGAGATTTTTTTTTAAATAAATAAATGCGAGGAGCTGGGCAGAGTAAATTCCACCGAATAAAGGAGCGCCGGCTAGCTAAGTCGTTGTGTGGCCAAATTTGAAAAGTAACTGGTAAGAATCTTTGTTGAATCATTAATAATTGGCGATTAACGGCGGCGACTTCGGTCTTTGCACCTAAAGCACGCACCCAGGTACTATTTAGACGGTGAAGTCATCCGTCTGTTTTTCCATCGCTTTCGAAGCCTTGTCTCCCGCCGAGTTAGGGCGTGGAAAGAAAACCTGGGCAGGAGATTCTTTCACCATTCTCATAAAACGACCCGACCAGCGGAGCTTTTTTGGCTTTAATCTGTGCTGTGCTAATACATATGTACCTAAAACTAGAAAAGCCCGAGTAGTTTGGCAAGTTCAACAGACTTGGACCAGAGCGAGATTGGTGTTGAAAAAGTATGACTCCAAAATTACCCAAAAATGATCCCAACATTATCACAAAATGATGCCAAATTGACCCCCGAAATGACCCCAAATTGATCCTAATATGACGTCTAAATGATTCAAATTTGACCCCGAAATGACCGCAATATAACCAAAAGTGCCCCCCTTATGTCCCCAAAATGATTCTAAAATAGCCCCTCTATATAACCCCAAAATGACATGTATTCTACACTCAAGTTAGCGGCCGCTACAGATATAATGAACATTACCAGTTCCTCGCCTTCGTGTTTGAATAGCTCAGCTGGCAGACCATCAGCGCCCGCCGCTTTATTGTTTTTTAATCGGGATACAATTATTCGCACCTCGTTATGGTCGGGTTGTGGAACGTCAATTCCATCGTATTCGTCATCATCTCTGGATTGTTGCTTAGTTTCTCCATTTAAAAGAGCAGAGAAGTGATCCCTCCATAACCTCGGTATTTTCTGTACATCGTCCCCCTGGTCGCAGTTATCATTTTTACAGAGGTTTGTCCAATCTTTGGCTAGTATCTCAAGCTCTGAATACCATATTGACCTCAAAATAATATCAAAATGACCACAAATGACGCCAAAATGATTCTAAAATGACCACAATGTGACCCGAAAATTTCCCTAAAATGATTACAAAATGACTCCCATATGATCATAAAATGACCTCTAAATGATCCCATACTGACCCCAAAATGATTCTAAAATGAAACCTATATGTCGCCAAAATTACATGTATTCAGCATATCATTAAACTAATTACATACATAAAAAGCTTTTTTTCAAAGACTTAAAAAAATATTTATCAAAAATAAGTATTATCTTGAGACTTTTAAAATATAAATTTCAGAATAAAAGTCTTTCAAGACTTTTAAAAATAAAAATTTTCGATAATATTTATTTCATGACGAAAATTTTAAACGTCTTTCAATAACTGTTATGAACAATTTTTAAATTTTCAATCGCAAAGTAATAATAATCTGAGACACAAAAAGAAATCTATTGAAACGAAATAATTATTTTTTGATTTTTTTCAATATTTGTTATAACAGTTATTACTCTGGGCATGTGGAACAGTTAACGAATGGTATCCGGTTGTTTGCATCGAATATGGGAGAGTGAGGATGGTCATTGCGCTCGGAAGCTTATAGTTGTTTCAAGGAAGCAGGTGTCTGATGTTCTCATGGAAATGCATAACGATCCAAGTGGAGGTCATCTAGGAGTAAGACCTTGGAGAGGATTAAGCAGACATTTTATTGGGTTGGTTACGGTCAGTCGGTTGTTGTTGTTGTTAACAGCTTAACAGCAAAACACTCCCCGAAGGTTTTGGGGAGTGATGCCGAAGTTGACAGTCCTTGGCCGGATATGACCCCGGTACGCTGCGGTACTGCCCGACTGTCGTGGTAGCGATTTGGTATGACCAGTGGAACCTTATAGGTCATGGCATCCCTCCATTCGTGAGGAAGGAGAAGATGGGTAATGAGAGGTGAGAGGCATCATATCCGTAGATCAACCATCGAGTAGCACGTCAATTACCTATGTGGATATTAGTCGCCTCTTACGACCGGTATACCTCGGGCATATTCTAAACCCCTAACCCGCAGGGTGAGTCAGTCGGTAAAACAGTGGATTGCCAAATGCGATGAGTGCATCAGACCAAAGGTGCTGAGGTCCACGAGTCATGGTCGAAGGAGGCAGTGCAACTCAGATGCACCGGTTGAGAGGATGACCTTGGATGAAGCTGGTCCATTCTCCAGATCTATAAGCAAAAACATGAAAACCAGGTACGACAAAGCAATGGAAACGGAAGGGTTCCTGGAAGGAGATTTAGTATTCCTATACGGGCCACAACGGAGGAAAGGTGTATCTGCCAAAGTTCAGTGCAACTGGGAAGGACCATACAGAGTTGTGAAACGGATCAACGACGTTGTTTACCGCATACAGGCTGTTGGAATGCCACGGAACAAAATGAAGGTGGTTCTCCTGAAGAGGCTAGCAACGTTTGGATCGGGAAATGGAGTCTGCTAAGGTATAAAAAGGGCTCAAAGACAACGCACATCAATCAGTTTATTTTGAAGTGTTGTAAAGTGAAGTACTCAACAGTGAATTAACCCGCGATATTGTACTACGGTTTTTAGTAGTGAATAAAGCGTACTATTTATTAAGCAGAATCTGAGTGTTTTATTTAAGGTACAGTGATCGAACTCAGGGAAAATAGTCAAGGAATCATCGAATTCGTCACAATACGTTCATGCTGCTTGCTCATGGTTGCAAGTAGTTTAGGTTATGACCATATTTACATAAAACTTCAAAGGATCTACTTCTAAACAATGTTTGTGGAACGTAAAGCGCCGCAAAACGTTAAGCCATTTTTAATATATGGGGCGGTCACTGTGTTTTATTCGATATGCCGTCTTTATTTCTTTTTTGTAACTGTGGAAGTTAAGTTAACCTGTCACTCTGAAATCGGACCTAATGCCGTGTGCCAATTGGTTTAAAAAAGCCAATTTTGACAGCAATGGTAAATTCTGACAGTTATCGTGGTGAATATGAACGTCCGAATTAGCCCTATCCCAGGGGGTATGGACTTTTAATTCCAATAATTGTAATTTAAATATTAATTTTTATTAATAACGGCAAAAGTGCAGAATAAATACATTTCGCAAATCAAAAAAATGTTCATATGGATCGATAGCAGTTTTTGCGAAAAGTTGAAACGTATGATTTTTTTTTTGGTGCAAATAAAAACTTTAGGGGTTATTCCACGTAAAAGGGCAATTTTTAATTTTTTTTAAATCGAAATATCTTTCAAACTACAATCGGATTAGAAAATGTTAAATACCAATAATTAGGTAATAAAAATACCTTTCATTTAATGTATAACACTCCCACCTTTATGTAAAATTTGTATATGAAAACTATGTTTTTTAAAAAAAAAAAACGAATGGAAATGAATAAAGCTGTTTAAAAAAGAAAAAATGTCCCGTAGAGGGTATTACTAGACAGTAACGGTTGAGGCAACCGGTGACAGGTAATAGTGTCAATTGACACTATTTCCAATTTACCATGGAAATAGTGCCAATTGACACTATTGCGCTTTCGAAATGGAATTAGTGTCAACAAGAAAATGGAAAATAAAAACATGCCCATTCACTAGTGCACATTTCGTAAAAGGAGAAACCATAATTTTGTAAATTATAAAATAATAGAAGGGAATTTCTTTTTAATAATCGTAAGACGGCCATTCTAAAAGAAAATTAAGTATTTGATCGTTTTTGAATGAAATTTGCTTTTTTGTTCGTTTTTAGTACATAGTGTGTCAAAGGGTTAATAAAGTATACATTGAATGAAAGGTATTTCGAAGAGAAAATTTAGGAACAAACAATTTTAAAAATCCATTCACCAATTTGCAAGATATTTTGAAATGAAAAAAATATTTTTTTAACTTTGACCTTGAATATCTTTTTAACCCTTTGAGTGCACCAAAAAAGAAAAGTACCGTTAAATTCAGCGTAAAACCCTCTTTCAAGCCCAACTTTTTTTTTTTGACAAATGTACGTATTGTGCACTTGTTCCTTTCAATAAAAGCAAAAGTTAAATAATCATAAATATACAAAATATCAAAGTATATTTTATGCAGGTAAATACCCCTACAAAGGGCTAGGTCAAACTTTGACAACCAATAATGTGAGCAGAGGGATGCATGTGCTCTTAACATACATATTATTTCACATAAATTTATGTTCACACGCGTTATTAAACACTAAAATATAATATTATGCGAATAATACGCAATATGAACGCATAAAAAACACGTAAGTTGAAAATTTATTCACAGAATATTTGCTTTTACACGTGCTTTTTCCACGCCTAAGGCTGTGTGTTAATTGAAAACATTTTCTGCCAGAGTAAAATGAGATGATCAAATTTCCTATGGTGTACAAAAATTTTCCATTTTGCTGAGCCAAACGAAAAGGTAAATTATGACAGTAGTAAATTTTGACGCATGGAAAGCACGTGCAAAAGCAAATATTCTGTTAATAAATTTTCGATTTTCGTGGTTTTAAGCAGAGCTGTTAATTTTGATTAGTAATTAGTAATTGATTGATTAGAAGGTTTTTTTAATAAGTAATGATTATTTTAATTGCTTTCAAGAAAAAGTTTACTAATTGATTACGATTAGAAAAAATCAAAAAAAATATTTAAAAATCAAGAAAAAATCAAAAAAATCAAAAATAATCAAAAGTAATCAAAAACGGCTTTTTTTGATTATTTTTGATTTTTTCTTGATTTTTTAAAATTTTTTTTATTATTATTTTTTTATTTTTTTGATTTATTTTTATTTTTTTTTATTATTTTAAAGTTTTGTTGTTAAAAGTATAAACATCTGTGTATCTTTGTATGCAAATATATACACCTACTTACACTTTGAGGCTCATGGATTTCTAGAATGAACCTCGATCGATAAGTATATGTACATATGAGAAAAAATGCCAGGTTTAATGGTTATATTGGTTGGAGTGATGACAATACCAAGATATTCATGTATTTGGGTGAATTGGCACTGATATGCCAAGCACAAAACATATTTTTTAAATTTTTTGTATGGGTAGGTTTTCGAGATATCGGTAATTTTGTGTTTTTTCAGGTATCACTTTATTCAAAAATTATTTTTGCCAATGTTGCAAAAGAGATGGAGCTAAGCGATACTTCGTTCGAAAGGAAATTAAAATATGCTTCTAACGACGTATAAAATGTAAGGGTGGGTCAAACCATCGCTGAGCAATAGATGGCCAAAGTCGAATTTTTACGATTTTTGAAAAAAAAATTGATTTTAAAAATGTTTTTTTCATGCGAAGTTGTGAAAATCAGAACTGTTTATTGTTTTCGAAAATTAGTGTGTATAATTGCAAACACTTTAAGCGTAATATTACCAAGATCTAGGAAAAACTGTATTTTTGGCGATTTTTTTGTAACTTTCAACATCTCTACTTTAAATAGATTTGTAAAAGGTCGATGTCTGAGTATTGTAGATATTCAAAAAAATATTCATAGTATTAGTCATTACTAAGCCAATAAAGTACAAATCAACCGTTTTTAGAATTTTTGTCGGTCTGTCTGTAAACTAAGGTAATTTGTCCTTTTATATGTAAACGGCTAGTGTCGGACTTTTCTCGTTTGATACCCTACGGGTGCGGTCGGATAGTTCTATTTGAACACTTATAAGGCTAGGCTCACACTGCAACCGACTTCGGCCGTCCGGCAACAATCACACATCCACACACATGTGTTTTAAATGAACTCCTCGATTTCATCCGAATGTAAACAAACTTTGGCCGCCCGATAAAATAGAACGCGTTCGAATTTCTCTGATGAGACCGGATGAAAAAGTCGGTTGCAGTGTGAGCGTAGCCTAGGTATGCTACACAAATTAAAACATAGGCATACCAACTATGTCCAAAAGAGACTTGTAATGATCAATTGATGAAAAATTAAGCGGTTATTATCATAGTATACCTTATATAGTAGCGCAACTCACAAAAAACCAAGTAATACACACGCACAGCATATACCCCATAAGCACAGAAAAATATATTCTCAAACGTTTGGCAAATAATGAGGGTCGTATTTTAGAATAATGTACCACGATTTGGACAAAATTTATTTTGAAGCTTCCAAAATGGTATGGCATGTGCAGTTATCTTAAATAATAAAATAATTACAACCATTTAAAATTTACTAGATTTTACACGTGTTACTGTGTATGTGAGTGCGATAGTACAAAACTCAGTCATTTTCAAATGGCTGTAATTATCTCAATAGTTAAGATAATCGCACATGGAATACCATTTTGGAAGCTTCAACTTAAAGAGTATGTAAAAATATTTTCAAAAATGTTTCAAAAATTAAAAGAAAATTCACTTTGAAAAAAATGCCATTTTTCCCCATACAAAATGTATGGGAAAGGGCGAACAAAAATAGCCACCCCTAAGGGTTAAGTTAGAGGCTAATTTTTTGCAAGGCTTATTTTCTCATCAATACCTAACTTTTTAGGGGGTAAGACCAAGTCGACATTTTTTTGAATCACCCTAATATACATATATTACCTC
This sequence comes from Campiglossa producta, assembly GCA_964058755.1. Classification (NCBI taxonomy): domain Eukaryota; kingdom Metazoa; phylum Arthropoda; class Insecta; order Diptera; family Tephritidae; genus Campiglossa; species Campiglossa producta. Next base: position 80,982,636 of record CAXKVI010000004.1, read on the forward strand.
TTCATATTAATAATTCATATATGTACATAAATAAGCAACATTTTTGCGGAACTGGGCGCAGGGGAGTGTTAGAGTCCGATAAGGGATCCTTTGGACCTCTACTATGAAATAATTCAAAAGTGGCTTTAGGTAGCGAAGAGTCCAAAGAGCGAGGTGGTTTTTTTTAGCGAAAACACCACATACGTAGCAGCGATGGCTGTTATATGATCCGAAGGGATTTTTTCCACCTCACCCGCAAAAAAAAAAAAAGTTAAATTATCAACATTACTGTAATGGCGTTTATATAGTATTTTATTTAAAAAAACTTTAATTGAAATAGTTATGTATAAAGACAAAATAAATATTAATTAAGTAAGTACGAATTAAGTTAATATTAATTATAATTACATGCTAGTATTGACGTGATATAATTTTTTATATTATACATAATTCAAATTTTTGAGAGAACACTAATAAACTTTTATGGAACCACCATTTGTAAGTATGGGTAAGTATGCGTTTTGTAATATTTTCCTATAAAGCGCCAATTTGAAAGTAGGTCCCATCATATAATTAGCATTTTCACTTTTGGTTGAAAACGTTATGTTTCATACTCTCCTTCAAATTTTTCTAATAAAAAAGAACTACAGAAAATTATAAACTTTCAATGAATGGCTGAAGAGACCTTAGAAATGCGAAAATCAAACTGGTACTTCTAAAAATTATGCTAAAACTCGTTTTAGGTTAGGTTAGGTTCAAGTGGCTGCCACAGAGGCACACTTAGGCCAGTTTTGAAAGGCCCGTTGTGATACCACCAACACAAGGAAAGTCAGTCCCGGGACCCAGCCAAATGGAAAATCCCTGAGTTGTTGGGATTTTCCACATAGCAGAATCCCGGGACTGACACTCCTAAACCGACACCGTTACTCCTCCTCGAACCACTTAGATGACTTTATGAAGGCCATCAAGTCCTTTATGTCCAGTTCCGCGATCTGGCTTAGGCTATCCAGGAACGGAACTCCCAAAAAGCGCGTTCTCGCGCCGCTTAAAGCCGGACAGTCCTCCTCCTCATCATCTTTGCAACTCCTGCAGCATCGTCGGTAGGGCACACTTAGCCTTTCTGCATGCCTACCAATGAGGCAGTGACCGGTTAATACTCCTATCAATATGCAGATTTCCCTCCTAGTTAGGGCATAAATGCGTCTAGACCTTTTGAGATCCCATTTTGGCCAGGTTTGTTTCGATATCCGACACCCTGGGGATTGCAGCCATCTTTCGTTGGCTTGACGGAGTGTGTGCTCCTTCAGCATTAGTTTGCATGTGGAAACGGCATACCTAAGCGCTCTTTATCCTGAAGAACCTGCTTGGTCGTGCCCTGCCTGGCAAGCTCGTCTGCCTTACAGTTTCCCTCAATGTCCCTATGTCCCGGGAACCATATGAGGTTTACGCGGTTCTGTTGGGCCATCTCCTGAAGAGATCGACGACAGCTGAGCGTCAGTTCAGAGTTGAACGTGTATGAGCCAAGGGATTTGATGGCCGCTTGGCTATCGCTGAAAATAGCGATATCTTCTCCGATAACACGTTTGCTTAACCAGGCCACGGCGTCTAGGATTGCCGAGACTTCCGCCTGGAAGATGCTACAATGATCAGGTAACCTGAAGGAGAGCTCAAGGTCCAAATCCCTTGAATAAACCCCTCCTCCAACTCTGCCGTCCAACTTCGAGCCGTCGGTGTATATGGAAGTGCCACTATTTGTTTCGGGACACCAATCCGTCCTCTCCCAGTCTTCTCTGCTGGGAATGTTTATTTTGAAACAGCTATCACCGACTGTAGTGGTCGACAACGATCTGTGCTTAGAGCGAGAAAGCTGTAAGATTCCAGAATACTGGAGTGTCCAATAGTACCCGCACCCCAACTGGAGGTTTCTCTTAGGCGCAGAGCTGATGCCGCTGCTGAAACCCTTCCAGATCAAGTGGCAAAATGCCCAGAATGACCTGGAGGGCTTCGTTGGGCGTTGTCCTTAGCGCACCGCTTATACAGATCATATTGGATCTATGGACTTTCCGCAACAGATTCAGGTATGTTGCCTTGCTCAGCGCAGGCCACCATACGACGACTCCATATCGCATGATTGGACGAATGATGGCCGTGTAGATCCAACTGCATACTCTAGGGCTGAGCCCCCATTTTTTGCCAATGGCTCTTTTGCATGTGTAAAGAGCGATGCAAGCTTTCTTCTGGCGCTGAAGAACATTCTCCTTCCAATTCAGTTTCCTGTCCAGAACTATGCCTAGAAACTTGGCCTTATCCGACAAGCCCAGGCGCGTGCCATCTAGTTCTGGTAGGCTTAGTGGCGGTATTTTGTACCGGTTGGTGAAGAGGACAAGTTCCACTTTCCCCGGGTTGATACTAAGTCCGCAGCGAGAGGACCACGTCGAAACTTCTCGCAGTGCTACTTGCATCAGGTCACACAGAGTTTGTGGGAACTTGCCTCTGAATGCAATAGCTAAATCGTCTGCGTATGCCACTATCTTCCCCCCCCCCCAGCTTGTGTCACGTAGCAACGAGTTATGGGTATTTTTACTGCCAGGTTTGTTACAGGTACAAGTGGTGCGTCATGCAGATTCCCCGGAAAATGTGTATTCAAGAGCAGCTCAAGGCTTTCCTCTTCCGTGCTGGTCCAGGATCCGTCAGTTTTTCGCAAATAGCTGATGGCTGTTTGACTTTTCGAGAGGACTCGTCTAAGTCTTGCTGTGTCGTCGAACTTTTCGACGCCAGTACAGAAATTTCTCCACGAAGTTCTCTTCGCCTGTCTCAGAGCTTTTTTGTAGGCCCTAAGTTTAGCTTTATATTCGTGCCAATGAGGCTCAGAGCCGAGGCTCTTGGCCTTGTTAAATTGTTTCCGGCATGATTTGCGGAACGAGTCCAAATCGTAGGACCACCAATGTGGCCTGTGTTTACCGCGTGGTTTTGGCACTGGACAAGCCTGTCCTAGAGCATTTGAGAGCGCCGATGTAAATGTAGTAAAAAGATCCTCCAGCTCCTCTACTGATGAGGGGGCTTGTGAGGGCAGTACTGGGAGGTCTCTGTCTAATATTTCATTGTGTAACTGCCAATTTGTGTTACGTGGATTGCGCTTAATGATTGGTTGTTCTACAATAAAGTCTAAACCATTTCTATGTAACGGTGGTCGGAGAATGAATGTTCTTCCAGAACCCGCCATTTTCTGACCCACCATAAGCGCCTTCACTACAGATAGTGAGGTCTATGACCTCCCTACGGGTCTTAGTGATAAAAGTAGGCTCATTACCCACGTTGCAAATTACCAGGTTGGTTGTTAAGAGGTAATCAAACAGAGACTCACCCCTGGCATTGATATCGGAACTCCCCCATTGGACATGGTGAGCATTAGCGTCCGCTCCAATAATAAGATTACCCGTGCAGAAATTTGACACCAGGTCTTTCACCTCCGTTTGTGGTGGGGGTTCTTCGGCGTCGTAGGGCATATAGACCGACGCCACCGTCAGGCGGGTGCTGTCGACCGTTAGACTGATAGCGGTAATATCACCATTGGTGTAGTTAGGTAGGAGAAAGGAGTTCAACTCAGACTTGACCAAAATACACGTTCGGACTTTGCTCTCCTCGCTGGCTCGAATGAGCTTGAAGCCCTTAGTCCCCAATCCGCAGATTCTCGAGCTATTGACCCAGGGTTCTTGGATGAGGACCACATCCACGTCGCCTTTAGAAAGACGACTACTTAAAGCAGCCCAAGCCACTTTAGATTTGTGCAGATTAATCTGAAGCACCACCAACATGAGAGCGCACAGACTTCCCATGTCGTCGAGGTTTGCCCCATCCCGGAGGTTGCCTATCAACGACGAGTTGTTCCGATTAACTGCCCGATATGGCGTTGCAGGAGTCCTGCTGCCTGTAGCGTTAGATGTTAATCGCTCAGCGTTGGCTGCTACCACCGTGACGTCGAGGACTTCCTCGTCCTGTAGGCTGTCCTCCATCTCCGAGTTGTTCACAGCACTATCGGCAAGGGACGTGGCGGATAACATGCTTTCCGCATCGGAATCCTCCGCTTCCTCTTCTGGTAATTCGTTTTCCGGTTCCCCCGGAGCAGCCGAGAAGGCAGCGCGCTGAGCATCACCACGATATACGTGGATAACGATCTGGCCTACGCTGTAGTGTACTAGGCCATTGCACCTTTTGAGGGGCTCGATTGACTCTTTATTCATGGTGAACACCACCTGTCTGTCGGGCCCTACCGTGTCCCCGACCAGATTGACACTCCAGTCATGCGTTGGGAGGGACGGATTCATTAGCCGTAGCATCCCGAGAATTCTGTCGGGTTCGTCAGGGATGGCCGGAATCCACGCCCTTGCCCTTGGACGAGCTGGAATGTCCTTCCAGTCGACGACCTCTATCTTTGCGCCCTTGTAGACTTCACCCAGTTTAGCAGCTGCTGCCTTATACAGTGCTACGGTTTTTGCATCCTCGCATGCGAGTAATTTGATCTGACCCTGGTGCCAACCCGCATCCGTTACTCGCGCCGAACTACCCGGAAACTCCGGAGCAACGTTGAGAAGAATGTTGCCGAGTTCATTTCGCACGTAACGCCACCGGTCCTTGGGGATGGCCAGACGGTCATTGCCTCGGTCAAGGACGCCTATAAGGATCCTGTCCTTGGTTACCTCAGCAAAGCTTAGTTTGCCCGCTCCAGAGGTATTCTGATGCCGCTTGGGAGGGGGATTTAACTCCAGGTCCGATCTCTGGCGCTTGAAAGGCTTAACTTTTAACCTCTTTGGCACGTAAGAATTTTGGAAATCCGGTATCACAGCTTTCGCTAGCTCTACCGATTTACTGGAATTCGGCGACAGCGACTCCTGTGGTACCCCTTCATACCTCTTCAGGATATTTGCAGCCAATCTTTTCTCGTGGTATGTGAATCGGCGGGGAGATGTCTCCCGGGAGTGCGGACCCGTAGTTGCCATCGCGGTCGCTCCCCTTGCCGAAATCTCAGTTGCAGCTTCCTTCCCCTTCGAAACTCCGAGGCCAGGTCGTGAGACCGCTGCCACAGACGTAAAGATACTGGTTTTCATATCAGAGGTTGATGGGAGTTTAGCATCCGCCGTTGTCCGCGTAGCTGCGTTGGCAACCGCACTGGTGCTAGCTCCCATCAAGTCAATCTTACTCGATAGAGGGTGGGTGACCGACTCGTAGTTGCCATCGCTGTCGATCCCCCCCTTGATTGTGGAACGGAGGTTGTCCTCCGGCGTTGTTGTTGCTTTCTCGCCTGCTCCTCCATAGCTCTCCTTTGCTGAGGAGTGAAATTTGGCGTTGTTTGTTTTTTGGGTTTTTCGTTTTTATTTGCGTTATTTGAGTTCATCTTGTTCGTACGACCCATCGCCGGACAAGGCCAGCTTAGGGTCAAGGGAAGAGTGGGGGAAAATGTGTCGTCCGCCGCGGCAGAGCCCCGTACCGCGGTAAGGCCATGCTTACTCTCTGAGGCGACCCGGTATCAGAGAGGCTCCGTTCAAATACAGCCACGATTTGCCTCCCGGCTGCAGACGTCCAATGGGCACGTGGTCGCATAACACCCTGGATTGGGAGGGGGAAGATCTTTGTCGTCGCGCCAGAGAGGCTAGGCTGCTCTCGTGATGAAGTGCCGTACGGAGCTATGATCACAAGGGCAGCGTAGCCCTGTGGCTATCGACTTAAGCCCTCGTACGGCGGCAAGGTATCCACCCTTCACGAGGGAACCTCGTTTTACTACGCTAAAATTTCCACTTAACAAAAATAGTATGAAATTCAATACTATTTTACTACGCTTAAATTGCCACTCACAAAAAATAGTATGAAATTCAATACTATTTTACAAAAGGCCTTCTTTTATGCCCCTTTCTCTTGTATTTCCAAAATACAACCTTTCAAGTTAAGACCGTTCATTTGACATCTGTCAAGATGGATATCACCTTTGTGGTTACGTCATGAAGGAAACTATAAAAAATGCATATGAATTTTAGCATTGAAATTTTTATTTTATTTTCTTAATGTTCAAAACTAGAACTAAGGTTTTATAAAACAATATGTGATGCAAGGCAAGTGGAGTTTGTTTTTTACATTAAAAAAGTTAAACAAAAATTATTTTTTTTTATTATTTGGCTGTTTTTCTTTCACAGATTTTGGTAAGTTATTGTTTTTATAAGTGACAACCGTGATTCCAATCAAAATTGATACGATGCATCGAAAACATCGATGTTTTCAGACGATGCATCGCAAAACATCGATGTGAGTTCACGATGCATTGCATCGGAAAAAACATCGATGTATTTTTTTTCATGAGCATCCTTACCATTGTATACCTTATATAGTAGTGCAACTCGCAAAAAACACACGCATAGCATATTTCCCATAAGCACAGAAAAATATTTTCTCAAACGTTTGGTAAATAATGAGGGTCAATAATGTACCACGATTTGGACAAAATTGGTAAAGGGGGTCGTATGTATAAAAACTGTGAAGGTAGAAACTGCCGAACATTGATAGGGTCAGTAATGTACCACGATTTGGACAAAATTTATTTTAGGGAATGGTAAAGGGGGTCGTATGTATAAAAACTATGAAGTTAGAAACTGCCGGACATTGATAGGGTCAATAATGTACCACGATTTGGACAATTTATAGTATAATTTTTATATTTAATTATACCTCAAGTTAATACTCCTTTAGCAAAAAAGTTGATCAGCTACTGGTAGTTTATCACTAAATCGAAAATTAATTGATATTAAGTTTTCAAAAAGTGAGAATTGCGTCTCACGCTTTATAAGGTTTGATGAGTCCCCCTATTGTAATTGAGAGCATTGTATACCTTATATAGTAGCGCAACTCACAAAAACACACACTAATACACACGCACAGCATATACCCCATAATCACAGAAAAATATATTCTCAAACGTTTGGCAAATAATGAGGGTCGTATTTTAGAATAATGTACCACGATTTGGACAAAATTTATTTTAGGGAATGGTAGAGGGGGTCGTATGTATAAAAACTGTGGAGGCAGAAACTGTGGGCATTTATATTATAATTTTTATATTTAATTATACCTCATGTTAATACTCATTTGACAAAGTAGTTGATCTGCTACTGGTAGTTTATCTTTGAGTCGAAAAATTATTGATTGATTAATTGATATTAAGTTTTCAAAAAGTGAGAATTGACGTTGAAGGTTTCATCTCAAATGCGTCTTAGGTTGATATCAAACAAAATGGCTTATTGGGCTTCACACTTTTCCTTCATTCCATTTCATTTGGAGTCACTCAGCCAGTGCCTTCCACTCAAATTCGTAAGAAGAAGAAAATAAGTTGCCAAACTATAGTAAGGATAAACAATGGTTATTATCCATAGAGACATGTCTCGGATTAATAAATTTCGTCCACAATGGGCGACTTATTCATTTATGGGTATTTGACATTTGATTTACTATCGTACAGTACTATTAACAAGTTGTAAATTACACCGCTGCATTCCATATTTTTCATATTAATATTTTATCATCATTATCATTCCATATTACATATTTTTTAAAAATAATAGACTGAATGTGCCAAAGCGCCAGTCTTCTGTTTAGGTTGTAGTTCGACCACTTGATGAGAACTAGTACGAAAGATCTCGAGATTTTTCCTCCAGGGATATTTATGTGCATGAATACATGCATTTATATAAAAGAACCCAGCAAACAATCGGAGTCATAAATGATGCAGAAAGGAGTCCTAAATAGGAGCGTTTACGCTCTTTATGAACTCACTTATGAGTCCGAAATGAGTGTATTTCCCTTCCTACGATGGTCGTCCAATACCTAAATTTCATATATTGAACGAGCCTGAATAAGAGTCATTTATGACTCTTATTTGCCTCAGAAACGGCTCATATAGAGCCTAAATATGAGTCAAATATGACTCCATTATGAAGATTTTAGGATGCATTTATGACTCTTAAAAAATCCGCATACCTACTGTAATTTTTTTGGTTTTTAAATGGCGCCTTTTCGGCATTGAAAGGGGTACACTGGAATTGGGGAAGCATACATGAACCTTTGGCATTATATCAGGGACCGGCCGAATCGAAAGAGAGGGTGCATTAGGGAAAGAGCGATCATCGCACCACTAGCAAAAAGCGAGGCAACAGCGTATTTTGTTGAGTCGTTGCTTGCAAGTGAGCGACTGAGCGTAAGAAACAACATATATTGATTGGCCAGTGCGTTCATAGCGCCTCCAATTTGGTTCTCACATTTGCGGACAACTGTATTGAAAGGCAAGGATCTTAAAACAATCAACTTCTTTATTGAATAAGAATTAATTTCGAAGTGAAGAAAATTATTGACAAATATTACATTTGTGTATTTTATATTCAAAGGTTGTTACAAACTATATTTCTAAAATTGAACAAAGTTATTTTGGACATAGTAGATTTGTATTTCTAACACTCCTCCTCTTAGATCAATTTTTCTAAACCGCACATTTGCCTAAATTTTCTTAATTTTGGTTTTGCCAAAGGTTTAGTAAACAAGTCTGCTATCATTTCTTCTGAAGCACAATATTCAACCTTAATAATATCTTTAAAAACAAAATCTTTTATGAAATGATATTTGATATCAATGTGTTTAGACCTTCCATTAAAATTTTCATTATGAAGCATTTTTATACAACTTTGATTATCTTCATATATTTTAATTGGTAATTTTGTTGCAAATCCCATATCATTTAAAAGTTCATACAACCATTTCATTTCTTTAATAGCTTCCGCAAGTGCAATATATTCTGCTTCAGTAGAAGAAAGTGATACGCATTGTCGTTTGCGACAAGCCCAGCTTATTAGTCCCCCATTAAAATAAAAAACATAACCACTATGCGACTTCCTATCTGCACTATTTTCCGCCCAGTCAGCGTCAGCATACCCATGAAGTTGTAAATCGCTTGCATTACCCTTACTTAACCGCAAAACGTAATCAATGGTTCCTTTTAAATATTTCATGACACGCTTTACTTCATTCCAATCATCTCTGGTCGGATTACAGGTATTCTGTGCTAAAATAGAAATACTCGCTGCAATATCTGGTCTTGTATTAAGTGCCAAATACAGCAAAGACCCAATGGCCTTTTGATATAATTTATTATCAGGAAGTTTTTCGATACAACAATTTTTTGAATATGAAACTGATAAGGGAATTTCCGATATTTTTGAATCCATTAAACCAAAACTACCTAAAATATTTTTAATATAATTTGTTTGACCTAGTAAATAATTATTAACGCTAGGGGCGAGTCTCTGTTTGACTACCTACTAACAACTAACCTGGTGGTTTGTAACGTGGGTAACGAGCCTACTTTTATAACTAAAGCTCGTAGGGAGGTTATAGACCTCACTGTTTGTAGCGAAGGCGCTTATGAGTGGGTCAGAAAATGGCGTGTTCTTGATGAGCATTCATTTTCTGACCATCGGTACATAGAAATTGTGTTAGACTTTATTGTTGAGCAGCCAGTTATGGAACGAAATCCACGCAACACTAACTGGCAGCTACATAACCAAATATTAGCTAGGGACCTACCAGTATTACCTCCACAAGCCCCCTCATCAGTGGGAGAACTGGATGATCTGGTAACGCGGCAAACATAGACCCCACTGGTGGTCTTACGACCTGGATTCGTTCCGTATATCATGCAGGAAGCAATTTAATAAGGCCAAGAGCATCGGTACGGAGCCTGAATGGCTCGAATATAAAGCTAAACTGAGGGCCTATAAAAAGGCTCTAAGGCAAGCGAAGAGAACTTCGTGGGGTGTAAAAGTAGGTCGCCTCCCCGTTGGTGCACCCTGGGTAACGCTAAATGACCTACATGGCCTGCACGGCTAGTTTCTTGTATTGCCGGTTCTACGAGAACGGTAGAAGTACTTGTGCTGTAGCCATCGTGCCGAAACGACCCGGGCCGTTTCCTTATATCGACCCGGCCAAGAGCAATACACTCGGGGTGACCCTGTCTGACATTTAGGTAGGGCTACACCTCGCTACAACAACAACAACAAGAGAACTTCGTGGAGAAATTTCTGCGCCGGGGTCGAAAAAGTCGATGATACAGCGAGACTTAGACGAGTGCTATCAAAAACTCAAACAGCCATTAGCTATTTACGGAAGCCTGACGGATCTTGGACCAGCAAGGAAGGGGAAACCCTGGAGCTGCTGCTGAACACACACTTTCCGGGGAACTTGTATGATGCACCTGTAGCATCTGCAACAAACCTGGCGGTAAACATACCCATTACGGAGGAAAGGGTAAGGTGGGCAATCAAAAGCTTTGAGCCGTTCAAGGCAGCTGGGCCAGACGGGATTTTCCCCGCACAACTCATAAACACGCTGGAAATATCAGCTAAATGGCTGGTAGTTCTCTATTCAGCCTGCCTGGCTCTTAATTACATTCCGTGCTCCTGGAGAAGCGCCACGGTAGTCTTTATTCCAAAGGCTGGGAAGGCCTCACACTATGAGCCTAAAGACTACAGACCGATCAGTCTCTCGTCTTTTGCACTTAAAACCTTCGAGAGGATAATTAGCGATTATCTCTCCTCTACTATTGATAGCAACCTTATTTCTAGCTATCAACATGCATACACCAAAGGTAAATCAACGGAAACTGCGCTCCACAGCCTAGTCTCTATTGTTGAAAAATCATTGCATGAAAAGGAGTACTGTCTCGTGGCCTTTCTGGACATCGAAGGGGCTTTCAACAATATAAGGCCGGAGGCTATTAACACTGCTTTAACAAACCTGGGCATAAATAGGTCTCTTATTGGACTAATTGATCAACTACTAAAGGGAAGGAAAATAGTTTCTTCACTGGGAACAGTTGATCTTTCACGCTATGTCACAAGAGGAACGCCTCAGGGTGGTGTTCTCTCCCCGCTCCTATGGAACCTCACCGTAAACTCGCTGCTACGAGACACAAGGTGGGGGCGGGAAGATAGTGGCATATGCAGACGATTTAGCTATTGCATATAGGGGCAAATTCCCACAAACCCTGTGTGAATTGATGCAAGTAGCACTGCGAGAAGTTTCTTCATGGTCCTCTCGCTGCGGACTTAGCATCAACCCGGGAAAGGTGAAGCTTGTCCTTTATACCAGGCGGTACAAGATACCACCGTTGAACCTACCAGAACTAGATGGCGTGCGCCTGAACTTAGCTGACAAAGCCAAATTCCTAGGCACAGTTCTAGATAGAAAGCTTAACTGGAAGGAGAATGTCATCCAGCTCCAGAGGAAAGCGTGCATTGCACTTTACACGTGTAAAAGATCCATTGGCAAAAAATGGGGGCTCAGCCCCAAAATTTGCAGATGGATCTACACTGCGATAATCCAGCCAATTTTGCTGTATGGAGTCGTGGTATGGTGGCCTGCGCTAAGAAAGGCAACAAACCTAAATCTGTTAGGGAAAGTCCACAGATCGAGCATGATCTGTATAAGCGGGGCGTTAAGAACAACGCCCAATGAAGCTCTCCAGGCCATTCTTGGCTTTTTGCCACTCGATCTGGAAGGGTACCGGGCAGCAGCAGCATCGGCTGTGCGTCTAAGGGAAACGTCCGTCTGGGGCGCAAGCACTATTGGACACTCCTGTATTCTAAGATCTTACAGCTTTCTCCCTCTGAGCACAGATCGGTGTGCGACCACAACAGTCGGAGATTGTTGTTTTAGAATAAACATTCCCAGCCGGGAAGACTGGGAGAACATAGATCGGTGTCCCGCTACTAATGGCGGCACTTTTATATACACCGACGGCTCGAAGTTAGACGGCATAGTCGGAGGAGGGGTTTACTCAAGGGATTTGGACCTAGAACTCTCCTTTAGACTACCTGATCACTGCAGCGTCTTCCAGGCTGAAGTTTCAGCAATCATGGACGCCGTGACTTGGATAGGTGAACGTACCATCGGACAGGATATCTGTATTTTCAGCGACAGCCAAGCGGCCATCAAATCCCCGGGACACAGGGACATTGAGGGAAACTGTAGGGCAGACGAACTTGCCAGGCAGGGCACGACCAAGCAGATTCTTCAAGATAAAGAACGCATAGGTATGCCGTTTGCCACGTGCAAGCTAATGCTGAAGGAGCATACACTCCGCGAAGCCAACGAAAGATGGCTACAAGCCCCAGGGTGCCGGATATCCAAGCAAACCTGGCCAAAATGCGATCTTAAAAGATCTAGACACATATACGCCCTAAAAAGGAAGGAAATCTCCATATTAATAGGTGTTTTAACCGGGCACTGCCTTATTGGTAGGCACGCAGCAAGGCTAGGCGTTCCCTACCGACGATGCTGCAGGAGTTGCAAAGATGATGAGGAAGAGGAAACGGTGGAGCACCTCATCTGCAACTGCCTGGCCTTAAGCGGAGCGAGAAGGCGCTTTCTGGGAGTTCCCTTCCTGGTTAGCTTAAGCCAGGTCGCGGAGCTAGACATAAAGGACTTGATGGCCTTCATCAAGTTATCAAACTGGTTCGAGGAGGGGTAGCGGTGTCGGTTAGGAGTGTCAGTCCCGGGTTTCGGCTATATGGAGAGTCCCGACAGCACTGGGATTTTCCATATGGCCGGGCCCCGGGACTGACTTTCCTAGTGTTTGGTGGTATCACAACGGGCCTTTTATTACTGGCCTAGGTGTGCCTTTGCGGCAGCCACTTCTACCTACCTACCTAAAATATTTTTAATATAATTTGTTTGACCTAGTAAATAATTTCCGTCCCTATCCTTATTAACTTTCATCCCTAAATAGTGCTTGATTGGCCCTAAGTTACTCATTTCAAATTTGTTATTTAAACTTCTAAAAATATCATCAATCTGATCACTTCTTTTACATCTCACAAGAATGTCATCAACATATATTAATAGAAATATTCTTTCACCTTCTACTATCTTGGTATAAAAACATGGATCAACTTTGCTCTGTTGGAAATTTATATCTAAAAGTATTTTATGAATAGTTTGATTCCATGCTCTTGCAGCTTGTTTTAATCCATAAAGAGCTTTATTTAACAAACATACTTTATTTCCAGTTTCAAATCCATACGTTCTTTCCCAGCAATAGAAAACAAAGTTCTGGTTGTATTTTGCCTCACTACTGGAGCAAATACAGCATCATAGTCAATCCCAAACTTTTGATTAAATCCTTGTGCCACTAACCTGGCCTTAAATCTTTCAACATTCCCATTTATGCCTCTTTTTCTTGAATACCCATTTACAACCAATCGCTTTCCTACCTTTAGGAAGATCTACCAGCTCCCAAGTTTTATTCTGTTTTAAAGACCTTAGCTCCTCCTGCATCGCAGAAACCCAATAATCCTTCTCCTCCTTAATTTGAATAGCCTCATTAAAATTACTTGGATCTGGAGTTAAAGCTGCTGAGTTTACATATTGGTTATAAAATCTTTTAGGTGGTACACCTTTATTTACACGACTGGAAATCCTACGAATAGGAGCTTCGGCAATATCACTTGCATCTAAAAACTCTTCTTCTGTACTCGAACTAGACCCAGGTGATATATCAATATCCATATCTTCTACACTAAGTTTTTCCTCATCTACATCATCAATTACATTATCTTCATTAACTGTAAGTAAAGGACTATTACAGTTAGAATTAGGTAAAAATACTTGAGTAGTTCTTTTCTGAACATCTAAACTGGGATCATTTACAACGCCATTGTGGTCATCTATAAAAACCACATCTCGTGAAACTACAACTTTGAAACTATTTTTATCCATTAACCGAAATCCTTTGGAATTTTGACAAATTCCTATAAATACCTTTTTACATGAGCTGTCATCTAATTTCTTTCTTTTTTCTTTAGGGATATGCACATAGCATTCTGAACCGAATAAATAAAATTTCGAATAATCAGGTTTCTCAGACGTCCACAATTCGAATGGTGTTGTACTCACGCTGCGGCTAGGTAAACAATTCTGCAAACGATTTGCATACATTATTGCCTCACCCCACATACACTTAGCTAATCCAGCATCCAAAATCATACACTTCGCCATTTCAATTAAAGATCTATTTTTTCTTTCGGCTACCCCATTTTGCTGAGGACTGTATGGTGTTGTATACTGAATTTGTGTACCACAGCTAACTAAAAATTCCTTAACTTTACCTCCAATATATTCTCCCCCACGATCTGATCTTATTATTTTAGGGTATTGATTAAATTGATTCTTTAATAAAATCCAATACTCTTTAATTTTATCAAACACATCATCTTTAGATCTCAACAAAAATATCTCACAATAACGTGTGTGGTCATCAATGAAAGTCATGAAATATTTAAAACCACTATTAGTAGATGGAGTAATAGGACCACAAACATCTGTGTGAATAAGATCAAATTTATAAGAGCGTCTGTTCTTGCTCTCTTTAGGAAATGACAGTCTAGAAAATTTCCCCTGGAGACATATCTGGCATTTAGAATCATTTGACTATTTTCATATTTTGCGCTAAGTTTTGACATTGAACCTTTTTAATAGCCTCAAAATCCCTATGTCCAAAAACACGATGCCAATAATGCACACAATTTAATTTACAGTGATTTGCAATCATAACTTTGTGCAAGTTGAGTATATACAAATTATTATGTAAGTTAACTGTACACACACACTGTTATCCTTTTCAATGATACATACATCTTTTTTAAATGAAACTTTACACCCATTTTCTACCATTTTTCTCACCGATAGGAGATTTGAATTGAAATCCGGTACATAATATACATTGTCAATGCTCAAAATTTTACCATTGAATTCTGCTTTACAAACGCCTTTACCTTTTGAAAAAGATACTTTCCCATTTGCCACAGAAATCGATTGCCTTTCCACATTCACATCCAGTTGAGCAAACATCCTTTCATCATTAGCAATGTGGCATGTTGCACCTGAATCTATCACCCAATTTTGTTGATTACTGCATTTTTCAGATGCACACGAAAGAGCGATTTCTTCCACAACTTGATTAACGTCCTGCTTGGTTTTCTTTTTGCTATTTGACAGCAATGATTTGTATTTCAAACAATTCTTCTTAACATGTTCCACCTTGTTACAAAAATAACACTTCCCTTTGCCGTTACTTGCATGATTTATAATCTTGAGAGCAGTAGTCACTTCACCACCTTGACGAGAAACTTTTTTACGATACTCCTCGATAAGCTTATTTTGCACAATGCTTTTAGTTAGTTCCGTATCAGTCCGAACCTCAAGCGCCGTAATTAGACCATCATAACTCGCTGGTAAACTGCTTAACAATATTGAAACTTGCCATTCCTCTGAAACATCTTTTGCGCCCATTGTCACCAGCTTATCGAATAGTTCATTCATCACATCCACATGCTTCTCCAAATTGTCTTCTTCACGCAGTTGAGTACTGCATATTTTTCGCATCAAATAAACCTTTGAGCTTAAATTTGGCTTCTCGTGCTGCTCCTTCAACTTTAACCATGCACCTTTCGCATTAACTTCATTGCGAATGTAAATAAGCTGGTTATCTTCAACGCATAAACTTATAATTGCAAATGCGTCCTTGTCCTTCTTTTAAATAGTTGCCGCACTACCTTCCGGAACGCCTGTCTCAACTACACTCCATAAGTCCTCTTTCACAAGATACATCCGCATTTTGAATTTCCAATTATAATAATTATCAGCATTCAGCTTTTCAATGCCGAAAAAACCTTTATCCGACATTATTTAATCCCGACGACTTCGATAAACTTTTTTTTTTTAAATCTTTAATACGCAATAAAACGTACGCCCATAACCTATTGAAAGGTAAGGATCTTAAAACAATCAACTTCTTTATTGAATAAGAATTAATTTCGAAGTAAAGAAAATTATTGACAAATATTACATTTGTGTATTTTATATTCAAAGGTTGTTACAAACTATGAGCCTGATGAATAAAAAATAAGCAACTGCTAGTAAGCAATTGCTTATTAGCAAAAGCAATTGCTGAAAAGGCTTTTGCTTAAACTAATAAGCAATTGCTAATTATTATATGAATAAGAATTCAAGGCACTGCTGCTTTTGCTACAAAATTTAAGCTTTTACTTGAATTTGTGAAAATTGTGCGCAGAAAGATCATCTTTTCAAATGCTGATAACGCACCTCCTCGTTTTTCGCAAGTTTCGTCCAAAAAATAGGTACTCAACCACTCTACGTTCTCACGATTGAATCGATATAGCTTCCGAAAGTCTTCATTTTTACCACGCTTTTATTAGGTTCACTTGTATGTTTGTTTGTTTGCTTGCTTGTATGTATGTAACTCTCGTTCGGTTTAAGCCCCAGTGGCCCAAAAACCGTAAAATGTCCCCAAAATATGGGTATCAAACGAAGGGGAAGGCCCCAGGTTTCATTTGGACATCGACATATTTCGATAAATTGATCGATAACTGAGTTATCGGTCAAAATATGATTGCCCAAAAACCTAAAAAATTCCAATATGGGTATCAAACGAAAGGGGAGGGCCCCAGGTTTCATTTGGACATAGGCATATATCGATAAATTTATCGATAACTGAGTTATCGGTCAAAATATGATTGCCCAAAAACCTAAAAAATTCCATACAATATGGGTATCAAACGAAAGGGGAGGGCCCCAGGTTTCATTTGGACATCGACATATTTCGATAAGTTTATCGATAACTGAGTTATCGGTCAAAATGTGGTTGCCCGAAAACCTTAAAATTTCCCTACAATATGGGTATCAAACGAAAGGGGAAGGCCCCAGGTCTCTTTTGGACATCGACATATTTCGATAAATTTATCGATAACCGAGTTATCGGTCAAAATGTGGTTGCCCGAAAACCTTAAAATTTTCCTACAATATGGGTATCAAACGAAAGGGGAAGGCCCCTGGTTTCATATGGACTTCGATATATTTCGATAAATTTATCGATAACTGAGTTATCGGTCAAAATATGATTGCCCAAAAACCTAAAAAAACGGTAGGAAAGGAAAGGTAAGGAAACGAAATGACAGGAAGGGAAATTTAAGAAAAAAAGTGAAAGAAAATAAAGGTAAGAAAAAAATAAAAGAAAAGAAATGAAATGAAAAAAAAATGAACAAAATGAAAGGAAACTAAAGCAACGGAAACGAAAGAAAAGGAAAGAAAAAGAAAATAAAAGGAAAAAAGGAATGTAATGGAAATGGAAAGAAGGATCAGGTCGAAAACGACGTGTTTCTGCTGCGCTCAGACGTGTTTTTGCTGCGCTCTTATGTTTTCTTAAATTTGTGATTTATCTAATGTCGGATAACAATCAAATTAACATTAAAATTGTGTTAGAGACATTAGCTTTGTTTCTTGAAATCTCCAGCAAAGAACTGTCAGCAGAAGAGAGTCTTGTAAAAAGCTGTCAAAATCTCATTTCTGCTAATTTTTCGTCGAACAGGGTTCAGCAGAAACTTGCAGACAAAACAGCTGTTACGTTTCTGATTGGCTAACAATTTGAATTTACATTTTTTGTTGTTGTTTTGCTATGTCACCGATCAGCTGTTCCTGCTTGCTGGTTTCTGCTGGACGAAAAATCTCCAGCAATAACTTGCAGCGAATTGGCGCTCTCTCTCTCAATTAAATGTCAAAAAGCTGCTGAATTCGCTGCTAATTTTTTCAAAGAACACTTTTTTAGGAATAATTATTCATAATTATTCATAATTAGCAGGAAAGAAACAAAGCTATTGACTCTTTTAGTTTTCTCTATGGTTATCATTTTATAATATTTGCAATATAATGCCTTGTTTTTGTGGACATAGAGTGGATCGCGCGCAAACTTCAGTGCAATGCGAAAAGTGCAGAGAGATTTACCATCTTAGTTGTGTTGTTGGTAGTTTGCCTACCGACCTAAATCATTTCAACAATGCTGACAATATCTACGTTTGTGGTGTGTGTGCTCCAGATCAACAAAATGAGTCTGTGATTTCGCCAAACTCTTCGCTACAACAACAAGAAGTCACTCAAGTGCAAATGCCTAATCCACTAACTGCTAATGCTTACATTGCTGAGTTAAAAACATTTAACTCTAATCTTCTTTCTGCTTTGTCTGTTCTTCACGAAGACAATGAGTGTTTACGACAAAAAACTGACTCTCTGCAAGCTGAAGTGCATGACTTGCATTGTAAGCTTACTGAGAATAATTCAATTCTGTCTAGTTTGCTCACACATATTGAGAAACAGTGCAGTGCAATTAATTTTAACGCTCCTACATCATTGGGCGCTAGTGGCCCCGTCAACGGCGCTGCTAATGCGGCCGAGGGTCTATACAATCATATTGCGCCTGCCTCTGCTGTTCATTCTCCATCATTATTGCTGTCTAATGACGCTGCTGCTACTAGCTATGCTGCTATTGCCACTGCTGTTTTCACTTCAACTGCCACTGGAACTGTCGACGGTGCTGCTAAAGCGCCCGGGAGACTATACAACCAGTCTGATACTGTTTCCAATGCCCAGCCACCCTCGATAATTCTGCAAAATGATGCTGGTGCTCCTGCCACAACTTCTTCTGCAACGCCAATTCCTGTTGCCCCTGCTTCGCAACTTAAGTCACCTACCTCAGTTACTAATGATAATTCGCCTGAAGTTGATGGTAACACGAATGGATGGAAAATTGTGGAAAATAGAAGAATTAATAATCGAAAAAATAATACTAATAATATTCAAAAAGATGCTAACGCAGAGGCTGCTATTGGCACTATGCCGAATGGTTCTAATAATGCAGATATGGAGTATGGCAACAACAGAGCCATTCAACGTAATTCGCGCTTACGTGCGCGACCGTTAGTTGTTGGGTCGGGCATAAATAGTGATATTAGCGCTGTGTCGAAAAGGGAATGGCTGCATCTTTCGCCGTTCTCTGCCTCTGTTACTTCCGAGAAATTGAAAGCGCATATATCTCAGCATACTGGAATTAGTCAAAATGCCATCGTTTGTATTCCACTGGTTAAGAATGGTGTAGATCCTAGCTCTCTGCGATATGTTAATTTCAAGTTGGGTGTTGATGCCATTTCGCTTCCAAAGTTGCTGGTTCCCGATTTATGGCCTACAAACGTTGCGGTGCGTCCGTTTAATTTTGGCTCAAAAAACGACGAGGGCCAACTGATGGCGGGGGGCAATCAGTTGGGTCCAACGGATTAATGAGTGGCTTAAATATTAGTTCTAGTGCAGTTTGTAATAAAAACAATTTTAATTTAAATATTTATTTTCAAAACATCTCGGGAATGCGAACAAAAGCTAATGAAGTTTTTTTATCTACTTCTCGTTGCGAATTTGATGTTTATGTAATTGTTGAAACATGGTTAAACAGTAATTTTGCTGATGCAGAATTTTTTGATCCGAACCTTTTTCATTTATATCGCAAGGATAGAGACGCATCTAAGACTAATTGCTTAAGAATGAAGACAGTCATTTTTGTGTCCTAGGAGACTTTAACCTGAGTAAAATTACTTGGTCAATTTTTTTTAATAATGGTATATTAACGCCTACAAATGTTAATAGTTCGCATGAAATAAATTTCATTGATAGCCTCTTTAGTATCAATTTCACTCAAATTAATTCGTTTTTCAATTCTTTGCATAATATCTTGGACCTCGTTTTTGTTGATGAAAATTTAATCTTCGAAGTGTCGGAATCCACCTTCCCGATATGTAAATGTGACATGCATCATGTTCCACTTTCTCTTACGGTCGAGTTTGTTAATTTTCTATCAAGCTCGAGCGAGATGCCCAATAATAGTTTTAATTTCCGTGATGCTGATTTCGACTCCCTAAATGCGGATATTCTTCAAGTGGATTGGCTAGCAATTTTCGATTCGAAAAGTGTAGCGGAATGCTTCGATGCTTTTCTGGGAAATATATATGCAATTTTTAATAATAATCTTACTTTACTCCCCGGGCGGACTCATAAACTTCCATGGTATACCAAACGTCTCAAGAAACTGAAGAATCTTAGGAATAAACATTTTAAAATGTATAAATCTTCCAATAATGTTCTCCAGAAGGAAATATATTTACGCTATAGTAAAAATTTTAATGTACTTGATAAATTTTTATACCAGCAATATATTTCCAGATATGAAATCGAGTTGAAGGAAAACCCCAAAGCCTTCTGGAAATACATACGTTCTAAGAAGGGTTGTTCCAATATTCCGGTTTGTATGTCATACTGCGGTGTATCTTCTAATTGCTTATTAGATTCTGTAAACCTGTTTGCTGATTTTTTCAAATCCAATTTTGTTTCAAGCACGGCTAGCAGTTTCTGTGCCGATGTTGAGAAAACGGTCTGTTTTGGGTCTTTGTCAATCTCGGAAATTGACGTAATCAACGGTATTGCGGCTCTTAAAACCTCATTAAAATGTGATCCTGACGGACTCTCGTCATTTATATTGAAGAAATGCAGTTTGTCATTTTGTAAGCCTTTGAAATACATTTTTAATTTTTCGTTAGCGTGTGGTGTTTTTATTCATCGATGGAAAATAGCTTCAATCACACCAATTTTTAAATCAGGAAACAAGAATAATGTAGCTAATTATAGACCGATCTCGAAACTTTCTAACTGCTCGAAACTTTTCGAGAAAGTGGTCAAAGAGAAGTTATTATTTGCAATCAAAGGATCCATGGATGAATGTCAACATGGCTTTCTTAGTGGTCGGTCCACTGTTACGAACCTAGCTTCTTTTTCACAATTTTGTGTTTCGTCATTTAAAACTGGCCTACAAGTAGATGTTGTCTATACTGACTTTGCTAAGGCATTTGATACTGTTACTCACAGTATATTATTTTACAAGCTCGAAAAAATGGGGTTCCATTCTACTTTTTTATGTTGGTTGAGATCTTATCTCACCAATAGAATCTCCTTTGTGGAGATTGAGAACACAAAATCTTATTCATTCGAAGCCACATCTGGAGTTCCTCAGGGAAGCATTCTCGGGCCTATTCTTTTTCTTCTATTCATTAATGATATAGGATCTTGTTTTAGGAATTCCAAGTATCTGCTCTATGGAGATGATTTAAAAATTTTCAGAACCATTGCCAGTTTCTCAGATGTAGTCCTGATGCAGGAAGATCTTAATAATTTAGCTAATTGGAGCCTTGTGAATAATTTACGTCTTAACATAAAAAAATGCTTCCATATGAAGCTCACGAAAAACCTCAATGCTCATATGTCTACCTATAAACTTTTTGATGACAACCTTTCTTCTGTTAGTGAGTTTGTTGATCTTGGAGTAATGTTTGACTCGCGATTTACATTTTCGAATCACATAAGTTTCATTTTACCCAAGGCTTACTCCAACTTGGCTTTTTTGCGGCGATATGCCAAAGATTTCAAAGATCCATACACTAGAAAAACTTTATATGATAGTCTAGTGCGCTCGAAACTAGAATATGCCTCCATAATTTGGAATCCGATTTATGCTGTTCATTCTCAGAGAATTGAAAGAGTACAAAGAAGTTTTAGTAGATTTGCTGTTCAACCGCTCCGTTTCACTGATCCATTGCCATCTTACAGTGCCCGTTGTGCCCTCATTAGCATGAAGTCTCTGGCGTCCAGGCGTTCTCTTCATACTTTGATGTTCATATATGATCTAATTTGTGGCTCGGTTAACTGTCCGGAACTTTTATCTCTAATAAGTTTTAATATCCCGTGCAGAAACCTCCGCGCGCAATATCCTTTTCATATCAAGATAATCCGTGCTAACTACTATAATTTTGATCCCATCTCGAGGGCTCTCGCAGAATTTAATAACATTTTTCATAGTCTTGATCTAGATTTCGCACTTCCGAGATCATGTTTTGTCTCTAAACTTGCTTTGTATTATGTTTAACAGTTTATGCTTATATTCTACTTATATGTATTTAAGTTTGCTTATGATTTGGATTTGTACTTCTAGTCTGTAAGATTTATAAAATCATAGACTTAATAAACGGAATTGAATTGAATATAAAAGAAACGGAAAGAAAGAAAAAGAACAGAAAAGAACAAAAAAGAAAAAAAGGAAAGAAAGAAAGAAGGGAAATAAAATGAAATGAAAGAAGAGAAAAGGAAAGAAAAGGAAAGAAGAGAAAAGGAAAGAAAAGGAAAAGAAAGGAGAAGATAAGGAAAGGAAATAAAAGGGAAGAGAAGGAAAGAAAAGCAAAAAGAATAAATTGAGATGAAAGGAGAGGAAAGGAAAGGAAATAAAAGCAAATTAATGCTAAGGAAAGGAAAGGAAAGAAATACGTATGAAGACGACCTAAGAAGAATAAATAATTATCAACACTGAAACTATATTACTGAATGATGTAAAGAGGGAGGAAAAGGCAAAATGAATAGGAATGTATAGAAACCAAAAATATACAAAATATGGAAAAGAAAGGCAAATTTAAGAAATAGCAAAAAGGTAGGAAAATAAAATAAGGTTTTGTGGTTGAATTTCAGCCACTGGGCGAACTCTAGTTCCTTTAAATATACATATGTGGTACAATGAAAAAAGAAACACTTATAGGATGGTATTCTTATCAGGGATTCCGCTAGAAAGGTGCCGAAAGACGGGATATCAAGAAAAATTGCCAGGAACAGTCCGCAGGCGATGTAATTGAATATTTATTTGAAATTAAAAAAAATTTCACAAACAAAATATGAAAATTTGTTCCAAAATTGCTTTGTTAAAAAAAAACAATTTCAGCATACGGCTCATAATTTTCATCAAATCGGAGTCATAAAGGACTCCTATGTATATGATCTTATTTCGGAGGCCTAAATTATGAGCGCTCCCAGAATGTTAACAATTGGAGTCATAAATGAGTCAGAAAGGAGTCCTAAATGGGAGCGTTTACGCTCTTTATGAGCTCATTTATGAGTCCGTAATGAGGGTATTTCCCTTCTTGCGATGGTCGTCCGATATGAGCTATTTTTCATAGATCATATGAGCCTAAATAAGAGTCATATATGAGCCCAAACAAGAATCATTTATGACTCCTTTTGGACTCATAAACTGCTCACATTAGGGCTCTTATCTGATGCTTTTTGGACTCCGAACAGACACCTATAGGACGCTGCGTGTTTCTTAAACCTCATATGTATATTGAACCATATAGACCTCCCGTAACGGCTATTTTGGACACAAACAAATCAAAAATTATGAAATAAGTCATTTATTATCTTAACGTACAAAGATAAGATTAAATATGGAAAGAGTAAACACTATAATAAAGTCTTGCAAATAGTATACTTCTGCAGGCAGCTGTACGGGTATCAGTACACACACCCTTACTATAATTACCTAAGTATCATTGTAATAGATTGCGGTGCATATGGCAATGCTCATGCTCATGGCAATGCCATTGTCATATGCACTCGCAGCCAACTTCACGAACGGAAAATAAAATTAAGATTCGGCCATTACGATTTTGCCGACAACTTGAACCACATCGTTTGTCTAATAAAGGCGGGATAGTTTTTCGGTTAAGGATTAAGTAATCCAAGTTAGTTAGTTGGACGTAATTTCCACGGTTTCTCGATGAGCATCAAGGACAGAGGAGTTTGGCGACGGCGTCCGCCCAAAGCATAGCCGATTTGATATTTTTTGCCAATGGCAGCCACCGCCAGGCAGCGCAGCTCCCAACAACAACAGGCGAGCTAATATGGCGACCGTTTAGGCTGGAGCCTACAAAATTAGCCGAAGTTAGTCGAGAAACTTCAGCAGCGGTGAGTAGAGTGGAGTGAAATTGGTGGTGATTAAATTAAATATACTAAAAAAAAAAAAAAATTATAATTTAACTGAAAGCAGAGATAACGATTTTTACTAAACCTAAATATTTTAACTATATAAACAGAAGCAGAAATAATAGTAAAAATCTAACTTAAAATACATGTATATTAAAAGAAGCAGAAGTAACACAAATTTAACTAAATCTACACTTAAATACTCTTAAACAGAAGCAGAAATAATAGTAAAAATCTAACTTAAAATACATATATATTAAAAGAAGCAGAAGTAACACAAATTTAACTAAATCTACATTTAAATACTCTTAAACAGAAGCAGAAATAATATAAAAAGCTAAATAAAAATACGTTTATATTATAAAAATAAGCAGAAATAATCAAAGTTTAACTAAAAATACTAAATATTATAAAAGAAACGGAAATAAGAAAATTTAACTAAAACTACGTTTATATACTATAAAAAGAAGCAGAAATAATATTAAAGTAAGAAAAGCAGAAACAAAAACAATTTTCATATTCTACTTTAATTCGGCGAAATACTGTACCACCAATCGCAAATAACGGTATTCCTCCACCTACTCACATAACGGCATACAAAACCACGTCATATACGTATATAAGTAAACTGCAAAAACACCAGCAGAGATTTTAGACTGGCAGCGCAGCAGCAGCAACAGCAGCAGCACACGAGAGAAATTTTGCAGCAGCGGCAGCGATAAAGGCGGTAGCGGCGGCAGCAGTCATAAGTATTTATGTACATATATGTAGTTTTTTGCTTTATGTATGTATACAGAGTTTTTTCTCCTATGTGTGTATAAATACTTAAGATTTTTTTTTTTTTCATTTTTGAATATAGCAACGGTGCGTCCGTTTGCAGGTAAATTTTGGATTTTTTTATGAAACGGTGGTCACGTAATAACCAAACAAAATTCCTTTTGCTGTGAAACGGTGCGGCCGACACGTTAAATAATAAACAAAATTCCTTTTGCTGTGAAACGGTGCGGCCGACACGTTAAATAACCAAACAAAATTCCTTTTGCTGTGAAACGGTGCGGCCGACACGTTAAATAAACCATTTTGAGATTTTTGCCAATTCATACTTGCACACTTTTCAGCCCATTTTAAATTCAAATATTTTTTAAAAGATTTTTCATACCAATATTTCAGTTTCAATTAAATTTTCCAGTACATTTTTAAATATTTGCCTCTCGTTAGCGACAATTTACTGTAATTCAGTCCCTTTTCCAAATTTTCTTTTTCAATATTTCAGCTTCAATTACAAATTCCAACATTCAAATAATTCTTCATTAATACATAGTTTAAACTAAATTCTTTTGCTCTTCTCGTAACTACATATGTACAACTTTAGGAATAGGAAGCAAGATTCTAAAGCACCAGAATCAGAACCTGAACCCGACAAATCAGATTCAAGCTCAGCAAGTTCAACTTCATCTTCGACTGAAACAGTCATAAACCAGGAAAACAGATTATCTTTGTCGACAGATTTCCTAGGTTTCGGAGATTCTTCTAATCAAAATTCAACTTCTAATTTAAACTCAAATCTTAACGATTCAAATAACGAAAACTTAGCTTCAAATTCTTCTAATACAAATTCAAATCTTAACGATTCAAATAGTGCAAACGTAGCCTCAAATTCTTCTAATACAAATTCAGATCTTAACGATCCAAATCGAGTAAACTTTGCTTCTTCTTCCAATTTTACTTCAGATCTTGACGATCAAATCATGGCAACACCTGAGCAAAAGAAATCTTTCATTAGCATGTGTGCTACTATTATTAGAGAAAACTATAGCGGTGATCCTCTAGCACTTGAGTCCTTTATAGACAAAATTACATTAATTGAAGATTTAACCGATGAAAATTTAACTGGCACTTTTATAGCATTTTTGAAATCAAAACTTGAGGGTAAAGCACGCGAAGCAATTCCAAGTGAGGTAAATTCCGTTAGTCAAATTAAAGCCGCGTTACGAGGTAGAATTAAACCCGACAATTCGAAAGTTGTCGCTGGTAAAATCGCGTCTTTACATGTTGTAAATAATAACTACTCGGAATTTGCCAAGCGCGTTGAAGAATTGTCAGACTCTTTAGAACGTTCTCTGATCATTGAAGGTATGACGCAGGCAAAAGCTCACGAAATGGCTATAGAACAAACAGTGAATGTATGTAGGCTGAACACTCGCTCAGAATTAGTAAAGTCAATTTTAGCGTCAACTACCTTCAGTGATTCAAAGGACGTAGTTGCAAAAATGATAGTTGAGCGTAATAATGAGGTTAAAGAGCGTCAAGTGTTAGCGTTTCAGTCGCGTGTAAATAGGCCAAATAGTTTTCGAGGCGGATTTAGGGGTCATAATTACAGTAATCGGTACAATAACAACAATAGTCGTTTCAATAGCAACAACAGTAGGTACAATAATAATGGAAACAGTTATAGGTACAATAATAATAATAACAATAGTAGAAGAGGCCACAGTAATAATTTTAATAGCAATAATTCGGGCAATCGGTCTAGTTCTCGGGGAAACAATAGTAACAGACGTGGAAATGTGAGTAATAATGCTAATGTGCGTGCTTTAAACGCGAATGCCCCTCAGGAGCGAACACTGGGGGAGCAGGAGCAAGAATTCTAGATGAAAACTTTCCTAAAAACGCTGTTTACTGTTTGAATCTCAATTATTCCGATTTCATCGAATTAAAATGTAGTGATTCTTATAAGCCATGCACTTTTCTTGTAGATTCTCAAGCTGATATTTCTTTAATTAAATTTTCAAGTTTAACGGATAGAGTTCAAATTAACGGTAAAGATATAATTAATATAACAGGTGTAACAACAGATTCGGTTTCAACGTTAGGTACAGTAAATACAAATTTAATTGCATCAAATTTTTTCATTCCGCATAAATTACACGTAGTAAATGACGATTTTAACATACCTTCAGATGGCATACTCGGCAAAGATTTTCTAAAAACATATAAGTGCATAATCGACTATGCAAACAATAGCATAACAATTAGCATTGGTACAGAAAATCATAGTATAAAAATTTTACATGGTACAACTACAGACACTTTAGTAATTCCTCCAAGATGTGAAGTTTATCGTTTGTTTAATTTGAAAAAATCTAAAAATTCTGTTTTTGTTGACGCGCAAGAAATTTGTAGTGGTGTTTTTACGGCTAAATGCATCGTTGACACAAATAACCCAATTTTAAAAGTTTTAAATATAACCGATGAGGTAAAATATGTCAACAATTGCAATATAGTTACCGAAGAAATCACCAACTACAACATCTACAAAATCAACAAAACTTCAGAAAATTCAAAACGTTTGGAAGAATTAAAAAGTGTTCTGCAAAAACAAATGCCTAAATATGACCAATGTCAATTGCTCGATTTATGCTTAAAATATGCCGATGTATTTGCTTTAAAAACGGACCGTATGACACTTAACAACTTTTACGAACAGAAACTTAGATTGACTGACAAATATCCAGTTTACATTAAAAACTATCGTTTGCCTTATTCACAACGCGAAGAAATTAATAGACAGGTAGATAATTTATTGCAGAATGATCTAATAGAGCCAAGTTTCTCTAATTACAATAGCCCACTAATTTTAGTTCCAAAAAAAAGTCCCACAGGTCAAAAGGCATATCGTATGTGCGTAGATTTCAGAGCGGTTAATAAAAAGCTTATAGCTGACAAATTTCCGTTAGCACGCGTGGACGATATACTTGACAACCTTGGGAGAGCCAAATATTTTTCTACTCTAGATCTTTTTTCGGGTTTCCACCAAATTCCATTGCATTCTAACTCTAGGGACGTAACATCTTTCAGTACAGATAGAGGAGCTTTTCGTTGGAAAGTCTTACCTTTTGGTTTAAATGTAGCACCCAACTCTTTTTCACGTATGATGTCATTAGCATTTTCAGGCATCGCGCCTAATCAAGCATTCATGTATATTGATGATATTATCGTCATAGGTTGTAGCGAGACACATCATTGTAATAATTTAGAGAAAGTTTTTGAAACTTGTAGAAAATTCAATTTAAAGCTGAATCCCAACAAATGCAATTTCCTTCGTTCTGAGGTAACTTTTCTAGGACACAAATGTTCTTCGAAAGGTTTGCTGCCAGACGACACAAAAATAAATGCGATTAAAAAATACACAAAGCCTAATGACAAAGATGCCGTGCGGCGCTTTGTCGCTTTCGCAAATTATTATAGGCGATTTATTCCAAATTTCGCTTTGCTGGCAGCACCTCTCAATCGCTTAAGTAGAAAAAAAGTAGAATTTGTTTGGGACGAAGCTTGTGAAGTTGCTTTTTCGAAATTAAAATCTGCATTAATGTCTCCTCAACTTTTACAATACCCTGATTTCAGAAAAGAATTTATAATTACAGTTGATGCTTCGAAAGTTGGATGTGGTGCTATATTAAGCCAAAAGCATGAAGATGCTGACTTACCAATCTGTTTTGCCTCAAAATCTTTCAATAAAGCAGAACAGAAAAAAGCTATCATTGAGTTAGAACTTTTAGCAATATATTTCGCAATTAAACAATTTCGTCCGTACGTTTACGGCACACATTTTACAGTAAAGTCCGATCATAGACCTTTAGTTTACCTTTTTAATATGAAAGATCCGTCATCAAAATTAACAAGAATAAGATTAGAACTTTCCGAATATAATTTCACAATAGAATACGTTAAAGGCAAATCGAACGTTGTAGCTGACGCGCTTTCGCGCATAACGATAGATGAAATAAAAGACTCAACGAAACATGTTTTAGCAGTTATAACAAGGTCAAAGTCAAGACAGACAAAACTACAAAATGATGACAAACCCAAGACAGACGAAACTAGTGAACTACAGGCAGTACAGGTTTACGACAAATTTTCGTACGATTTTTCGAAAAATATACCGCGACTTAAAACACAAATAAATTACGATAAAAGAGATCAAATTTCAAATTTTCAACTATGTGCACATTTAAAACACAAAAAACTCGAGTTACTTAATTTTGCGAATGCCAACGAAATAACGCATTTAGATGAGTTACTTTCGAGGCTTGAAAAAGTAGCCGACATTCACAATATTAAGCTATTAGAATGGCCAAAAAACGATATATTTTTCAAGTACTTTACGATTACAAATTTAAAAGATAGAGGAAACAAAATTTTAAAAAGTTTACAAATTATATTAACAGACCCAGTAGAAATGGTAACAGAAAACGACAAAAAACAGAAACTTATGACAATTTATCACGAAGATCCACTTTTAGGCGGACATTGCGGTACGAAAAAATTATATGCAAAATTGAGAACTAAATACTATTGGAAAAATATGAGTCGTGATATAGCTAAATTCGTTAAAAATTGTAATAAATGTCTTTTAAACAAAGCGAAACCTAAAACAAAAGAAAAACTAGTTATTACACCTACACCTTGCAAACCGTTTGATATTTTAATAATAGATACAATAGGACCTTTACCAGAATCCAAATATGGCAACAAGTTCGCAGTTACTATGATTTGTGATTTAACTAAATATCTGGTAACAGTCGCAATACCAGATAAATCAGCTAAAACAGTCGCATCAGCAATTTTTGAGAGTTTTATTTTAAATTACGGGATAATGAAATCCATTAGATCCGATTTAGGAACAGAGTTTAAAAATGAAGTATTTTTCGAATTAACAAAACTTTTAAATATAAAACACGATTTCTCGACGGCTTACCACCATGAAACGGTTGGTACAGTTGAAAGAAATCATAGAGTTTTTAATGAATATTTAAGAGCGTATTTAAATGAAACATATTCCGATTGGGACACATATTTGAAATACTTCACTTTTTTCCATAACACAACAACAAATACTGTTTTCGATAACCAATTTACTCCTTTTGAATTAATATTTGGGAAAAAGGCTACATTGCCACATGAATTGAGGAAAGAACAAATAGATCCCATTTATAACGTAGAAAACTATAGTAAAGAAGTCAAATTTAGAATGCAAAAATCGCATGAACTGGCAAAACATTTAATTAATAAGCATAAAATTCAAGCTAAAATTCATTTCGATAAAACGGCACGTCCGCTATCTATTCAATTGGGTGACAAGGTTCTCTTACAAAAAGAGCCTCGTCAAAAACACGAAAATATATACCAAGGTCCATTTACGGTAACTAAAATAGACGGGCCTAATGCAACGATTTTTGATGAAACGAATAAAAAGGAAAAAGAAGTACACAAAAATCGTCTTATAAAAGTAAATTAACACTTTATTTAAACTTAACATTTAAAAAAAAAAAAAAAAATCCAAAATTTTTGATACTCTTTATTGTTAGGAACATAAGCATTTTGTTGAACAGCCAAGAAGGCACAAAAAACTATTAAAACCAAAAAAAAAAAACAAAAAAAAAAAAAAAAAAAATAATATATAATATATAATATATTTTGTAAATACACAAGAAAATTATACACAACAAGAATATGTCTTCTTTTAAATTCCAAAAAAAACTAAAGAAAATTATATTGTCAAAAACTTTAATATTTAAGTATTTCATTAAAAACTAAAAAAAAAAAAAAAAAAAAAAATATATATATTGAAATGGTTTACAAAAAAAAAGCTAAAAAGTATAGCAAAAACATGAATTCATTAGAAAACAAAACCAAAATGTTAAACCCAGAAAAAGCCAAAGTCGAATATATAGACTATAAATATTGTACACACGAAATTTCAAAACAATTGTAACTAATATATAGGGTTAAAATAGTTTTTATTTTTAAATAAACTAACACCAATGTATCAAAAATTTAGTTATTTTCATTTTAAGCAGGTTTTAATAAGTCACAAAATGGTTCCGAACGAGCGAAATAAAAAGGGGAGAAACACCCTAATGTAAATATATTCGTTCGTTCGCAACAATTTTGTTATCATATGGTAAAGAAGAATGTGACAAAACTGATCAATTTGTCAATTCTTCTTTTCTCCGAAAAGGGAGGTGTACGGGTATCAGTACACACACCCTTACTATAATTACCTAAGTATCATTGTAATAGATTGCGGTGCATATGGCAATGCTCATGCTCATGGCAATGCCATTGTCATATGCACTCGCAGCCAACTTCACGAACGGAAAATAAAATTAAGATTCGGCCATTACGATTTTGCCGACAACTTGAACCACATCGTTTGTCTAATAAAGGCGGGATAGTTTTTCGGTTAAGGATTAAGTAATCCAAGTTAGTTAGTTGGACGTAATTTCCACGGTTTCTCGATGAGCATCAAGGACAGAGGAGTTTGGCGACGGCGTCCGCCCAAAGCATAGCCGATTTGATATTTTTTGCCAATGGCAGCCACCGCCATGCAGCGCAGCTCCCAACAACAACAGGCGAGCTAATACAGCCAGCGAAATGCTATGCCGCGAAACTCTTCGTTGTTCGTGCAATGACAGCAAATAAGCAGCGAACTTTCATCGTGGTTATACTTGCCAAGAGCATCGCACGCTTCGAGCAAATTGTTTGCAAATTGATGGCCATGGAAGTCACTATTTTATTTTGTCTCCTGGTTCCTTCTTACCCCGTTTGGTCAACTGAAGCAGTTCTGGCCCAGTGGTTCCCATGATATGGGAGGCTGTGAATGGTTCGAAAACTGGTCGCAAAATGTTGGGTGCATTTTTCCCCAGGAGACTCCTTCTGGCACTATTCGTGGTACTTTCTTCATCCAAGTCGGTCGCAATAATATTGGCGGCTTCGATGCCGTTAAATCGGCAATTAGGTTTTGCCATTGAATAATAATAAGCAATAAAGATTTTATTTTGATATCAAAAAAAAAATTCAAAGAAAAAATATGAAACTGCCTGCCTATGCTGCTTTGTTGAAATTATACTTTTGGCTTACGGCTCATAAATTTCATCATATCGGAGTCATAAAAGATTTCTACATGATCATATTTCTGAGGCTCCAAATTTTCAAATATTTAGGACTCATATCGGACTCCTGAATTATGAGTGTTCAGAAAATGTTTGATGGGTTTGAGCCCAGCAAACAATTGGAGTCCTAAATGAGTCAGAAAGGAGTCCTAAATATGAGCGCTTATGCTCTTTATGAGCTCATTTATGAGTCCGAAATGAATGTATTTCCCTTCCTGCAATGGTCGTCCGATATGAGCTAAATTTCATATATTATATGAGCCTGAATAGGAGTCGTATATGACTCGTATCGGCCTTAGAAACGGCTCATATAGAGATTAAATATGAGTCATATATGACTCCTTTATGAGGCTTTTCGGATGCATTTATGACTATCACAAAAGTGATATACTTCGTGAATGACGACTTTTTGGCATTGGGAGGGAAGGGTGGGGGTCTGGAATTAGGAAAGCATATATGACATTACATATCTCTGGGGCAAGCCCATTCGATATACATATGTGGGGAAAGTTCTTGAAATGTGGGGAAAGTCCTTGAATGAGCCATGGTCTGCAATTATACATTCTTAATAATATACACGTAAAAATGCACTGAAAAAACACCAACAAACACTTATGGTATGTATGTAGGTATACGTACTTATGAGGCCAGGAAATATCTTGAACAGTTTGTAATAAAGGTGGCCAGCAATATTAAAATCGAAGTCCAAAAAGGTGTGTTATAGCAGGAACAGTCCGCACGTTAAAAAAAATATGTTCAGAATTGAAATTTTATTTGAAATAAAAGAATTTTCACAAACGAAATGTGAATATTTGTTCCAAAGCTGCTTTGTTCAATGAACACTGTTGGTTCATAGCTCATAAATTTCATCATATCGGAGTCATAAAAGACTCATATATTTCGGAGGGTCATAGTTTATACATATTTTGGACTCATTTCGGACTCTCAAATTATGTGTGCTCCTAGAATGTTTGAGGGGAGGGGAACTTCTGGCTTCACCTATACATTTGTATGTTTGTGCAAGTGAATATTTATGTATGTACATATTTTTCTACAACAGTACTGGAAAAAAATCAAAAAATTAAAAGTAATCATTACTTTTGATTATTTTTAAATTTTTGATTTTTATGGATTTTTTTTAATTTTTTTAATTTTTTTTTTAATCAATTGAAAAATAATAATTAAAAAGTGAAAGTAATAGGTAATCAATCATTAGGTGGCTTCTCAAAAAATAATCAATGAAATGCTAATCATTACCGATTAGTAATCAATTATTAACAGGTCTGGTTTTAAGCAATTATATTGCTTTATTTTGGCTTTTTCTTTTATTTTAGTATATTTATAGTACATTTACACCGCGTCAAATTTGCAATTTTTCGCCAAATTGCAAATTTGCCGCTTTTTTCCAAACAAATCTCACTCTCCAAATTTGGAATTCCATCACATTTGACCTCATTTGCCAAAAAATACAATCCACTGTTCCTCAAATTAGAAACCCTGCCTGTGTTCTACATTAAGGACTGCCCAGCAAGAACATTAATGGCTAATTGACGTGAGATAACTTTTGGACTATGCACAGCATTAAATAACAATTTCAACTACACCTTTTTCAGTTTATATTCAGAAAGTTACACGTGATATTCAGAATTTACAATTGATATTCAGAAAATTCCAATTAATATTCAGAATTTCCATTTCATTATCAGAAAATTACAATTCATATTCAGAATTTCCAATTGATATTCAGAAAAATACAATTAATATTCAGAAAGTTCCATTTGATACTCAGAAAATTAAAATTAATAATCAGAAAATTACAATTGATATTCAGAAAGTTACAATTCATATTCAGAAAATCTCTTTGTACTCCGCATTTAAAATTTTTTCATATAAATTTGGATTTCTGAATATCAATTTTAATTTTCTGAATATCAGTTGTAAATTTCTGAATATTAATTTTAATTTTCTGAATATCAAATAGAACTTTCTGAATATCAATTGTAATTTTCTGAATATCAAATGAAATTTCTGAATATTAATTAGAATTTTCTGAATATCAATTTTAAATTCTGAATATCAGTTGTAATTTTCTGAATATAAATTGTAACTTTCTGAATATAAACTGAACAAGATGTAGTTTTTTTTCAAGAAAATAGGCTAATTCTACGAGGAAAAGACAGAAGCCTTTTTGACTATTCTTTTGTTATTACTCTAAAGGCGTTTAAAACATCACGCTAGTGCATTTTCTTTCGGTGGATTTTTGTCCTGGTAGAAGATTCTTGCAGTGTAAACGGTGTCACACTGACTCTTTTAAATTCGCCAAATTCGGTGCGGTGTAAATGTACTATAAGTGGCAAACATTTTCATTTTTTAGTACATTTAGGTTAGGTTAGGTTCAAGTGGCTGCCGCAGAGGCACACCTAGGCCAGTATTAAAAGAAAAGTCAGTTCCGGGAACCTGCCATATGGAAAATCCCTGTATTATCGCAATTCTCCACATAACAGAATCCGGGACTGACGCTCCTAACCCGATACCGTTACTCCTCCTCGAACCATTTAGATGACTTCATGAAGGCCATCAAGTCCTTATGTCCAGCTCCGTGACCTGGGCTAACCTGGAAGGGCACTCCCAAAAAGCGCATTCTCGCGCCACTTAAAGCCGGGCAGTTGTATATGAGGTGCTCCACCGTTTCCTCCTCCTCGTCATCTTTGCAACTCCTACAGCATCGTCGGTATGGCACACCTAGCCTTTCTGCGTGCCTGCCAATAAGGCAGTGCCCAGTTAATACGCCTATTAATATTTAGATTTCTCTTCTCCTTAGGGCATAAATGTGTCTTGATCTTTTATGATCCCATTTCGGCCAGGTTTCTTTGGATATCCGGCATCCTGGAGATTGCAGCCATCTTTCGTTTGCTTGGCAGAGTGTGTACTCCTTCAGCATTAGCTTGCATGCGGCAAACGGCATACCTAAGGGCTCTTTGACTCGAAGAACCTGCTTGGTCGTGCCCTGCCTGGCAAGTTCGTCTGCCCTACAATTTCCCTCAATGTCCCTATGTCCTGGGACCCATGTGAGGTTCACGCGGCTCTGTTGGGCCATCTCTTGCATAGATCGACGAAAGCTGAGCGTCAGTTCAGAGTTGAACGAGTAAGAGCCAAGGGATTTGATGGTCGCTGATGATCGTGCCACGGATTTTATCACGTCGGAGAAACGTACTTACGTGAATTTCAAAAAGGCCAATTGGGTCGGCTTTTTGGAATTCACGGAGAGCTCCTTTGGTGATCTTCCCATTCCCACTGACGTACACGTTGGCGAGCGCAACATACGTGAGGTCATTAAAAAGGCTACAGCCCGTTTCATACCAGCTGGTAGGATAAAAGATATCAGGCCTAACTTCCCAGCTGAGGCCGCAGCCTTGGCCAACGAACGTGACCTCATACGCAACATCGATCCATCTGACCCACAGATCGGTGATCTCAACGTGGAAATCATAAGGCTGGTTAACGAACACAAACAAACCAAATGGGAGGAGCACCTCAGGTCTTGTAACCTCTCTACCGGTGTTGGGAAATTATGGTCCACCGTCAAGTCCTTGTCGAATCCTTCGGGTCCACCAAAAAATGTCGACATTACCTTTGGTGACAAGACAATAAATGACCCCAGGAAATGTGCACAGGCTTTTTGTCGACAATATGTCCCACACCCTGCGCAAGACAGGGCTAGACGTGGAATCTTCAGGCGTGCGCATAAACACAAAAACTATGCCCCCGTTCCCATCACCGCTACAGAGGTTCAAGAGGCCATCCGGAAGGCCAAAAACTCCAAAGCCATCGGCCCTGATGGCATAGCCATGGTGCATCTAAAACAAATCGGCCTAGCGGGAGTCAAATATTTAACGGCCGTCTTCAATTTGTCTCTGATCACAGCTGTCATACCCGACAAATGGAAGCAGGCAACTGTGATCCCACTACTAAAGCCTGGCAAGCCAGCTAACGTTGGGGAGTCATATCGCCCGATATCACTCCTCTCGCCAGTAGTAAAGACACTTGAGGCGGTCCTACTCCCGCTCTACACATCACACTTGATGTTAGCCGAGCACCAACATGGCTTCAGGAAGGGTAGGAGCACAACATCTGCTCTAAATGTCATAAACACTCAGATAACTGACGGTCTTAATCAAAATAGGCCTAATGACAGGACGGTTCTAGTTGCACTTGATTTGAGTCAAGCTTTTGACACAGTAAATCATGGGCAACTTGTAGCTGATTTGGAAGACTCGTCACTCCCCCCCTGTCTAAAGCGTTGGACCGCCAATTATCTCAGTGGTCGTCGGTCGTCTGTTGTATTTAGAAACAAAAAATCTAAAGCCAGGAAGATAAAACAAGGGGTACCACAGGGTGGTGTCCTCTCCCCGTTATTGTTTAACTTCTATATTTCGAAGCTTCCTCCTCCACCAGAAGAAGTTACGATTGTTTCTTACGCAGACGATTGCACGATATTGGCAACTGGTACTTCCGTTGATGAGCTGTGCTCCAAAATAAATGGTTATCTCCCCTCTCTAGTCGAGTTCTTTACTGCCCGAACCTTGACATTGTCGCCAACTAAGTCTTCGGCGGCCTTATTCACGACGTGGACGGCGCAGGTTGGCATGGAATTAGAAATCTATGTAGGTGATCATAAAATACCTACTGTCGCTCACCCAAAAATTTTAGGAGTGACTTTTGACACCATGCACACTTTCGCTGCCCATTCAGCCGCAATTGTCTCAAAATTACAGAGCCGCAACAAAATCCTCAAGTCACTAGCCGGCAGTACTTGGGGTAAAGACAAAGAAACGTTGTTGGTAACGTACAAGGCAATTGGTCGGCCGATCCTGAACTATGCGTCGCCGATATGGTCGCCGGGGCTTGCAGACGTTCACTGGAATCAGCTTCAGGCCTGTCAAAACACCGCGCTCAGAACCGCTACGGGGTGCGTCCTTATGTCACCTATATCTCATATACATAATGAGGTGGAAATGCTTCCAGTTAGGGAGCATAATGAAATGCTAAACAAGCAGTACCTACTGAACTGCTGTAAACCACAGCATCCCGGTAGACAACTGCTTGAACTCATTCCGCCTCCTAGGACCATAAGGTCGCATCTACGTAAACATTTTGATGAGATCCGTCACTATATAACAACGCCGTTTGATCTACAGGTGCACAAACAGGCTTTGGGGCATATCCATACAACGTCTGTTGGCCATTACTCTGCGCTCTGTCCGCTAAACAATGTCTTACATGCCGCAACACCTGGCATTTCTGAAGAGGAGCGTCATCTTCCTCGAGAGACAAGGGTCACTCTGGCTCAATTACGCTCTGGATATTGTAGTAGGTTAAACTCCTACATATCTAGACTGAACCCTGATGTGCCGAATGTATGTCCGGCATGCGGCTCATCCCCCCACAATACCAATCACTTATTTTCTTGCTCATTTGAGCCCACTCTTCTAACACCCATCTCTCTTTGGTCCAATCCTATTGAAACTGCTAGTTTCCTTGGACTCCCGTTAGAAGATATTGATGACAATTAGGTTAAGGAAAAATACGCGTTGGGCAGGACTACACATCGTTACAACAACAACAACAACATGGTCGCTGAGAATAAAAATATGCTGTCCGATAGTGTGTTGGCGTATCCAAGCCGCGGCGTCCATGATTGCTGAATCTTCAGCCTGGAATACACTGCACCAAATTTGGCGAATTCAAATGAGCCCATTCGACACCGTTTACACTGGCAAATTTGCATTTGGCTTCACCTTCCCTGCAAGGATCTTCTACCAGGACAAAAAGTCACCGAAAGAAAATGCATTACTGTGATGATTTAAACACCTGTAGAGAAATAATAAAAGAAGAGTCAAGAAGGCTTCTGTCTTTTCCAGGTAGAATTCGCCCATTTTCTTAAAAAAGATGTAGTTGAAATTGTTATTTACAGCTGTGCAGTTTCACCAGAAGTAGTCAGTAAAAAGTCTTCTGATTAAAACTCAACTGGCTGGAGAGAGCTCAATTTATTGTCTTTTTCTGTTCTCACCAGTCAGAAAAGTGTCGTTCGGTATCACTTTCCTGTAATTTCTTGTAGTCCGTGACTGTTTCTGACTGTTAAATTTGTGTGAGGGATCACAGCTTATTTTTCTTGTTTAACGACAAATTCAAAAAATATGATGAGAGCACAGAATCGGGCGGATAATGTACAAATATATGTATGATTAAAGAAATAAGTCACTAGTGTTGTGAGTTCGACTCTCACAATGCCGGGAAGAAAAGTCCATGAAGAGATGTAATTCCAGTATCATCGAAACATATGTCGGCTTGTCTGGTTCCTGCAGCGCGTAGGTAAATTTTTCTTAAAAAAAACACATTTTCGAAATAAGAGGTTATTTTACTATTAGAACTATACAGTTTTTCAAAGATTGAAGAAAAAGTTAAGCCATGTGTGCTGGGATACATCGAGTCCCCCCAAATATTCTGGGAGTGCTCATAACTAAGGAGTCCGATATGAGTCATAAATATTAGAAAAATATGAGCGTCCGAAATAAGATCATATAGGAGTCCTTTATGACTCCGATTTCATGAAAATTAAGAGCCGTATGCTGAAATTGTTCATTTAACAAAGCAATTTTGGAACAAATTTTCATATTTTGTTTATGAAAATTTTTTGATTTCAAATTAATTTTCAATTACATCACGTGCGGACTGTTCCTGGCAATTTTTCTAGCTATCCTGTTGGCACCGTTCTAGCGGTTTCCCTGATAAGTATACCTTGTTGTTGTTGTTAACAACCCCGGAGGTTTTGGGGAGTGATGCCGAAGTTGACAGTCCTTGGCCGGATATGACCCCGGTACGCTGCGGTACTCCCTTGCGGTACTGCCCGACAGTCGTTGTAGCGATTTGGTATGACCAGTGGAACCTTCTAGGTCATGTCATCCCTCCATCCGTGAGGAAGGAGAAGATGGGTAATGAGAGGTGAGAGGCATCATATCCGTGGATCAACCATGTTGTTGTTGTTGTTGTTGTTGTTAACAACAAAACACTCCCCGAAGGTTTTGGGGAGTGATGCCGAAGTTGACAGTCCTTGGCCGGATACTGCCCGACTGTCGTGGTAGCGATTTGGTATAACCAGTGGAACCTTCTAGGTCATGGCATCCCTCCATCCATGAGGAAGAAGATGGGTAATGAGAGGTGAGAGGCATCATATCCGTAGATCAACCATCGAGTAGCACGTCAATTACCTATGTGCATATTAGTCGCCTCTTACGAACGGTATGCCTACCTCGGGCATATTCTAAACCCCTAACCCGCAGGGGGAGATACCTTCATATACATAAGTGTTTATTTTTTTCATTGTACCACATATATGTATTTAAAGGACGTTCCCCACAAACATCTCATGCAAGTCCCGGCAGCTAGTGGGACAGTAGGGGTGTAAAAGTAGGTCGCCTCCCAGTTGGTGCACCCTGGGTAACGCTAAATGACCTACATGGCCTACACGGCTAGTTTCTTGTATTGCCGGTTCTACGAGAACGGTACCAGTACTTGTGCTGTACCCATCGTGCCGAAACGACCCGGGCCGTTTTCTTATATCGACCCGGCCAAGAGCAATACACTCGGGGTGACCCTGTCTGACACTTAGGCAGGGCTACACCTCGCTACAACAACAACAACAGTTGCCCGAAAATGTGTGACTCAAATTCAAACAGATTTTACGCTTCTTGCTTGGCCTCTCGAATAAAATCGAATGCACTGACCAATCAATAGATGTTTTTTACGCTCAGTCGCTCACTTGAAAGCAACGACTCAACAAAATACGCTGTTGCCTGGGTTTTTGCTAGTGAGCAAAAACAGATAACATAATATTAATGTTGTGATGATCGCTCTTTCACTAATACACCCTCACTTTCGATTCTGCCGGTCCCTGATCTAATGCCAAAGGTTCATGTATGCTTCCCCAATTCCAGTGTCCCCCTTTCAATGCCGAAAAGGCGCGATTTAAGAACCCAAAAAGTGCAGTAGGTATATGGCCTTTTCAAGAGTCAAAAATGCATCCGAAAAGCTCCATAAAAGAGTCATATTTGGCTCCTATTTAGGCTCTATAGGAGCCGTTTCTGAGGCAAATAAGAGCCTTAAATGACTCCTATTCAGGCTCATTCAATATATGAAATTTAGCTCATATCGGACGACCATCGCAGGAAGGGAATAACACTCATTTCGGACTCATAAATGAGCTCATAAAGAGCGCAAACGCTCCTATTTAGGACTCCTTTCTGAATCATTTATGACTCCGATTGTTTGCTGGGGTAATATTTAAGGTATTAGTTTCCTTTAGGGGACAACTCCTAATAAATTAGCTAAAAATATGGGAGATACCTCAAAAGACGCGTTTTGGCCTTTGCTTCTCTGCAGAGATATTTGCAATCAAAGTTTCAAGTTTTCATGTGGTTGTTGTAATTTTATTAGACTCTCCCTAAAAACGTGCAAAAAAAGTCCCGCCGTGGCGGTAGCCACGGTTATGTCACACGTCCGGACTTGGGATGGCGTAGCCCAGGGTTATTTTTTATAAGCGCGGCCGAAGGCCGCCAACTCAGAAAGGTGTTTCGCACATAAATACCATGGATTCCGCCCCAATTTTGGTATCGGACCCGGGTCATTTTTCGGTTTTTTGACCATAACTTTTCACTAAAACAAAAAATTAAAAAAGTGCTTCCGGATTCGTGATCCTGAGGCCAAAACGCGTCTTTTGAGGTATCTCCCATATTTTTAGCTAATTTATTAGGAGTTGTCCCCTAAAGGAAACTAATACCATATTTAAAAACGACCATCGGCAGGAAAAAAGAAAACATGTAAATGAAAACAAACCTAAAGTTTATTGTTATTTTTTCGTTTGACTCCTTCTTTTTGCAAATATTTCACTGCAGATTCCAGAGTACTCCCCCGGGCTAAATGGGTCGTTTTGGTAATTAGCCTTCGAATTTTGTTGTTTTGGTCGAAGGTGAGTTTCTTGCTGTCAAAGTCTTTGAGCAAACTATCATCGACTAACGGAGTGCGTCCTTTGGCCTTTTCCTTCTTTTTAGTTTTTGAAAATGTCTCCTTCGCTTTATTTTTTTTGGATACCTTCTTACCACTTGTCTGCTCCTTAGAAGCATGCATATCTTCATTGAAATCTTCCCATTTGGCTTTTTCGTTTTTGGATTCGATTATTTGATTACGTCGTAAAGTTTGCTCCCGCTTCTTCAAAAATTGTTTAGCTTCTTCACTCTCCAAATTTATATTTTTTGAAGCATTCGCTTCCATTTGCTGCTCCTGAATTATATCGTTTTTATAGCTTGACCATGGTGTAGGCTGCTGTGGACGAACGACGGGTGTGAACTTCTTTGCTCCCCAATCCTTTTCTTTTTGGTTCGGTATACGATTGGAACTTTTATTTTCCCAACTCTTTGTGGAAAATGTATTACTCCGGTTAGCTAAGATATTAGGTTTCCGCTTAAAAGGATTATTTTGCATTTTTATTTTGAAGATGCACGCGCGTTCATACAGCTGCAAAACTATTGATGGTACTATCCACAGTATAGACAGTGTTCTCACTGTGGTGAAAGCATAGTACAAATAAGAAGGTAATGCCACTGTCAAAAATTCGTTGTTGTTGCTCACCACCTAACATTAAAAGAGATCATGACATTTCATGCTACCAATTATTCGTGTCGAAAATCCTTCATTTTCTGTCATATACAAATAAATATTGACAAATAAAAAGATTTTTCAAAACAGTTTTTTCTGTGGTGAAATTTAAAAAAGCAAATTAAATAAAATAAATAGAAAGCAATAAAAATTCAACACACAGCCTACAACACCAGAAGCAGTAACATCAGCCGTGCAACCGCAAACACGAAGCGCTGTAGCAACAAAAACGGACAAGCAAACCTTGCAACACCATCGCGGACAACAACAACTGCGAAAGGCGCATTCTTAAAGACGCACTGTACAGCAACAGCGCTTGCTGCAACAACAGCGCTTGCAACTGCAATGCCAACAAAAGCAAAGCTGCAGCATAAATGCGCTGGAACAACTGCGCGAGCAAAAAACGTGCTACAACAACTGCAAGTGCGTAGCAACAACAAAATCAGCCCGCTGCAACAATACCAACTAGGTAACTAGAGCAACTAAAAGCTCTAGCAGCAAGAGCGCAACACAACAACCAGCCTTGAAAACAGCAGGGGCTGTTATAGGCCCACTGCAATAACCAGCAACAACAACAACAACAGCGGGACCGCCTCGTATATTGTATAGACTACACTAGTTTTCAACTCTTGAACGATTAGAGAACTAACGCGAATTCGTGCATATTTGAATCGCATTACAGAAATACATTAGAATTTGGTTAGAAATCTAACCTTTTTCCCTATATCGAGAACTAAGTCCCGTTTTTGTCGACAAAGCTGTAGTTCTCGACAGTTTCTCTAATCGCTCTCTAATCCTCTAGCCTAGAGAAGGTCATTACAATTCGAATCGTCTTCTAATCGTTCTCTAACCTAAATGTTTGCTGGCATAAATCGCGCCACAACAATAACAACCACCAATTGTTTTTTTTTTTAAACTTTGATGATGGCTCTTTATTATTCGGATTAAATAATTACAACGTTTTCACCATTCAGTTATCGTTGGCAAAATGGCCGAGCTGTCATTCTCTTCTTTTCTTCTTCCCTTCATATACACTATTACCAACGGCTAGGCCGTGTTCACGGCATATGAAGGGTTGCCATATAACATCTTACAACTCGGCCAATCTGACTTTTGATCGACCTCGATCACATTTAAAATAGACTTAGAATTAGGGCTTAAATCATGTTTGACTAGATTGTATGACCGTATAAATTATGTTTCTTTAGTAAACCTCTTATTCTACCTGTGTGCTAGTATTGCTTTTTTTTTCTTCGTCATTGGGTTCGGCATCAGTTTGGGGTAGCCATTTTCGCATTCTATTGGCTTCTACTACCCCGTCATATGGAAGCTGCGTGAGTTGGCAGTTTTCTATATCTCTAACTACGTACCGGTCGTTTCCGAGAACTTTGAAGACTACGTAGGGCCCTTTGTACTTTGGAGAAAACTTTTTGTTGGTCCCTACAACTGTGTCTACGTTTCTAATAGCGACAAACTCGCCTACCTCATATATTTTAGGATCTTTGCTGTGTTTCGAGAAATACGCATTGTGGTATTCTTGAGTGCTTCGGATGGCATTACTAGCATCAGCCCTAACTTTGTCTAAGTCCCTCGTCTCATCTGACTTAAGCTTTTCCGTAAAGTATTCTGAAAATTCATCAACAGTTTCGCCCCTCTGCTCGACCCCAAACAGGAGCATACTGGGAGAATTCTTTGTCGTACTATGGTTAGAGTTGTTTATAGCATATTCTGCTTGCAAGAGTCGACTGGACCAGTCGGCGTGGTTAATGGGATCAGAGAGTTTCCCTAGCATGGCTTTAATAACTCTATTGACTCTCTCCACCTGCCCGTTTGCCTGTGGTGAAGCTACTGCTACTTTAACGTGACTTATATTGCGCTTTAGCAAGAACTCGCTGAACTCCAGCGAGGTGAAACAGGTGCCGCGATCGGAAATGATTCGTCGTGGTCGACTATAGTAGCTGAAATATTTATCCAGGGCGCTAGTAACCTCCCGGGTGCTAGTAGAATTAGTCGGATATAGTTTCACGAATTTAGTAAAAGCGTCTATTACAACTAGAAGGTATTTTCTTTTGGACCGCAGAGCTGGTAAAGGGCCAAAGTGATCAATGTGCAGCGTATCGAAAGGACGTGGTTGCTTCGGTATATTGTATAGAATCCTTTCCTTTGCCGTAGGAGGGGCTGCATACATAATACACTTCAAACAGTTTCCTATAAAATCTCCAACTTTCTTCCGGAGATTAGGTATCCAATAAAGTCTAGTAATTTTATCGCATGTTTTTTCAACCGATTGATGACCTACTTTCTCATGCTACAGTCTTATAATATTCTGCTCTAGTTCACTTGGAACACAGAGTAGTCTAGATCCATCAGGCTTTATCCTACAGACTAGACCGTCTTGCAAGTCGAAGTCTTTCATCTCTCCTACCGCTAACTTCTCACGGATCTTCTTTAGGTTTCTTGAGCTACTTGAATTTGGAAATCCACGTCGGTGCTGTATACGTCTATCGCCATAACGCAGCGGCTTAGGGCGTCCACATGTTTCATGGCGGTACCTCGGCGATGAACAATCTTATAATTGTAGTTCTCCAGTTCCAAGGCCCACCTGGCTATTCTGGCATTGACCTGTTTTTTCTCTAGTGTTAGAGCCAACGAGTTACAGTCCGTCAGGATGTTAAAAGGAATTCCCTCTAAGTAAGGGCGGAAGCGCCGCAGGGCATATATTATAGCTAGCGTCTCTAATTCGAAGCTGTGGTATTTCGCCTCAGCTGCCGATGTTGCTTTGGAAAAATACGACACGGGGTGCATTTTCTTATCATCCTGTCTTTGCAGAAGAACGGCGCCGAAACCTGCTGCACTAGCATCGCAATGTAACTCTGTTTCTCTTAGCGGGTTATAAATTGACAATACGGGGGCTTCTGACAATGCATTTTTTAATTTTTTAAATGAGTCCATGCACTTGTCGTCGAGACAAAAGGGTACGTCTTTCTTCAATAAATTAAGCAAGGGTCTGGAAATCTCAGAAAAGGATGGCACGAAACGCCGGAAGTACGAGAAGAGCCCAAGGCACGACTGCAATTCTTTGTGATTGGTTGGTACGGGGTAGTTTCTAATGTCTTTAATATGCGAATCACTCAGTGTTACCCCTGCGGCAGATACTGAATATCCCAAATATTCGATCTTTCGGTACCCGAACTTGCATTTAGATAGATTAAGGGTCAAGCCCCTTAATTTTATCCGTTCCAGTACCTTTCGTAAAAGGGCTTCGTGTTCTTCGAAATCGGCGGTTGCTACTATGATATCATCCATATATATCATGATCTTCCTAGCTTTGATAAGGTCGCTAAAGATATTGTTAATGAACCGCTGGAAAACGGCAGGAGCATTTTTAAGTCCGAACGGCATTTTAATAAATTCGTACTGGCCACCAGGTGTGACGAAGGAAGTGTACTTAATGGAGT
The DNA here is from genome assembly GCA_964058755.1 of Campiglossa producta. Classification (NCBI taxonomy): domain Eukaryota; kingdom Metazoa; phylum Arthropoda; class Insecta; order Diptera; family Tephritidae; genus Campiglossa; species Campiglossa producta. The sequence goes on from CAXKVI010000004.1 coordinate 81,027,517, forward strand.
CTGGTGAGACTTGGACCTGGTGAAACCCATTCTTTAGATCTAGCACTGAAAATACTTTTTTACCTTCCAGATACTCTACGCAGTCGTCTATAAGCGGTAATGGATAATTGTCGCGTACCGTAATTTTATTCAGGCCGCGATAGTCTACACAAAGTCGCGTTTGCCTACTCTTCTTCTTTACTAAGACTATTGCGGACGCATAAGGTGAGCTACTGGATCGTATGATACCTCGCGTCTCTAGGTCGTTAACGATATCTTGAACTGTTGTGCGCTCGGCGAAAGAAAGTCGGCGAGGGGCACAGTGAAACGGCACGTCTGAGGTGAGGTGAATCTTCATCTCATATTCGTAGGGCTCTATAGCTATTTGTGAATTAGTGTACGACTGTGAAATTATTTCTTTTAATTTTTCTCGACAAGGTTTACCTAACGTGGGATCAGTATCTACTTCGCTATCATCACTACCTACGTCAATATTAAAAATATCTGGGACGTCAAGGTTTATCTTATTTATTTCATCATTATAGGTATCGGCAGTCCCTACGTCGTTATGTGTCGCGTATACGTAAACGGCATCGGCAGTGTTTTTATTTTGGTACACATCAGGATTAGCGGCAACGGCAGTAATTTTATTTTGAATCATACCGGAGTTGGCGGCATTGGAAACTTTATCCCCCCCTACGTTCACGGCGAAGGCATCCGCATTAGCTTCAACATCGTCACTTTGCCCCTTTACGTCTATCTTACTAGTCACGGTTTTATACGGATCGGGGGCTTTTACATTATTGATCTTAGCTTTAGTTTCATTTTGATTCGGATCGGGGTCAAAAGCGTAAAGAGTTTTAGTCGGCTTAGTATTCTTAAAGTTCTCGGTTACCTCTTGGTTCACATCTTTTACACGAGTAATATAGCTTAAGCTCCCCCCATAGCCTCTTGAAAGGCCGAACCCATTGATAATAGAAGTTAATTCGCCCGGCAGGGAAGTGCAGTTTTTCAAAGAATCATTCATTGACTTTAATTCGTCTATGGTGTATTTAAATTTTAGTTTCGTCAAAAACATTTTATTTTGCCTCAAAAAATCCCGTCCTAATAGTAATGGAGTAGACATATCTTCATCATTAAGAATATTAAGTTTTATTTTAGTGATTTTATTTTTAAAATTTACATGGCAATTTATTACGCCGATTATGTTAATATCTTTTCCTCCGATTCCAAGATAGCTCTGGGCTGCTTTTCCCAGTTTGGTAATTTTACGAGGGATGTACGACCTCCTGATAAAACTAGCCGGACTACCGGTGTCAAATAAAGAGAGAAGACTATTAACAACTGCACTTTCTCCCGGGCTAATTTTAAAAGCAATACTTACTAAGTCTAGGTTATCAATTCCCACGATTTCTTCGGCATCTACGGCATTCACAGTCGTGCTCGGCAGCGGCTTCATGATCTTTTTCGGGTTAGGGCATGACCGGTGGTCATGTCCTGTCTTCCAGCAGCGGAAACATGATGCATTAGGGCGTAGTGGGTATGGGCAATTTGGCTTTATATGCCCCCTCTGCGAGCAGTTGTAGCATAGAGGCAACTCTTTTACTGCCGTTTCGCGTTTGGTGTTGGTTGTCGGCTTTGTTGCGGCAGTGGTGGTATTTGGGCGCTTGGCGCCTGGTACAGGTAATAAATACCTTTCTTGGTACCTATTCACTAGGCTTTTCAGTTCGGCAACGGTGCGTGCACCCATCAAAATGTGTAGGTTAGTCAGTTGGTTATCGATGCCTTCCAAAATAAAATCAATCAATTCTTTCTCCTCTACCTGGCCCCTCTTTGCCAAGGCCTGCATGGTTAGAATATAGAAATGTAACGTCTCGTTGCGTCTGTCCCAACGCCTTTCCGATAGCCTTTTATAAATATCATGTTTGCCCATCACACATGTAAATTCTTCTAGCAATGATGATTTCAGTTCTTCGTAGCTTAACGCTGTTGTTGTTTGAAGGAAGAGTTTGGCTGTGCCATCGAGGCAGCGGCGTAGGCATATGAGTTTGAAGCGAGCGTCAGCTTCAACTGAGTTCATAATTTCCTCGAAGTCAATGAGAAAGTTTCGTATGGTCATTGTACCGCCTTCTCCTTTAAACTTTGGTAAGGCGTGCTCTATGTCGCAAAAGTCGACCTTGCGCACGCCGCTCCTGGGTAACAGATCGGCATTCTCCAGCTCTCTTACTTGCCGCTTGAGCTCAAGCAGCTCCCTCTTACGGCGCCAGTGTTCTAACTCCTGTTCTAGGTGAGAGTTTATTGGTATAGCACGGCTTGACGCATTTGCACGTACATTTGTAGTGCCATCATTAGTGTTAGTGGTAGCGGCAGTATTGGTGTTGACGGCGGCGGCATAGCGATTGGCAACCATTTCGGCATTTCGGATGGTTCTGGTTAAGGCAAATGTCCGGGCGGCAGGGACAGCGACTGTTTGATCTACTGGTACGGAAGCGGCATTAGTCATAGTGGTTGCATTATAAACGGCAGTGGTAGTGGCCGTTGTGCCAGTAACGACAGCGGCAGTGGCAGTGGCATCGGTGATTGTAGTCTCGTCAACAATTGTGGCGGAAGTTGTGTCAGTAGCGGCAGCGGCACTGGTATTAACGTTTGTTATTGCACCTTCATCAGCAATGGTAGCGGCGGTTGTGTCTGTGCTGGCAGTCACGTTGGAAGCGTCGTTGGTGTTAGTTTCAACGGTGGTGTTACCAAAACCCATAAACTCTTCGGTATTCGGTGATACCACCCAATTTGAAACTTCATCGGTGAAGTCTTCAGATTCATTATCCGATGGTACCACCAAATAAAGTTGCTTAGTTGAGATGTCGGAACGCTCTGACATTGTATGTATTTTTATTTAGATGTTGGTGGCGGTTTCGATGAAATGATAGTATATATCTATACTCGAGAGAACTTGCGAAAGTTTTTGCCACACCTGAAGATTTAAACTTTGATGATGGCTCTTTATTATTCGGATTAAATAATTACAACGTTTTCACCATTCAGTTATCGTTGGCAAAATGGCCGAGCTGTCATTCTCTTCTTTTCTTCTTCCCTTCATATACACTATTACCAACGGCTAGGCCGTGTTCACGGCATATGAAGGGTTGCCATATAACATCTTACATTTTTTTCAAAACCACCACCATAACATCACTAAATAAAAGCCCAACAAACATTTTTAGCTAATCTCAATTTGAGATGCATTTGAGAACCAATCACCTTCTCAAATCTCAAACGTTCGTTTTTAATTTGAGGCGAAATAACCGTTGATAGAGTTCTCAACCTAAAAGGCTCATTTTTAATATGGGTTTTTCCCTGATTTTTAAATTGAGAACGGCAGAATTTTCAAACGTTTCTCAAACTGAGCGGAGTGCATCGAAATGGAATCCACATGCTCTCATTGAAATGTTTATTCAGAGATGCCAATCATGCGAAACAAATACCCATTTTAATAAAAATAAATGGAAACTGGCCATTTATGCAGTTAAGTTTTACTTAATACTTTTTTAATTAATATAGTTCAACAAATAATCCTTTTATATAAACAACATTTGAGAAAAAGTTGAGAATAGAAGTTCTCTCAAACGTTTGAGTTTTTGGTGTTCGATGTTTGTTGGGAGACCACTCTAATAAATAAATTTAAATTAATAAAAAATGTTGTGTATGTATTTTGTTTCCATTCTTTCACCTTCCCTACGAAAATCGAGAGTATTCTATTTTCTATCCTAAGAGTACTCCTATTAGAGCATCAGAGTACTGCAAATGTAATCCAAGTAACGTTGCAATATCCTAGGACTGGACTACCTACTCCAACCCTCGTTTTGTTTGTGCTACTCCATGGAGTACCTACAGTCAGAGTAATTTGCAATAGTGTCGTGATTTTCGTCACAATGGTCGGCTTTCAAAAAGCTGAAGGTGGTCCGATGAGGTATACAAAGGATTACTATTGGAGTAATCCAATATCAAAAAATTGGAACACATAATCCAACGATTTTTGCAGGGTTTAAAGCTGATTTACACTGGTCGATTTGCTATTCGATTTTTTTCGTTCCACAGTGATAATAGCACTTCGACCAAAATCAACCAGCAAATCGAATGGCTATTAAAACGGTGAAACGACAAAAACCGAATAGCAAATCAATCCATGTAAATCAGCCTTGGGCTTGATTTTTATTTTAAAATCAATTTAAAAATGAAGATATAAAGCTAAGCACTATGCTTCCTCTCTACTTGAGTTTTCCTTATCGTTTCGGCTTGGAAAAAATTCTATGAGTACCTTCAAACAAATAAACTTAAAAAATCAGTACACAAACAATTTTTTTTTGAAAATGCCCAATTTATTTTTTCAAAATACCCTATTTTAAATATATGTGATTGGGCAACGCTATGCTATCTGTTGACATCAAAGGAAATAACAGAAAACTCTTTTTTAATCAAAAGTGAAGCTAGATTGACAACGAATTTTTGACAGCGGCTTTACCTTCTTTTTTATACCATGGGTGAAAGTTCTCCATGGAGGTGAATTTTTCAGAGTTGAAATCCATGGTAGTATGGAATTTCGCGGACGCATGGTTGCATTTCAGTAACAAAAAAAACTTTAAAAATATTTCAAGAAAAAAAATGAATTTAATGTATATATTCCATGAATTAATATAATATCATGAATTTACTGCACTACAAGAAGTATAAAAAATGTATATTAAAGGCCATATTGTAAAATTTCGTACAAATGCATACACATATTTTTGGCATCTTGTCTGAAAATATATACTTAGTAAATAACCTGCATTTGTTGATTGCTATATAAATGTACTTACTTTGGATATTTTAACTTTTTAACACTGAAATAAACAAATTAATATAAATTTTCATCATTTGCACAACTTTTTTTATTTCCATTTGATTTTCACCACGCGTGACAGGGTTGTGTTTAATCACTCAGGGCTGCATTTTGTTGAATTATTTGTTAGATAGTGATTTTTTCTCTAATACTTCACGTTGACCTGCCAACTGGTTTTCCTTTCAGTTAAAACGGTTAAAACAATTTAGGCATGTTCATAATCGATATAAAGTAGGTACTTAAGTTAGCGTCAACCCTTTGATACCCTTTCCAAGGGTCTATCTGACGCTAAATTTAGTACCTACTTTATTTCGTTCAGATTGTTGGACAGAGACAGATAAATATACAAGACTAAATGGGCTTGCTCAAGAACATCCTACAAATTATGACGGATAACACATAATAATCCAAAATTTAAATTTATAATAGAACTATTTTTTCTACACCTTTTTCACTCGTACTTCAAAAACCGTAAAAATACTTTAGATAAGGTTAAATGCATTTAAGAATAGTGAATGGTAGTCCAAGACCCATACAATTATTTTCAGAATAGTCAATTGTATCTTAAAAACTGTAAAATATACTTTAGAATAATCAACTGTACTCCAAAAACTATAAATTGTACTTCATAAACTGTAATTTGTACTCGAGACTGTAAATTAGACTTCAGAAGCTTAAAAATGTACTCCAAAATAATCAGTTCTACTTCAGAAACAACAAATTCCAATCCAGAAGATGTTTCTGAAGTACATTTGATTTTTCTGGAATACATTTTACAGTTTCTCGAATACAATGGGCTTCTTCGTAGCAAATTTTGCGAATATTAACAACCATTTACGTTTTTTAAAGTACATTTTACACTCTAACCCACAATAAAATATACAGGCAGATTCTAAATAATTTCTTACTTTGCGGATTTTCTCCCTCTCATATAATTTGTGAGCGAAAATGTATGAAAAAGGTTCACTAGTGAAATTTATTTAGATTGGCACGTTAAGCTTTTTGTCGAAAATTCTCAAATTTCGAAATTTGTTTTGCGTAAAATTTTGCAAAAATCATTGGATCATGTGTTTCAATTTTGTGATATTGGAGTACTTCAATTGTAATACTTTCTAATACCTCAGCGGACCACCTTCAGCTTATTGAAAGCCGATCATTGCTCATGTTTTATTGACCAAAATTACGACACGATCGCTCTGACAATAGATACTCCAAGGAGTAACAACATTGGAATACATTGCAAAGTACTCTGAAAACAGAAACAACAGTAGCGTCTCGTTGTGACATTTAATTTTGACAGCTGACATAAATGCACGTAGACAAAGGCAACCTGTATTATAACCGCGTTTTAACACGCGTTAACGCAGACTTGATCTAGTTTTATCTTTTTGGGTACGATGACATAATCAGCTGATTTTTCCTTGTATATTTTTTGGTTTTGTGCGTATTTGTCAAAGTTATAAATGTCACGCAACGCAATAAAGCTGTATTTGTTTTCGCCTGAATACACCTATGCGTGAGAAAAAACGCTGTGCATTGGTTCTTGGTTGAGTTGTAAAATAGCAATTTCTTTTTTTAGAAATATAACCTAATATATACCTATCGTTACCTTAATTCACAAAGGCCCTAATTGACACATTTTTCGAAAATGACTTTTTTACATATTTAAGTATAATATAAATACACGCTCACATCAAATTTCAAGGAGTTACTAACAGTAATAACGGAGATATTCCAAATTTACAAAGCTATATTTACATGCGTTCAATGTAAAAAAAATTTTGTTTTTTGCTTCTCCTGTAAAATTTTTTTTATGTCAGTTAGGGCCTTTGTGAATTAAGGTCACGATATATAGTTTTACTTAAAACGCAAAATCCTAAATTTGACTATTTCTCCTCTTTTAAAGTAATTTATTACCTCATAAAATTTGCAACACAACACCCTGAAACAGCTGAAAATAGTTGACTGCAACCCGAAGTTCTCCATGGAGGGGAATATAAGTACGTTTGTGTTAGTGAGTGCAATTATAATTGTATACTGTCTATGCCATTGTGTATCATTACCAAGTGTAAACTCTTCTACATAGACGTCAAAATTCCAAAATGAGTTTAACACCAGTTTGAGATTGTGGTTAATAACAAGTGTGATATCATAGACATAGTCGCGAAAACTTCAAAGTGAGTTTAGTCACCTGTTTTTAATTTCCTTCTTTGTCTCACTTCTTTCCATCTTCCCATCTCTTTCTACCATTAGGTAAAAGATAGGAGACCGCCATGTTGATGTGTGCAGGATGTTAAACAACGCCATTTGCTTTTCTGTTATTCGGTGCTGGCGACATTTTAATATGTGCAGGATGTAAACAAACCGACATTTTAATGTGTGTTGTCAAAAGAAGAGTTCACACTTGGTATTGATACACAATGGTCTATGCCATTGTGTATCAATAACAAGTGTGAACTCTTCTTTTGACAACACACATTAAAATGTCGGTTTGTTTACATCCTGCACATATTAAAATGTCGCCAGCACCGAATAACAGAAAAGCAATGGCGTGTTGTTTAACATCCTGCACACATCAACATGGCGGTTTCCTATCTTTTACCTAATGGTAGAAAGAGATGGGAAGATGGAAAGAAGTGAGACAAAAAAGGAAATTAACAACAGGTGACTAAACTCACTTTGAAGTTTTCACGACTATGTCTATGATATGACACTTGTTATTAACCACAATCTCAAACAGGTGTTAAACTCATTTTGGAATTTTGACGTTTATCGTCAAGTGAATTCACTTGGTATTTATGCACAATGGTCTATGCTGTGGTACTATCGATAGTTTTTTTTTGGTGATGAAGCGGGCTACCCACCTGCCAAGAAATGTCAAATTCCATATAAAAAAACGCTCAAGAAATGGTCAAGAACTGTTTTCACACGTCAAATTTTCTTGAGCTAATACTCAGCTCACAAGAAAAAATACTACAATTTTCGATGGTTGGCAACGCCGGTTTACCTCAAGAAATAAATATGCTCGTATATATTTCTTGAGGTAGACGTGCAGATTCACGGCAAAGATGAGTATATACTTCGCTGCACATGTTTTATACATTTTTATAATAGTAATCTGCAATAAAACGGAATATGCCGTAAACGTCAAATTTTCTTGACCAGGCAAAAGAAATATATGCTCATTTTTTTCTTGAGGCATTTCTTGGCAGGTGAGTAGCCCGCTTGAACCATCAATTTTTTTTTTTTGCGACATTAAAGGCTGGTTTTCATTAGGTCAAAATGACTGACCTCAAAAACTGACTCAACTGTCACCATAGAAATTTGTTGGCTATGAGTTTTCATTACGTCTCTAAAACTGACATGTAGCCCGTTTCTGTATCCTTGCGATACGAATTATATCGCAAAATGCAACCCTGATTCATGGTTATCGCAAGGTAGTGTTTCTGTATGAGTGGTGACTATGTATTTTCGATATTTCTTGCGTTATTCATATCACTAGCTCCGGAGGTCGTGATATTCACCCCTATTATGGTTGTCAATATCAATTGCCACTTCGTATCAATATCAACATCAAGTCGTATCAATATCAACGTCGCATGAACGCAGTTCTGGTATTTACTTCATCAATGTGTTGACGTTGACGTGTTATCGATAATTTTATAGCAAAACTACGATCATTTATTTTGACAATTGTTTATTGGCTCTCAACAGCTGAATTTTTTCATAAAAACTGTCGCTATTTGTTTCCTTTAGGGGTCAACTGCTAATAAATTAGCTAAAATTATGGGAGATAGCTACAGGTACAGCCTAATAAAATTACAACAACATGAAAACTTGCAACTTTGATTGCAAATATCTCTTCAAAGAAGCAAAATATTAAAAAACGCTTGGGGATTCGTGATCCTGAGGCCAAACCCCGTCTTTTGAGCTATCTCCCATAATTTTAGCTAATTTATTAGCAGTTGACCCCTAAAGTAAACAAATACCAAACAGTCAAAAGTCACAACCTTCGGAGCATCCAAAGGTTCAAACCCCCCCTATAGAAAATTTCTACGCCCTGTTGCGACTTAAAATTATTGGGAACTGCTCCTTTGGAAAAGCCTTTTGTAAGCGCAGGATTTTGTTTTAGTTCTAAAACAAGCTGCGCAAATTGGTTGTTGCTTGTTATTTTCATTTTTTTTTCATTTTCCTAAATTAAATAAAAACTAAACAAATAAAGTGTGTAAAAAGGTATAATTCTGAATTATTTTATCAAATTTTTACAGCAGAATATTTAATTGCGAGCTTGTCGTCACCAAAAACTGTGTTGACAATTTTTATGTTGACAACCGTCAATAGAATATCACTATTGTTGTCGTCAATACCAAAATAGTATCAAGAGCTGCCAAAAGTTATCGACTTTGACGACGGCAATACCAATTCGGACGCATCGACACTATTTTTGACAATGTTGACAACCGTAATAGGGGTGATTATAAGTTAAAACGAAAATGAGTGAAGTTCGTTGGTAACTAATTTAGATTTTTTGATTTCAAATTAATTTTTTATTTTATAGAAAAAAAGCAGGAGTGGAAAAATTACAAAAAAACCAAAAAGTAAATTTTTGGAGCTAATGAAGGCCAAAAAGGTATTCATTTCCTTTAGGAATCAACTGCTAATAAATTAGCTAAAATTATGTGAGATAGCTCAAAAGACGGGGTTTGGCCTCAGGATCACGAATCCGGAAGCGCTCTTTTAATATTTTCTTTTTGTGAAAAGTTGGCAAATCTATTTTGAGTGTCAATCGTTGCCCACTGCGCTGTCATACTGAAATTTGACCGTTTTCTGGCATTCGGGTATCTTCGTGCCACTCGTACTTGTTTTCGGCTGTTGTTGTTGTTTTTGTATCCATACTTGTTGTCGGCTCGGTTTGATGAAAAGACAAATTTTTTTGATTTTTTCGTTTACAAGCGGATAAAAAATTGGAAATTCTTTTATGTTGTATGCGATGTAAAACAACATGAAATATGGGTTATTATGATTTTTAAATTGATAAAAATTATAGTTTCTCCAAAAATCAAGGAATAATAAGAATGCTTATGAACAAAATCATAGTTCGTTTGCAAAATGCCTACAACCTTTCGCTACGAATTTTTATTGCAAATAGTGTTGAAGCTTTATGTTTGATAGTTGCCTGGCAAGCTTCAAGCAACCGACATTCACACATCTACGGGTAACCCTCACGAAGATACCCGAATGCCATGAAATTTGACGAATGCTCAATCAATGGCCTGGAGCTATTATAGTACATTTATACTGCACCAAATTTGGCGAATTCGAATGTGTCATTTCGAACCTGTTTACACTGGCAAATTTGCATTTGGCTTCACCTTCCCTGCAAGAATCTTCTACCAGAATACAAAGCCACCGAAAGAAAATGCACCACCTTGATGTTTTAAACACATGTAGAGTAATAATAAATGAAGAATCAAGAAGGCTTCTCTCTTTTCTTAGTGGAACTGGTCCAATATCATAAAAAAATAGTTGAAATTGTTATTTAGAACTGTGCATAATGCAAAAGTTTTCACACGTTAATTACCCATTAAGGTTCTTGCTGGGCAATTCTAAATGTGGAACACAGCCAGGGTTACTATTTTGAGGAATTGTGGATTGTATTGTTCAGCGAATGAGGCCAAATGCGATGGAATTCCAAATTTGGAAAAAGAAATTTGTATGGAAAAAAGCGCCAAATTTGCAATTTTTCGCCAAATTTACCAAATTTGGTGCTGTGTAAATGTACTATTATATTCGATATAGGTCCCGGCAACTATCAAATATTTGATGGCATTCGGGCATCGTCGTGATGGTTAATGAAGTGTTCAGCTAGGTTTTAAATGCTGCGTTTACCATTTTCGGACATACATTTCGAAGTACGTTCCTGCTGCCGCATTTATCTCACGGTTGCAATTAGTTTAGGTTATGGGCATGTTTACAAAAAGTCGAACCTTTTTTTTTTACATGTGGTCTGTTTATATTGTTTCACAAGCACCACCTTAATTGTAGTTTCGCTTTTTTTAATTTTATTTGAACATACGCGCGCGAATTTGCTAGTTTTTCAGCAAAATCAATTTTTCAATTGTTTACGAATGGCAGAGAATGGAACAATGTCAAGAAAGATGAAACTTTTTCAACTTCGAAACGATTATTTCGTAGCAGAATACATTGTGTACATGGCGCATTCCATGGAAAAGCAGAAGTTTTGACTGCCAAACGGATTGCAATTCTACATAATTTCTTTGGCACCACGATATTTTTAGTATATCAGACTTTCATAAAAAAATGTATTCTTCAACTGGGTGTACTTACAAATATATTTTTTTTATTACCAAAAACCAGGCGCCAAACTTGTATTTCCATTTGCAAATAATTCATCATATTCTCACTTTTTATTCTAATTATGCATAACATATAACTTCAAAAATTAGTAACTATTACGTGTCAAAAGATATTCTTTGAAAAAAAATCTATCGTTGAACAGAGTATAGTTAACCTGTCAAAAAAGTGGTTCACCGATGTCCCGTACAATCGAAATTGACCCTATTATTGTTTTTGTGCTTATATGTGTAACTGTTTTAAGGCAGGTACTTCACATTTAAAGCAGGTTTCTGATGCTCTTTTCAGTTGCCAAGTATTGTTTCAGTCATTTACTTTCAAAGTTCAAATCGTGCTAATTAATTTTTGTCCCGTACGAACGCGCCATACAAATTCATATTTCGCTTAATTAAAAAATGGATAATGTTGATGAAAATAGTGCGCAGCGTTGTAAAAATGGCGAAACGAGAAACAAAAAAATGATTCTGATTTTAAAAACAAAGAAAATGCTCGAGTTAAAGATTGGAGCAAAAGAAAAGCCGAAGCCATGACTCAAAAAGAACGTAATAAGCGGAGGAAGTATGAAAAGGAAAGGAAAAAAGTAAAAAGAGCAAAAAAAAAAATGTTGTAATTAATTGTGACGAACCTTTTCCATATAAGAACAAGCAAACCTATGCAAAAGCTCGCTCATTCAAAATTTCAGCGTGCTGGCGCAAAAATCTAAAAGAACAAATTTCAGGAGTTTACCACACTCTTTGGCCGGCCATTCGTATGAGGAACAAACGTGCGGCGAATTGAACTCTCGCGCTTGGCTAGCACGTAAATATGAAAATACAATCATATTTAAGTAGTAATATGCAAAATGACAGCTGTGACAATAGTAAGAAAATATTAATATGTGATAAAATAAGGAATTAAAATAATATTTATTTTAGTGTTATGAATGAAAAAGGGGCATAAACATTATTTTTCATGCATGGTGTTATGTCCCACTTTAATAATTAATCAAAAAGTCTGGCAACAACACCAGAATACTGGCAAGTATTTTGTATATTTGCTTCACATCCTGTTACTTACGTTCATAGAGTTAAATATAGTTAAATAAAGAGAATGAAGAATAACGCGTGCAAATTATTTTCAAGTGATGATAGCAAGTGGCGACGAGTGAAAATAGGCAAATAAAATTCGAAATACAAATTCCAATACAATCCTTAATCGTGGACAAGGAGCAATTTGAACAATTGTTACAGGTAGGTAGAAGTGGCTGCCGCAAAGGCACACCTAGGCCAGTAATAAAAGGCCCGTTGTGATACCACCAAACACTAGGAAAGTCAATCCCGGGGCCCGGCCATATGGAAAATCCCAGTGCTGTCGGGACTCTCCATATAGCCGAAACCCGGGACTGACACTCCTAGCCGACACCGCTACCCCTCCTCGAACCATTTTGATAACTTGATGAAGGCCATCAAGTCCTTTATGTCTAGCTCCGCGACCTGGCTTAAGCTAACCAGGAAGGGAACTCCCAGAGAGCGCCTTCTCGCTCCGCTTAAGGCCGGGCAGTTGCAGATGAGGTGCTCCACCGTTTCCTCTTCCTCATCATCTTTGCAACTCCTGCAGCATCGTCGGTAGGGAACGCCTAGCCTTGCTGCGTGCCTACCAATAAGGCAGTGCCCGGTTAAAACACCTATTAATATGGAGATTTCCTTCCTTTTTAGGGCGTATATGTGTCTAGATCTTTTAAGATCGCATTTTGGCCAGGTTTGCTTGGATATCCGGCACCCTGGGGCTTGTAGCCATCTTTCGTTGGCTTCGCGGAGTGTATGCTCCTTCAGCATTAGCTTGCACGTGGCAAACGGCATACCTATGCGCTCTTTATCTTGAAGAATCTGCTTGGTCGTGCCCTGCCTGGCAAGTTCGTCTGCCCTACAGTTTCCCTCAATGTCCCTGTGTCCCGGGACCCATGTGAGGTTCACGCGGTTCTGTTGGGCCATCTCTTGAAGAGATCGACGACAGCTGAGCGTCAGTTCAGAGTTGAACGAGTAAGAGCCAAGGGATTTGATGGCCGCTTGGCTGTCGCTGAAAATACAGATATCCTGTCCGATGGTACGTTCACCTATCCAAGTCACGGCGTCCATGATTGCAGAAACTTCAGCCTGGAAGACGCTGCAGTGATCAGGTAGTCTAAAGGAGAGTTCTAGGTCCAAATCCCTTGAGTAAACCCCTCCTCCGACTCTGCCGTCTAACTTCGAGCCGTCGGTGTATATAAAAGTGCCGCCATTAGTAGCGGGACACCGATCTATGTTCTCCCAGTCTTCCCTGCTGGGAATGTTTATTCTAAAACAACAATCTCCGACTGTTGTGGTCGCACACCGATCTGTGCTCAGAGGGAGAAAGCTGTAAGATCTTAGAATACAGGAGTGTCCAATAGTGCTTGCGCCCCAGACGGACGTTTCCCTTAGACGCACAGCCGATGCTGCTGCTGCCCGGTACCCTTCCAGATCGAGTGGCAAAAAGCCAAGAATGGCCTGGAGAGCTTCATTGGGCGTTGTTCTTAACGCCCCGCTTATACAGATCATGCTCGATCTGTGGACTTTTCCTAACAGATTTAGGTTTGTTGCGTTTCCTAGCGCAGGCCACCATACCACGACTCCATACAGCATAATTGGCTGGATTATCGCAGTGTAGATCCATCTGCAAATTTTGGGGCTGAGCCCCCATTTTTTGCCAATGGCTCTTTTACACGTGTAAAGTGCAATGCACGCTTTCCTCTGGCGCTGGATGACATTCTCCTTCCAGTTAAGCTTTCTATCTAGAACTGTGCCTAGGAATTTGGCTTTGTCAGCTAAGTTCAGGCGCACGCCATCTAGTTCTGGTAGGTTCAGCGGTGGTATCTTGTACCGCCTGGTATAAAGGACAAGCTCCACCTTTCCCGGGTTGATGCTAAGTCCGCAGCGAGAGGACCATGAAGAAACTTCTCGCAGTGCTACTTGCATCAAGTCACACAGGGTTTGTGGGAATTTGCCCCTATATGCAATAGCTAAATCGTCTGCATATGCCACTATCTTCCCGCCCCCCCACCTTGTGTCTCGTAGCAGCGAGTTTACGGTGAGGTTCCATAGGAGCGGGGAGAGAACACCACCCTGAGGCGTTCCTCTTGTGACATAGCTTGAAAGATCAACTGTTCCCAGTGAAGAAACTATTTTCCTTCCCTTTAGTAGTTGATCAATTAGTCCAATAAGAGACCTATTTATGCCCAGGTTTGTTAAAGCAGTGTTAATAGCCTCCGGCCTTATATTGTTGAAAGCCCCTTCGATGTCCAGAAAGGCCACGAGACAGTACTCCTTTTCGTGCAATGATTTTTCAACAAGAGAGACTAGGCTGTGGAGCGCAGTTTCCGTTGATTTACCTTTGGTGTAGGCATGTTGATAGCTAGAAATAAGGTTGCTATCAATAGTAGAGGAGAGATAATCGCTAATTATCCTCTCGAAGGTTTTAAGTGCAAAAGACGAGAGACTGATCGGTCTGTAGTCTTTAGGCTCATAGTGTGAGGCCTTCCCAGCCTTTGGAATAAAGACTACCGTGGCGCTTCTCCAGGAGCACGGAATGTAATTAAGAGCCAGGCAGGCTGAATAGAGAACTACCAGCCATTTAGCTGATATTTCCAGCGTGTTTATAAGTTGTGCGGGGAAAATCCCGTCTGGCCCAGCTGCCTTGAACGGCTCAAAGCTTTTGATTGCCCACCTTACCCTTTCCTCCGTAATGGGTATGTTTACCGCCAGGTTTGTTGCAGATGCTGCAGGTGCATCATACAAGTTCCCCGGAAAGTGTGTGTTCAGGAGCAGCTCCAGGGTTTCCCCTTCCGTGCTGGTCCAAGATCCGTCAGGCTTCCGTAAATAGCTAATGGCTGTTTGAGTTTTTGATAGCACTCGTCTAAGTCTCGCTGTATCATCGACTTTTTCGACCCCGGTGCAGAAATTTCTCCACGAAGTTCTCTTCGCTTGCCTTAGAGCCTTTTTATAGGCCCTCAGTTTAGCTTTATATTCGAGCCATTCAGGCTCCGTACCGATGCTCTTGGCCTTGTTAAATTGCTTCCTGCATGATATACGGAACGAATCCAGGTCGTAAGACCACCAGTGGGGTCTATGTTTGCCGCGTGGTTTTGGTACTGGACAAGCCTGCTCTAGGGCATTTGAGAGCGCCGTTGTAAAGGTCGTTACCAGATCATCCAGTTCTCCCACTGATGAGGGGGCTTGTGGAGGTTATACTGGTAGGTCCCTAGCTAATATTTGGTTATGTAGCTGCCAGTTAGTGTTGCGTGGATTTCGTTTCATAACTGGCTGCTCAACAATAAAGTCTAACACAATTTCTATGTACCGATGGTCAGAAAATGAATGCTCATCAAGAACACGCCATTTTCTGACCCACTCATAAGCGCCTTCGCTACAAACAGTGAGGTCTATAACCTCCCTACGAGCTTTAGTTATAAAAGTAGGCTCGTTACCCACGTTACAAACCACCAGGTTAGTTGTTAGTAGGTAGTCAAACAGAGACTCGCCCCTAGCGTTAATATCGGAGCTTCCCCACTGGACGTGATGAGCATTAGCGTCAGCTCCAATAATAAGATGGCCCGTACAGAAATTATCCACCAGATCTTTCACCTCCTTTTGTGGAGGAGGTTTTTCGGCGTCATAGGGCATATAGACCGACGCCATCGTTAGGCTGGTGCTGCCGACTGTTAAGCTGGCAGCTGTAACGTCACCATTTGAGTAGTTGGGTAATAGAAAGGTGTTTAGCTCAGACTTTACCAAAATACAGGTTCTGACCTTGCCCTCATCATTGGCTTGGATGAGCTTGTACCCCTTAGTCCCCAATCCACAGATCCTAGAGCTATTGACCCAGGGCTCTTGGATAAGGACCACGTCTACGTCGCCTTTAGAAAGACGACTGCTTAAAACAGCCGAGGCTGCTTTAGATTTGTGCAGATTTATCTGAAGCACCACCAACATGAGAGAGCTCAGACATCCCTGCCGCCAGCGTGTCGTCGAGGTCTGGCCTGTTCCGGGGGCTGTCTCTCAACGAGGAGTTGTTCAGAGCACCTGCACGATTTGGCGTGGCGGGAACCCTGCTGTCTGAAGCAGCATCAACGTTAGTGTGCTCAGGTTTAGCCACGATCGTGACGTCGAGGCCTTCTTCGTCGAGCAGGCTTTCTTCTATCGCCGAGTTGTTCGCAGCACCATCGCAATTTGACGTGGCGGATAACATACTTTCCGCGTCGGACTCCTCTGCTTCCCTTTCCGATGCCTCGATCTCCGAGTCCTCCGGAGCGTCCGGAATAGCAGCGCGCTGTGCATCGCCACGGTATACGTGGATCACGATCTGACCCAAGCCGTAATGCACTCGTCCGTTGCACCGTTTAAGGGGCTCGAGCGCCTCCTTATTCAGAGTGATAACCACCTGTCTATTGGGCCCAACCACATCATCGACCAGATTGACGCCCCAATCCTGCGTCGGGAGAGACGGATTCCAGACCTGCAGCATCTCAAGAATATTCTCGGGTTCTGCAGGGACGGCAGGAATCCATGCCCTTGCCCTTGGCCGAGCAGGAATGTCCTTCCAGTCGACGACATCTAGTCTTGCCCCTGGGTAGACTTCACCCAGTCTTGCAACTGCTGCCTTATACAGTGCGACAGTTCTTGCATCCTCGCACGCGAATATTTTGATCTGACCTTGGTGCCAGCCCGCGTCAGTACCTCGCGGCGGACTACCCGGAGACTCACGCATTAAGTGGAGGAGGGCCCTGCCCATTTCATTCCGGACATACAGCCACTGGTCTTTGGGGATGGACCAACGGTCGTTACCTCGGTCAATGAAACCTATAAGGATTCTGTCCTTGGTTACTTCAGCAAAGCTGAGTTTTCCCACTACGGGGTTGACCTGATGCCGCTTCGGATGGGGGTCTACCTCTCCGTCCGATCTCTGGCGTTTGAAAGGATTACCGTTCACCCTCTTAGGCACATAGGGCCTCTGGAAATTTGGTATCAGAGCTTTCGCTTCCTCCACCATCTTCCTTTCTTCCGGCGACAGCTTCTCCTGCGATGCTCCCTCATATTTTTTAAGGATCCTTGCGGCCTTTCTTTTATCCCAGTACGCAAAGCGTCGGGGAGATGCCTCTTTGGAGGGATTCAGACTCGTAGTTGCCATCGCGGTCTCTCCCTTTGCGGCGTCGTCCTTCTCTTTCGAAACTCTGAAACCAGGTCGTGAGACCATTGCCCCAGATGTGAAGAGATTGGGTTTCGTACCAGCGCTTGATGGAAGTTTAGCTTCCGCCGTTTTCTGCTTGACTGCGTAGGCAGCCGCACTGCTGCTTGCTCCCATCAAGTCACTCTTACTTGATAGCAGTTTGGGGGATGACTGACCCGTAGTTTCCATCGCTGTCGGCCTCCCAGTTAACTTTGAGGCGGAGTTTGTCCTCCGGCGTTGTGTTTTCGCTTGCTCCAGCATAGTTCTTCTCTGCTGCGGAGTAAACGAAGTCGTTAATTGCTTTGTATTTTGTGTGTTCTTCATCTTGTTCGTACGACCCCTCGCCGGACAAGGCCAGCTTAGGGTCAAGGGTAGTGTAAGGGGAAGTGTGTCGTCCGCCGCGGCAGAGCCCCATACCGCGGTAAGACCATAGTTACTCCCTGAGGCGGCCCGGTATCAGTGAGGCTCCGTTCGACTACAGCCACGATTTGCCTCCCGGCTGCAAACGTCCAATGGGCACGGTATCGCATAACACCCTGGATTGGGAGGGAAAAGTTTTGCACATTTATATAGCGAGCCGCTTGCTTCAAGACAGACGCCCGCTTACAGCCGCACCTCTTGGTGTACAGACGCTGCGAAAAAGACCCCGGTGAGCCCTTAAACCAAGTATGTCAGAGTGGCCCCACCGGGGCTCCCTCTCTTTCTGCCGCGAGCCTAGGTAGCTCAACGTTGCCCAGAGTGCACGAACGAGGACGCAAGAGTCGGGATTGAGCGCGGTCACTCAGCAACCACACCCCATTACACTCCACAATTGTTACAAGTATTTACTAAAACTCAGCGTGAGTTAAAGTACATTTACACCGCACCAAATTTGGTAAATTTGGCGAAAAATTGCAAATTTGGCGCTTTTTTCCATACAAATCTCATTTTCCAAATTTGGAATTCTATCACATTTGACCTCATTCGCCGAACAATACAATCCACAGTTCATCCAAATAGCAACCCTGCGGGTGTTCCACATTTAGAATTGCCCAGCAAGAACCCTAATGGGTAATTAACGTGCGATAACTTTTGCATTATGAACAGCTGTAAATAACATTTTCAACTATGTAGTTTTCTTAAGAAAATTTACCAATTCTACCAAGAAAAGACAGAAGCCTTCTTGACTCTTCATTTATTCTTATTCTACTGGTGTTTAAAACATCACGGTTGTGCATTTTCTTTCGGTGGCTTTGCACTCTGGTAGAAGATTCTTGCAGGGAAAGTGAAGCCAAATGCAAATTTGCCAGTGTAAACAGGTTCGAAATGACTCATTCAAATTCGCCAAATTTGGTGCAGTATAAATGTACTATTACTTCAACAAGTAAATGCAACAGCAACAAACGTCACCGCAGCCGACGTCTCACATTATGCTGCCGCCATTCGAAACCTTCGATGAAAAGAAAGAAAACTTCGAACTTTATTTACAAAGGTTCGAAAATTACCTCCAAATGAAAGGGGTATTTACAAATAAAACTTTATGTCATCAAATGCTGGTCAATTCCATTGGTTCTACACACTTTAGATTATTAGTATCGTTGAGCGCACCTAAAAGCATAACAGATCTAAAGTATGAGGAGGTGGTGGCGAAGTTAGAAACACACTTGTGTCCCAAGAAAAACATATTGATAATACAGCACCGTTTCCTTTCAACATATCAAAACGAAGAACAATCTGTGGCAAAATCTGTAGCATTACTCCGGCGGGACATAAACGATTGTGCGTTTATATCGGCATGCCAATGCAATGCTGACATTTCTAACATTTTTCTTCGTGCGCAATTCATTAGAGGAATACAAGACAACACAATTCGTGAGCAGCTTCTTCAATCAGAAGAGTCAGATTTTGAGAAACTTGTACAAAGGGCACTTGCTTTAGAAGCGTCCAAAATAGATAGCCGCGAGCTAAATTCAAAATCACAAACGGTCGTGAGTGAAGTAAACATGGTGCTCGGTAGGCTTGCAGGTGCAAGTCGCAGTAGGCAGACGTCAAGAAATCGTTCATCATCAAGACAGTCGAAGGGCGCAAATTCAAAAGTAAACTACAAGCAATTAGGCATCGACAACTTGTGTATTCGCTGCGGTAAGGACAATCACAAAACGAAAGAGTGTGGAACAAATCGATATAACCTCAAATGCAACTCATGTGGCAAAAGAGGCCACGTTCAACAAGTATGTATAAAAACGTTAATGCGTACGTCAAGCAACAAGTCGAGTCACACAGCGGACGATAGCGATGAGGTAATTCACCAGGTATACGGAATAAATCAAATAGTTGATCTTTACAAAAGTTATCACGGCGAATTGAAGAATGACGTGGGTGAATATTACATTACTGTTAAAATTAATAGTCAACCCAAGGCAAATTCATATATGGTAATAGCAAGGCGAATTGGGCAATATTCGCCTCGATTCGCTTCAAGTTTCTGTACTGTAAAATGTCAAAGTGAGAAAGAATTTGAAATGACAACCAACGATTGTTTTCTTTTATATTTAATAACAAACAACTAATAAAATTGCATTAATAGTGTCTAGAACAATAAATACGTGTTTGGACAGCTCATGTGTACAAAAAAAAAACAGTTAAAACCATGGTCATCGTACACTTTTGGTAGGTTGCGATGTTTTTTTGAAAATATATGAGGAAAAATATACCAAATACAATTTTTTCAGATGCGCCTTGTGACTGTGAACAAATTAAGAACCAGCGGATTATTCAATGGGCCCATCGTTGGTCTATGCTTATGCCACAAAATACGACGGGCTGCAGGGTATGATGGTTGCAGGATTTGGAAGTGCGATGGGGGCCCGTTACACCTGATTATATTCAGGCATAATATCCAGTCATCAGTTCATGCTGTATCGGTAGCGGATATTGCTGTAAACGAATTGGGTGCATTCGAAGGATCGTAAAGATTACTTACATATCGCTCTTTTGCTGCAACGTCGTCATAACTCAAAAAACCCAAATTTTGATTTAACATCACTAATATATCGGAAATAATACGTTTGACCAACTGACAAAGTGTTATATCCAGGTTTTAACATTTCACGCATTATCGCGATAGAAGCCCTTTGCTTTAATTACATATCCCATATACATAAATATACATCAATTCAAAAACTAAAAATGCGTTTTCCGTAATATCACATTTTTTGAGTTGCAGCAAATGAGCGATATGTAGATGGTGTTCAAATATACCAAACGTGAAATTTAAGAATATGAATAGCACGAAAATAGAATGTGAATTGCTTAAATATATTTCAAAAAAGCCTGATCATCCACTCAGCCATCGATTATATATTTATTAAGGTACACAAAATAGTTTTTCTGAACTTTGACCTTTTGGAAAATTATACAATTTCGGAGATTTAAATTTACAATACATTTGTTTTATTGCATTTGAAATACTACATATATACATTTGCAAATTTTAACATAATAACATAATTATGTTATGTAAATGTTACAATGTTTGTAATTTGAAAAGGGTACTAATGCCCCTCTAACTAATACTTAGCATCTAATTAGCTTAAAGCGCAAGCGTATCTGATATCGAATCTATCGTAAAATACAAAGGCCCGTAGTCATAGTCAAAATTAAGTATGATTTTAAGTTAGTTAAAGCTTTTTGACATAACTTTACATGCGCTATCTGTCAAAAACGCTTTAACTAACTTTAAATCATTCTTAATTTTGACTATAACTATCATATCTAGTTTATCTGTAGATTTAAATCTCCAACACGTTGGAAAAAGCACAATCACAGCTCCCCGACGCACTAAAAAATGCTATTGGACCAAAAGTCAATTAATTTTCTTAGCCCAAAGTTGCCCGACTATGGGTTGGTGTCGATGGTGAATGTGTTACTGGCGACTCCGTATTCGATGGTGTATTTGGATAAATTGAAAGCTTTGTTAAGTGTATAGAGCTAAGAACGAGCAGGAACAAATTTGGATACTGTAAAGGAGATAAAAACATGACCCATGACCCATTATCCTTTGCTTTGCCTTTTGAATTCTAAGGCGTTTGTTGAGGTTTTTCACCCGGAAAAAAATCCTACATTTGAAAAACAGGCGTTTAGCGTCATCGGGGAGATCTATGCCTCTGCTTTTGCACATTAACTGCTGGTGGATATTTTTGCTATGCGCTATTTCCGTAGAATTGATGGCGTGAAATATATTTTCTAGCGACACAATTCCACGCAGAAACTGTGTCGACGGCTTCTTCAAATAGCCCTTCGATGCCAGGTCTACATAGGAGGAGGTGTATTCGGTGGTGTGATGTTCCTCGAGCTTAAGTTTTCGTATTATAAAGCCTGAAATATACTCCAATGCATCTTTTTTAAGAGAACCACAATCTTCTGCTTGGCGATCGTTCAAAGCGTTGACGACATCTGCCTCCATTCCAAAGTCTGGTTCCGTGTCCCAATCGATTCCGTCTAAGCACTCTAATGTGCTTGTTTGTGCACAGCCCGCTGCATTCTGTGAAACTGGAGAATCGCTGGAATTCAACCATTCGGTTGTGTCTGTTTCTACGTTGCCTGTCCCCTGAAGGCACTCTGTGTTTCGAGCTATGAATACAAAAACAAGTGTAAGATCTCCAGTGCAAGACATTAGTGAATACTAAACGCACCAAAAATGTACTTCCGGATTCTGTACTTAAACTCTTGTGGTGACGGATGGTCGTTTAAGCCTCCTTTGCTCCTAATGGCACCAAAGAAATGTTCCAGAATATCCTGGTTTAGCCTATTTGTTAAAATGTATTCCACGTTTGATTTAGTTTTGACATAGTCGTACAGCATCACTAATGCCCTGTTAGATATTAATATCCCCTTCTGAAACAATTCGGGAGTCTCTCTGCCGGGAAGTATAGGGTTTTTAATATACTCGTTCATTCTATTAAGGACGTCTAACTGTTTGGGAAGTGCGGTTCCAAACGGTTCCTTAGGTGGTGAGGTAAAATAAAAATAGGCCAGTGAATAAGTTAAATACGGAATACCTTTCCCGGATAGCCAAAAGTTTTTATATTGGAATTCAGCACATCAAAGCAATCATTAACAAGCTGAAAAAGGTCAGCTGTCTCATTTGCCTTATACACATCAAACCCCAAATCGGAACAACGCCTAATAGCATTCGCAACAGTATTTGAAAAAAGATGCGCGGCATGTTTTACTTTTTGACTAGCTAGAATGCATTTTAATTGTATAAATTATATAAATGTGTGCTATAGTATTTGCTTACCTATACCCTTCATTTTTAAATGTTCCTCACTTATTTTAAACGTAATTGACATATCCGATGAAGATGTGTGTCTTAAAACGTCACAAATCGTCCTGTTTGTAAGCAAATCCTGATTCCAATATAGCCCGGTCTGATTGTAGTGATTGCGAATTAGTTTTAGTAAGTGCGGTACATCAGCAAAGGTAAATACTTTTTCGTTTTCGGAACAAGGATGTGGGAACCACGGTTTGTCTAAAAATATTAAAAATAAACTGAAAGGCCTGACATACGTTGTCCTTACCGGAAATTGACTTGCCGATATGAAAAACTACACTTTGATCTGATAGTAAGTCTATCTCTATTTATTAAAAAAAAGGAAAAAATACCCATATTGGCATATCTTGCTCAATATTTTAAAAAAATGGCAACCCTTTAAACGACCCCAAGTGGCAACATCCATGTAAATAATCTAAAAATGAATCAAATTGTCTATATGCCAAATTTTACCCAAATCGGTCAAGCAGTTTCCGAGATATAAGAAAAAGAAGTAAATTGCGGTTAGGTGGCAACCCTAAGTGGCAAACCCTGCGTAAAATTGTCATATTTAGAGTGCGGCCGAAAATACCTTTCATTTGATATTGGTGTATCAAGCTCTATATTTAAAAAAAAAAAATTGGGATAGGTGACAACTCTATTAACCGCCATAAGTGACAACACCCATGAACAACCTTTTCGGCGGTCCAAAATGTCTCGTCCGACACTGTATAAAATAGCTTCAAAATCGAACAAGCCGTTTCTAAGGATTATAGTAGTGGCTAGTTGAGCCACTCAAACGAAATCGATCGTTTTTGTAATGCTTGGTTTTAAACCTCACCTGTTGTAGCGCCCAACTTCTTATACAGCGGACGGTTAGTAGGGGCCCAGGTCGCAGACGACGCCCACAACTGGGAAACCAACATTATAGATAGCGCTAATAATGTCTGTTAAAAGATTCGTTGTCATTGGACAATCAAAATCGTAAAACACCGGCAGTTTCCACGACTTCAGTAACCCACGTGCCATTACCACTTGTACCACGCTAGCCGGCTTTCGTACTTGGTCTCCTCGCTGGTCATACTCAAATGTTTCGGCGACCTTCATTTCGTCGAACGAAAGTATGCAAAGCTTATCATCATTGCTAAGATCGGACGCATACTTCATATGGTTAAGACACGGAAACAGGATACCCTCACTAATAGCGCATTTACGATACCATCGCTGTAGAGTTGAGACATGGGGATACGGAAATCCGTTTTCATATAAGTGGTGGTAGGCCCTTGGGCCCGCAGCATGCAGGCATACGGCATTCGCAATGTCTTTGTACGACCACTTCATTCTACCATCTATAAATTTAAGTATATTAATTAGTCATGCACCCGAAAGGAAGAGTTGAAATAGACCTGGGAAAACCATTTTTTTCATTTGACCATCTGTAAATATCGTCCTCACGTGATTTAGTATAGTGTTAGCTTCATTGAGCTTGTGGACTGTGGAGTTTAACTCTGTCTTAAGCGCCCTGTTTTCTTTACGCAAGTCAGAGCTTTCAATCTGGCTTAAAAACTCGAATATTTTAAAGCTAAAGTATAAAGAAACGTCCATCAAAAGAGTTACCTTTTACGCTCCATATCATACTCACTCAGTTTGTGTTTCGCAGTCTTTAGCTGGCCCTTTTGTTAGCTCCGGAGTCAAAAATGTCGAACTATAGAATAAATAAACACTAACATATTCAAACAAGTAAGGAAGTCTAAGTTCGGGTGAACCGAACATTAAATACCCAGCGGTAATTTTCAGAACGGGATAACAAAGATATAGGCCCTAGGAGGATTTACCTAAACTTTTAGCAAAGGACTGAAACCGAAACCGAAACCGTAACCGTTATTTTTTTTCTGAAAAAGAACGAAACCGAAACCGTTTCAAAAGCCGGAACCGGTTCCAAACGGTTTTGAATTTTTTTGTGGACACATTTTATTTTAAAAAGGCTACCCTGGGTAATTTTCATGGAAGATGGTTAAGCAAGACACTTTTTGACCTCAATATCAAAATTCCGAAAGAATTAAACTATAGGCGAATGAAGCCATCGAAAAAAATTTACGATATCCGAAAAAAAAGGTTTAGTCGCCGTCTCAGAAAGCATCACTCATATTAACGTTCCATTTTAACATTTTTCTAAAAAAGTTAAAAGTTACGACCAGTCAAATTTTCAAAAATGCCTCCCTTAAAAGTGGGCGGTGCCACGCCCACTATACAAAATTTATGGAAAAATCATAAGAGAATGACCAGGGGGATTCGCCAATAAAATTATATAATTTTAGCCATTTCAGCTACCGAGATATGTCAATTTGTGTGATTTTCGAAATTTTCGATATCGTGGTTATCATCCGATTTCGCCCATTTTCAATAGCAACCTGTCTTGGCCAGAAAGTAACCTGTTTACAAATTTTCAATCAAATATCTCAATTTTTACTCAAGTTATCGTGTACGCAGACGGACGGACGGACATGCCTTAATGAACTCCTCTTTTCAACCCAAGAACTTTCATATATGGAACTCTATACCTATCTCGATTATTTTGTGCCGTTACGTAGTACCGTTATGTGAACAAAATTATAATACCCTTGTACTAGTACTAGTACGCTGGGTATAAAAATAGCTTGGCGAATATTCGCCCACTTTCTACTCACTCAGTTTGGGTTTCGCAGTCTTTTACCTGCTTTTCCGTACGTCCGGGACTATAAAATATGGAGCTATAGTAAATAAAAATAATAATCTAATCACATCTCAAATAATGTTCTTTTTAAAGTTTACCTTGCTTGCGTGCTATGTCCATCTACTTTAGATGTGTTTATTAATTGTACGTTTGCTTCAAATACTTCAGTGCTAAAAAAATAAAACAATACAATACATTCTAGCTCTTAGTTTTGGTCATTCCTCACTTACCCAAAAGGTCTGCTCTTTCCAAGATTTACTACTTCCGAGACGTTATTTTGTCGCGATGGTGCAACAACCGGCAAAGCTTTACTTAATAGCTTTTGTCTTTTGCCTGCTTGTACTTGACCACCGCAGCCTTTCCGACTCATCGATTGGAACCATGAAAAATGTTCCTAGTTTTGGCACATATTTTTTAAGACAAACCGCACACTTCTTCATTTTTATTAGATAATTTTTGTTTACTATTTGTTTTAAATTTTAATATGTTTTCACAACTTTCAAATAGTTTTCACAAAACTCAAAATCAAAAGTCAAATCTTTCTTTGTATGACATTCTACAGTACACAGCGAATTGAAAACGAGAAGAAGAGGAAGTCAGCTGTTCACTTGCCATTACCATATGAATAAATTTGCCTTGAGTCAACCACAAAAATTTGAAATAGATTGTTGTTGTTGTTGTTAACAATGCATTGCCCTGTCTAGAGTGTATGATCATTCCGAAGATCTTCATCAAGCTCTTCTAAGGGGAGTCCAAGGAAACGTGCAGTTTCAACAGGGTTTGTCCAGAGGGACAGGGGGGTTAGAAGAGTAGGTTCAGATGAACAATTGAAGAGATGTAGAGTATCATGGAATGTATGCCAGCGCTAGGCTGTCTCTCATAATCCTGGACAGGTATGGGACCAGTATTCCGCCCTGCTGCAAAAATGCCGGGTAGATCCCGTCCACCCCTGGAGACATGTAGCTCTCAAAGGATTTGATCGCCCATCTGACTGCACTCTCCGTGAAGAGATTCTTCGCCAGGTGCCAGCATTGTGATGTCGGTCTTGTTCTTTGAGGCTCAATCTCCTCTGGTTCCGTTGTCGCATCCGGAAAATGGGCGGTCAGCAGGGCTTTCGCTCTTTCTTCCTCGGTGCTCGTAAACTCGCCGTTTGGGAGTTTCAGAGCCATTCTAGTTTCCCCCTGTGCCTTATGAAGCCTAGCAGCCTCTGGAGTGGAGGAAATGGTCTCACAGAAACTCCTAAAGCTATTCCTTTTGGCGTTTCTGATTGCTTTGTTGTACTCTGTTAGTCGTGTCGTGTATTCCTCCCAGTGGCCGGTGCGCCTTGCCCGATTAAAGAGCTTCCGCACATTGCATCTCATTGATGAGAGCTCACTCGACCACCATGGGGTTCTGTATTTCTTCCCCGTGGAGTCACGGCAACTAGCGTTAAAAGCGTCAATCACTACGTGATTGATACTGTTAACCCTCTCCTCTAGTTCCTCTTCCGTTGTTCCCCTGTTCATTCCTCCGATGCAGGAAAGGTTAAGCTCTAGTATGCTATTCAATTCCCCCCAATCAGTTTTCCTAGGGTTTTTCTTAGGCTGGTTTATTCCCACCTCAGCCCCTACAACAAACTGGATAATGCGATGGTCCGAGAGTGAGGGTTCAGATGACACCCTAAATCTCGAGACCAGAGCATCGGCCAGATTGTTCCCTATGGTAATATCTAGCTCCTCTTCTCTTACTCTAGTGACAAATGTGGGTGAGTTCCCCACTTTATAAATGCTCAGGTCGTTACTTATATTGTATTCTAATAGGCACTCACCTCTTTGGTTTGTGTCAGTACTTCCCCAGTGTTGGTTATGCGCATTGGCATCACAGCCGACTATCAGCGGAAGTCGTGCCCTCCTGCAGTAACTTGCCAGACTAGACAGATCGTCTGGCGGAAAGTCGTTGCTGTCGCCCGCGAAATAAGCTGCTGCAAACACGATGCTACTCTTTACGCCCTCAACTACCATCGTCGTTTGCACAGCTACCAAGTCCCGGTTCATAAACTCTGTAATGCAGAAATAATCAATGGAGTTATTCAACATTATACATGCTCTCGGTCTCTCATGCGAGAGGTCCCAAATTACCTTATTTTTTCCTCGTAGTCCTCTGACCTGCCCATTTACTACCCACGGTTCTTGAATGAGCGCTATGCCTAGATCCTCCATCGCGAATTTCTTCGCTAATACAGCCGAAGCTGCTTTAGCATGATGGAGGTTAATCTGGGCGACCGTGGTTCCTGTTTTGCTGCTCCATCGGCTCGTCCACCTCGGACAGCCGATCATCTTCTTCCACTCCTTCCTCCAACTGTAGGTTGTGGAGGGCGATCCTGCAGCTCCTGGGTGCTTTCTCCCGCTGCGACCTCGCCCGAGTCGGTGGTTAGATTGTCGGTGGTTGGGGGCTCTGATGCCTCCGTCACTGGCGCCTCCGCTACTTCAACCGCTCCCTCCACAGTATTGCCCGCACTCCCGGATTCAGTGGTGCCTGGCTCCCTTTGCTTCCAGGGTTTTACCGGTATGTAGCTGTACCGGTAAAAGACCCTAAAGCCCGCTCGCCTGATTGCTCCGTAAGAGCCCTCATCCATCGCAACGTTCATGCGAAGCCCCCCCTCCTCAACGCTTGTACTGCTAATGCGCCATCTTTCGGTGTTGAGATCAGCATTCTGTGCTCTTAGGAGCTTTAGCACAAACTGTATCGACCAATCTTCGCTTTTTGGGAGGAACATGGTGACCGCGTGTATGGGAGGTATGTTGTCCCCTCTCCTCGTGTCCAGGGCTACACCGTTCCACCCCCTTAGATTTGGAACCGCCCTCTCCAGCCATGCTGCCGTGCTCTCCTCTCTGCAGTCCACTAGCATTAGCCCTGGCCGGAAGTACACACCACTAAAGTTTAACGGGCCTCTCGAACCGCTTTCCGCGACCTCCTCCAGGACAACGTCTTGCAGCCTCGAGAGATCATCGTGGCTCAGGAATTCCGCCGGGTGGTTTCTAGGCAGCACTGCCTCTGGCGGCATCCGAATAGCTTCGTTGCCCTTGTCCCACCCGCGGGACCCCCTGGCCTGACGTCGCTTGTGTTGCGTTAGTCCTGGCGGAAGTTGACGGGGCTTCTGAGTATGGTGCCCGTTGTCTCTTAGAGTTTGGTGCTCCTTCGGCCGAGGTTTGCGCGCAGCCCCTTTTTGTAGCTGGGGCGAGCGTGGTATTCCTACTGTTCTCCGGCCTGCTACTGCGAACAGAACCGCATGCATGTTGTTGCTGTTGCTGTTGATGCCTTACCGGCGCCCTGTGACCGAGCCCTCTCTCGGGTTCGGTTTGTGCTTTCCGCGCTGCATCGCCTTCCCTGTACGCCTTCATATGGAGGCATGCTCTTGCCCGAGCCTCATAAGGTTCTATCCCTTGTGCTAGGTATCGCAGATACCATCTTGTCCCTGATCCGCTCAAGCCCCGTCTTCTTGTATCATCCAGGCCTCCGGGGGTACCCCTTCGTGGTGTAGGTAAGGGTTTGGCTCTCTTCGTTCGCTTCCTGCGTCCTGGCTCCCTCTTGTGGGATTTTCCCGGAATCTTCTTATCTGCGGCTCCTTCTGAGCTATTTTCCGAACCATCGTCGGAGGAGCGCCTTGCCTTGGAGTGCTCTTCCCCGAGTTCAGTGTGTCCACGACTGCTGCTGCTTTTATGTTCGTGCGGTGTGCCATTTTTTCCCGCCTGCTGATCGCCTTTCTTCGTGCCTCTCTCTGAGCTATTTTGGTCCATACCATCGTCGGACGAGCGCCTTGTCCTGGGGGCCACCTCACCTCAGCGACTGCTGTTGCTTTTGTGTTCGTGCGGTGCGACCTTTTTCCTCGCCTGCTGCTGTCCTTCATTTTCTCCGGAAACTTCTGGCTCCTCCAGTTGGTCAGACTTTCGCTTTGCCGCTCCCCCGCTTGATCTTTTGGGGGGCGAGTTTGTCATTGGCTTCGGCGTAAACATGTGCGCACTTTTCGGTTCCGTCTTTTGCTGGTTTTACCGCACTGCTGATTTGGGTTGCTCCCACAGCTATCAGCTTGTTCTGCTCGTCTAGCGGCCCTAATGGCGGCCTGTCTGCGTAGTCCGTGGCTAGTAGAGGGCTCCTCATCGTCCCTGACGAACTCCTCGAACAGAGCCCGCTCTTCGGGCGATAGCTCATCCGCCTGACCACACGATAGGCTACGCGTCGCGCGCTTTCCTCTACCGCGTGTGTTCTTCGTGCCCTTCTCCTCTTCCTTTTTGTTTGTGTTTTTGTTGTTGTTGTGACTCATCTTGTTCTTACGACCACCGGCCTGACATGGTAGTCTCATAATATATGTGGGGAACTTATCTGGTACGCCGCGTCAGAGCCCCTTGCCGCGGTAAGGCCATAGTTACTTCCTAAGGTGGCCCGGTGTCAGGAAGGCGCCGTTCGAATACAGCCGGTTTTTGAACCTCCTGGCTGCAAACCAATCCAATGGGCACGGTGTCGCGTAACACCCTGGCTTAGGAGGTGGCAGTTCTTAGTTGCCGCTGGGTAGCGGCCCCTATCATTGCGCCGAGAGCAGAAGCAAACCCGTCGCAATGACACGGGCCGCTTGCTCAGCGGATTAAGCCCCTACACCAACGTCAAGGTGCCTGCCTTCGTAGAGGCAATTATTAAAATAAGTACAGCCCCTTAAAGTTTACTAAATTTTATATGTGTTACTGTGTATGTGTGTGCTATAGTACAAAACTCAGCCATTTTCAAATGGCTGTAATTATCTTAGTAGTTAAGATAATTGCACATGGCTTACCATTTTGGAAGCTTCATGGCTTCCACTTTAAGAGTATGTAAAAATATTTTCAAAAAAGTTTCAAAAATTGAAGGAAAATTCACTTTGAAATAAATACTATTTTTCCCCATACAAAATGTATGGGAAAGGGCGAAAAAAAATAGCCACCCCTAAGTGTTAAGTTAGAGCGCTAATTTTTTGCAAGGCTTATTTTCTCATCAATACCCAACTTTTTAGGGGGTAAGACCTAGTCGACATTTTTTTTGAATCACCCTACTATACATACATGCTATGTGCAGATGTAAAATAAAATGTACCATTATTTATATATTTGTAGATTACAAGGAAAATTGAGGCTAAGTCCGAAACCTTACAACTTATCGCTCGAAAAGCTTTGGAAAATGTACGATCGCTGTCCCTTACCACTGATATAGCTACAGTTATGAATGCTTCGCGAAGTTTTATAGTCTTGACTGGGCACTATATTGGTAAAAGATAGGAGTTTGCATATTATACTGTTTTTTTTTTTTTTACATTGTACTGTTTTCAACTATTCACAGATGAAGAAAATTGCAATTTAAAATCATTGGTATTTGGCGTAAAGCATTTGACTCCTCTTCATACTCCCAGCAACATATCGTCAGATCTGAAAGAAATGTTAAATTCTTGGACCATCGAATCAAATGTAATATCCGTAACCTCCGATAACGGCGCAAACATTGTTGCTGCTGTAAAGGAGCTTTTTCGTTCAAAATCAACAACGTCAACTTAGTATTTTCGAAAGGTTTGGGTGCCGTTCCAGAATTAGTCGCCATAATGGAAAAAAATCAAACACATTGTGGCATATTTCAAGCACAGCAATGTATCTCAGGACAAGCTAAGAGAAGAACTAGCGAAAGAAGGTAAAACTGACGGGACATTTTTATATTTAGTTCAGGAAGTTCCAACCCGATGGAACTCCACACTTCACTGCCTGCATAGGTTTAGTGAACTGTCAGGCTTCGTTGCAAAAATTTTGTCTGACCCTAGTCATAAAAAAGCGCCGTTAATGATCTCTCCGCTAGAACTGGAAATTGTGGGTGAATGCATTGAGCTTTTATTGCCATTAGACAAGGTTAGAAATGACATTTCCGGTCAAAATTACGTTACGTCCAGTTTGCCTATACCTTTTACAAATTATTTGAAATTGTCATTTGAAGAGATATGTGTCACGTCAGCTCTTACCAAAAAGCTGAAAGATGAGCTGCTACAGCATGTATGTTATGTACGTATGTTAAAGTGGCTGCCTCCGCAGTCCAGGTGGAGGCTCACACGGGCCTTAGATTGGTCCGTTGTGATACCACGAAAAGAGCCCTATTTTCCCTTTCTGTAGATCGACCTAACCCATCAGAACGGTCGCATCCCCCAAAAAGTTTTGTAAGAAACCTTCTGAGATACGACCGCAACATCAGACAAACGCGCTGTTTTAGTTTCATGGGTGTATGAACTCCGGCCCCAAAACACATAAAAACCTTGAAGGATCCGTCCGTCCGTCACCCCCATACAAAGTACAACGTATACGTTGCAACTCTATATGGTGATGACAGACAGACGGAACCCCCAAGGTTCCATGTATTTAGGGCCGGAGTTCATACACCCATGAAACTAAAACAGCGCGTTTGTCTGATGTAGCGCAGAATATCATCTATATTTGCAGATTCTAGCTCCGCGAGGCATCCAAAGGAGTGTTTGCGGAGACATCGGTACCTGGTTTTCGACAGAGCGGGACAGTGGCATAGATAGTGTTCTACACTTTCTATCTCCTCCTCGTCCCTGCAGCTGCGGCAGAAGTCATTTGTATACAGGCCCATGAGAGCGCCATGGGTTCCCATAAGACAGTGTCCTGTAAGAAGGCCCACTAGTGAGCTAATGAATAGGCGATTCAGATGAATTACAGATTGCGACCTTTTTTCGTTAAGTTTGGGCCAAATTTGCCTGGACGTTCTGCAATTCGGCTCCATGGCCCATCTTGCGTCGGCTTGTTCTATGAACCGGGAACGCAGCCAGTGCTTGCAGCAGGTAGAAAATAGGCTATTGCCATTGGAAAAAAACTTATTGCTGGCGGCTGCTACTGTGCTAGATCCTAGATTTAAAAAACGCATTTTCGTTCAATCATAAATTGCACAAACGCAATTAATTTAATTAAAAGAGAGGTCAGACAGGAAGCTGAAAGAATTGGAACTGCGGCTCCAGCTTCCAAAAAGCAACCTCAAACTTCTAAGTAATATAGCTTCTGGGATGTACATGAAGAATGTTTGACACAGCAACACAGAGGTCCTGAAGACCACCATAGTACACTGCCAATTGAACTTAAATTTTATCTAAGCCAGCCATATTCACCGCGCAATCAAGATCCTATTAAATACTGGATTAGTAGTAAAAATACATTTCCAGCAATGTACTCGGTTGCTATAAAATATTTAACGGTATGTGCCGCTTCTGCGCCATCCGAAAGGGTTGTATCTACCTTGAACAACATATGCACAGACAATAGATGCCGTTTAACCGCACTGCATGTAAATAATCTTGTTTTTCTAAATTCGCTTGATGACGAGTTTTGGGATATATGAAAACTGAATCCTATTTTTTTTAATAACTTAGTTTAGTATTTGTTTTAAGTTTTTTTTTAAACATGTCCACTGTGCCTTTTTTGAATTCAAGCACCTACATTTATATGTATTCCCAGCTAACCAGCTTTGGAGCGCTCTTAAATCTGAGCTCTAATATGAGTCTTTTTATGAGTTTTTTCAGAACATGCCCATAATTGAAGACATGCATGGATGAAGGGGGTATGTCGCATTCTCACTCAATTTCTGTTTTTGGCATTGGTGAATAGTGTTTATGCAGATCTATATTTCTGTCTTATCAGAATCTGCCTATCGTGAAAATTGTAGAAGATAATTCATGGATGAAGGGGGTATGTACACAACTTTTCAATATTAATTGTGGAAGAAGGGGGTATGTTATGCTTTTTATTGCATATTATGCAACGTCTTTTATGGCTTTGCATAATTTCTTTGTCAGTTTTCCATAAAGATTCGAAAAAACCTCAAATGTTTAAGCAAAACTTTAAAGCCGATTTTCTCGTTTCACTCAAAATGCGACATACCCCCTTCATCCATGCATGTCTTCAATTATGATCGTTATGTGAGCTTTTGTGAGCGTGTACATAAATATGATTGTTTTATGAGTTTTTCTGATTGTGCCCCTATAAATACCTTTTACTTTCATTATTTGGATTCAAGTACGTTATGATTTTTCTTTTTGAAATAAGTTTTTGTAAGAAAATAAATAATGAACAATATTTGAATGTTAGATATGCAATGAATGTTTACTTATTTGTTTCTACATATTTAAAAGGAAAATTTAAAGTGCAAGGGATAGGAAAAGGGAATGGGAGAAGTCATGAGAAAGGAAAGGAAAAATTAAAATTGGAAAGAAATTAATAAAAATTAAAAAAAAGAAGCTCTTAATTCGTACAAAAAACCATTCGAAAAGACTCTTTCATGCGCTCTTTTCAGAGCTCATAAAAACATTCGAAAAATAATCTTTTATGCATAAGACTGAGAGCTCATTTATGAATGACCATTTTCATAGGAAAAGCCACTCAAATACGAGCATTTTATGACTGTTTATGATTGTTTTATGAACTCGTTATGAATATGAGAGTCCCATATGCGCTCATTTAGAGCTCTTATGGTTTGCTGGGCTAGTACAAAAAAGTACCCAGCACACCATAAGAGCTCTAAATGAGCGCACAAGCGATTCTAAAGTCAACAACCGCGGCACAAAACAGACAAAAGCAGACCACAAACAGCAGCCAAAAACAACAAACACAAAAGACAAATAACCAAAACAACGTCAATGTACATAGGAATGAAACTAGGCAGGTCAATGTCCAAAGCAATAACAACACTATAGCTAACAAAACGGAACAAATCAAACAATCACAGCAAGAACAAGTAAATATTGATGGTGACAGAAACACAAAAGAGATAACTATGCAGATGTTATACGAAGAAATTATTAACTTGAAGAAAGTCAATTCCAATTTTTTAGCAACTATAGGGCAGCTCAAAGAAGAAAATGAGAAATTAAGTGAGCGAGTGTGCAAACTTGAGAATGTTTTGAATTGGCGAGAACAGCAACTTCTAAGCTGCGCAGTCGATATTTCTGGCGTGCCAGCGCTGACAAACGAGAATGCGAATGAATGCGCAAAGCAAATTTTGGGCACTGCTCTAAGCTTGTCTCTCTCTCCAGGAGAGATAACCAAGTGCTTTGTTAAGAAGTTTAAGAAAACAAACGTTCTCCGTATTCACTTTGCATCTAGTGAGGTTAAAAATAAAGTGATGACCCAAAAGCGTAAAGCAAAGGGAAAATTAACAGCAAAGCTATTTAGTGATGATCACAAAAACAATATATTCATAAACGACAGCCTCACTGGTTACAACAGAGCTTTGCTTGCAGTAGCGAGAAAAACAAAAGAAGCGAAAAGTTATAAATATTTGTGGGTGAAAAATGGTAGAATTTTGCTGAAAAAGGAAGATGATGGCGAAGTTGTTTTACTTAAAACTTTTGACGACTTGTCAAAGGTTATATAAAACAAATAATTTTTATTTTTTTAATTCCTTTTACCTATTATGGTTTTTTGTAATTTTTTAGAGAAAAACAACCACGCCATAATCAAGCCCATCAGCGATTTAAATGTATTATCTGACTTAAATAATTTTTTTACCGTGATTCACCAAAATATACGTAGTCTTCGGCAAAATTTTGACTTATTGGTATGCAATCTGGAGGTGTTTAAAAACCCTCCAGAATTAATTTTTGTATCTGAAATCTGGATATACTCCCATGAAACTCCAGATTTTACAATACCTGGATATAATTTCTTCGCAAATAATAATGACCTCTATCCCGCAGGTGGTGTTGGAGTGTTTGTTCGTAGTACGTACGAGTGTGATTTTGTAAAATATAACATCACGAGCGCTGATATCTTAAAGGTTACGTTAAGTATCTCCAGCAAGGTTTTTAGTTTCATATGTGTATATAGACTACACGCGGTTTCCGTTCAAACGTTTTTGGAAGAGTTTTCAGGTCTACTTTGTCGGGAAAATTCTGCAAATACCATTATATTAGGTGATTTTAACTTAGACATCCTCAACCTGAGTGCCACAGTGGATAACTATCAAACCCTTTTGGCTAATCATGGTTTCACATCTTTTTTAAACGAACCAACTCGTGCTATCTCTGGAAGTTGTTTAGATCATGTCTTCTGTCGGAGTAGTTATAATACTCTTAGTAGTTTTAATACAGTAAATTTTCATCTGAGAATTACAGACCATACCATGACTGGTTTAATAATAAAAAATGTATGCGAACAAAGCCGTAATAGAAGAAATTTTAACTCAAGCTTGACTAAAATAAATTTCGGTCTGTTGAATGAAAGACTACGGTTTGAATCGTGGGACATGGTGTATGCTGAGGGAGATGTATCCCATGCTTACAATACGTTTCTAGTTATTTTGCAGAATCACATAAACGCTGCAAGTTTTTCTTATGCACCCTGTAGAAAGCAAACAAAAATAAAGCCTTGGATAAGCAATCAGTTAGTCAGGCAAATTCGTCTAAAAAATAAGCTTGGTACGAAATGCCGTAAGCACCCATCTAATGCAAATCTTCGTAACCGGTATCAGAGCTTGTGTAGGATTTTAAGAAAGCAAGTAAAATTAGAGCGTGACAGCTATTATCGTAACGAGCTAAGGGCCTCGCATGGTAACTCGAAAAAATAATGGGAAATCATTAACAGCCTACTCAACCGAAAATGTAGAACAAACATCACAGAAATAAATCTTTGCAATAGTGGTGAGATCTTTTATGACGCCGAAGTAGTGGCAAATCTTTTCAATGAGCATTTTTCGTCAATCGGGCAATTTGATGTGTCCGTGCATTCGTGTGAATCTTTTTCTCCGGCAACAGTAGCTTCATATGAAGGCGACAGTTTTTTCTTTGAGGCTTTCACTGGATTCGAGGTCCTAAAAGCCATTAGATCCTTGAATAACTCAAGATCGTGTGGTTCTGACGGGATTTCAAATCAAGATCTAAAGTATGTGGCGTTCAGTTTAGTTGATATTTTAACATATCTCTTCAATGCAAGTATTTTGTCGGGAACCTTTCCTTCTGATTTGAAATGCGCAATTGTTATCCCTTTATTTAAAAAGGGTGACAAAAAAGATGTGAACAATTATAGACCAATTTCCTTACTTTCTTCCATTTCAAAAGTTTTTGAGAAACTCGTTAAATGTAGAATTCTTTCCTTCCTTGAAAACAAAAATTTCTTCAGCCCGAGGCAATTCGGATTTAGATGTGGACGTTCAACAGAAGATGCCCTGTTGGACTTTTGTTCCCTCATATATAGGGATCTCGACAAAAAAAAGAACTGTGCTGGTTTATTTGTAGATATCACAAAAGCATTTGATATGGTAGATCATAGAATTTTACTGGATAAATTGCATTCCGCTAGTTTTCGTGGTTTCATCTATAATTGGTTCAAATCCTACTTATCAGGAAGAGTGCAGAAAGTAAAAGTTGGTAACTGCCTAAGTAATCCTGTTACAATTAGGTTAGGAGTACCTCAAGGATCAGTTTTGGGCCCAATTCTATTTCTAATATATATTAACTCGATATTTTCCTTACCATTTTTTGGAAAAGTTACGGCTTTCGCAGACGACCTTGCTATCGCCTATGGTTCATCGAACTATCTGGATTTGATAGCAGGCCTTCATAATGATGTGCATTTGTTGAGGGTGTGGTTTGCTGCACATAAGCTTGTTGTCAGCAAGAAAACAAAGATGATGTATTTCAATCTACAACCAAAAGTGTCACCTGACATAGCCATTGTATTTCATGCTACTGATTGCAAGCGCTTCGCTCTGAATAGTATGGTGTGCTCTGACACAACATTTCAATCAAGTAACAAGTGTTCCGAAAAATGTTTCTCCATCGAAGAGGTAAGCGATTTTCAGTACCTGGGTGTTTCTGTTGACCAAAACTTGAGTTGGGCTGCTCATATATCTCGATTAAAGTCGTACATGCGATCTATCGTTCGGCATTTTTATAGCCTGAGAAAGATTTGCTCAAACGCAACACTTAAAACTATTTATTACGCCTTAGTTCACTCTAAGCTCGCATATGGCATAACCTGTTGGGGTGGTGCACCTAATACTAAAATCCAGCAGCTTTTAACTCTTCAAAAATGTGTTATAAGAAAGATATGCAGTGTGAATCGTCTTCATCATACCATCGACCTGTTTAGAGATTTGAAAATTCTTCCCGTAAGGCACATGTACTACTACAAGACATTGAAAATATTTTTCCTTCGCTGTGGGTACTTACATAGCCTGGTCTCGGATAGCTATAACTTGAGGCAAAACTCACACGGTCTTGTTTATGTTCCCACATCGCGTACAACTCACTTCAATAACTTCTTCAGTATTGTTTCTTGTAAAATGTTTAATGCGTTACCCGCGTCGATACGCGTCATTAGAAATTTGCGGGAATTTTTAATAAAGGTTAAATCATTTCTTTTGGAGCAATCACACGATGACATCAAAATTTTGCTGAATCGTATGACTTAGTCAATTTGAAGAAAATCTGTTGTTATTATTATAATTGTTATTGTTATTCTTTTTCTCCATCATGTACATAGAATTTGTATAATTTAATTTATTAATAGTGAAATTCACCCCACACACATTTTTAAATGTTCATGAAATTTATTTTTTGAAAATGGCATTCGATACTAAAATATCAATAATTTTTACAGAATGCCTCACCTTTTCTTTCATTTTTTTTATTCTTAATGGCCTTAATTTAAGTTACCACTGTAATATACATACATATGTTAATCATGAAAGGAAATGAAATAAATCTAATCTAATCTAATCTAATCTTTCTTCGGAGCGCTCACATTCATAATGAGTTCATAAAATAATCATAAACAGTCATAAAATGCTCATATTTGAGTGTCTTTTCCTATGAAACTGGTCATTCATAAATGAGCTCTTAGCCTTATAGTACATTTACACAGCACCAAATTTGGTAAATTTGGCGAAAAATTGCAAATTTGGCGCTTTTATCCATAAAAATTTCATTTTCCAAATTTGGAATTCCATCGCATTTGGCCTCATTCGCTGAACAATACAATCCACAATTCCTCAAAATAGCAATCCTGCCTGTGTTCCACATTTAGAATTGCTCAGCAAGAACCTTAATGGGTAATTCACGTGTGAAAACTTTTGCATTATGCACAGTTCTATATAACAATTTCAACTATTTTTTTATGATATTGGACCAGTTCCACTAAGAAAAGAGAGAAGCCTTCTTGATTCTTCATTTATTATTACTCTACATGTGTTTAAAACATCAAGGTGGTGCATTTTCTTTCGGTGGCTTTGTATTCTGGTAGAAGATTCTTGCAGGGAAGGTGAAGCCAAATGCAAATTTGCCAGTGTAAACAGGTTCGAAATGACACATTCAAATTCGCAAATTTGGTGCAGTATAAATGTACTATAATGCATAAAACAGTCTTTTTTGAATAAATTTTTGAGCTCTTAAATGAGTTTATAAAAGAGTCGAAAATGAGTGCATATAAGATGTTTTTTTGAATAAGGTTTTGAACTCTTTAAGAGCTCTTAACCAAGTGCACAAAATAGTCTATTTTGAATGATATTTTGAGCTCATTGAGAGCCCTTAAAACAGTGCATTAAAGAGTATTTTTGTAATGGTTTTTTGCGCTCATAAAGAACTCTTGAACCAGTACATAAAATAGTCTTTTTTGAATGCTTTTATGTATGCATTAAACGCTCTTAGGCGAGAGCATAAATAGTACCAGCAAACCATTTTTTTTTTCTTAAAATTTTTCGTTCTTTTGTTTTCATTTTCCTTTTTTTCCCCATTCTTCTGTTTTCTTATTTCCACTTTCTTTTTTTCAGTTCGTGTTTCTTTTCTTTTTCTTTTCCTTTTTTTTATTTTTCTTTTACAGTGTTTTAGTTCGCTTTTTTTTCTTAAAATTTTTTTTCTTTTCTTTTCTTTTTTCTTTTTCCTTTTTCTTTCTTTTTATTTTTTTCCTTTACATGTTTATTAATTTCCCCCCTTTTCTATTTCTCTTCCTTTCCTTTTCAAACGCTTATCAAAAAACAATCCAAAAACAAGCAAGAAGTAGCATTCATTCAGTTATTATGTATTATATTAAGCATACATTTAATATTAAGGAATAATTAACGCAAAACGTTTTAAAAATTACATATTATAAAAAACGGTATTACTAATTATTTTATGTTGTCAAAACATATTATAAAAAACAGTTAATTAATATTATATTATGTCATTATTACTCATTATAAACACACACAAAAAAGGGTATTGCTAGTTATTTTATGTTGTCATCACAAAACTACAATTGTTGAAAAGAAATTCTTATTAAAAATGATATTATGTTGGTATCACATATAACAAAAAAAAGTTAATAATTAATTACATATTATGTACAAAGAACAAAAAAAAAACGTTTTAAAAATTATTTTATTTTACATATTAGATATTTCTTTTGGTATTTTATC
Organism: Campiglossa producta; assembly: GCA_964058755.1. Taxonomy (NCBI): domain Eukaryota; kingdom Metazoa; phylum Arthropoda; class Insecta; order Diptera; family Tephritidae; genus Campiglossa; species Campiglossa producta. The sequence goes on from CAXKVI010000004.1 coordinate 81,067,417, forward strand.
CTATCGTTTGCTGTCTGAAATCACCTTAGTGTACAGGTATTAATTTTGTGATTTATTGTATATTTATTGATGAATATAATACATAAAAATTCCAGGAAATGTTATTTGTTAGAATTGAATGTTTCGAATGAAAAAATATTTGACAGAAGTGAAAAAATTCGAATAGTATTACAAATGAATAACTGATCTATAAAAAACACAAGTATATAGTAACAAAGTATGTGACTATAAAATAACATAACTTCAACAATTAGAAATTCGTTCTTCTACATTAAATTTGCGGTTAAACGCTCCTCTCACAATTGACGTTATAGTCATAGCCATTCGACATTTTTTTTGTTGGTGTCCCTTTCCATGAATATTGATCCACTACCTCATCCGTTAATAACCTTTTCCATACCCCGCGAACGAACTTTGAAGGCTCCAACACCTGGTATTGGACTATTTCTTGTTCCTTGAAAAATAAAAATTTATTTTTAGATGTTTTGCGGTCAAATTTATATTAATTTATATTTTGGAATTAGTTAGGCTCCTTTGACCATTGACTTTAAATCTTTTATTTGCACTTAAAAATCAATGATCAAAAGAGCCTAACTCCAAAATCTAAAATAAAAATTTATTTATGTTAGTTATTAGTTATTTGAGCAACTTACTGCCGGGACACACAAATCTGGTGAGCTTCGTAGTTTTAGTTCGAATTCCTCCAATTGGGATATGTCGCAAAATGGCTCTTTGGGTAGCACTGAAATTTGAAATTTGGTAAATTTGGCGAAAAATTGCAAATTTGGCGCTTTTATCCATAAAAATTTTATTTTCCAAATTTGGAATTCCATCGCATTTGGCCTCATTCGCTGAACAATACAATCCACAATTCCTCAAAATAGCAATCCTGCCTGTGTTCCACATTTAGAATTGCTCAGCAAGAACCTTAATGGGTAATTCACGTGTGAAAACTTTTGCATTATGCACAGTTCTAAATAACAATTTCAACTATTTTTTTATGATATTGGACCAGTTCCACTAAGAAAAGAGAGAAGCCTTCTTGATTCTTCATTTATTATTACTCTACATGTGTTTAAAACATCAAGGTGGTGCATTTTCTTTCGGTGGCTTTGTATTCTGGTAGAAGATTCTTGCAAGGAAGGTGAAGCCAAATGCAAATTTGCCAGTGTAAACAGGTTCGAAATGACACATTTAAATTCGCCAAATTTGGTGCAGTATAAATGTACTATAATGCATAAAACAGTCTTTTTTGAATAAATTTTTGAGCTCTTAAATGAGTTTATAAAATAGTCGAAAATGAGTGCATATAAGATGTTTTTTTGAATAAGGTTTTGAACTCTTTAAGAGCTCTTAACCAAGTGCACAAAATAGTCTATTTTGAATGATATTTTGAGCTCATTGAGAGCCCTTAAAACAGTGCATTAAAGAGTATTTTTGTAATGGTTTTTTGCGCTCATAAAGAACTCTTGAACCAGTACATAAAATAGTCTTTTTTGAATGCTTTTATGTATGCATTAAACGCTCTTAGGCGAGAGCATAAATAGTGCCAGCAAACCATTTTTTTTTCTTAAAATTTTTCGTTCTTTTGTTTTCATTTTCCTTTTTTTCCCCATTCTTCTGTTTTCTTATTTCCGTTTTCTTTTTTTCAGTTGGTGTTTCTTTTCTTTTTCTTTTCCTTTTTTTTTATTTTTCTTTTACAGTGTTTTAGTTCGCTTTTTTTTCTTAAAATTTTTTTTCATTTCTTTTCTTTTTTCTTTTTCCTTTTTCTTTCTTTTTATTTTTTTCCTTTACATGTTTATTAATTTCCCCCCTTTTCTATTTCTCTTCCTTTCCTTTTCAAACGCTTATCAAAAAACAATCCAAAAACAAGCAAGAAGTAGCATTCATTCAGTTATTATGTATTATATTAAGCATACATTTAATATTAAGGAATAATTAACGCAAAACGTTTTAAAAATTACATATTATAAAAAACGGTATTACTAATTATTTTATGTTGTCAAAACATATTATAAAAAACAGTTAATTAATATTATATTATGTCATTATTACTCATTATAAACACACACAAAAAAGGGTATTGCTAGTTATTTTATGTTGTCATCACAAAACTACAATTGTTGAAAAGAAATTCTTATTAAAAATGATATTATGTTGGTATCACATATAACAAAAAAAAGTTAATAATTAATTACATATTATGTACAAAGAACAAAAAAAAAACGTTTTAAAAATTATTTTATTTTACATATTAGATATTTCTTTTGGTATTTTATCCTATCGTTTGCTGTCTGAAATCACCTTAGTGTACAGGTATTAATTTTGTGATTTATTGTATATTTATTGATGAATATAATACATAAAAATTCCAGGAAATGTTATTTGTTAGAATTGAATGTTTCGAATGAAAAAATATTTGACAGAAGTGAAAAAATTCGAATAGTATTACAAATGAATAACTGATCTATAAAAAACACAAGTATATAGTAACAAAGTATGTGACTATAAAATAACATAACTTCAACAATTGGAAATTCGTTCTTCTACATTAAATTTGCGGTTAAACGCTCCTCTCACAATTGACGTTATAGTCATAGCCATTCGACATTTTTTTTGTTGGTGTCCCTTTCCATGAATATTGATCCACTACCTCATCCGTTAATAACCTTTTCCATACCCCGCGAACGAACTTTGAAGGCTCCAACACCTGGTATTGGACTATTTCTTGTTCCTTGAAAAATAAAAATTTATTTTTAGATGTTTTGCGGTCAAATTTATATTAATTTATATTTTGGAATTAGTTAGGCTCCTTTGACCATTGACTTTAAATCTTTTATTTGCACTTAAAAATCAATGATCAAAAGAGCCTAACTCCAAAATCTAAAATAAAAATTTATTTATGTTAGTTATTAGTTATTTGAGCAACTTACTGCCGGGACACACAAATCTGGTGAGCTTCGTAGTTTTAGTTCGAATTCCTCCAATTGGGATATGTCGCAAAATGGCTCTTTGGGTAGCACTGGCACCAATTTCGTCTGCTGAAGAGTGTTTTTGTATTTTTTTTTTTATTTTTTTTATTTTTTTTTTTTAATTTTATTTTATTTTAATTTATTTTTTTTACCTTATTTTGTTTTATTTTATTTTATTATTTATTACTTATTTTTTTTTTTTTCATTTTATTTTGTTTTATTTTATTTTAATGGCACTAAAAGTATTAACTGAGATTTACCTTCATTTAATTTAATTATCGTTTCCAAGGTGGTATTTATTTGTACAATGATGTTTAAAATTGTTTTTTATGAATTTTAAACAAACCAGTGCACTGCAAACACAGTCGATTTTTTTTTATTCTTACGGCTCAGCCTCACAATTCGCGCAATCACCCGCGCAATTTCTTCCGTAATTAGAAGCTGGCAATCAAAAGTGAGCGATGGCCTGATGGTTAACAGCTGGGTTTATCATTCCGAAAATTGTAAGTTCGATTCTCGGTGAGGGCGATATCATTTTATTTTTCATTTAAAATATTAAAAAGAAAATTTTCTTAATAAAATTAAAAAGACTGTCTCTACAATAATAAGAAGCACATCTTCTTGAAGAAAATCTATAGAGATATCTTATGACTTTTGTTCTATTTTATTAGACATTGTTGGCTCTGTGTACATCACTTAACTCACAGTTGCTCAAAGGTCCACAGGAGTATCTTCCGCTCCCTTCTGTTTTATTTCACTTCCGTGAGGGTGCAATAGCGGTATGCGCAGACATAAAGGAGATGTTTCATCAGATTCGTGTTCGGGAAGAGGACCAGTGGGCACAACGATTCTTATGGCGTGATGGCGATAGCACGAGAGAACCTGACGTGTATGCTATGAAGGTGGTTACATTCGGAGCAGCATGTTCGCCATGCACAGCGCAATACATAAAGTGTTTAAACGCAATGGAGCATTCGAGTCGGTCCCCGCGAGCCGTCAAGTCAATCATTGAGCGTCATTACGTCGACGACTTCGTTGATAGTTTCGACGATGTCGCGGAAGCAATCGGAGTGGCCAAGGAAGTGCGAGCCATACATAAACTGGCGGGTTTCGAGTTGCGTAATTTTGCTTCGAATCCGGCTGATGTTTTGGGGGCTCTGGACGGTACTAGCGCATCAATTTCGTTTATTAGCAAAGATAGTCTGTCTACAGAGAAGGTATGAGGTTTGTTTTGGCAGCCGTCAAATGACTGCTTTAAGTTCAGGCTAAAGTTTCACAATATAGAGGAAAAAATTATTGAGGGCGGGCGTCGTCCTACGAAACGCGAGCTGCTGAGCATAATAATGTCCATATTTGATCCTCTTGGCTTTCTGAACCACCTAACTATCACTGCAAAGTTGTTGATGCGCGAACTGTGGAGGAAAAAGATAAACTGGGATGAACCTCTGCCAGATGAGCTCAACGTAGTATGGTGAATTTGGCGACAACAACTCGCAAAGGTGACGGAGATAGAAATTCCCAGATTCTACTTCCGGAAGGGAACGCCGACAACACTTCAATTGCATGTTTTTGTCGACGCAAGCGAACAGGCTTTCGCAGCGACTGCTTATTGGCGTGCAACGATTGCAACAGGCGAAATTGAAGTCGCGTTCATCTGCTCCAAGTCACGATGTGCACCATTAAAATTATTGACCATACCCCGACTCGAGTTACAGGCGGCAGTCCTTGGCACAAGGCTTATGCAGACCATCTGCGAGCAGCACTCAGTCAGCGCGTCCGATTGTTTTTTATGGACGGACTCAAAGACCGTGATATGCTGGATAGGCAGCGAGCATAGGAGGTACAAACCATTTATTGCACATAGGATCGCAGAAATTTTGAGCGTGTCAACGGTATCGAACTGGAGATGGGTGCCTACAGATTTAAACGTCGCCGACGAAGCAACTCGTGCGAAACTTTACAACTGCGATTCGGCTTGGTTAATTGGCCCGCAATTTCTACTATCAGATGAGGAGCAATGGCCGCATGACGACGACGCGTCCACACCTAACGTTGCAACCGATGAAGAGCTCAGACCAAAATATGCTTTAGCAACGGTAAGAAATGAATTTATCGACTATAATCGTTTTTCTTCGTTTGACAGAACAGTTCGCGCAATAGCATGGGTTACTCGCTTTGTAAGTCGATGTCGTCATGGTAAGAAGCCGGATGAAATCTACGGTCTATCGTCGTGGGAAGTCGAAACGGCCAAACTCGTAATTTTTCGTAGTGTTCAACAAGATGCGTTTGCCTCTGAGCTTAGCCTTAGCGAAAATGGCCTCCCGGTTCCAAAATCCAGCTCTTTGTATCGTTTATGTCCTTACTTGGACGAAAACCGCATCCTACGTGTACGGGGTCGTGTTGACGCAGCTGATTTTCTACCTGCAAATGCGAGACGCCCAATCATCTTGCCATCGAATCATCCTTTGACCAAACTAGTGGTGATGCACCACCACAACCAAATGAAACATCAGAATACGGAGGCGACGATCTGCGATATAAGACACCAGTTCTGGATTCCGCGCCTACGTAAGCTCCTCCGTAATATCATAGCCACCTGCCAAGTCTGCCGAATTGCTAAAGCTACGCCAGTTCCACCAATCCTGGGACCACTTCCAGCTGACCGTCTCACTCCGTTCGTAAGGCCGTTCACGTTCACTGGTCTGGACTATTTCGGGCCCATCAATGTCATGGTCGGGCGCCGCCAAGAAAAACGTTGGGTGGCTCTCTTTACCTGCCTTACAGTGAGGGCAGTGCATCTGGAGCTTGCGTATGACCTGAGCACCGACGCGTGCATATTGGCAATCCGAAACTTCATCAATCGTCGTGGTGTGCCTCGCAGAATACGCTCGGACAACGGGAAGAATTTTGTAGGCGCAAATCAGGAGTCGAAAAGATTCAGCGAAGTATTCGACTGTGAGCGCCTGCAGGGTGAAATGTCGTCGAAGGGCGTGGAGTGGTGGTTCAATTGTTCAATGAATCCCTCTGAAGGAGGAGTATGGGAGAGGATGGTGAGTTGCGTGAAGCGAGTATTGCGTCATACGCTCAGAGAAGTGGCGCCGAAGGAACACACCCTCGTATGTTTTTTAATCGAAGCAGAAAATGTGGTCAACTCGCGTCCTCTGACGCATCTGCCAATATCCGCCGATGAAGAAGAGCCACTCACGCCCAACCACTTCCTGCTGGGGTCGCCTAACACCGCTCAAACGCCAAACGAATTTACAAATCCGCAAAAATTATGTGCCCTACGGAAGCAGTGGCGAATTGCTCGCCAGTTGCGAGACCATTTTTGGAAGAGGTGGGTCGCCGAGTACCTTCCCACGTTAACACGACGATCAAAATGGTGTCAACCTACAAGACAACTGAAGGTGGGAGATGTGGTTTTCATCTGCGACAGCGGCTTGCCTAGAAGAGATTGGTGTAAAGGTATCGTGGAGCGAGTTTATCCTGGGCCTGACGAGGTCGCCCGTCAAGCCGACGTACGAACTGCCAGGGGAATCTCCGGACGCGCTACATCCAAGCTAGCAATTCTTGACGTGGAAGTGGGTGAATCAGCTTGATCCACGGGGGCGGGGGTGTGGCAGCACGCTTGTATGCAACCCTGTCTTGTACTCGTCACTTTGTTTTTATCTATTGTGAATTTGTATATGTATTTCTGCCTGACGAGACGCAACCGCGGTAAGCTATAAATTTGTATTTCATCAATTTACTTGTCAATTGTAACACTATAATTTATAGAAATAAACATCATCATCATAATTGCATTGTCAACATTATAATCAGCCGAAGGTTCTTATTTGGATGTTAATTTCAAGTCTCGTCTAGCGATCACAGCCTATGTTGCCAATTGTGCAGGTATAGACCCAAATTCGATTTTGTGTTCCAAGCTGATTCGAAATGATATTGATTAAACTTGAAGCCTTAGGATTTCACTCACATTTTCTAAATTGGATATCTTCTTACGCATATAACCGAAAGTGCGTCGTGCGACTCGACGGTGCGTCCTCCGCACCATTGTGTATCAATACCAAGTGTAAACTCTTCTGCATAGACGTCAAAATTCCAAAATGAGTTTAACACCTGTTTGAGATTGTGGTTAATAACAAGTGTGATATCATAGACATAGTCGTGAAAACTTCAAAGTGAGTTTAGTCACCTGTATTTAATTTCCTTTTTTGTCTCACTTCTTTCCATCTTCCCATCTCTTTCTACCATTAGGTAAAAGATAGGAGACCGCCATGTTGATGTGTGCAGGATGTTAAAACAACGCCATTGCTTTTCTGTTATTCGGTGCTGGCGACATTTTAATATGTGCAGGATGTAAACAAACCGACATTTTAATGTGTGTTGTCAAAAGAAGAGTTCACACTTGGTATTGATACACAATGCTCCGCACCTTTCGTTGCTTCCTCGGGAGTTCCCCAGGGAAGTGTCCTTGGACCATTACTATTTATTCTTTTCATTAATGATATATCCTCGTGCTTTTCTAAGTGTAATTTTCTTCTCTATACAGATGATTTGAAAATTTATTACGAAATTAGGTACATGGAAGATTCTTTCGTTTTGCAAAGTGAGCTTGACAACCTGTACCAGTGGTGTGGACGTAATCGCTTATTTCTCAATATTGCTAAATGTCACTATACCTCTTATGCAAGAGTTCCACCTAGTGCAACTTCGACGTACTGTTTTTCGGATGTTACGCTTATGGAAGTTAATGAGTTTAAAGACTTGGGTGTCTATTTCGACCCTAAGCTGAGTTTTGCTACTCACATAAATTTTATTATTACCAAAGCGTATGCGATGCTGGCTTTTATACGGCGCAACTGCTGGTCGTTTTCCGACCCCTATACTCTTAAGTTATTGTACTCGTCTTTGGTAAGATCCAGGCTGGAATATGCAGTTTTTATCTGGCGGCCTTATCAAGACGTTAACATTAATAGATTGGAGTCAGTCCAGAAGAAATTTTTGCGTTTTGCTTTGAGGCGGATGAACTTTATAGAACCCCTCCCGCACTATCGTTGTCGTTGTTTGCTAATAAATCTCATGTCATTGCAGGGGTCTGGTACGATATGTCGAAAAAAAGAAGTCGAAACTAAAAATGTCGAAAAAAAATTTGTCGAAAACACAAAAGGTCGAAAAAAAAATGTCTCGAAAAAATGTCGAATGAAAAAATGTCGAAAAAAAAAATATAAGATGTAGAAACAATGTAATGAATGATGTGTAAAATTCGCGCGAATTTAACACATCATTCATTACATTGTTTCTACATCTTATATATTAATGTTGAGTATTATTTTTCTAGTGTTTTGCAATAGCTCTTGCAAGCAAATATAAAACCTGACGGTAAAGTTATAAGCACAAACTCTTAAGCTCTTCTCAATATAATTAACAACAACCTCTCAGAAACGAATCTCCGGTTTAAAAATGTCAGAAAAATTTTGATTTTTGGCGACTTTTATAGTCACGTAAATATTTGATGTATCGATGTTTCTACAAAAATTGCGAAATTTTGAACGTTTAAACGTTATTTCGGTTTCTCACTTGTCAAAAAACAAAAGTAAATTGGACCAACATCTTTTCCTTGTTCAAAAATATGCACGTAATTAGAAAAATATACACATATTACAAAACTAACCAAGTCGAAGCATCGATATACATATATAGCGAAACAAATGTACATAGACTTCGCATCAAAGACACATCGATTTATTTTTGCCATTGGTGACTCCAGCATAGTTTAGCTCAATAACATAACGGGACCTTTCTCGAAATGATCATTACCAAATGATTAGTGTTATGCTTTTAATAAGTACAAATCATAAGTCATTCTCAATCTTAATTTTTACATGTGCAGTTTGTAGCCCGAAAATGTCTGAGAATATTTCTGTTGTTACCTCTAACAAGAGGAAAATTTGAATAGACTTTGTATTGGAAAAAGGTTGAAAAGTTCTTGGTAAGAGGTAAGGAAGTGATAAATAATTGTATACTGTCATAAAACACGTTGTTAAACTCAAATTTCCGAAGTTTTACATTAAGCATCCAAATTTCGACCTTTTTCGGTCATTTACATTTTTTCGACATTTTTGTTTTCGGTCAAAAATCTCTTCGGTATTTTAAAATTTTTTTACATTCGGTCTTGGAAATTCGACATTTTTTTTTCGACATATCGTACGGGACCCTCATTGCAGTCGAGGCGCGTTCTGTTGTCGATGTGTGTAGTTTATGACATCATTACTAATTCAATTGATTGCTCTTATCTTCTCATGAAAATTCATTTTAATGTACCCCCTCGAATTCTTCGTAGTTATGAGAGGTTTTATGTGGGTGTTGCTAGAACAGTTTATGCAATGAACGCTCCTCTCAGAAGGACACTTTCTGAATTGAATGATTTTTCTCTCTCCGTGGGATTTGATTTTTGTTTTACAAAGTTTACTTTTAAGAGCCTACTGATAAGATACTTATCACAACCTTTGGTTTAAGATTATGTTAAGCTTTTTTACAATCTTTTTTTATACAATCTGTAAACTTCTGGTTTGTTGATTTTTAATAAATAAAAAAATAAATAAAAAATACAAATAATTTTTACTTTTATTTCATACCGTAAATTGATAGCAATAAAGTCAAAGTAATCGCATATAAAATTTGGGTCCGATTGAACACCGCTAAGGCATGTCGCACGGGGGTCAAAGTTCAGACTAGGTCTAAAAGGATTCAAAATTCTTTTATTTCATACTTTAAATTGATAGCAATAAAATAGAACTAACCACATGTCGCACGGGGGTCAAAGCTCAAAATTAGCTTTTATAATCCAAATCCATAATACTATAGTCGAAGATATCACTCAGTATTATTTCCCTCCATAGGTTCAGGTGGTCTCGAAGGTTATGTAATAAAAATATTGTTATTTTTTCTTTTAACTTTGACCCCCTTCCTATACCGCTAAGCGGTTTTCAATCGAAAGTAAATTTTATATGTGATATCTTCGACTATAGTATTATCGATTTGGGTTATAAAAAGTTAATTTTGAATTTTGACCCTCGTCAATCCAAATTTTATATGTGATTACTTCGATTTTATTGCTATTAATTTAAAGTATGAAATAAAAGAAATTTGAATTTTTTAGACCTAGTCTGAACTTTGACCCCCGTGCGACATGCCTTAGCGTTGTCCAATCGGACACAAATTTTATATGTGATTACTTCGATTTTATTGCTATCAATTTAAAGTATGAAATAAAAGAAATTTGAATTTTTTTAGACCTAGTGCGACATGCCTTAACGGTGTCCAATCGGGACCAAAATTTAAATATAATATTTTCGACTATTGTGCTAGCGATTTTGGGTGTTAGATTAAAAAAAAAATTATTTTTATTTTTGGAGTCTCCATAGGGTAATCTAACCTTTGACCTCCGTGCGGCACCCCTTAACCGTATCCAATCGGGATACAAATTTATATGCGTTATATTTGACCATAATGGAACCGATCTAGGGGGTGGGACTGAAAAAAGTCGAACATTCGATTATAAGGACCACCCTAATATACATAGGTAATAAAATCAAATTATTATAATATATATAAATGCATTCCATTTATGAAAATTTTAACAAAAAATACCGGCTATTGATAAACTGCCGTTTAAGTCTTTTATAAAAAAAATTCTTTCAAAAAAGTATCCCTATATACGCTGATATTCATATATCATATAAATTTCGTCAAATTAAAACAAAATGTCATTTTGCGCAGTTTACGTACTGTGTGACACCTTTACATTTCTGCATGAGAAACCCCAAAAGCATCCATTTTATGCTATGGATACACACACGGAGATTACCTCCAATAAATCTTCTTTAATCAGATCCAAATTTTACGCTGATACACACAAAATTGAAGATTAAAGCGGGCTACCCACCTGCCAAGAAATGCCTCAAGAAAAAAACGAGCATAGGGTAAATATGCCAGTAACCGGACACTTAACTTTTTTTTGTGTTTCTACTCTTCCATGAGACGGTCCTCTAGTGATATTATAAAAACATCATTTTGTAAGTGACAATTGATTAATTCTGAATCTGATAAAATCAACTATTTACATAGAAAAGTCTTCATTTTTTTGTAAAAATTATCGATTTAAAACAAGTCAGAATTTGCCAGTATCCGGACAGTTTTTCCAAAAACCGGACAATACAAACCCAGTTACCAGACACTTACTATCCATAATAAAAATAATTGTTTTATAACGTAAGTTTTATTTTAATTCAATATTTAAATAAAGTAAATAAGTAAAACCAAACTGAAGGAAAGTTTGACGTCGGGAAGCTGCGCACGCCACAGACAGCTGATAATTTCTTCACTCGACTCTTACACCTGCTATCGGAGGACAATCCTCCAACTAACGATGTAACCGAGCAATGGAAGCATATATCTCACTTATAACGTACCGCCGTACTGGTGCGATGAGGAATGCAGCACTGCCACAAAAAGGACGCTGCATACAGGGAGACGTTGCGAACGGGCCCAACCCGCAGTGTATGGTAACGCTATCGTGAAGCAAAGAAGGAAGACAGACGCCTATTCAGAAAAAAGAAACGTGATGCCGAAAGGTGTGAGTGTAAGATGCTGGAATAATGCCCGAAAATTCTATGAAAAGATCCGGCGGATGGCGGAATAATGGCGACCTAAAAACCGACGTACAGAGTGTACTTAAATTATGGAGGGAGCACTTCTCCTCACTGCTAAATTGCTAGGGAGACGTCGAACCCGTTGGTGCACCCTGGGTAACGCTAAATGACCTACATGGCCTACATGGCTAGTTTCTTGTATTGCCGGTTCTACGAGAACGGTACCAGTACTTGTGCTGTACCTATCGTGCCGAAACGACCCGGGCCGTTTTCTTATATCGACCCGGCCAAGAGCAATACACTCGAGGTGACCCTGTCTGACATTTAGGCAGGGCTACACCTCGCTACAACACCAACAACATACCCCGATCCCTGATGATGGAAAAGTCGTCCCACCACCTGACTATGATGAAGTCAGAGTAGCTATATTCCGGCTTAAAGATAACAAAGCGCCTGGAAAAGACGAACTACCCGCTGAGTGTTCAAACACGGAGGCGAAGAGCTGGTAAAAAGCATGCATCAGCTCTTATGCAGAATATGGTCAGACGAGTGGATGCCTCCGGATTGAAATTTGAGTCTGCTATGCCCAATCCACAAGAAAGGTGATCCCGCTAACCGCATCAACTATCATATTATGTTCTTTCTAGCGTATTGTGTGAAAGACTGAAGCCCATCGTAGACAAGCTGATTGGACCTTATCAGTGTGGCTTTAGACCTGGTAAGTCAACCATTGACCAGATCTTCACGATCCGCCAAATCGAGAAGAGCCACGATAAAAGAATCGACACACACCATCTCTTTGTCGATTTCAAAGCCGCTTTTGACAGTGCAAAAAGAAGTTGCCTGTATGCCGCCATGTGTGAATTTGACTTCCCTGCCGAATGACTTTGAGCAATACCAATAGCTCTGTCAGAATCGGGAAGGACCTCATGTGAAACAATTTTCCGAAACCTTTCCATTTAAACGATCAAGGATTGTTGACTTTGGGATGTCATGGGCCGCTGCTGCTTTGCGAATACTCATCTTCTTTGTCCGAGACCTGTCTCCTCCTCTTTTCAGTAGATTTTTTCGATTTTTGTTGACTCATTCTACAATTAATTAAAAAAAATAAAAAATATTAAATATCTGCTAAAGTAACATAACAGCCGTCCGGATACTAGAAAAGTGGGATATTAAGGGCCACTTGCATAAAAGCCGATTAAGCCTAATCGGTGATTAACTTGACAGCTAACCATACAAAATACGTCAATTAAACTCCGGTTAGTCGTTATCAGCTTTTATGCAAGCGGCCCTAAGTGATTTCTAGTAACCGGACACTTTGTCCGGATATTGGAAAACACTCATATTTTCATTCCAGTATCCGGACAGGTGCATTTAAACAAAAATATTGCTATCTTTCTTCTTTATTTGCCGGGATGTGTTTATTTTTCTTTTGGATTGATAAGTGCTTCAGAAAAACTTACACCTTGTCCTTTTCGATGACACCGGAAGAAGAAGGAACACAGTTAAGTTGGCTGCGGTTCTCCTTTTTCCATCTATCATTCACAATAGCTTCAGCTGTCAAATGACAAATACCGGGTGATATCAACAAATAAAACTAAAACTAAAGGTAGTATTACATCTCGGCCAATCTGACATAATGATTGACCTTAATCAGGTGGCGTTTCGTGCTGAGGTAGTGTGACCTATTCCTGTTGGTGACTGGGCAATTTTATTATTTTCGTTTATTGGCGAACACCATTTGCGAATTTTTACGGCTTCAACAATTCCGTCATATGGTAAATGTGTCAGTTGGCAGTTATTTATGTCCCTGATAACATAACGATCGTTTGGTAACGATTTGTGTATGACATACGGTCCTCGATATTTTTGAATAAATTTCTTATTAGTTCCAACAGTTGTGTCGGTATGCCTTATAACTACAAAATCTCCCACTGAGTATGTCTTGGCAGGAACACTATTTCTCAAGAAGTATCGCAGATTGTATTCCTGAGACCGTTCTATGTTTTTAAGCGCGGTTTGCCTGTTTTCGCTGAGATTCCTAACATTTACGTCAGACAGTTTTTCTTCTAGACATTCCGTAAGTTCGTCAACGATGCAACCCCGTTGATTTACTCCGAAAAGTAAGTCACATGGCGTATGCCTAGTTGTACTGTGAACACTATTATTCAGGGCATATTCTACCTGCGATAATTTAATGGCCCAATCAGAGTGTTCCTCAGATTCTGTCAGCTTACTTAGCATTGACTTGAGGACACGGTTGACCCGTTCCACCTGCCCGTTTGCTTGCGGTGACGCCACGGCAACCTTAACATGCTCTATATTCCTCTTTAGTAAGAACTCACTAAATTCAAGAGAGGTGAAACAACTACCTCGGTCAGTTATAATCCGTCGGGGACGGCTGTAATAATCGAAATACTTTTCTAGTGAGCATTTTACTTCCTTTGTGCTTGTAGAGTTTACGGGATATAATTTCACAAACTTCGTGAAGGCGTCAATCACGACCAATATGTGTTTACGCTTTGACCTAACCGCGGGCAGGGGGCCGAAGTGGTCTAGATGTAGGGTGTCGAATGGAATCGGTTTCTTTGGAATATTATAAAGGTTATGTTCGTTGGAACGAGCAGGGGCCGAATATATGATGCACTTGATACAATTCTGGATGAATCTTCGAATTTTGTCTTGCATATCGCTGAACCAATAGGTTTTTCTTATTTGATTATAACATTTATCTACACCTAAATTACCTATTTTCTCGTGAGTAGACCGGATTACGTTTTCTTGCATCTCTGTGGGGACACAAAGCATAACTTTCTGACCAATCCTGCGACATACTAAGCCATCAACCAGCTCATATCCTATCACTTCCCCCTCTTCCAATTCTTTCATAAGTTTCTTAAGTCTTTCGTCTCGATTCTGGGCAATTTGGATCTGAACATCTAAGTCATCCAAGTCTACTGCGGCAACTAACATACATTTATTGACTGAGGGCCGAGGTTTCACCTTATATCCGATTTCACTTGATTCATGTTCTACAATTGGATTTATACCCTCCTCTTCTTCTAATAGCGGATTTCTACTCAGAGCGTCTACATGCCCGAGGTTTGTCCCGATTCTGTGTTGAATGGAGTAGTTAAAATTTTCCAGCTCGAGTGCCCATCGGGCTATTCGAGGGTTAATTTGCTTCTTGTTTAGGGTCATTGTCAATGAATTGCAGTCTGTAATGATTTTGAATGGAATTCCTTCTAAATAGATTCTAAACCTGCGGAGGGCGTAAATGATTGACAAGGTTTCTAGCTCAAAGCTATGGTATCTAGACTCGGCCGGAGTAGTTGTTTTAGAAAAGTATGCAATTGGGTGAAATTTGCCATCGTCCTGTTTTTGCATCAACACCGAGCCAAAGCCCTGACTGCTTGCATCACAGTGGAGCTGTGTTTCACAATTGCGATCATATATCGCCAGCAGTGGTGCACTGACTAAAGTATTTCTCAGGGTCTTGAACGCTTTCAAGCAGTCTTCCGAAAATATAAACTCAGCTTCTTTGCGCAACAGATTCAGAAGGGGTTTAGCGGTTTTGGAGAATGAGGGTACAAATTTACGAAAGTAGGAGAATAGCCCAATACAGGAACGAAGTTTTTTCTGGTTTCTCGGGATTGGGTAATTTGCGATTGCTTTAACATGGGACATCGATGGTTGTATCCCGGAAGGGGTGACACGGTAGCCTAGGTACAGTGGCGTGCCTTCCATATAAGCCGAAAAGCCCGGCTTGCCTAGCTAATCCTCTATGAGCTACAATATGTTTCAAAAATGTATCGTAACAATTTCTTTAACGTTTACATTTGGTTTCACTAACTGCCAATAGCATAAACATATAAATAAAGCTCTTCCTGCCATCTGTCGGCTGATAGCAAAACAATTAACATAAAAATTTTTCAGCGCATATGATGGCATCTCTTACTTGCTTACTTAAAATAGCCTTTAACCGCCTAGGCGATGATTGCCATCTCGCTTTTACTTATTGGCTTTTACCTGGCTTTCAAATCCCTTACTAAAATGTCTTTTTGAAGCTACAGTTTTTTTTGAATTTAGAAGAAATTTTGTATGCAACTACGAAGCCAGCTTCGTGCTGTTGTTACTATAAGCTTTAAAGCCAAACTGGATATGTATATACATACATATCTACAATGTTAATGTGCAAAGAGCTCTACCATTGTGTATCAATACCAAGTGTAAACTCTTCTGCATAGACGTCAAAATTCCAAAATGAGTTTAACACCTATTTGAGATTGTGGTTAATAAAAAGTGTGATATCATAGACATAGTCGTGAAAACTTCAAAGTGAGTTTAGTCATCTGTTTTTAATTTCCTTTTTTGTCTCACTTCTTTTCATCTTCCCATCTCTTCCTACCATTAGGTAAAAGATAGGAGACCGCCATGTTGATGTGTGCAGGATGTTAAAACAACGCCATTGCTTTTCTGTTATTCGGTGCTGGCGACATTTTAATATGTGCAGGATGTAAACAAACCGACATTTTAATGTGTGTTGTCAAAAGAAGAGTTCACACTTGGTATTGATACACAATGAGCTCTACTCAAAAATTATTTGACATTAACTCTGAGTTAAAAATATAAATTTTCGTTGTGCAAGTGAGCCTTGGCTTCTGCGATGTATGTAAATGGGAAATAGTGCAAGTAAACCTTTTCCCTTGGATTGGAAAAGCTTAAAAAATCTGCAAAACAATAACTTGCCTATTGAAGAAACCTAAATGTTTAAGTTTTTCCCCGTGTGCAAAAGTCGATAAATATCTATCCTGAACTCTTCTTCTTCGTCTGAAATGTTCTTTGGCAGCAGTATGTGCTTTTGTTGGGGTTATAAGGACTGGGGCTTGCCTTGATTGAAACACGTAGGCACGCCACTGCCTAGGTACTCTATTGTGTTATATCCAAACTTGCATTTCTTCAGCTTAAGCTCTAAATTTCTTTCATAAGCTCTGCTAAGCACTTTTCTTAGGGTCTTGACATGACACTCAAAATTGTTGGAAGCTATCAATATGTCGTCGATGTATACAATAATTTCTCTTGCATCTATCATGTCCCTAAAAATGTTATAAACAAATCTTTGAAAATTAGCTGGTGCGTTCTTTAATCCGAAGGGCATCCTAAGGTATTCGAATTGCCCATGAGGTGTTACGAATGACGTTAATGGTATAGAATCTTCGTGCATTGCTAACTGATTAAACCCATCTTTCAAATCGAGTAGCGTGAACCATTTTTTCCCTGACATATATTCAATACAATCATCTATTAAGGGTAATGGGAAATTATCCCTAACGGTTTTCTTATTAAGGGCTCTATAATCTATGCACATACGCGTTTCGCCACTCTTCTTTTTCACTAATACAATGGCCGAGGCGTAAGGTGAGTTGCTAGGCCGAATAATTTGTCTCTTAATTAAGTCGTCGGTGATATTTTGAACTTCCTCTCTATCCTTAAAAGATAATCTTCTAGGCAAGCAGTAAAAAGGGGTGTCGTCTGTTGTTCTTATTATCATTTTATAATCGTAGGGTTTCTTATCAATATGTGACGGAGTCAGATATGCATTATTTAGAACTTCCATAATGATTTTCCGTTCACCTCTATTCAGATTGGGCCCTATATCTACTTCTGATTGAACAACGCTTTCATCTATGGCACATATCTCTTTCGCTATCAAGTCAAACGATTCATTTCTATTATCACAATTTTCATCGCAGGGCTTTTTCGGATTGGGCCCTATATCTATTTCTGATTGAACAACACTTTCATCTATAGTACCTATCTCTTTCAGTGCTAGGTCAATCACGTTGCCTTCACTGTCAAAATAATTATCATCGTTCCCTGACTTTTGTTTCACAGCCGATTCCTGATCACATTTTCCATATATTTCACTTAATTCATTTTCATCACTAAGCGGCTTATTACTACAGTCACCATCAGTACTTTCATTAATAATCGAATCAGATGCGTACGGTTTCAAAGTATATTTAATTAATTCATTTTGTTTTGAGTTTACATTTACAAAGGATTTGGTTTTAAATTCATTTACATTTTTATTCCTTTTTACAAAGTATATATTAAATTCAATCATAAATTCTTGACCAAGGATCAGTGGTATGGAAAGTGATTCATCTGGTACAATCATAACATTCATCGTTTTAATTGTTCCATGAAATTTTATTGCGCACAATTTTGTGCCGAACGAATACAGTCTATTTCTGCCAACTCCGGCATATTTTGTAGGCATCGCGGTAGGTGGTAGTTTTACAAACTGTGTAGCAATAGATTGTTTCATAATATTAATCGGACTACCGGAATCGAAAAGAGAGATAATATTTATAAAACCTGACCATCTGTTTCGATTTAAATTATAAAAGGCCACACTTACCTCTTGCTTATCTGCTACATCATAATAATCATCATCTTGGGAAATGGCGGCAACACGATTGAGTTGGTTCTTCTTCCGAGGGCAGTCTTTATGCGTGTGCCCCATCTGGTGACATGTAAAGCAGGAGCCTGCTGGTCGTGGTGGCTTTGGGCAGCTGCTCTGGTAGTGACCAAATCTCGAGCAGTTAAAGCAGCGTACTGTTGACAGGTCTTGGCTGGTCGTTGCCTTTGGCCCTTTTGTTTCAGCATTTACAGAAGTATTTCCCGTCTGCTTACGGGATGAAGAGTTCTGGCGACGTTGTTCGTAGCGTTCAGTTCGCCGTACAAGCTCAGCCACAGATTTGGCGCCATAGAGGATGCTGATGTTGTTGCTGCTATCTGGAATGCCGTCGATAATTATGTCGACTAGCTCCGATTCTGGAATATCTGCTTGAGCTGCTATCGACTGCATTGCAACAACATAACTTATGCAGGTTTCGGAGGGTTTTAATTTACGTAGTCGTAGTTGGCGATAAACGTCTTGCCGCGAGCAATGCCGTCGGAACATCGCATTCAGCGACGACTTGAGTGCTGAATACTCCATGAGACCCTGGTTCAATATAAACTCTTTTGCCGTTCCGGTCATGCATCGCCGCAGTGCCAGGCACTTGTGCCTTTCGTCGTATTTATTGGCGTCAGCGTAGTCCTCGAATTGTATTGTGGCGAATGTTCTCAGGAATCGCTCATCTCCCAACTCTAGCGTATTTCTATCACTAGCGTCACTACCACAACTACAGCTGCGAGAGGCAGCTCGCGTGTTTGCGAATGTGGCACAAAGAGGAGATGACGATAGATAAACGCTTCGAGAACACTGTTGCACGAATAAACCAGAAAGGTGTAGACATTTCTAGGTTGTGAAGCTGCTGTCTGCTAGGGTATATAAACCGCGCAAAGACAACGGAAATGAATCAGTTTATTTTGAAGTGTTGTACAGTGAAGTACTGAACAGTAAATTAACCCGCGATATTGTACTACGGTTTTTAGTACTGAATAAAGCGTACTACTTATTAAACAGAATCGGAGTGTTTTATTTAACGTACAGTGATCGAACTCAGGGAAAATAATCAAGGAATCATCGAATTCGTCACAATTGGTGTCAGAAGCGGTATTGTTAAATAAATTCAAGGACATTGAAAAGGATAACAAGGACATTGAAAAGGATAACAAGGACATTGAAAAGGATAACAAGGACATTGAAAAGGATAACAAGGACATTTTAAGGATAACAAGGACATGGCAAAGTTGAATGAGTTGAAGATCCAGCAACTCAAAAACGAGTTGGAACGACGTGGATTGTCAACAACGGGCAATAAAGCAGAGCTACAATCACGGTTGCGAGAAGCGATGGAAGCAGAACGAATCAACGTTGACGATCATGTTTTTCAGCTTTTGGAAGAGGGAGCGACGAAAGTGGAAGAACAAAAGGATACCCCGAATCCTGTGGAAAACGTGAACACAAACTCGTTATTGGCTGCATTGGCTCAGATGTCGACGAACATAACATCTCAAATGAAAGAACAGGAGACACGTATTACATCCGGAATTTCAACACAGTTGGAGGAACAGAAGACACACATGGCATCTCAGTTAGAAGAACAGAAGGCATACATGGCGTCACAGATCAAGGAAGAGTTGATGGAACAGGAAACACGCATAACGTTAAAACTAGAGGCACAAGAGCAAAGAGTCTCATCGCAGCTAGAAGTTGTCAGTGGACGACAGGATAAGATCGAAGCCGAGGTGGATGCGTTAAAATCTCGTATCCAGGAGTTGCAGCTGAATCGTCCAAATGCTGTATCAAGTTCTCCCAAGGTAAAAACCCCATCTTTTGATGGTTCTGTTCCATTCCAGGTATTTAAGCTACAGTTTGAGAAGACAGCAGCTGTGAACAATTGGGGCGCTGAAGACAAAGTCGCTGCTTTATTTGTGGCATTGAAAGGACCTGCAGCCGAAATCTTACAGACTATTCCAGAAGGTGAAAGGAACAACTATGAAGCATTGATGGGAGCCGTTGAAAGACGCTATGGTAGCGAGCATCGGAAGCAGATTTACCAAATAGAGCTACAAAATCGCTGCCAGAAGCCCAATGAGACCTTACAAGAATTTGCATCGGACATCGAGAGGTTAGCGCACCTAGCAAACGCGGATGCACCTGTAGACTACATGGAGAGGGTAAAGATACAAAGTTTCATAAATGGAATACGTGATGTGGAGACGAAGCGGGCCACCTATGCAAATCCAAAGAGATCATTTGCGGAGACGGTATCACATGCTCTAACTCAAGAAACAGCATCACTTTTGTGCAAACCAGCGTACAAAGCTCATCGTGTGGAAGTAGAACGACCAGAATGGGTGGACGCAATCCTAGAAGCAGTGAACGGTAAGCAACAGAAAAATGAAGCGTCCATTAAATGCTTCAAGTGCGGGAAATCTGGTCATATTGCACGTTATTGTGGATCTGGATCTAGTTCCAATAATGCAAGCGGACGTAAGCGCAAGGCTGAAGGAGATGAGCAAGTCTCCCAATCCAACCAACCGTTAAACTAAAGAGAGTCAGCCGCAAGGGGCGTAGGCTGGCTCCCGCAATCGGATGCCCCATAATCTCTGTCTCACAGATCGGAAGGAAGTCGAGTAATGTTACTGTTGGAGGACTCGTGGACGGAAAGGAGCGTTTACTGACTATTGATACGGGCGCATCTCATTCCATCATTCGATCTGATTTAGTCAAGAAAGGAGTGAGGCCATTACATGGAGCAAAGTTGCGTACGGCGACTGGTGAGGACACCCAAGTTCAAGGAGAAGTAACATGTGAAATCGCAATTGGAAATGTCACCGTACTGCACAATTTTATAGTGGCAGATATTGTTGATGAGATCATAGTTGGTGTGGATTTCTTAAGCAACCAAGGCATCAAGATCGACATGGAAAACAGGACTATGAGCTATAAGAACATGGATGTGCCACTCAATTTTGGTTACGAGAACAAGTACATCAGTAAGCGGGTACTCGTGGAAGATAGCCAACAAATTCCACCGAAGTCGGAGGCAGTCGTTTGGGCAAGGATTGATAGAGATTATGGGACAAACAAATTGTGGGTTGTCGAGGCAGCAAACAATTCAAAGACGGATATACTAGTAGGAAAAACACTGGCTATGACAAAACAAGATGGACGTATACCGGTAAGAGTACTAAATGAGTTTCGATCGCCGATCAAGCTTTCCAAAGGAGCTATATTGGGACAATGTCAGGAGGTGGAGGTGATTATAAACTGTGAACAGCTCCAGGGAAATGTCTCTACCAGCAACATTAATCTATCAGATAATATCACGGCGTGGACGCAAGGGCTCGAAGAAGACCACCAGAATAAGGCAAACCAACTTCTATTAAAGTACTCTACCATATTTGACAAGGATGGCTCCAAACCAGGTCGGACCAATGTAGTGAAGCATCACATTGATACCGGTGACGCTAGACCAATCCGCCAAGCTCCTCGAAGTGTTCCATTGGCCAAACGCCAAGTGGTAAGTGAAATTATACAAGAAATGAGTGACAGCGGCGTGATCGAACCATCAGCTAGTCCATGGAGCTCACCGGTAGTGCTAGTAAAGAAAAAGGATGGAAAAATGCGGTTCTGTGTGGACTACCGGAAGTTGAACGACGTAACGAAAAAGGACAACCTAGAATTGACGATACTCTGGACTCACTATCTGGTACGAAATGGTTCTCAACACTGGACTTGAAAAGCGGCTATTGGCAAGTAGAGGTGAAAGATGAGGATAAGGAAAAGACAGCCTTCAGCATTGGAGAGGGGCTGTGGCAATTTACGGTAATGCCCTTTGGACTATGTAACGCTCCAGCTACTTTTGAGAGACTCATGGATCAAGTATTGAAAGGACTGCATTGGAAAACATGTTTGGTGTACCTGGATGACATCATCGTGCTGGGAAAAAGCTTTGAGGAACATCTTAAGAACTTGGAGGAAGTTTTCCAAAGGATAGCTGGCGCCGGTCTGAAATTAAGTCCCAAAAAGTGTGCATTGTTCAAGAAGGAAGTAAGTTACTTAGGTCACAAGGTTACTACGGAGGGAATTTGCACTGCTAAAGAGAAGATCGAAACAGTATAGGATTGGCCAAGACCGAAAAATTTACATGAGCTACGAAGTTTCCTCGGACTGTGCACGTATTATCGTCGATTTGTACCGAATTTCGCCAGCGTAGCCAGTAGCCTTCATGAGTTGACCAGGAAGAATATGTCATTTGATTGGAAGAAGGAACATGAAGTGGCTTTCCAAACCTTGAAAGAACGGCTGTGCACGGCCCCAATGTTAGCGTATCCAATCCCAGGCTCAACATTTATTTTGGATACAGACGCGAGCGGTTACGCGAATGGAGGTGTTTTGTCACAGATTGTCGATGGGCAGGAGAAGGTAGTGGCGTACTATAGCCGCACAATTGGGAAGCCCGAAAGGAACTATTGTGTAACACGGAGAGAACTACTGGCATTGGTGGAGTGCATCAAGCATTTCCACAAGTATCTCTATGGACAGCGATTTCACGTCAGGACAGACCATGCAGCCTTGAAATGGCTCTTGCAGTTCCGTAATCCAGAAGGTCAATTGGCACGGTGGATAGAGCGACTACAAAGTTATGACTTTTCCATAGAGCATCGCAAAGGCAGCAACCACGGCAATGCTGATGCAATGTCCCGGCGACCATGTAACCTAGAATGCAAGCATTGTTCGAAAGCTGAGGCCAAGGAAGATGTTATAGATGTGCGGTTAATGACTATAACATCTACGGACGAATGGAACATGGATCAACTAAGGAAGCATCAGCTAGAGGACCCAGATCTGGTACGTGTGATGCAAGGAATCGAGCAAAACGAACGACCAACAAGAGAGGAGATGTCAGCAGAGAGTCCTGTTGCCAAGTCATATTGGGCACAGTGGAACAGTCTGAAATTGGTATCCGGTTGCTTACATAGAGTATGGGAAAGCGAAGATGGTCAATGCGCTCGGAAGCTGGTAGTTGTCCCAAGGAAGAAAATCTCTGATGTTTTGAATGAGCTACATAATGGCCCAAGTGGAGGTCATCTCGGAGTCACGAAAACGTTGGAGAAAGTCAAGCAGAGATTCTATTGGGTTGGTTGCCGGCAGTCGATCGCGGAGTGGATTGCCAACTGTGAGGTGTGCATCAAAGCAAAGGGTCCGAAGTCGAGAAGTCATGGACAGATGAAGCAGTACAACACAGGTGCACCGTTTGAGAGGATTGCCATGGATGTAGCTGGCCCATTTCCTACTAGCAAACTCGGGAACAAGTACGTATTAGTTGTTATGGACTATTTCAGCAAATGGCCAGAAGTTTACCCGATTCCAAATCAAGAGGCAGAAACCATTGCAGAGGTGTTCACTAACAATTGGATAGCGAGGTTTGGTGTACCGATGGAGTTACATTCTGACCAAGGCAGGAATTTCGAATCAGTCGTATTCCAAGAAATGTGCAAGATATTGGGTATTCGGAAAACTCGAACAACTGCATTGCATCCTCAGTCAGATGGTATGGTGGAACGTTTCAATCGAACCTTGGAAGAGCACATGAGGAAAGTAGTGGATAAGTTCCAGAAAGATTGGGATACGCACATCTCCTTGTTTCTGATGGCATATCGCTCGGCAGTACATGAAACTACGGGTCAAACTTCGGCAAAAGTAATTTTTGGGAATGATCTGCGGTTGCCAGCTGACTTGAAGTTTGGGATAAATGCTGATGAAGGAATAAATGCCAGGAAGTCCACTAGCATCTTGGAAGAAGAAATGAGAGAAATACACGATCTTGTAAGACAACGGACGAAGATCATGAGTGATAAGATGAAAGCCAGATACGACAAAGCCATCAACTCGGAAGGTTTTAAAGAAGGAGATTTAGTGCTGTTATACAACCCACAACGAAAGAAAGGTTTGTCCCCAAAACTGCAATGTAACTGGGAAGGCCCATATAAAGTAATAAAGCGGATAAATGATGCTGTCTACCGCATACAAACTGTTGGAAAACCACGAAACAAAATGAAGGTGGTTCACCTGGAGAGGCTAGCAACGTTTGGATCAGGAAATGTGTCTGATCGGGACGATCAGACCTAGGTGGAGGGCAGTGTGGCGAATGTTCTCAGGAATCGCTCATCTCCCAACTCTAGCGTATTTCTATCACTAGCGTCACTACCACAACTACAGCTGCGAGAGGCAGCTCGCGTGTTTGCGAATGTGGCACAAAGAGGAGATGACGATAGATAAACGCTTCGAGAA
Source organism: Campiglossa producta (assembly GCA_964058755.1). Lineage (NCBI taxonomy): Eukaryota > Metazoa > Arthropoda > Insecta > Diptera > Tephritidae > Campiglossa > Campiglossa producta. Next base: position 81,091,800 of record CAXKVI010000004.1, read on the forward strand.
CACTGTTGCACGAATAAACCAGAAAGGTGTAGACATTTCTAGGTTGTGAAGCTGCTGTCTGCTAGGGTATATAAACCGCGCAAAGACAACGCAAATGAATCAGTTTATTTTGAAGTGTTGTACAGTGAAGTACTGAACAGTAAATTAACCCGCGATATTGTACTACGGTTTTTAGTACTGAATAAAGCGTACTACTTATTAAACAGAATCGGAGTGTTTTATTTAACGTACAGTGATCGAACTCAGGGAAAATAATCAAGGAATCATCGAATTCGTCACAGTATGAACCACCTATTGATGTCATAATGGTTATCGCCGCTAAACTTCGGAACAGCGGCATCAAGTTCATCGAAATGTATTTTCCCTATGCGAACTGTTGGGTTATTTTGTATGTTCTGTAACTGGCCTTGCAGTTCCATGATTTCGCGCCTCAGTTTTAGGACTCTTAACTGGTCCTCTAGTTGACTGGCTTCCCCAAAAGGTGAATTGGAGTAAGCGACATCGGAGCCAGTGTTATGTGCAAACGACAACATATCGTGATTTGAAGCAGTAGCAGAAGCAAATGTTTCACTCGTACGCCCAGAAACGCTGCCGACTCCCAAGGTTTTTGCGGTGGTACGTGTTGAACGCATTTTGGTGATTTTCGTCGGAAATATTCAAGTTTTGATCAAAATTTTGTTATCAGCAATTAGATGGTGTCTTCCCACACCTGAAGATGCTATCTTTCTTCTTTATTTGCCGGGATGTGTTTATTTTTCTTTTGGATTGATAAGTGCTTCAGAAAAACTTACACCTTGTCCTTTTCGATGACACCGGAAGAAGAAGGAACACAGTTAAGTTGGCTGCGGTTCTCCTTTTTCCATCTATCATTCACAATAGCTTCAGCTGTCAAATGACAAATACCGGGTGATATCAACAAATAAAACTAAAACTAAAGGTAGTATTACAATATAAACATGATAACCGATTTTCGAGTTATTTTGTTAAATTTGATCAATTATTAGCAACATAAAAGTCATTTGCACCACTTTTGTCATACAATTATTAATAAAAACTTACCTGACAAAATAAAGTGTCACTAGTAAAAAATTAGCAAAACCGTACGTCTTCACACTTCACTTCAAACGCCCAGACTAAAAGAGAAACAGCAAAGATGTTTCTGAGAAAAACGCTAAAAGTAAAATTGCAAAACCGTTATAAATGAATGGCTGCTGCCATTGTTGTTTTTGAATTTTCGATTAAGTCAACGATTTGCTTATTTCAAACGTTTAAAGTCAAAAGTGTCCGGTTATTGGGGGTGTCCGGTTACTGGCATAACTACCCTATATTTCTTGTGCCTGGTCAAGAAATTTTGACGTTTACCAAAATTTCCATTTTTTTGCAAATTACTCTTATAAAAATGTATAAAACATGTGTAGCGCAATATGTACTCACCTTTGCTGTGGATCTGCACGTTTACCTCAAGAAATATATACGAGCATATTTATTTCTTGAGGTAAACCGGCGTTGCCAACCATCAAAAATTGTAGTATTTTTTCTTATGAGCTGAGTATTGGCTCAAGAAAATTTGACGTGTGAAAACAGTTCTTGACCATTTCTTGAGCGTTTTTTTAATATGGAGTTTGACATTTCTTGGCAGGTCGTAGCCCGCTTAACAATCAGCGCACTAGATGGCTTTGGTTGTAGTACTTGGGGTTTAAAATAGATGTCGCTATTTTTTGGTGACATCTAGTGTCCAGTAGCGGCGAACTCGTAATTTTGGTAGTGGTCGTTGCGATGTTTGTTTATTTATCGATGACAGTAGCGGTCAAATAGTTATGATATCTGCTCAAATCTTCTTAATTTTTGGGAGTTTATAATGAAGATTATGCTCAAGTTAACTCCCAAAAGCGGAGATAATTCGGAATTTGCGCTAATGTATCAGCCGTATTATGCTATGGATACACACACGGAGATTACCTCCAATAAATCTTCTTTAATCAGATCCAAATTTTACGCTGATACACACAAAATTGAAGATTAAAGCGGGCTACCCACCTGCCAAGAAATGCCTCAAGAAAAAAACGAGCATATATTTCTTGTGCCTGGTCAAGAAATTTTGACGTTTACCAAAATTTCCATTTTTTTGCAAATTACTCTTATAAAAATGTATAAAACATGTGTGGATCTGCACGTTTACCTCAAGAAATATATACGAGCATATTTATTTCTTGAGGTAAACCGGCGTTGCCAACCATCAAAAATTGTAGTATTTTTTCTTATGAGCTGAGTAGTGGCTCAAGAAAATTTTACGTGTGAAAACAGTTCTTGACCATTTCTTGAGCGTTTTTTTATATGGAGTTTGACATTTCTTGGCAGGTCGTAGCCCGCTTAACAATCAGCGCACTAGATGGCTTTGGTTGTAGTACTTGCGGTTTAAAATAGATGTCGCTATTTTTTGGTGACATCTAGTGTCCAGTAGCGGCGAACTCGTAATTTGGGTAGTAGTCGTTGCGATGTTTGTTTATTTATCGATGACAGTAGCGGTCAAATAGTTATGATATCTGCTCAAATCTTCTTAATTTTTGGGAGTTTATAATGAAGATTATGCTCAAGTTAACTCCCAAAAGCGGAGATAATTCGGAATTTGCGCTAATGTATCAGCCGTATTATCGACATTGTATCGATGAAGGAGTTATGTTGTATTTGCGCATTTTAGCTGATGTATGCTGAAATACAAAAGTTCATCCACATAAACACTTCATTTTCCACAATGAAAAGTGTTAGAACAACACACTTGACCATAGTGTATCAGTATTGGTACACTATGCACATTTTCTTAAATTCTGCGAGCAACTGAGACAAAACAGAATTGTTGTAATTTAGTTTGCAGTGCAAATCACGAACCTCGGCTTGAATTGGTACACTATGCACTTGACTAAGGTGGAAAATCAATTAAGTTTCTATGAAAATTCAAAGCATTAAAGTGAATTTTCACGGAAATTTAATTTTTGCACATACTTCTTTCATGAATTTAAGTTGACAGATTCCCGACCGAAAATCAGGAGTCATTCCAAAGAGGCGTCCCTTGTGCTACAGTTTATACAAGTGGTAAACTCCTTATTAAAAAGGAAAAATTTTATCAAATAAAAAAAATATATAGCAAAATATTTTCTTAAATATTTTTTCCTACAAGTTTTCGCCTGTGACTGGGCAATGGGTGTAAATTTTTTTTGAATTTTTCCTAAACAATACTTACTTTACTGAGGCAAATTTTATGACAAAAGTGTGAAACTAAAGGTGTGCTCTGAATGGAATATGGTTTCAAGTTGGAATTTATAAAATTGCAAAAATTCAATAAATTGACTGATTTTAGAAGACAAATAATATCCAACGACCCGCATTATATTCCTACAAATAAATCCTTCGCACCAGGCGCTCATAAAATATGCGCATACATCTCCAGCTGAACTTTTCGACATTTTTTCCAAGTGCCATATGTTTGAAGGGTCGTATTTTATAAATGCACCCATACATACATACGTATGTGTGTAAAGTGTTTGTTAGTTTGTTCAAAGAACGAAAATTTATAATATATAAATTTACGTTCTTTGGATCTACCAAGGGGCAAGAATAGAGGTTGTCGACTGGAAGGATATCCCGGCTCGGCGAAGGGCAAGAGCATGGATTCCTGCCATCCCTGCTGAACCTGAGAGAATTCTCCGGATGCTGCGGATCATGAACCCGTCTCTCCCGACGCAGGACTGGAGTGTCAATCTGTTTGAGAATGCGGTAGGGCCTGATAGGCAAGTGGTCTTCCCCTTGAATAAGGAGGCACTCGAGCCCCTTAAACGGTGCAATGGACGAGTGCACTACGGCATGGGTCAGATCGTGATCCACGTATACCGCGGCGATGCACAGCGCGCTGCTATTTCGGCTGCACCGGAGGACTCGGACATCGCAGTGCCGGAAGAGGAGTCGGAGATGTCCGACTCGGAAAGTGATTCAGATATACCTGCACAAATCTAAAGCAGCCTTGGCTGCTTTGATCAGTCGCCTCTCTAAAGGCGACGTAGATGTGGTCCTCATCCAAGAACCCTGGGTCAACAGCTCAAGGATTTGCGGTTTGGGGACTAATGGGTCAGTTACATAAAACTTTACTTTGGCTTTACCTCAAACTTTGACTTTGACAGAAAAGTTCAGTATACGTATTTAAACCAAGCATGGCAAATTGGAGACCTCAAAGTTGAAGCGAGGTTGAAATTTGGCAAACTCTCAAATTTTGCTTGCTTTGACAATCAGATGTTGATGACTTTGCTTCAATTAAAGAATAAAGGGTCGAATACATAAAGCTTTGTTAACCTCGCCTGACACTTGCTACCTCAAAACTTTGCGTCGAACTTCAGAGGTATGCTACAATGAACGCCTTGACGCTTCTCTTTTATACATTTGTTTTCGTTATTTATATATTTGCATTCAGAATTTTTTGGTTAATTTATTAATTTAATAGCGAAAAAATGAATTAATTATTATTTCCTGCAACTTTTTATTCTTTAATTAAAGCAAAGTCATCAACATCTGATTGTCAAAGCAAGCAAAGCAAGCAAAATTTGAGAGTTTGCCAAATTTCAACCTTGCTTCAACCTTGAGGTCTCCAATTTGCCATGCTTCGTTTAAATACGTATACTGAACTTTTCTGTCAAAGTCAAAGTTTGAGGTAAAGCCAAAATAAAGCTTTATGTAACTGACCCATTAATTGTTGGAGAAAATAATAATTAATTCATTTTTTCTCTATTCAATTAATAAATTAACTAAAACACTACGAATGCAAAGAAAAAAATAACGAAAACAAATGTACAAAAGAGAAGCGTCAAGGCGTTCATTGTAGCATACCTCTGAAGTTCGACGCAAAGTTTTGAGGTAGCAAATGTCAGGCGAGGTTAACAAAGCTTTATGTATTTCACCCTTTATGTATTCGACCCTTAATAATGGGTCAGTTACATAAAGCTTTATTTTGACTTTACCTCAAACTTTGACTTTGACAGAAAAGTTCAGTATACGTGTTTAAACGAAGCATAGCAAATTGGAGACCTCAAAGTTGAAGCAAGGTTAAAATTTGGCAAACTCTCAAATTTTGCTTGCTTTGCTCGCTTTGACAATCAGATGTTGACGACTTTGCTTTAATTAAAGAATAAAAAGTTGGTGGAAATAATAATTAATTCATTTACTCTCTATTAAATTAAGAAATTAACCAAAACACTCTGAATGCAAAGAAATAAATAACGAAAACAAATGTATAAAAGAGAAGCGTCAAGGCGTTCATTGTAGTATACCTCTGAAGTTGGACGCAAAGTTTTGAGGTAGCAAATGTCAGGCGAGGTTAACAAAGCTTTATGTATTTGACCCTTAAGGGTTTTAAGCTTATCCGAGCCGGCGAGGGGGGCAGGGTTAGAGCCTGTATTTTGGTTAAGTCTGAGCTGAACGCCTTTCTCTTGCCCAACTATAGCAATGGTGACGTTACAGCTACCAGTTTAACAGTCGTCAGTACCAGCGGACGATGGCGTCGGGGGGAGGTAGTGGCATATGCATAGCTATAGTATATAGGGGCAAATTCCCACAAACCCTGTGCGACAGGTGAAGCCAAATGCAAATTTGCCAGTGTCATTTCGAACCTGTTTACACTGGCAAGTTTGCATTTGGCTCCACTTTCCCTGCAAAAATCTTCTACCAGAACACAAAGATACCGAAAGAAAATGCACAACCGTGATGTTTTAAACACCTGTAGAGTAATAATAAATGAAGAGCCAAGAAGTTTCTTAGTAGAATTGGTCCATTTCCTTAAAAAAAAAAACTAGTTGAAATTGTTATTTACAGCTGTTCATAATGCAAAAGTTATCACACGTTAATTACCCATTAAGGTTCTTGCTGGGTAAGTCTAGTTGGTAGTTGTGGATTGTGAACTGTTCATTTTTCAACCCACAACCCACATTCAACATTCAAATGTCAAATCATTTCCCTTGATGTAAATTTTTCATATTTCGCGAAAGGATTGGGAGCTCAGCAATTTAATGTGTTTTTAAAAATCTGGGTCATTGAATAACCAACAGCGAGTTGTAGCTATCTTAAATAGGTATAATGGTCATTACCAATCATATCACTTTGCCATCGGACGAGGAACTGACCGTTCAAGAGCTGAATGTTTCTACATCGGCTCTGCGAGCTGGAGCTTTTCATTTAGGAAAGCAATGTGAAAATCAAAATAATGTAAGTTTCACAACAGCTTATCTACACTTTTGCCTGTTTTTATCTAAGCCGCTAAATTGAGGGCACAGGAACATAAATCTTATGACTGATTCTGCTGAACGCTTTATATAATTTTATCCAGCAGTCCTAACCTCAACATGTTTGTTTGACAACAGCTGATTTGCCACCGAGTTGCTTGATTGTTGATTATGCTAATTTATCAAACAAATCTTTGGTTACAGGAATTTATGCTATGCCGGCAAGAGTTAGACGATCCTAGAGCATGTCTGAATGAAGGTAAAGCTGTAACAGGTTGTGCATTGGATTTCTTTCGCAAAGTGAAAAAGACGTGCCACGAAGAGTTCTTGCACTATGCTACTTGTTTGGATAAGAGTAGCTCAAACATGGCGTTTGGACAGTGAGCAAAATAAATCAATTATATTTATGTTTGTATATTACTAATTTTATTTTTTTATGTTTCTTCACTATGCAGTTGTAGAAAAACGCAAGGTGTGTTTGATAAATGTGTTTTTGATAATCTAGGCATTGAACGACCAGACTACGGCTACTTCACGCGTGCGAAGGTGAGCTAAAAGTAAGCTTTTGCCATTTATATATAACAACCACATTTTCAGATACACGCAACTGAGCGTGAGGCACCGCCTAAACCAGAGAAAAGGGAATACCCAGATGCTACACCTGGACTACCACCAGATTATCCACGACCACCAGCCAAATATGGATCTCGTTTTCACTTTCTTGAGTAGACCGTATCTGACACACTTTCACATATGTATGGAGTTAATAGCTTTTTAGTAAAAATGAAACCTTGTTTGTTGAAAAAAATCTAACTTGGCTTAGCAAACAAATTTGTATGAGCAGTTCATTGAAGCTTTGTAATTACAAAACAGAATAAATTATCCAGCTCAATAATAGATTTGTCGACAATGCACTACAATATTTTGTCACGGTATCACTTTATTTTAACATACGCTTGTCTTTGTTACACAATCTCTTTTTATTATTTCCATTATTTTCAAATATTGATGATTTAAACAGCAGCCGCAAAACTTTAGTGGTATTCGCGAGCTCCCCTCAATTCGGCGATTGGTAGCTACATGTTGATAGAACATCCAATGATTCGAGTCCTCACCTATAACAACTGTTATTCTGTCAAACCGTACACCATCCACGGTGAATAAACTAGCATCGCCAGAAAAAATTCGCCATTGTGAATATCGAAAACTTGAATTAAATGGTAATGTGGACTTCTCACGTACAATAACCTGGTGCAACTAAAAAGAAATTATTTTTTATTATTGTTTGTATATAAATTAAGCATATTTTGCATGATTTAATGCAAAATCAAAGGATCTGAGCAAAGAAGAAACGCATTTTGCATGCAAGTAAAGCTTACAAAATGGAATAAAAAGATTTTTTTTTGCAATTGAAAGGAGAATTCATCTAACAAATCTTTGTTTTAAACTAAATATGAAACAAGTTTAAGAAAAATTATTCACAAACGGTCAAAAGTCCACCAAATTTTCGAAAATTACAATTAATATTCAGAATTTCCATTTGATATTCAGAAAAATACAATTAATATTCAGAAAGTTAAAAAAAAATTGAAATGAAACTGTAGTATTCCGAAATATTCCGTATTAACCTATTTCTGTCTGTACATATAATTTTTCTATTGTAAATTGAATGAAATCAGAATGAAAAAAGTAAAGCTTAAATTCAGCATCTCTTTCAAAATAAAATGAAAATATTTTTTCAGTAATCTGCTAGTTTAATAATTTTAGTTTCCTTTCATACCTTCCAAATTGACGTGAACCTCAAGGTGCTATCCTAATTAGGGTTAAAATCTAACAACTTAAAATCACAAAACTTTTTTTTCGCTTTCCCAAAAAATGAAAATTTTGAATTACATCTCAATTACTTTGGAACAGGCGATTTGTCTACCTTTTAATAAACATTTTTTGCCTACATCTTTTTATTAAACATTTTGTAAGTATCTATCCCTTTTACTTGCTAGAAAAATACGTTTCCCGTTTACTCCCATTTTTTCAAATGATCTTACCCATTCCCGAATATATGTGACAGATGATACCGGTGTTTTTTTGTTTCGTTTCATACATATATGAGGACGTACAGCATCACTGTCAAATTAAAAAAAAAAATTAAGTACAATTATTTAATTTATATAAATCATAACTACTTACAAAGCAGGTTCGAATATCAAGCTTAAAACCACAAACTCGTACTGATCTATTAGTATCATTTTCGCAAAAATTTTGTACACTGTCTTTGTAAAGCTGAGCTCTATAAAAAGGAGATATTTCACTCTTGATAGTACGTGAATGAATGATGCTAAAACGCTTCAAGTTAATTCTTTTAAAGGTGCTTTATTAGCGTTGTGTCTACCTACTTGCTTTTCATGGGAAGTAGGAGTTCACCGTACGCGCACATAGATCTTCTGAGAAACTTTAATAAAACTCCTTAAATTCGAACTAGGGATGCCAATTTTTGGCATTTTGCCAATGCCGGGATTTTCGGTATCTGATTTTAAAATCACGGGATCCTGGAATTTTGGAAGTCGCCTTTATCCAAGAGTAAAGGCTAAAAAAAGTGCAACATTTATTTTAGAAACTATCTAACCTTAAAATTTATAGCAAATAATTAAATTTTTAAAGTGTTCTATTTTATTAAAAACTAAAGTTGTTTCATCAAAACAAAGAAAAATCCAAAGGTTACCCAAATTTTTAAGACTTTTGAATTTAACAAAAAAAATTACTATTAATAAAAAAGCAATTGCATTTTCGAAGCCTTTTCTAAAATTTGGAAAGATTCTTCATAAAATATGATGTCAAATTTGAGAAAAAGCAATTGAGTTTTTTTATTAATTTATCCCACTAGATAATGTTCATAAATTTGTCACAGATACGTACAGATGGTTTCGCATAAAAAATAAAACGAAACATTAAACTTAAATAAAGAATTTTATATAAAATCTAGCAGCAATTTTTGGTTAAATGGCACTTAAATGGATTTTGAGAAACGAATTTCAGGATTTTCGGGACTCCAAAAAAGCACGGGATTGGCATCCCTAATCCATACACACATATAAGATTTCTCCTGCTTAATATCCTTCTAACCGTAAGCCGTTAAATAAACATTACACTATTGTTATTGTTATTTTTAGCTCTGTTTTTTCCTAGAATGAGTTTAATAAATTTACGTGTGTACATAAATTCTCAAGGACCATAGTATATAACGGCAAAAGTCATAAACAATAATTTCAAGAGATTCTAAATTTTTTCAACACCTGGATTCCAGCAACCTGCTTACGTTTTAAGTTAGAACTCAGGAGTTGTAGATTTGCGATTGCCTGCTTTTATTGCTTTGGTGATCCTTTTCAAATAATAATTCAATTTCGACTGTTCTACCTGCGCTTTTAAAAGTGAGACTTTCTTGATCGATGTCATTAATGGTACAAGGCAGTTTCTTTTTATTTATTTATTTCAAACATTCATGTCAGCTTAACTTGGAGTGTGCTGTACCCACCCGACCAAGAATCCTATTTAAACTAACATCGGAGATTAATGATAGTTTCTCGTAACTTGAAAGTTCGTTAGATATAAGAGTATCGGGTTTTAAACGGATGTTAGCGAACTTAAGAGAATTGCGACAGTTTCTCGTACCTTAAAAGTTCGCTATATATAAGAGTCTCGAGTTAAAAACGGATGTTTATTTTTTTCTCTGTCACCTTCATATATTTGTCAAATAAAAGAAAAATTAATTCAATTATTAACACTGAAATACCAGAAGCTCTCTGGTCTTCCTTGGAACTGTATGAATAAGTGGGGAAATGGAAAGGACTTGTTTGGAAATCAAAGTAAGTGTTTTATAGCTTTCGAATATTTAAATTTCACTCAATCTAACCATTTTTTTCCTTCTTAAACCGTTTTCAGGATTTCTTCCTGTATGGCTATATCGGGAATCTAAATACTCCAGGGTGACTTTCCATCAAGATCCTCAATCCAAACTGTCGGTGCCGTCGCATATTCAGCACTCTGCTTGCCGACCACATACATAATTTAATATTATTTTAAACGCATTTGTCCTATGTACATTAATTAACTATGTAGTTCTATCTATTTGCAATATGTTTGTGATTTAAATTATATAAATTATGTATACCCTGAAGTAAATTAAATAAAATGAATGAAATGATCAAAAAATATATATTAATTAATTAATTTTGAATGTGAAACGAGGTGGCGTTAGCGTAAGCATTCTCGAACCGTTTTCGATACTGTTTTAGATACTTTCTCGATAGCAAAACGCATCGAAAATGTATTAGTTTGTTGCCCGTTTTCGATACTGTTTTAGGTACCTTCTCGATAGTAAATCGCATCGAAAATTTATTCGGTTGCGATCCGTTTGCAACAGCTATAAAGTGTCGTAAACTGATCGCAAACGGATATCGAGAAAGTGAGCTGTATTGACAACAATTTTTGTATATTCTTTTGAATAATTTTTAACTAGCAACTACATAATTATTTTGTTATTTTGCTCTACAAGGGAGCATTTTTCTCGTCAATAGTGGGGCATTTTATTAAAAATTTTAATCAAAATTTATTAAATTTCAAAACAAATTTTAATTAAATGAATTACACAGAAAATTGATATTTCGTACGTTATTTTCGATAGGCATCTTCTAATTCAAATTATTTAATTTTAGTGCAAGAATTACATAAAACAGAGGAACAAAAAAAAAAAAACAATACCAACGTATGTGTGTGTATTTACATAAAACCAAAAACGTTTATTCCGTGTACCATTTAGTACGTTTAGGGTTTTGATCGTCCTTTTGTGTACATTCACCAGTACCGCCCACATTCGCATGACTGTCAATGAGGCGTTTATATTTGTTTACCAGATGCGCCAAATCGTCGCGCTCAACCTTTTTCCCTTGTTTTGGTCTATCGATTGCTTTTCGCTCCGTTAAATGCATCTGTCGAATTTTCTTTGCCGTTTCTTTACGTTTATTGGCTTTGACGTGTTTTCGATGTTCCTGGGCTTGCTCCTCAATTTTTTTATTTGACCGCATGCGTAGCAGTGTGCCAGGTTTAGCAGCAGTGCCCACAAAGTTATCGAAATCCTCAGTAGAGGGTTGTTTGGCTTGTTTAGATGTCTTAGCAATTCCCGATTCCTTTAATGTTTTTATATGCTCTTTCAGTTTATCCTTATCTTCCCTTTGATTGATGTTACGGTTCTTAGGAATCTTTCCTTGCTTTTTCAGGTTTCTTATTTCTTTCCTCTTTTTCAATTTTTCTTGAAAAGTTGGATTATTCATTTTAGATTTTTGAGTTCGTTTTTCCTTGATTTTTTCTACCGTTCGATCTTCAATACTAAAAGCAACAATGGGGCGCTGTAATAATTGAATAACCGTTTTAATAACTCTTGGCAACTACCTGACTAGGAACCTGCCCTGCTAGACAGTGCTATGACATTCAGTCAGCCTGTTGTTTACATCACGATTTTCTATCACGTTTTCAAAGGCAGCATTACAAACCTGACTGAATGTCAAAGCAGTGTTTAGCAGGGTGCTGTCGAAATGGATGGTTTCATCGGAGCCATCCCTATCGGACCACAGAATCATCCGGTTTGAGCTACGAGCGGTGTCTATAGAGACAGTCCCAAGAAGAAATCCCAGAAAAACAAACTGGAGCAAGTACAACAGCCCAATCAAGGCAAACATAGGAACCTCAAGACAGGTAATAGAAGTACAAGTTGTATAGAACTAGAGCTTAGGGTAGAATCGATGAATAACATAACCATCGATGCGTTCCATTCAAGCTGCAGAACCAAACAGGTCAGAGGCGTCAAAAAGACTGCACCCTGGTGGTCCGCGAGCTCCTAACGACGAGGAAGACCGTCCGCAGACTTTTCAATAAGTCTAAGCGAACTGGCAGCTGGAATTAACACACAGCACATCTAACGATATACAAAGAGATAAGAAAAGCCAACCAGCCAGCTTAAGGAATTTCTGTGAGGGAATTTCGTCAACTCCTGCAGCGGCCAGGTTGCACAAAGCGCTAGCCAAAGAGCAGAGGGAGGTAACACTTAAGCACTCAAGCTTCCGGATGGTACTAACACAAGTACTGCAGAAGAGAGAGCACAGACGCTGCTGACAGCACATTTTCCCATGCGACCCAGGTAACACTGGAATCCGCCCTTCGTGTAGCAAGGCCCAGCCAGTCGGACTGGATCACTAAAAAGAAACTCTTCTCGGAGAGAGCTGTCAAATGGGCGATTGACACATTTGACAACTACAAATAACTAGGGGCGGATGGCATCTACCCGGTGCTGTTAAAGCAGGAAAACCAACTTATCACGCACATAGCTAGGATTATGACAGACAGCCTTGCACTGTCATACATACCTACTGTGTGGAGGGCACCGCAAGTGGTATTTATAAAATAGGAAAAAAGGACTATTCACTAGCAAAGTCCTTCAGACCGATAAGTCTTAAGCGTTCAGCAGAATCAATCCGTGACGTACGTCACGTACGTCGAAATAACTGACAGCAAAGTAGACTGCGGATGTTTGTATGCGTAACGCCAGATAAGACGGATACGTCAAAGTAGTAATTGCTCTAAAATTGACGTACGTGACGCAGCTGACGTATTGGCGGACTGATTCTGCCGAAAGCTTAACCTCCTTTGTTCCAAAAGCAATTGAAAAGATAATAGACCATGATATCAGAGCGAACATCCTGAGCACCAGGCCTCTATATCACAGTCAGCATGCATACAGAGCCGACAGGTCCTCGGACACAGACCTCTATCAGCTGTCAACTGAGATTCAGAGTGCGTATGTAAGTATGTATGTTTATTTGAACAGTTTCCTGGCACAACAATTTAACAACATTATTATTACAGTGCCAGGCATGACTAATATAAGTGATATGAAAATTAAATTAAAATTAAATTAAATTAAAATGCGTTCGCCTGCGAGGAAACAGTGCTCTGCACCTTTCTCGACAATACGTCCTATGACAGCTTAAATAGAGCACTGCAGAAGAGGGGAATCCAAGCGCCCATACAGATATGGATAGACGCCTTACTCCGCACAAGAACGACCGAGACCTGTACGGGCAGCAGAACTGTACAAGTCAACACCACGAAGGGGTGCCCCAAGGCGGGGTGCTGTCACCACTTTTGTGGAGCTTAGTAGTAGACGAGCTCCTGCAAATCCTTTCTGATAATGGAATCCGATGCCAAAGCTAGGCGGATGACATTGTTATCATTGCACGGGGCAAGTTTGAGAACACCCTTTGTGACATCATACAAAGAGCATTGAACCTGACAAAGAGATGGTCTGCAAGTGTCGGCTCAATATTAACCCGACAAAAACCGTCATAATACCCTTTACCAGGAAAAGAACCCTGCCGGGATTAAGAACGGTAGCCCTGCATGGCATGTCCCTAGAATATGCGGCCGAAGTAAAATACTTCGGGGTCACTTTCGAAAGCAAACTTCTATGGAAGCAACACTTTGCGTTGTTGTTGTTGTTAACAGCAAAACACTCCCCGAAGGTTTTGGGGAGTGATGCCGAAGTTGACAGTCCTTGGCCGGATATGAACCCGGTACGCTGCGGTACTCCCTTGCTGTACTGCCCGAGTGTCGTGGTAGCGATTTGGTATGACCAGTGGAACCATCTAGGTCATGTCATCCCTCCATCCATGAGGAAGGAAAGATGGGTAATGAGATGTGAGAGGCATCATATCCGTAGATCAACCATCGAGTTAGCACGTCATTACCTATGTGCATATTAGTCGCCTCTTACTACCGGTATGCCCACCTCGGGCATATTCTTAACCCCTAACCCGCAGGGGCATTTGCGAACATATCAAGCAAGGCTACAAGATCCATCATGGTGTGCAAACGAAACGCGGGCAAAACATGAGGGTGCAGCCCGCACATCTTGAGATGGATGTACACCATGATAGTTAAACCAATTATCACCTACGGCTATACTTCACTAAGACTATACTTCACAGGATCTAAATCACCTACGGCTCGGTAGCATGGGTTTCAAGAACAGCTCTTTCGACAGTGAGACAATCACCATCCAAGATCCAGCGCTTGGCGTGTGTCTGCATTACGGGGGCCATGCGGGCATGTCCCACAGCTGCGCTGGAGGCTATTCTTCATCTATCCCCGCTACACGTGACAATAGAGCAGTCAGCTAAGAGAACTCTTCTAAACATCGCCAAAAAAGGGTCAGGCAAATGAAAGTTATGACATCCAACAACATGGTATAAATGAGGGACACGATCCCAATATCCCAGCTATGGCATACTTAAGCAAATCATCTTTGGAAAAGATTTAGAGTAGAATAGGGAGATAACGTAACCTGGGAGCAATCCAGAGTAGCCGCAATACATCGCTCGCACACAATTGTATGGTACACAGATGGCTCGAAAACCCCGGAGGGAATTGGATCCGGAATCGTCGGCCCCAGAGCTGAGATTTCAACGCCCCTGGGTGAGCGATCATTTTTCAAGCGGAAGCATACCATATATACCACTGCGCCGAATTAAACCTGCAGCATGGATACAACAATGAGCGCATCGCTATACTAAACGACAGTCAAGCCGCACGAAGCGATATCATCATGTGAGATAAAATCATCACTTATCTGCAAAGGTTCCAGGCCACACAGATGTGGAAGGAAATGAGCGGGCGGATAGTCTAGCAAGAAATGTAGCAAGTGCAAGGCCAATTGGGCCCGAACCGATACTGCAAGTATGTCCTCAGACAATCAGAGAGTACCTGAGGAAAGGGGAGAAAAAGAAAATAGGGGAATATTGCCGCAATGTGCCAAGTCTACGGCAATCAAAACTACTCCTGGGGAGTTATATTATCTCTCGCTATGGCGAAATGATAGGCCTTCCTAGAAATAACTTAAGAATGTTAAATGGTACTCTTACAGGTCATTGCAGACTCAACAGCCACATGCACAAACTGACAGATGACACATGCCGTTACTGTCATACAACAGCAGAGACGGAAGAGCACATCCTTTTGGCATGCGACGCAATTGCCAGAAAAAGGGTAAAATTCCTGGGATCACCATGGCCAGAGCACAACCACATACAAACCCTCAAGCCACGTGAGATAGTCGGCTTCCTGAAGGATGCCGGCTTAGATGAGGTGTTGGAATATAGGGGATTTTTCGAAAATGAGTCATGATGTGCATGTGCTTGTGCATCATGACGTATTTTCCTTCGGTCGCAGTGCTATCCTCAATAATATATCTATCTATCTATCTTTAATAAGATTATTTTGCTATCATAATTCATATTCCATTTGTCTATTAAGCTTACATGTTGAACTCCAAAGAGGGTTGGATTGTTATTGAGTTTTCGCAATGCAGTTAACGCTTCCTGATGTGTGTTAAAGGACATAAATCCGAAACCTTTGGACTTTCCTTTCGGATGTTCTGGTGTGATTTTATTTTCCCTCATAACTCTACATTCGTGTGGTCTGAAGCCAGTGTGTCCGATAACCAATTGCTTTAGTTTATCGTTATCGTAATTAATTGGCAAATTATGGATGGACAAACGATTGCGCGAAACAAATCTGAAATTAAAAAAATTCATTTTTTTTAACTACATATAGTTAAACTTTTCCACATTTCTCAACAGAAAAGGTCCTGTTCAGCAGTACTACCGCAGTGATTGAAGCTCGAACAAGTCCATACCTATTTAAATTTTTCAAAACTTGAGTTTTTATTTTCTCGAGTTTGTGCCGTTTAGTCATGTCCGAAGCGGATACACCTTCAGCAGATTTAGAATTTGCCATAATTAATCCTTCTCTGGCCAAGTATAAGTTTCGAGAATCTTTTTTACCATCTTTATTTGAATTTAGCTTATCTTGATTTCTGACTTCTTCCCTACTCAGTGCTGCACACGGTTCCAGCAATTGGTCCATTAGTATGAGTTCACCGCTACTGTGTAGGCAAAGATCTGCAGATTCTTTACTTTTAAATTTAACAAACGCTGTGCCCTTTGAGTGGCCGGAAACAGCCTCCCGATTTATAATTGCATAATATATCGGACCGAATTTCCGGAATACTTTTCGCAAATCTTTATCTTCAGCATCAAATGGTACATTTTTAATGAAAATTGTACACCCATCTTGAACGTCGTTTGATATATACTTTTCCTTCTTAAGTTGTTCGATTTTAATTTTGGTTTTCTTTTTGTCTTCATCTTCACCTGATTCTGCTTCATGATTATCATCCTCCTGGTTGTCTGTATTCTCCCCGTCTTCTACGTCGCTTTCTTCTCCTGAAGAATCTTCATCTTCATCCTAAGCAAAGTCAGAATTGTATTAAACGAAAAATTATCTAGGTGTAACAAGAACAAATACCTCTTCTTTGATGCTATCGTTAGCTTTATCTTCTTCGGTTTCTACTTTCAGCTCTAACTTAGGTTTTTTGGTATCTGGCTCTCCTGTATTTTCTTCTTTCTTTTTGTTAACATAATTATCTTTTCCCAAAGCCCAGTCGATGTAAATTGGACGACCGAGAAACTGCTGCTTATTGCCCCTTAAAATTGCTTTGGAAGCTTGATTTACATTCTCATATTGTACAAACGCACAACCAACTAGTTTGCCATCCGGCCGTTTTAGAATATTCAACTCCTCGACCTTGCCCCACTGGCTGAAATGTTTCAGCATTGAATCTTCTTTTGCTTTATAACTTATATTCCGGACAATGATGCGCGATTTCTTCTTTTGGCGACGATCCTTTTCGTCTTTACGTTGCTGTGTGCTGAATGGATTTCTATGCTTTCTATTGGGCTTAACATCTCCATTTTCGTCGGCCTTTTGTTCATCTTTTACTGCTTCAGACAAATCCATATTGGAATTGAGTATTTTGGAAATTTAGTATACAAAAATTTATGTTTTTAATAGAAGTTCCAACTCGTGCTAACAACAAAACAAATTTTTGACAGTAGCTTTGTTTCTTGAAATCTCCAGCAAACAACTGTCAGCAGAAGAGAGTCTTGCAAAAAGCTGTCAAAATCTCATTTCTGTTAATTTTTCGTCGAACAGGGTTTAGCAGAAACTTGCAGAGAAAACAGCGGTTACGTTTCTGATTGGCTAAAAATTTGAATTTACATTTTTTGTTGTTGTTTTGCTATGCCACCGATCAGCTGTTATTGCTTGCTGGTTTCTGCTGGACGAAAAATCTCCAGCAATAACTTGCAGCGAATTGGCGCTCTCTCTCTCAATTAAATGTCAAAAAGCTGCTGAATTCGCTGCTAATTTTTTCAAAGAACACTTTTTTAGGAATAATTATTCATAATTATTCATAATTAGCAGGAAAGAAACAAAGCTAGTAAGTATGAATTCGTTTTACACACGTGCAAGGCGAATAAATTTACAGGTGACTTTTTCCCACCATATGACTTCTTCTTCTTCCTTGAAAATCCAATCGTAGCTGTCAAATTTCTTATGTTGTTGCTTTGTCTGACATTTTTAGGCACAAGGAGTGTGTGCGTGCGTGTAGATCTGAATTCGCTCGAACACACCTGTAATGAATTCGCCTTGCACACGTGGAAGAACGCGAATTCGCCTTGCTTGAAATATACACATTAAGCAGGGCATACACGACGAATACAACAGCGAGAATGTTGGGACTCGACGTAAAATTTCTCGTGTGTGGCGTGGTTGGCGAAACATTGTCGAGCCGCTCGCCGAAAATCAAAAATTTTTGTCGAACAATGCAATGAAAGCAACAACAAAATCTCATTTTGTGACGCTTGAACGGTAAACAGCGCGGAAAAATGAACGCTGCACAACAACAACAGCATCATCCGTGCTTTTACTAGACATCCCTACAAGACAGATGACAATCATTTGATGCAACATTTGATTGTCATTGCTGTCAGCTAAACGATCATCGCTTCAATCATTTCACACGAGGAATAAGAAAAAGTTGATGTCAACAACTGTGACCGTGTGATTTTTTGTCTCCCTCTAGCACATTAATAGTTTAAATTAAGCATATATCTGTACTCTCCACTCTCACGCTAGTTTTGGATCAATGATGACTTCATAATTATGACCACAGTGATGTCACAACTGACAACTGTCATAACCTGTCAAAGCTGATTTGAAAATAACGTTTACAATTTTTTTCTTTTGTATTAAAATATTTATTTTTTTATATTTATATTTATTGAAAATTTGATATAAATTCATAAAATACAACTCAAAAACTTTATATTAAAAAAATATACATAACAATATAAATTAGATACTAAAAACTAATTACACTACTCTTCTTCCTGGTGTTGCGTTGTGGGGTTTGGTCCCCGAAACGGGCTGATGGTCACAGAGGTATGGCTACGCTCACACTGCAACCGACTTCTGCCGTCCGGCACAAATACACATCCGCACACATGTGTTTTAAATGAACTCAAAAGTTCAAATTCGCAGTGTGAGCGTAGGCTATATCTTGCAAAAAACACCTATGTATATAAAAAGGCAAATATAATTTAATTTAATTAAATTAACTTGGCTAAATTTGTATACTACCTTTGTTATACCGCTTCTTTTTTTAATTTGAATCTTAAAATAATGAGTCCCCTGCTCAAATTTTAAGTTTTGAAAATATAAGGAAAATTTAATTTTAAACTTCAAATTAAAAATATGTCAAGTTTGGAAAAAGCATCATTTGGTATAATCATTTTATTCTCATAAGACATTCAGCTATGACAATTAATAACAATTGTCAGTGTTTTTGTCAAAACGTCATCAGCATTGATAGTTTAGAGTGTGAGCGTTTCACGTATTGCCGGTTCTGCGAGAACGGTATTTGTACCTGTACAATACCCTTCGTACCGAAACGACCCGGGTTGTTTTTTTTATAATGACTCGGCCAAGAGCAATACATTTCGAAGTGACGAAGGGGTGTAAAAGTAGGTCGCCTCCCAGTTGGTGCACCCTGGGTAACGCTAAATGACCTACAGAGCCTACACGGCTAGTTTCTTGTATTGCCGGTTCTTCGAGAACGGTACCAGTACTTGTGCTGTACCCATCGTGCCGAAACGACCCGGGCCGTTTTCTTATATCGACCCGGCCAAGAGCAATACACTCGAGGTGACCCTGTCTGACATTTAGGCAGGGCTACACCTCGCTACAACAACAACAACAAGTGACCCTGTCTAACGCGTCAGGATTCCCTCACCTATTGTCATCCCCGGAACAGCCCCTTGCAGCACGGCTGCTCCTTATTCTCTTGATCCGGGCTGGCATTGAGCCAAATCCTGGCCCAAGAGAATGGTTCTGCTGCGTTTGTCGGAAGAAAATATATACAAGACGATCACACTCAGTACAGTGTGCATCATGCAAAGGTTGGTTGCATAAATCTAGTTGCTTCGGACTAGATCCAAAAACACATCGGCCCACTAGTTTCTATAAAAGTTTTGTGGCGCCCTGTTGTTCACGCCCTAGGACGTCCCGAGGCAAGCGACGCTCATATGTTGCTTTATCGCCCTCTAATAATCAAGTCTCCACGACCTGCAATAATTATATTGCCCAGCAGAATATATGTGTTCCCGGCTGTAGCTTACTTCCTAGTGCATCAACAGCACAAGCACCCACTCATGGCTACTTTCTTCGTAGCACATCAGTTGATGCTTGTAGCGCTACTGAGCTTCAGCCCCGTCTCTAAACTCTTTACTAACTTCTTCCGGCACTAGCACGAATGAAAGTCAAGTCCATCAACTTCTGGTCCCTCACTCTTCGTGCACTGTATGTCGGCACAGGATATATGCGTCTGTGGCATCGGTCAAGTGCAACTCCTGCCTAGGCCTGTGTCACCTACGCATATGTTCTGGACTCGCAAACAGAAATCTCTGGACTGATGTGTTTGTCGCGCCTTGCTGTCGAGTTGTGCAGCCCTCAACGCCGACGGATGTACACTCATCTAATAGTGAACGAATTCCGCCGGCTTCAGGACTGCAACGGAGATCAATATCGCGACATAACCTACCACCATCTAGGCGAACACATCAGTCTTTAACTCCCAGACTGGCCATTGCCTCTCCTTCGCAATTTAAATTGTTGCAATTTAACTGCAACGGCTTGACCGGCAAGATAGCGGAGATAACCACATTTATGCAGCTACATAAAATCAAAATTGCTGCAATCCAGGTGACAAAACTTGGCCCCCACTCGAATCTCCAAGCGATTGGAGGCTACCACGTACTCCGGCATGACCGCACGGACGGCGGAGGTGGTCTCGCGTTCCTTGTTCACCATACGGTGCAGTATAGGGAATTTGATATCAACACTGACCAAAGAGACTTACCTTTAGAGTGTCAAGGTATAGTTATACAAGCTGGTGGCCTTGATCTCGAGCTAATCAATATATACATTCCTCCCGTCACCTGCTGCCCCAGAAGTTATCGTCCTGACCTTAGGGCGTTTCTTTGTGGCGATAACCGTATCATCATGGGCGATTTTAATGCCCATCATGATATGTGGCATTCACACCTTTCTGTGGACGGCAGAGGACGGGAATTAGCCGAGCAAATTGATAACTCCTCTTTCTGTACTGTGAACGGAGACTCCTCAACTAGGATGGCTGTTAACTGCAGTAGCTCCCCGGACCTAACTATTGTTAGCCCGGGGTTAATTAACAGCATCAACTGGCAACCTATGGTGGCCCTGTCATCCGACCACCTGCCTATCATCCTGTCCGTCGATCGTGCCACGGATTTCGTTACATCGGAGAAAAGAACATACGTGAATTTCAAAAGAGCTAATTGGGTCGGCTTTTTGGAATTCACGGAGAGCTCCTTTGGTGATCTTCCCATTCCCACTGACGTACACGTTGGCGAGCGTAACATACGTGAGGTCATTAAAAAGGCTACAGCCCGTTTTATACCAGCTGGTAGGATAAAGATATTAGGCCTAACTTCCCAGCTGAGGCCGCAGCCTTGGCCAACGAACGTGACCTCATACGCAACATCGATCCCTCTGACCCACAGATCGGTGATCTCAACGTGGAAATCAGACGGCTGGTTAACGAATACAAACAAACCAAATGGGAGGAGCACCTCAGGTCTTGTAACCTCTCTACCGGTGTTGGGAAATTATGGTCCACCGTCAAGTCCTTGTCGAATCCTTCGGGTCCACCAAAAAATGTCGACATTACCTTTGGTGACAAGACAATAAATGACCCCAGGAAATGTGCACAGGCTTTTTGTCGACAATATGTCCCACACCCTGCGCAAGACAGGACTAGCCGTGGAATCTTCAGGCGTGCGCATAAACACAAAAACTATGCCCCCGTTCCCATCACCGCTACAGAGGTTCAAGAGGCCATCCGGAAGCCCAAAAATTCCAAAGCCATCGGCCCTGATGGCATAGCCATGGTGCATCTCAAGCATATCGGCCCAGCGGGAGTCAAATATTTAACTGCCGTCTTCAACTTGTCTTTGATCACAGCTGTCATACCCGATAAATGGAAGCAGGCAACTGTGATCCCACTACTAAAGCCTGGCAAGCCAGCTAACGTTGGGGAGTCATATCGCCCGATATCACTCCTCTCGCCAGTAGTAAAGACACTTGAAGCGGTCTTACTCCCGCTCTATACATCACATCTGATGTTAGCCGAGCACCAACATGGCTTTAGGAAAGGTAGGAGCACAACATCTGCTCTAAATGTCATAAACACTCAGATAACTGACCGTCTAAATCAAAACAGGCCTAATGACAGGACGGTTCTAGTTGCACTTGATTTTAGTTAAGCTTTTGACACAGCTGATTTGGAAGACTCGTCACTCCCCCCCTGTCTAAAGCGTTGGACCGCCAATTATCTCAGTGGTCGTCTGTCGTCTGTTGTATTCAGAAACAAAAAATCTAAAGCCAGGAAGATAAAACAAGGGGTACCACAGGGTGGTGTCCTCTCCCCGTTATTGTTTAACTTCTATATTTCGAAGCTTCCTCCTCCACCAGAAGAATTTACGATTGTTTCTTACGCTGACGATTGCACGATATTGGCAACTGGTACTTCCGTTGATGAGCTGTGCTCTAAAATAAATGGTTATCTCCCCTCTCTAGTCGAGTTCTTCACTGCCCGAACCTTGACATTGTCGCCAACAAAGTCTTCGGCGACCTTATTCACGACGTGGACATCGCAGGTTGGCATGGAATTAGAAATTTATGTAGGTGATCATAAAATACCTACTGTCGCTCACCCAAAAATCTTAGGAGTGACTTTTGACACCATGCACACTTTCGCTGCCCATTCAATTGTCTCAAAATTACAGAGCCGCAACAAAATCCTCAAGTCACTAGTCGGCAGTACTTGGGGTAAAGACAAAGAAACGTTGTAGGTAACGTACAAGGCAATTGGTCGGCCGATCCTGAACTATGCGTCGCCGATATGGTCGCCGGGGCTTGCAGACGTTCACTGGAATCAGCTTCAGGCCTGTCAAAACACCGCGCTCAGAACCGCTACGGGGTGCGTCCTTATGTCACCTATATCTCATATTCATAATGAGGTGGAAATGCTTCCAGTTAGGGAGCATAATGAAATGCTAAACAAGCAGTACCTACTGAATTGCTGTAAACCACAGCATCCCGGTAGACAACTGCTTGAACTCATTCCGCCTCCTAGGACCATAAGGTCGCATCTACGTAAACATTTTGATGAGATCCGTCACTATATAACAACGCCGTTTGATCTACAGGTGCACAAACAGGCTTTGGGGCATATCCATACAACGTCTGTTGGCCATTACTCTGCGCTCTGTCCGCTAAACAATGTCTTACATGCCGCAACACCTGGCATTTCTGAAGAGGATCGTCATCTTCCTCGAGAGACAAGAGTCACTCTGGCTCAATTACGAGCTGGATATTGTAGTAGGTTAAACTCCTACATATCTAGACTGAACCCTGATGTGCCGAATGTATGTCCGGCATGCGGCTCGTCCCCCCACAATACCAATCACTTATTTTCTTGCTCATTTGAGCCCACTCTTCTAACACCCATCTCTCTTTGGTCCAACCCTATTGAAACTGCTAGTTTCCTTGGACTACCGTTAGAAGATATTGATGACAATTAGGTTAAGGAAAAATACGCGTTGGGCAGGACTACACCTCGTTATAACAACAACAAGTGTGTTGGTAAAAGTATCAGCCCGTCTTGTAGGGATGTTTACTCTTCAAGCACAACTTCACAATGATATTCGCGCACGTTCGTCGTGTATGCCCTGCTTAAACGCATCTGAAAATGAAAAAAAAATCTGATAGAAACTATGTTTTAATGCTTGTTGTTGTTGTTGTAGCGAGGTGTAGCCCTGCCTAAATGTCAGACAGGGTCACCCCGAGTATATTGCTCTTGGCCGGGTCGATACAAGAAAACGGCCCGGGTCGTTTCGGCACGAGGGGTACAGCACAAGTACTGGTACCGTTCTCGTAGAACCGGCAATACAAGAAACTAGCCGTGTAGGCTATGTAGGTCATTTAGCGTTACCCAGGGTGCACCAACTGGGAGGCGACCTACTTTTACACCCCTTTATTTGGTATTTGTTTCCTAGGGGTTTTGGCCTCATGATCACGAATCCGGAAGCGTTTTTTTACTATTTTGTTTTAGTGAAAAGTTATGGTCAAAAAACCGAAAAATTACCCGGGTCCGATTCCAAAATTGGGGCGGAATCCATGGTATTTATGTGCGAAACATCTTCCTGAGTTGGGGGCCTCCGGTCACGCTTATGAAAAATAACCCTGGGCTACACCATCCCAAGTCCGGCTGGTTGCCTGAACCGTGGCAACATGCCACGGAACGCATTTTTTCACACGTTTTTAGGTATAGCCTAATAAAATTACAACAACTACATGAAAACTTGCAATTTTGATTGAAAATATTTGTTCAGAGAAGCAAAATATTAAAAAATCCTTTCCGGATTCGGGATCCTGCGGCCAAACCCCGTCGTTTGAGCTAACTCCCATAATTTTAGCTACCCTACAAGAACAATGACGGTCATTTGACACAACATGTGATACTCATTACTGGCTGTCTAATTGTCAGCACTCCATACAAACTTTTGATCGCACGCTTATGGAGATTTGCGCAATGCTGACTAAACAACTGTCTACGTGTGATTTTTTTTCTCACATTAACATTGTGCTGTACTACTCACTCCCACACGATTTATTTGATCATTGCTGCTAATATTGTCACCACTGACATGCCACTGACCTTTATCGTTTACTGTCAAAAATGATACACTAATGCTTATACTAGCGCTGACCATAATAATGTCACAGCTGATCCTTATAAATTTCAGCCAAAATTAACATATGCACTGTGTTTTATTATAGAAATATTTATTTATATTTTTCAATTAACAACTTAAAACTACTTGTACATTTTTCTTTTCAAATAGCATATATATATATGTGTGTAATTCTCAAGAAAAAAAAAAAAACAAATTGAAAAATTACAATGCAGGTCTGCGTACATAAATGGTTGTTTGTACATTACTATGATTAAAAAAAAACATAACATACTTCCCTACCAGAAACGCTGATTTTTTTTTGACTAACACACTCACTCCTTAGATCTCAGGGTTATGATCAACCGTGAACAAAATACTGATAGATAGTAGACGCCTGACACCACTGACTGTCATTTGACAGTCAAAAGGTGATGGGCGGTGGTGCATTTTCCAAATTCTGCGAAACCTTAAAATGCCGCGCATCAACGCAAAAAGTTACAAGTGACGACTTATATATTTAAAAAGTTTTAAGCGGATTTTTCAACGCAATTATATAAAAGATAAATATTTAAATATGAATAAAAGAAAACACCAAAATTATATTAAAAAGAAAAGGCTATTTTAAAATAAAATTATGGAAGCATTTTGTAATTAGAGTTCCCCTGCAAAAATCGTTGGATTAAGTGTTCCAATTTTTTGATATTGGAGTACTCCAATAGTAATCCTTTGTATACTTTATGGGACCACCTTCAGCTTTTTGAAAGTCGATCATTTCATTTTTGGATAGGATATAGAGTACTCTCGATTTTTGCAGGGTCTTTTAATAGTCAGTCCAAAAATCGGAAATGTTGGCCCGGAATGCACCTTCCTTCGTGACTGCAAAGTAGCTATCAAGCGCGTCGAGCGTTCGGTGTGTCTTATGACTGGGGAGATAAGGGATAGTGCGCTGGACGAAATCACATGGCGGTCGAAAACAGTTTATGCAGTCCCGAATTCAATCAAGCGATGGTAAGAAATACTTGGATTCTAAACGTTCTTTACAGAAAATTAAGTATTATTACTTTTTCTTATTTTGCAGACTATACATTTTTACGGACTCCTTGTTGATGTGCTTCAATTGGGATGGGAGAGGGGAAGAAAGAGCGCTTGGAAGCTTGACCCTGGTTGCACGGTTGCCGAAGTTAGTACTTTAGTACCCAAAGTGGTACTTTGTTTTAGCGATGGTACTTTGGTACTCATTTAGCCGATATGGTACTTTTTCGCCATAATCGATTTTAAGATGCCAAAAGGAGTTCATAGCTATTTTTTTTAGTTATTTGCGAAAATTGTTGAAGTGTGAAAGTGCAAAATAGAAAAAGTTTTATTTAACACAAATTCGTGTTCAAATTTGATTTTTGCTAGCATTTCGCTTATAATATAAAACTGCTAAAATAGATCCTGATCAAATTAAAACAATCTGAGCCATTTAATCATTTTCTGTGTAACAATTTGGAGTCGTTCGCACATAATGGATAAGTAAGTATGTATATGTATTTGTATCCTTTAGGGGTCAACTGCTACCAAATTAGCTAAAATTATAGGGGAGGATTCAAAAAACGTGTTTTGGCCTCAGGATCACGAATTGAGAAGCGCTTTTTTAATTTTTCGTTTCCGTGAAAAGTTATTTGCAACCAAAGTTCCAAGTTTTCATGTGGTTGTAATCACATTAGGCCGCCCCTAAAAATGTGCAAAAAAGTGTTCTGCTCACAAATACCGGGGATGCGGAGCCAGTGTTGGAAGGCCTCAAACTCAGAAAGGTGTTCTACACATAGATACCAAAAACCAAGACGAATTAGACAGGGGGTGCCACAGGGTGGTGTCCTATCCCCGACACTGTTTAATTTCTATCTATCGAAGATGCCCCCACCACCAGAGGGTGTCTCCGTCGTTTCTTATGCTGACGACTGTACAATAATGGCGACGGGGAAGGGCCCCTATACTGATGAACTCTGTAATAAAATCAACGGTTACCTCTGCGACCTTTCCAGGTTTTTCACAGAGCGAGATCTGACGATATCTCCGACTAAATCAACGGCGACGCTTTTTACGACGTGGACGCACCAGGTGAGAAATGAATTAGACATTTTCGTTGACGACACTAAGCTACCAACTGTCAGCCACCCAAAGTTATTAGGGATGACATTGGATAATACTTTCTCATTTGCTGGTCATGTCTCTGCAATGGTCTCAAAGGTACGTGGTCGCAACAAGATCCTCAAGTCACTTGCCGGCAGTACTTGGGGAAAAGACAAAGAAACGTTGTTGACTACATATAAGGCCATTGGCCGACCAGTCTTTGACTATGCTGCACCCATATGGTCGCCTAATGTACATAACACCAACTGGACGAAGTTACAAGTCTGCCAAAATACTGCCATCAGAACTGCTACGGGATGTCTCCTCATGTCTTCCGAGTCTCACCTCCATCAGGAGGCAAAACTGCTCAATGTAAAAGAGCATGCGGAAATGCTGAGCACGCAATTCCTTCTGAACTGCCACAAGCCAGCACATCCAAACCGTCTTCTTTTGGACATAGATCCGCCCCCGAGAGACATAAGGAAACATCTCCGTAAACATTATGATGAGATCCGGCATCATATTACCTTGCCGTTTGATCTGCAGAATCATAAGCGGGCTCTAACCGACATCCACACCGAGTCGGTAGATACTTTTGTCGGATCTCTACCTGTGAACCCCGTTCTGAACAGTCCTCCACCGGATATTGCTGAAGAAGAACGCACCTTACCAAGGGAGACAAGAGTTACCCTGGCACAGCTTAGGTCTGGATATAGTGTAAGGTTAAACTCCTACTTGTCCAGACTTAATGACACAATCTCAAACACATGCCCTGCATGTGGTAGGACCCCCCATGATACTCTACATCTCTTCAATTGTTCATTTGAACCTACTCTTCTAACCCCTCTGTCCCTCTGGACAAACCCTGTTGAAACTGCACGTTTCCTTGGACTCCCCTTAGAAGAGCTTGATGAAGATCTTCGGAATGATCATACACTCTAGACAGGGCAATGCATTGTTAACAACAACAACAACAACACATAGATACCAGGATCCTGCCTCCTATTTGAAATCAGGTCAAGCTAATTTTTCGGGTTTTTGGCAATAATGTTTTTTGAACCCTAAAGGAAACAAATACTGTATATAAATGTTAAAGTAAATATATTTATAAATAACACTACATTACAGCCAAAAAATACCAAGATATTCATGTATATGGATGAATTGGCACTGATATGCCGAGCACAAAACGAATTTTTAAAATTTTTTGTATGGGTAGGCTTTCGAGATAACGGTAATTTTGTGTTTTTTCAGGTATCACTTCATTCAAAAATTATTTTCGCAAATGTTACAAAAGCGATGGACGCAAGCAATACCTCGTTCGAGAGAAAATAAAAATACGCTTTCAACGATGTATAATATGTAGGGGTGGTCCAAACCATCGCTAAACAATAGTTGGTTAAAGTCCATATTTTTTGTTAATTTTTTTTATTTTTGCTAATTTTTTTTTGGTAATTTTTCATAATTTTTGTTAATTTTTCATAATTTTTTATTATTTTTTTCATTTTTGTCAACTTTTTATTAATTTTTTTATTTTTTGTTAATTTTATATTTTTTGTTAACTTTTTTTATTTTTGCTAATTTTTTTTTGGTAATTTTTCATAATTTTTGTTAATTTTTCATAATTTTTGGTAATTTTTCATAAAATTTCATGCTTGTATCTGCCATTCGGAGTCGGCGAATAAATTGTAGGTCCCGCCAATTTGTATAAAAAATTCAAAACAGCACACCGCAAATCGGAACAGAAGCTCAGTGCAGAATCTCTTTGGAACCGGGGCGTGATCCATAGTATTTCTGGACAAAACACATGTTTGACTTTTAGCTTTTCGACGACCCCGTTAGAAAAATTATTTTCGACAGAATTTCGATGTTGCTTTTGTCGGAATTTGAAAAGTGCGAAATTAGTCAATAAACCACCTAGAAGAAGTAAATGTTACCATTAAAACTTAGTTTAGTGATTTTATCACAATATTTTGGTGCTATTGATCATATCCGACCGAAAAAAATCAAGTTTTACCAATATTTCTCGAATCATCTTTTTTTTGGCAACAACTTTAATTACTAAAAACAGCTGATTATTTTATCCGGTTCATTTTGTTCGTTTGTGTTCATCGCCAAAATACGCTAAAAAATGAACCAAAATTAGCGAATTTCAAGGGATTTTTTCGTCTGGAATCGCAAATGTCTCTATAAATCGCTAAAACGCATTTAGCGACAAAAAATTAGCTTTGGCGATTTCTGGAATCTCGCTGCAGGTATTGACTATTTTATTGGGTAGTTACTAATCAATCAGAGGAGAGCGCAATTGTATATTGTTGAATAAAATGTTATAGTTTAAGTGCATCTTTTTTATTTCATTTAATTTTAGTTATTTAATTTTAGTTAAGTGATCATGAGAAAAGATTCGACGCTCATACTTTTACGTCACTCAAAGAAAACTAAAGCGCTATGCTGACAAATTTTATAAGCATTATATCACGACCTTTGTTCTGACAGGGAAGGTCCCCCTTCCATATCAGTGTTGGGGCAATGCGTTTATCGATTATTACAGATAGATTTTAGGACCGACACCATTGTGTATTGTGACGAATTCGATGATTCCTTGAATATTTTCCCTGAGTTCGATCACTGTACGTTAAATAAAACACTCCGATTCTGCTTAATAAATAGTACGCTTTATTTACTACTAAAAACCGTAGTACAATATCGCGGGTTAACTCACTGTTCAGTACTTCACTGTACAACACTTGAAAATAAACTGACTGATTTGCGTTGTCTTTGCGCGGTTTATATACCCTAGCAAACAGCAGCATCACAACCTAGAAATGTCTACACCTTTCTGGTTTATTCGTGCAACAGTGTTCTCGAAGCGTTTATCTATCGTCATCTCCTCTTTGTGCCACAATCGTAAACACGCGAGCTGCCTCTCCCTCTCTCGCTCTCACGTCATGTATGTAAACAGCTGTAGTTGTGGTAGTGACGCTAGTGGTGGAAGATGAGCGATTCTTGATAACATTCGCCACACTGCCCTCCACCTAAGTCTCATCGTCCCGATCAGACACATTTCCCGATCCGAACGTTGCTAGTCTCTCCAGGGGAACCACTTTCATTTTGTTCCGTAGCATTCCAACAGCCTGTATGCGGTAAACAACGTTGTTGATCCGTTTCACAACTCTGTATGGTCCTTCCCAGTTGCACTGAACTTTGGGAGACACACTTTTCCTCCGTTGTAGCCTGTTAAGGAATACTAAATCTCCTTCCAGAAACCCTTCTGTTTCCATTGCTTTGTCGTACCTGGTTTTCATGTTTTTGCTTATACTTCCGGGGAATGGACCAGCTTCATCCAAGGTAATCCTCTCAACCGGTGCATCTGAGTTGCACTGCCTCTTTAGACCATTACTCGTGGACCTCAGCACCTTTGCTCTGATGCACTCATCGCATTTGGCAATCCACTCCTTTACCGACTGACCGTAACCAACCCAATAAAATGTCTGCTTAATCCTCTCCAAGGTCTTCTTGACTCCTAGATGACCTCCACTTGGATCGTTATGCATTTCCCTGAGAACATCAGACACCCGCTTCCTTGGAACAACTATAAGCTTCCGAGCGCATTGACCATCCTCACTCTCCCATATTCGATGCAAACAACCGGATACCATTCGTAAACTGTTTCATTGTGCCCAATGTGACTTGGCAACTGGACTCGCCGCTGACATTTCTTTTCTTGCTGGTCGTTTGTTTCGCTCGAGCCCTCGGTTCACACATGTGTTATGGTTTAAACGCATCTAAAATGGAGCAGTAAGGAAGGCGGTCGGCATGATGTAGTGGTGCACTGTGGCTAGTCATTGTCGGCTGGGGTGGGTTCTTGCCAACCTTACTGTCCTGCGCCATAAACAGAAAAATTCCTATCATGCCTATCAAACGCAGAAACTAACATAGAAACGAACATCCGGTTAAACCCGGATGCTACGGACAAACCGTTAAAATTCAAAAAAAGAATCCAAAAAAAAAATTGAGGCCGGTTAAATTCAAATTCAAAAAAAAACTTAACTGGCATCAACTGCAAAAGCAAAATTTTAAAATAACGAAAAACTAACTGCAATTTGAATAAGTCAAAAAACACGGAAAAAAAAACCGTTTAAATCAAAAAGTAACCGAAAACTAACTGAAATTTGGAATAACTCTAAAAACACAAAAAAAAACCGTTTAAATCAAAAAGAGTAACCGAAAGCTAACTGAAATATAAAACTTGAATTTAAAATTTAAAATCAAAAATAACTGAAAACTAAACATTTGAATTTAAAGGAGCCGGAAACGACCGGCTACCACGGCTGGAATTAAAAAAAAAATATAAGGCCGAACAACATAAAGGGGCGCCGCGGGTGTTGTTGCAGCGCCCGGTGCTTGGCCCACCCTCGTCCATGGCCATCGACGCACCTGATTTCGATGGCCCCTTATTCAACTACCTATATACCTTCTAAATCAAGTTAATCAACATTCCCATTTATATTAAACAGTTTATTTATAAATCATTTAATACTAACATTTAGCAAAGAATTATGTATATATAACGTCTTAGGTTTAACCGACTACCTAAAATCTAAGGTCTTACATATTTCAAAAAGTATATATTGTATTAATGATTAATCGAACAAAAAAAGATTTTGTCACCGTTAAAGAAAAATAACAACCCAAACTATAAATTTGACAGGTGTAAAATAAATTTTTAAGTTGATACCGTACTCGCTTCGGTATTACCCTTCTAATTTTAAATTTGAGTGATCGTTATTATATTAGAACTCGTTTATCTATTTAGCTTTTATATTTTACTTTTTAAAAAAATGTTATTCAGTTATTAGCGGCCTTTTGTTTAGTTATTTTTTTTTTTGTTGAGCTATGTATTCAATTATGAGAAATAGTTTCTTTTCCTTTCCCCCCCATTATTTTTTTTTTTGATTTGATTTATTTGTTTTTATTATTATTTTCCCTAAGTTTAAATTTTAAAGTTTTTATTTC
Organism: Campiglossa producta; assembly: GCA_964058755.1. NCBI lineage: Eukaryota > Metazoa > Arthropoda > Insecta > Diptera > Tephritidae > Campiglossa > Campiglossa producta. Next base: position 81,123,472 of record CAXKVI010000004.1, read on the forward strand.
CCTTCCCTACCTTTTACATTGTTTATCATTATTATTATAATTGTTTTGCCCTAAGTTTTATTTTCATATTTTCATTTCCCTTCTTTTTCCTCTTCCTTTTCCTAACTTTACATTAGTTAATCCCTTTTATTGTGTTTATATTAATTAGGTGTACCTAACATGTTTAAGTAAATTTTTTTTTTTCCTACCATATAATTATTTTCTTAGTTTAATTAATTCAAAATCTAATTTAATTTTCTTTTCTTTACTTCAAAACATTATTTGTTCTTATTATTTACGTTACGTTGAAATTCCCTCTTATGTCTACTTTATTATCTTTTATTTAATTAAAAAAAAGTAAAACTAATTCTAATTTAACGTGCCAATTGGCACGGACTCACCGGGACGTAGTTGGTCGGAATAGTTGTTGTTGGTTGCTAATGGTGCAGCGGGCCTATATTAGACCTTGGTTGCCAATGGTGGTGTTGTATTGGTAGTGCTTGAGCTGCTGTGTGTTGTCTCTAGCGCTCAGTTGCGCTTTTTGCTGTTGTTACAATGGTGCAGGGGCCTATACGTGGCGACCCCTGTTGTTGTTCTAGCCGGTGTTGTTGTATATGCGCGTTGGCTGCGCGCGGTTGTTGTTGCAGTGGGCCTATATTAAGGCGGCCTCACTGTGGTTGCTGATGCTGGTAATTGTTGTTGTTGCGCGTTGGCTGCGCGCTTATGTTGCTGTCGTTGCTGGTGCAGTGGGCCTTTTGTAAGGCGGCCCCACTGATGTTGTCGTCGTAACTAGTAGTTGTTGTTGCCGTTGCAGTGGGCCTATATGTGGCGGCCTCACTGTTGTTGTTGGTGTTGTTGCAGTGGGCCTATATGAAGGCGGCCTCACTGTTGTTGTTGTTGCCGGTGGTGTTGGCGCTTGTTTGCTGTTAGCGCTTGTTGTTGTCGCGATTTGATATTGTTGGCGCTTGCTGTTGCTAGCGCTTGTTGTTGTTGCCCTTGTAGTGAGCCTATACGAGGCGGCCTCACTGTTGCAGTGGGCCTATATGTGGCGACCTCACTGTTGTTGTTGTTATTGGCGCTTATATCAGCCTTGTTGTTGTTGTCCCTTGCTACGCGCTGATGTTGTTGTTAGCGCTTGCCTGCACGCTGTTGTTGTTGCAGTGGGCCTATATTAAGGCGGCCTCACTGTGGTTGCTGCTGCTGTTAATTGTTGTTGTTGGCGCTGCTGTTGGCGCTTATTGGCGCTTCTAATTGTTGTGGCTGGTAGTTGTGGTTGTTGCGCGTTGCAGTGGGCCTTTGACCAGGCGACCCCACTGATAATTGTTGTTGTTGTGTTGGCGCTTGCTACGCGCTGTTGTTTTTGTTGGCGCTTATATGCGCCTTGTTGTCGTTGTTGGCGCTTATATGCGCCTTGTTGTCGATGCAGTGGGCCTTTGGCCAGGCGACCCCACTGTTATTGTTGTTGTTATTGGCGCTTATAATTGTTGTGGCTGGTAGTTGTGGTTGTTGCGCGTTGGCTGCGCGCTTTTGTTGCTGTGGGCCTATATGAGGCGGCCTCACTGTGGTTTTTCTAGCCTGTGTTGTTGTATTTGCGCGTTGGCTGCGCGCGGTTATTGTTGCAGTGGGCCTATATGAGGCGGCCTCACTGTGGTGGTTCTAGCTGATGTTGTTGTTGCGCGTTGCCTGCACGCTGTTGTTGCGCTTTTGTTGTCGGCGCTTGTTTGCGCATTTAACGGCGCTTGTTACTAGCGCTTGCGGTGGCGATTGCTAGCGCCTGGTACAGCGGCTTGTATGGAGGCGGCCTCACAGGTGTTGCGTCTGCCGAGAATATAAGTGAAATTGAGAAAATGATTTTTTAAATTTTTTTTTTTTGTTTTTTTACTAATATTTTATTTTTATTCAACAACACTCTTGCGTTTTCAGTTTTCATTTTATATACACTGAGGGAAAAATAGCGTTGTAAAATTAGATTCGATCGTTGACAATATTACATATTACAAAGCTGATAAATTTTGAGTTGAATTGAATTTTTTACAGCTCAAAGTGAACATTTTCTTGTTGTGCTAAAAATAATATAGTTGTTTTCGCAATGATTCATTGTGTAAACAACTCAACAATGCTAACGATTCCATTCCAACATCCAATTTTTTTGAATTGATTTGGGCAACATTGTAAAATCAAAGTGGTGATAATTGATGTGACGCAAAAAGTATACACTTCATTGCAAAGCAAATACAAAATACTTACACGGCTTTTATTTCAGAGCAAAATTTTCAGTTAATCCAACAAAGCTGCAATTAGATGCCGACAAGCATAAGTTCACGGTGGCATAATGGTTAACACCTGGGTACAGCAGTGAAAACAGCCAAAGCTCGATTCTCGGCGAACGCAACCAGACAACGTGAGAAAGTGTGTTATAATTATACGCTGGCAAACTTAAGTATACGATGGCGTACTCGTAGATACCTGCGTTGACCGTTCAAGACACATTAGTTCGATTCTCTGCGAAGTCAATATATGTAAGAGCTCTAAAACTGTTTTTTTTCACTAAAATCCGTTGCCAATTGCGCGACGACACTTTAATTTTTTTTTCTTTTTCGTGGCACGTCCGATCGATTCAATTACGACACAACTTTTAAACCTTGTTCGGCTCGGTCGAAGCCATCATGGCGTCGAACAAATTCCTTTATTTACTTTTCGAATTCACTGCGACTGCGCAATGGAAAAGTCCCGCTATCTGTCATGGTGTGATCTGGTTGTTGCCAGGTGGCGCAATCTGATTGGTGGGTGGTTGTCATGTCGCGTGGTGCAAACGGTTATTACCATCAGGACTCGAAACTACGTTTTTCTTAAAAGTACCAATTTATATAAAATGAAGTAAGTAATACAAAAAAATATTTATGTAAAAAGGGAAAATTAATTATTACAAGAAAAAAAAGATGGATAATTACTAAATTCGGGAATCGATAAAAAACATTATAGGAGAATTTTATTACTATTGCTATTATTAATAGAGCAAAACAATGAGAGCAAGGTTAAATTAAGTATTGAAAATTATTTACTACCTTTTTGTTGGGAATTTAATCCTGGTAAAATTAATTGGATAATTTACATTTCTTCCGTGGTTTTGGGTCCGAAAGAAGCAAGAAAAGTCTATTGCCAACTTCATAAGCACAATGTTCTGCCCGGTTTTTGGACGCAGTATTTCCTTAAGAAGACAGAAAAGTAGTAGATTTTGGGTAAAGCGTAGTAAGTAGTAAAATTTACTGCTATCGTATTAGGATTCGAGTCCTGAGGCACGCACCTGTTTGCGCGCGCAAAATTTTTGCTGTCCGGGTCATGTGGATGGTGTGTTCCCTGGGTGCCCCGTGTAACCCGAAACTGCTGGATTGGGGAATTGCAAACATTTTATACTCCAAATCCGATTAGTCACTTCAATGTTAATGAAATGAATTTTGGCAAGCAAGGTATGATTGAATTTGACGTGGCTCTTATTCGAAAGCAGAGTATAATGTCCGATTGAAAAATCTTTAACCGACTTGAAGCGTTTTTACAATAAAAAAATTGGTTAATTAATTTTTTTGTTTTAAATTTTCACTATTTGTATTTTATCTTTAATTCAATGACCAAACCAAAATGATAGTTAATTATGTAGCAAATTTGTAGCATTTAAAGTGTTTTATTGGTAACTGTAACCGAACAAAACTTTTTTTTGTTTTCTCTCTAAAATTGCGGATGTTATAGGGTTAATTTATTGTTAATAGTGAAGAACCCATGAACATGTCCTATACCATAGGGTTAATTAATTTGTTTACATTCGTTTGACATACCAGTCCCTTACAAAAAGAATCATATTCAACTGTCAATCATACCCTGCCCAATACATTTTGCGCATACAAAAATAAATTCATACACAAAAAATGATACACCATTAGGTCTATTCCCCCTTTGCTGACACATTCACGGGCGCCCGCAAGCATCCATAATTTCGCCCGCAGTTTACCCCGGCCACTCCAGGAACACACCACATACTTATTTTCATGGAAATTAAAAGTTCCGTTATTGGTACCTTTCCATTCCATGGGAAAATTTGGTGTTGCCAGCTGTGCATAACCATACCAACTCAAGAAAACAATCGATAAAAAGTCGAACCGGAGCGTGAATCTAAACTGTCAACTAAAAACCCCGTGAGTAATGCCCAATCACCATGAACCAAAAATGACTTAATCGAAGGCAAACCATAACAGGCCTGCTTCGCTTCGAAGACCGGTCAATGAAGCGAACAGGAAAAAGGTTTACCTGCGAGAACACCATTTACAGCAATAAAAAAACGTGGGGCACGACTCACCCCTAGATAAGAGTCTCTAGTTCTACCACGAGCTAGCCGGGCAACAGAACATTCCCAAAAAAAATCCTTTAAATTTGAAAATTTGTGACAAATCCGGTAAGGTAATCAGCCCTACCCTGCATCTCGCTTGCCTCGCTTACTAATCTCTGTAAGAAGGTGACCCGCCTTATGATTGAGTCGAAATATGGAAGAAAAAGTGAATACAATCTCGAAATTGGCTAGTTATTGAGAATTCAAAAAAAAATCTCGACTTAAAATGAATTACGATTGAAATACAAAGAAAAATTAGTATTGAAAATCGTCGGTCAATCAATGATCCGTGTTGAGGAGAACGATGTTGCAGTGCCAGGCACCAAAGCAATTTATGAAAAATTATTAATGGAGGGTATGTTCTGAGTGGAATGACCCACTCGAGATAAAAAAAAATTTATATAATGCCACAACTAAGGCTTAGATAATTAGTGAATCCTTAGGTTCACTTAGACTTCCCACTAGGTATACTATTGGCAATCGGATTATGAAATTCATCATAAAGCCATCGAGGCCTTTCTACTAACCCCTGAAAGAATAGATTGAAAGAAAATGTACTGTAATGCAGTTACTAGCTTTGCTCGATTAGAACACGGTATTGACGAAGTTGCTCAGCAAAGAAAAATATGCGATTCGCGTCGAAATGCAGGATAGGGCGGATTGTGAAGAAAGTCAGGTGAAATTTCGGACTGGCCTACGCATTTCTCCTACCAACTGCTAGTCATTCCAGCAAAAGAACTAGCTTCGAATTCCGCGTCCGACCCCAAATCCTAGACTGGTTCCAGTTCCCGAACTATCCGGCTTTACACGCGTATCCCTTTACCTTGCTAAAATACCTCCTGTACCTGCTTTAGGTAGATAAAGATTTAACCACTGCTTGTTACCCGTAATAGGGGCCGTAGTTAATCTCTACCTGCCCTAAAATAGACTGGCCCATAAGGCTTAGAGCTAATTTGCTTAGAACTCTGAAGGATCCACTTCCATACAAAGTTTGTTGAACGAATTACGATGCAAATATGTTAAATCATGTTTAACATGTGGAGCGGCCATCTGACAAAGTTCCAAGCATTTCAGCCTTCATTGACTCACTATGCCTTTGACCGCCCAATATAGCGTCCGACGCTTCTAAGTCTACCTGGTTCGGAAACTGAAACCACTCCGAAACTCCGAGAACCGGACGCAGATAATGAGAGATAATCCTCTACAAAAGCTGACTGCTATGGCCTAGTACGCCAGTAAATGTTATTTTGTTTCAAAATACTAAAATTGGAAAGTCCGATGTTGCGGTGGTTTCTCTATTTTCCCTTCCGTGCCAGACATAGCTGGGCTTACCCGCTGTCCCCCCTACTAGTCCAACCCCGCACGCTGGACCTAGGACAGGCTGTTCTAAAAAGAACACTTGCTCTGTGGTTTCTCGCCCCCCAGAATTGGGCTTCCAAAAATGTAGTTTGCTTTTTGTTTCTTAGTTTATATGGCTTTGCGGCGTAGACATTTGTTATTGGAGAACTCGTCAAAACTCCGAAAGAAATTTGTTCTAGTGGATTCACCCCCACAGAAAAGGTATGGAAAAAATTTGATATACAAGCGGGCCCGCTAACTTGGCTTCCTAGTTATAAGCTTCGCGGCCGGCAGACATTTTGATTATGGAGAACTCGTCAAAACTCCGAAAGACAATCCGCCAACGAGGATTGCCAGGTCATCCACTGCTTCCGGTGAAAGCGATGTGGATTCCCTATGAAGACGGTGCTCGGGGAGAATACTGGGCGAGTTGTCCCCGACTGCCAAAACGCCCAGATAGAAATGGTAAATTTGAAAAAAAAGAAAAACGTTTAAAATCTTGGTTATTGTGGACGAATATCCGAAGCATGGAAACGGCCTATCAATTTACCCGTCAGGTCCTCTAAGTCATACAGCGCATTACCCACTTTTCGACGAACTCGGCACTTAAGATATTTCGGCAGGAATTTCGCGTTTATGCCTTGTTTAAAACTGCTCAAAGCAAAATTTCTCCTAAAAACCTCCTGACCTTCCCTATAGTTCACTAGTCTAGAACGTTTATTATATACCCGCACTGCTCTATCCTTTGCCTGGTCTAAATTCTTACGAATTTGCTCGCGGATGTTTGCTAACTTGTCTACTCTGCTGGCTATAGGGACTTCATCCTCCTTAAGACTACCGAGTTTCTCCAATATAGTATACGATGATGCGTGCTGGACCATGTTCTGACCATATAATGCAAAGTACGGAGAGCACTGAATGGAAGTATGAAAATCACTTCGTAAAACTGCTAAGATCTCGGGTATGTGTTTGTCCCAGTCCGTATGGTCCTGTTTACCCCTAAGGAAAATTCTTATTTTTGAAACAATTTCTCTGTTCACGCGTTCTGACGCGTTAGCTTGCGGAGAGTATAGCCCTGTCCTAATATGAGTTACCCCGTAGTTATCTAGAAATTGCTTCATTTCCTTAGAGATAAACTGTTTACCATTGTCGCTATGGATATACTCAGGGACCCCGGCAGCTGGAAAAACCTCAGAGCTGAAGTAGTTCATAACATTTGCAGTCGTAGCCCTCTGCATGGGTTTTAACCAAACATACTTTGTAAAATGGTCCAATACTATAAAAAGAAACTGATTCCGCCGTTTAGATCTAGGATAAGGTCCCAAAAAGTCGCAATAAAACCGCTGAAATGGCCTTTCCGAAGTGAAAGTCTGCGCTATAGGTGGTCTGGACTGTTGATTGGTCGCCTTTACTGCCTTGCAGGTATCACACCTGCCCACGTATTTCCGAACGTCCTTGGCCTGCCCTGGCCAGAAATAATTTTGTCGAACGCGTTCCAAAGTCTTTTGCCAACCTCCATGGTAGCTTCTGTTTGCGTCATGTGCCAGGCGTATCGCCTTCTCGATTAACCCTGACGGTAGCCACAACCTCCATAGTGAGTCCTCCTCATCCTCCACACCTTTCCGAAATTTAACCCTTTTAAATATCAGACCGCCATTTAGTCTTAAATCCGGCAGAGAGTCCTCATTATCTAAAATAGTTTGGGACAGATCCTGATACTCTGCACTTTTAAATTCCGGAGCCTCTAAATCTATTTCATGAGATGCGGAAGGATAATTCAACTCATCTACGTCAAAACGGGAGAGGGCGTCTGGTACCACATTCAACGTACCCTTGCGATGTTCCATCGAGAAATCGTACCGCTGCAACAGAAGGGACCACCTAGCCAACCTGCCACTCAAGTCTTTTTGTGTCATCAACCATTTGAGGCTAGAGTGGTCCGTGATAATTCGGAATGGCAAACCTTCGACATAAGGTCGGAAACGGTTGACACTGACTATGGCTGCCAGGCATTCCAGCTCGGTCACTGTATAATTGCGCTGAGCATTGTTCAGCTTTTTTGAGACAAATGCGATTGGATGCTCAGCGCCCTCATCATCGACCTGGAACAGCACACCACCCACGCCTATCTTCGAAGCATCACACTGTATAACAAACTCTTTAGAAAAATCGGGTTGGGCCAAGACAGGGGCGGAACTCAGGGCTACCTTCAGCTTTTCAAAAGCTTCTATTGCCTCAGGAGTAAGTTTGAAAGGGCCTAGCGACTTTCGAAGGCAATCGGTCAAAGGGCCTGCTAAATCAGCAAAATTTGTAATAAACGCCCTATACCAATTTGCCATGCCCACGAACCTACGAACCTGTCGAGGAGACTTCGGGATTGGGAAACTCTTAACTGCCTCTATCTTCCCTGGATCTACCTTCAAGCACCCGCTTCCTATCAAGTACCCTAAATATCGAATTTCCTTCTGACAAAATTTGCTCTTCTTCACATTGATGGTCAGGCCCGCGTCCTTCAAGCACTTTGCCACTTCCGCCAATAATCTCAGGTGGTCCTCAAAGTTCGTGCTGCATACCATCAAATCATCCAGGTAGACGAAGACATTCTCCCGCAAACGCGAGGGAATTGCCTTGTCCATCAGCCGGCTCATCGTCTGCGGTCCATTGCATAACCCAAATGGCATCACTTTATAGTGGTACAGAGGCTTCCCCGGGACTGCGAATGCTGTTTTCTCCTTTGAAGACTCCGTCAGCTTGATCTGGAAAAACGCATCCTTCAGATCAATACCACTAATAAAGTGAGTGTCCTTTAACCTGCTTAATAAACCGTTGATATGAGGCAATGGGTATGAATCCTTTTTAGTTACCGCGTTGACCTTCCTGGAGTCTATGCAAAGCCTAACCTTCCCTGGCTTCCGAACCAAAACCACGGGACTACACCAAGGTGAGTTTGATTCCTCTATAACCCCCATTTCGAGCAACCTTTCTATTTCACTAAAAGCTTCGGCTTGCCTCGGTGGCGAAAGAGGAAAATGTCTACTTTTAATTGGAACCGCATCACCCGTATCAATGTGATGTTCGACTAGCTTGGTTTGCCCCAGACCTAACTTCTCAAAGGACGGAAACATATCCACTACCTTCTGCAGTTTGGTCTTTTGGGCGTGTGTCAAATCATGGTAATTATGTTCCTCTCCCTTTTCGTCAACAACCTCTAAACATGCTATACTTGGAAATATTTCAGGAGCTAACGCGAAAGCTCTCCAGAAGTCAACTCCGAAGTAGGCTTCTTGAATAAGGGAAGGAACAAGATAGAAACGAATAATTTTGGTTGTGTTTTTGAAAGTCACTGGTAAAGAAATAGAACCTAATATTTTCTGTTTGCCGCCACCCGCTGTATACACAAAAGCCTGTAATGGGTGGTACTTAAGTCCATTTGTGTCCAAAAACTTCTGACAATCTTTGCCGAGGATGGAGACATTCGCACCCGAGTCCAGCAATCCTATCAGAAAACTATTTTCAATTTGCACACGTACTAAAGGTCTTTCATCCTCAGTAATCATCAACGTAGTGCTTTGCAAAAGTTTACGCTCCTGAACCCGGCTACGATACCTCATCCTACATTTCAAAATATTTTCAGACACAAATGACTCTGTATTATTTTGGAAAATCCTCGACCTGACTAGCTCGTAGTTGTTGACTCTATGCCCCAAACTAGGTGGTATTTGCGTTTGGGAAGCGACATCCTTACTATGCCTTTTTAAGATACAAACTGGTTTCACCATATTAGGTGAAGACACTGGACCATCCGAATCGGAACTATCTGTACTATCAGGAAAAGTTACTATGATGTTTGGGTAGTCCTTCGCCAGGGTGTCAGTAGCCTCCGGAAGCTCACCACTTCCATTCGACTCACTGTTTGCGCGGGACCTACCCCTTGGTTCACTACACGAGGCGACTCCTGGTGTACTGGCTGATATAGGGGCTATGGCACCGAACGAGTTTCCCCCATCTTCTCGCTCGGGTATTGGTTTCCCTGTCTCCGATGATCTCTTGGACATTTTGGAGTCAACACTCCCCTATTGCCGCACTTAAAACAAAACGGATGCTTGACTGGCTCTTCACAGTAGATATACGAATGCCCCATAGCCTGGCAATTCCAACACTGGATTCCGGAATAGTCTGGTTTCCTGTTCCTTCGATACTCCAAAGCTTCGAGCTGCGGGTCCACTTCACCATCTTCGCCTTCCATCCTAATATCCTGTGCTATTGTGCGAGTTTCATTCACATGCCGTCCAGTATAGGTTGTTCCCAAGATTTTGCTTTCCCTTAGTACCTGCTCTCCTTTCCGTGCTACATCGCGGAGGTCATGTAAGGTCCTCACTCCCGCATTGAAAAGCATCAGCTTTAGACTGCTGTTGACATTTCTTTTTATGATGTCAATCAGCAGAGCTTCTGACAATGGCTCCCTAAGACGCGCATTTAAAGCCACTATGTCAGTATGGAACACATCGTATGACTCACTTGGCTTTTGCTTTCGCATCGAGATATCCATCATGATCTCGTGGTCACTTTTCAACGTTCCAAACTCACGCTTTAAGGAGTAGCACAGAAAGTCATATGTAGCATTAGGGTTCTGCTTCGTAAACAACCAGTACCATTCTTCTGCACGTCCTGACAGAAACAAATGGAAACTCGCCATTATTTGTTCCGAAGAACATTGGGTCCTTTCGCATAGGGTATCCAACTTAAACAGAAAGTCCGCCACGCTTCCAGCCCCATCGAAGGAAACCTTCCAGTCTTGGGGTTTCACCGCTATGCTACCAGAAACGAAGTTAGCATGGTTGCTTGCGAAGGTCTGTGCATGGTTTCTCTCGTCCCTAGTATTGTTCCTGGCATGGCTTGGGCCTTGTGAAGTTCCAACTGTCGCGCGAAGTATGTCCATACTTTCCCTGATGGTCCGCATCTCATCCCTCATCTCCTCCTGGGAAGTCCTAAAGAGATGATGCAACACGTGTACCCAAGAGTCTGAAGGAGGCGCATTGTTGACCTGCGGTTGAGGAGTCATCCTATCGCCCAAATTGTTAAGAGGCATAGGATTTCCTAACTGAGCGCTAGCTCCTTCCGGTATGCCTGTCCCCAGGTTAGTCGGAGGATCGAAGAGATTCTGCATTTGCTCTACTCCAATGGATGTGTCCAAGCCATTACTACTGCCTGGTTTATCAGCTTTCTGATTGGAACCAGGAGTTAAGACGAGTCTGGTCGGATCTCCTCCACCGAAGCCACCAACTGGGGAGTGCATTACCAAAGGCCGGTTGGCTGGTTGTTTCGAAACTGCTCCTCTACCGCCTCTTGGCTTGCCCCAACTTCCGCGTCCGCCACTGGCACTTCGGAGAATCCTTCCTTCAGTCTCTTGGTCCATGCCAGGAAAATCCGTTAATCAAGATTGAGAAAAAAAAATGTGGTCAAATCTGGTAGTGTGCTTGCTTCGACAAGCAGCACAAAAAAAAAAAAAATCTTAGTTTACAAGGGCGATTGGGACGTGTTTCGACAGTCTAGATTCACCCCCCCTTTCTACCCTATACAAAAGCCGTTTTGAAAATAAAAATATATAAAAAACAGTCTGTTTACGATTGCACGATACCGAAAAGTGCAAGGTATATATGTGATTCGATAGTCGTATCGAGCCAACCGTAAAAAAAAATGCAATATATATATATACAAAAATATGCTGAAAGAAATGTTGGTTAATAAACAAACGTATCAAAATGTAATAAAATGCAAGTGTGTGTGGGTTGAAAAATATATGTATTTAAATGTTCAATGGGAATGCTGACCTCCCATCATTAGAAGGCATAGGTAAATAAAACAAAAAAACAAAAATTAGACGACTGGATCCCAGTACCACCGCAATGCCGGGGTCGCCTTGGAGACTGGTCGCCCTGAGACTGGTTACGCACTGGTCCCCAAAACAAAACAAATTTTAAACTTCACATGGGTATATTTTAATTTTCCCAAACTGGACTTCAGTAAGCCAGACCGCAATGCAGGGGTGGTCTTCTGAGACCAATCGCCCTGAGACTGGTTGGACCACTGTAGACCAGTTAGGGTTACAACAAAAAAAGTATCTAATTTAGCAAAAGCACTTCCGTTTGACTCCGCGGCAATGAAAGGAGCGGTTTGGAACCGACTCCCCAGACATGCGGAGTGCGGAAACAAGAAAATGAAAATCTAAGGTATTTACAAACAACTCGGTATATCCAACCGCAATGCAAGGGTGGTCTTGAGACCCATCTCCCTGAGACATGTTGGAGTACTGAAGGTAAAAAAAAATAACTTATCAAATGCATACTATTTGGGTCCCAGTACTCCAGACCGCAATGCAGGGGCTGTCTTTGAGACTGCCATCCCTGAGACAGGCAGGAATATTGGAAGCCAAAACAAAAACAAATTGAATTTATTTAAAAAAAATTTTTTTTTTTTTTGGTTCAACACTTTTACTAACTTCGCCGCAATGAAAGGAGCGGATACGACCTGTCTCCCCAGACTTGCGAAGCGTGTAAGCGTAACGTGCAAAAAAAAATTTGGTTTGAAAATTGAAATTTCTTAACTTCGCCGCAATGAAAGGTGCGGTTGGGACCCGCTTTCCCCAGACTTGCGAAGCCAAGAAAGATCGCCAAAGATCCCAGCTTATCCAACCGCAATGCAAGGAGTTGTCCTGAGACTAGTCACCCTGAGACTGGTTGGATTAGCTGGGGTCAGCAAAAAAAAAAAAATTGCAAGAAAAAAAAAGTGAAATTTTAAAACATAAAACATAAAAAGACAAAACGTTCGGCAAAAAAAACTAAGTAATCCCAAAAAAAAAACTAAACCCCACTTAGCGGACATATTTATATATATTTCCCGAAGCCGACATCGGACAACAGACCCGGGACAAAAAAAAATGTTTACTACAAAAAAAAATAAGTGCGTTTAGCACTGCCTCGCCGGGTGAAATGCAAAACTTCCGGTGGACATGACGTAAAGTCTCGTGGAGCCCTTAGCTACCGACAACGAAGACCAATCCAGACAACTTGATCAGTCCCACCATCCCATCGCAACGCAGGTGGCGGCTCCTGGGCCTGCCTACCTGGGACTTATGGAATAGTGGAACCTCACAAGCTGACCAGAAAAGCCATTGAGGTCGGCGCTTCAGGCCCCACGTTGGGCAATAAACACGTTGGGCGCCATCTGTTATGGTTTAAACGCATCTAAAATGGAGCAGTAAGGAAGGCGGTCGGCATGATGTAGTGGTGCACTGTGGCTAGTCATTGTCGGCTGGGGTGGGTTCTTGCCAACCTTACTGTCCTGCGCCATAAACAGAAAAATTCCTATCATGCCTATCAAACGCAGAAACTAACATAGAAACGAACATCCGGTTAAACCCGGATGCTACGGACAAACCGTTAAAATTCAAAAAAAGAATCCAAAAAAAAAATTGAGGCCGGTTAAATTCAAATTCAAAAAAAAACTTAACTGGCATCAACTGCAAAAACAAAATTTTAAAATAACGAAAAACTAACTGCAATTTGAATAAGTCAAAAAACACGGAAAAAAAAACCGTTTAAATCAAAAAGTAACCGAAAACTAACTGAAATTTGGAATAACTCTAAAAACACAAAAAAAAACCGTTTAAATCAAAAAGAGTAACCGAAAGCTAACTGAAATATAAAACTTGAATTTAAAATTTAAAATCAAAAATAACTGAAAACTAAACATTTGAATTTAAAGGAGCCGGAAACGACCGGCTACCACGGCTGGAATTAAAAAAAAAATATAAGGCCGAACAACATAAAGGGGCGCCGCGGGTGTTGTTGCAGCGCCCGGTGCTTGGCCCACCCTCGTCCATGGCCATCGACGCACCTGATTTCGATGGCCCCTTATTCAACTACCTATATACCTTCTAAATCAAGTTAATCAACATTCCCATTTATATTAAACAGTTTATTTATAAATCATTTAATACTAACATTTAGCAAAGAATTATGTATATATAACGTCTTAGGTTTAACCGACTACCTAAAATCTAAGGTCTTACATATTTCAAAAAGTATATATTGTATTAATGATTAATCGAACAAAAAAAGATTTTGTCACCGTTAAAGAAAAATAACAACCCAAACTATAAATTTGACAGGTGTAAAATAAATTTTTAAGTTGATACCGTACTCGCTTCGGTATTACCCTTCTAATTTTAAATTTGAGTGATCGTTATTATATTAGAACTCGTTTATCTATTTAGCTTTTATATTTTACTTTTTAAAAAAATGTTATTCAGTTATTAGCGGCCTTTTGTTTAGTTATTTTTTTTTTTGTTGAGCTATGTATTCAATTATGAGAAATAGTTTCTTTTCCTTTCCCCCCCATTATTTTTTTTTTGATTTGATTTATTTGTTTTTATTATTATTTTCCCTAAGTTTAAATTTTAAAGTTTTTATTTCCCTTCCCTACCTTTTACATTGTTTATCATTATTATTATAATTGTTTTGCCCTAAGTTTTATTTTCATATTTTCATTTCCCTTCTTTTTCCTCTTCCTTTTCCTAACTTTACATTAGTTAATCCCTTTTATTGTGTTTATATTAATTAGGTGTACCTAACATGTTTAAGTAAATTTTTTTTTTTTCCTACCATATAATTATTTTCTTAGTTTAATTAATTCAAAATCTAATTTAATTTTCTTTTCTTTACTTCAAAACATTATTTGTTCTTATTATTTACGTTACGTTGAAATTCCCTCTTATGTCTACTTTATTATCTTTTATTTAATTAAAAAAAAGTAAAACTAATTCTAATTTAACGTGCCAATTGGCACGGACTCACCGGGACGTAGTTGGTCGGAATAGTTGTTGTTGGTTGCTAATGGTGCAGCGGGCCTATATTAGACCTTGGTTGCCAATGGTGGTGTTGTATTGGTAGTGCTTGAGCTGCTGTGTGTTGTCTCTAGCGCTCAGTTGCGCTTTTTGCTGTTGTTACAATGGTGCAGGGGCCTATACGTGGCGACCCCTGTTGTTGTTCTAGCCGGTGTTGTTGTATATGCGCGTTGGCTGCGCGCGGTTGTTGTTGCAGTGGGCCTATATTAAGGCGGCCTCACTGTGGTTGCTGATGCTGGTAATTGTTGTTGTTGCGCGTTGGCTGCGCGCTTATGTTGCTGTCGTTGCTGGTGCAGTGGGCCTTTTGTAAGGCGGCCCCACTGATGTTGTCGTCGTAACTAGTAGTTGTTGTTGCCGTTGCAGTGGGCCTATATGTGGCGGCCTCACTGTTGTTGTTGGTGTTGTTGCAGTGGGCCTATATGAAGGCGGCCTCACTGTTGTTGTTGTTGCCGGTGGTGTTGGCGCTTGTTTGCTGTTAGCGCTTGTTGTTGTCGCGATTTGATATTGTTGGCGCTTGCTGTTGCTAGCGCTTGTTGTTGTTGCCCTTGTAGTGAGCCTATACGAGGCGGCCTCACTGTTGCAGTGGGCCTATATGTGGCGACCTCACTGTTGTTGTTGTTATTGGCGCTTATATCAGCCTTGTTGTTGTTGTCCCTTGCTACGCGCTGATGTTGTTGTTAGCGCTTGCCTGCACGCTGTTGTTGTTGCAGTGGGCCTATATTAAGGCGGCCTCACTGTGGTTGCTGCTGCTGTTAATTGTTGTTGTTGGCGCTGCTGTTGGCGCTTATTGGCGCTTCTAATTGTTGTGGCTGGTAGTTGTGGTTGTTGCGCGTTGCAGTGGGCCTTTGACCAGGCGACCCCACTGATAATTGTTGTTGTTGTGTTGGCGCTTGCTACGCGCTGTTGTTTTTGTTGGCGCTTATATGCGCCTTGTTGTCGTTGTTGGCGCTTATATGCGCCTTGTTGTCGATGCAGTGGGCCTTTGGCCAGGCGACCCCACTGTTATTGTTGTTGTTATTGGCGCTTATAATTGTTGTGGCTGGTAGTTGTGGTTGTTGCGCGTTGGCTGCGCGCTTTTGTTGCTGTGGGCCTATATGAGGCGGCCTCACTGTGGTTTTTCTAGCCTGTGTTGTTGTATTTGCGCGTTGGCTGCGCGCGGTTATTGTTGCAGTGGGCCTATATGAGGCGGCCTCACTGTGGTGGTTCTAGCTGATGTTGTTGTTGCGCGTTGCCTGCACGCTGTTGTTGCGCTTTTGTTGTCGGCGCTTGTTTGCGCATTTAACGGCGCTTGTTACTAGCGCTTGCGGTGGCGATTGCTAGCGCCTGGTACAGCGGCTTGTATGGAGGCGGCCTCACAGGTGTTGCGTCTGCCGAGAATATAAGTGAAATTGAGAAAATGATTTTTTAAATTTTTTTTTTTTGTTTTTTTACTAATATTTTATTTTTATTCAACAACACTCTTGCGTTTTCAGTTTTCATTTTATATACACTGAGGGAAAAATAGCGTTGTAAAATTAGATTCGATCGTTGACAATATTACATATTATGATAAATTTTGAGTTGAATTGAATTTTTTACAGCTCAAAGTGAACATTTTCTTGTTGTGCTAAAAATAATATAGTTGTTTTCGCAATGATTCATTGTGTAAACAACTCAACAATGCTAACGATTCCATTCCAACATCCAATTTTTTTGAATTGATTTGGGCAACATTGTAAAATCAAAGTGGTGATAATTGATGTGACGCAAAAAGTATACACTTCATTGCAAAGCAAATACAAAATACTTACACGGCTTTTATTTCAGAGCAAAATTTTCAGTTAATCCAACAAAGCTGCAATTAGATGCCGACAAGCATAAGTTCACGGTGGCATAATGGTTAACACCTGGGTACAGCAGTGAAAACAGCCAAAGCTCGATTCTCGGCGAACGCAACCAGACAACGTGAGAAAGTGTGTTATAATTATACGCTGGCAAACTTAAGTATACGATGGCGTACTCGTAGATACCTGCGTTGACCGTTCAAGACACATTAGTTCGATTCTCTGCGAAGTCAATATATGTAAGAGCTCTAAAACTGTTTTTTTTCACTAAAATCCGTTGCCAATTGCGCGACGACACTTTAATTTTTTTTTCTTTTTCGTGGCACGTCCGATCGATTCAATTACGACACAACTTTTAAACCTTGTTCGGCTCGGTCGAAGCCATCATGGCGTCGAACAAATTCCTTTATTTACTTTTCGAATTCACTGCGACTGCGCAATGGAAAAGTCCCGCTATCTGTCATGGTGTGATCTGGTTGTTGCCAGGTGGCGCAATCTGATTGGTGGGTGGTTGTCATGTCGCGTGGTGCAAACGGTTATTACCATCAGGACTCGAAACTACGTTTTTCTTAAAAGTACCAATTTATATAAAATGAAGTAAGTAATACAAAAAAATATTTATGTAAAAAGGGAAAATTAATTATTACAAGAAAAAAAAGATGGATAATTACTAAATTCGGGAATCGATAAAAAACATTATAGGAGAATTTTATTACTATTGCTATTATTAATAGAGCAAAACAATGAGAACAAGGTTAAATTAAGTATTGAAAATTATTTACTACCTTTTTGTTGGGAATTTAATCCTGGTAAAATTAATTGGATAATTTACATTTCTTCCGTGGTTTTGGGTCCGAAAGAAGCAAGAAAAGTCTATTGCCAACTTCATAAGCACAATGTTCTGCCCGGTTTTTGGACGCAGTATTTCCTTAAGAAGACAGAAAAGTAGTAGATTTTGGGTAAAGCGTAGTAAGTAGTAAAATTTACTGCTATCGTATTAGGATTCGAGTCCTGAGGCACGCACCTGTTTGCGCGCGCAAAATTTTTGCTGTCCGGGTCATGTGGATGGTGTGTTCCCTGGGTGCCCCGTGTAACCCGAAACTGCTGGATTGGGGAATTGCAAACATTTTATACTCCAAATCCGATTAGTCACTTCAATGTTAATGAAATGAATTTTGGCAAGCAAGGTATGATTGAATTTGACGTGGCTCTTATTCGAAAGCAGAGTATAATGTCCGATTGAAAAATCTTTAACCGACTTGAAGCGTTTTTACAATAAAAAAATTGGTTAATTAATTTTTTGTTTTAAATTTTCACTATTTGTATTTTATCTTTAATTCAATGACCAAACCAAAATGATAGTTAATTATGTAGCAAATTTGTAGCATTTAAAGTGTTTTATTGGTAACTGTAACCGAACAAAACTTTTTTTTGTTTTCTCTCTAAAATTGCGGATGTTATAGGGTTAATTTATTGTTAATAGTGAAGAACCCATGAACATGTCCTATACCATAGGGTTAATTAATTTGTTTACATTCGTTTGACATACCAGTCCCTTACAAAAAGAATCATATTCAACTGTCAATCATACCCTGCCCAATACATTTTGCGCATACAAAAATAAATTCATACACAAAAAATGATACACCATTAGGTCTATTCCCCCTTTGCTGACACATTCACGGGCGCCCGCAAGCATCCATAATTTCGCCCGCAGTTTACCCCGGCCACTCCAGGAACACACCACATACTTATTTTCATGGAAATTAAAAGTTCCGTTATTGGTACCTTTCCATTCCATGGGAAAATTTGGTGTTGCCAGCTGTGCATAACCATACCAACTCAAGAAAACAATCGATAAAAAGTCGAACCGGAGCGTGAATCTAAACTGTCAACTAAAAACCCCGTGAGTAATGCCCAATCACCATGAACCAAAAATGACTTAATCGAAGGCAAACCATAACACATGCCAGATCTGAATCTTCCTATTGACTTCTCCAAATATTCTCAAGTAGGCATTTGTCTATCGAAGCCATTGGTCGAGGAGGTACCTTTGCATTTCGAGTGTCCTTGTGCTTCATCTCTAATGAAACTCCTTTGGTGTAATACCCAATGTTGTGTCCAAAGATCAGAGGTACTTCTTGGCCATTGTATCTCATAACTCTATTTCTCAGGTTCATGTGAATGTCTCTCACAGCCAAGAAGTCGACGCCAATGATGACTTCGTCCACAATATCTGCCACTAGGAAGTTGTGGTATGTAGTCGCATTCCCAATCGCAACTTTGCACCGCACTTCTCCATGAACCAGCTTACTTTCACCAGTTACTGTCCGCAACTTTGCATCCTGCAATGGTCGTACTCTCTTTTGGACCAAGTCACTTCTAATGATGGAATGAGATGCGCCAGTATCCACAGTGAATAACCGCTCTTTTCCGTCCAAGAAACCTCTAACAGTAACAGTACTTGCTTTCCCTCCGACCTGCGACACAGAAACTATAGGGCATTCATCTTGGTCATCTCCTCCAGCGTTACCCTTACGTCCACAAGCATTGCCGAAGTCTCTGGAGCCGATGTTGCAATGACGCACCATATGGCCAGATTTTCCGCACTTGAAACATTTAATGGAGCCATCGCTTTTCTTCTGTACCCCATTCAATGCTTCCAAAATTTTGTCGATTTTGTTGACCAAGTCTGGCGTCTCCACTTCCACACGATGAGCTTTGTACAATGGTTTGCTCAAAAGAGATGCGGTTTCTTGAGTTAGAGCATGTGATACCGTCTCCGCAAATGATCTCTTTGGATTTGCATAGGTGGCCCGCTTCGTCTCCACGTCACGTATTCCATTTATGAAACTTTGGATTTTCACCCTCTCGATGTATTCCACTGGTGCGTCTGCGTTTGCTAGATGAGCCAACCTCTCGATGTCCGATGCAAACTCCTGTAATGTTTCGTTGGCCTTCTGAGAGCGATTTTGTAGCTCTATTTGATGTATCTGCCTCCTATGCTCGCTGCCGTAACGTCTTTCAACGGCTCCCATCAACGCTTCATAGTTGTTTCTTTCAGCGTCCGGAATAGTCTGTAAGATTTCGGCTGCAGGTCCTTTCAATGCCACAAATAAAGCAGCGACTTTGTCCTCAGCGCCCCAGTTATTCACAGCTGCTGTCTTCTCAAATTGTAGCTTAAATACCTGGAAAGGGACAGAACCGTCAAAGGATGGGGTTTTTACCTTCGGTGCGCTTGTTGAAACCACTGTGCGATTCAGCTGCAACTCCTTGATGCGATTTCTTAACGCATCCACCTCGGCCTCGACTTTCTCCTCAAGTTGCATTATTTTCTTGTCCTGTATTTTTAGCTGTGATGACATACGCTCTTCCTGCTCCTCCAGCTGCAATGCTATTTTTGAAGATAACCGGGCCTCCTGATCCTCAAGTTGAGCTGAGATCTGAGAAGTCATGCGTGACTCTTGTTTCTCCAACTTTGATGTCATGCGTGTCTCTTGTTGTTCCAACTGAGATGCCATGCTTGATGTTATGTTGTTTGACATCTGAGCCAAGGCAGCCCATAAAGAGTTTGTGTCCACATTTTCAACTGAATCCGGAGAATCCTTTTGCTCTTCTATTTTCGTCGCCTCATCCGCAAGCTGAAAAACGTGGTCGTCGAAGTTGATTCCCTCTGCTTCCATAGCCTCTCGCAACCGTGATTGTAGCTCTGCTTTATTGCCCGTTGTTGCCAATCCACGTCGTTCTAACTCGTTTTTGAGTTGCTGGATCTTCAACTCATTCAACTTTGCCATGTCCTTGTTATCCTTGTTATCCTTTTCAATGTCCTTGTTATCCTTTTCAATGTCCTTGAATTTATTTAACAATACCGCTTCTGACACCAATTGTGACGAATTCGATGATTCCTTGATTATTTTCCCTGAGTTCGATCACTGTACGTTAAATAAAACACTCCGATTCTGCTTAATAAATAGTACGCTTTATTTACTACTAAAAACCGTAGTACAATATCGCGGGTTAACTCACTGTTCAGTACTTCACTGTACAACACTTGAAAATAAACTGACTGATTTGCGTTGTCTTTGTGCGGTTTATATACCCTAGCAAACAGCAGCATCACAACCTAGAAATGTCTACACCTTTCTGGTTTATTCGTGCAACAGTGTTCTCGAAGCGTTTATCTATCGTCATCTGCTCTTTGTGCCACAATCGTAAACACGCGAGCTGCCTCTCCCTCTCTCGCTCTCACGTCATGTATGTAAGCAGCTGTAGTTGTGGTAGTGACGCTAGTGGTGGAAGATGAGCGATTCTTGATAACATTCGCCACAGTATCAATAACAAGTGTGAACTCTTCTTTTGACAACACACATTAAAATGTCGGTTTGTTTACATCCTGCACATATTAAAATGTCGCCAGCACCGAATAACAGAAAAGCAATGGCGTTGTTTAACATCCTGCACACACATCAACATGGCGGTCTCCTATCTTTTACCTAATGGTAGAAAGAGATGGGAAGATGGAAAGTGAGACAAAAAAGGAAATTAAAAACAGGTGACTAAACTCACTTTGAAATTTTCACGCCTATGCCTATGATATCACACTTGTTATTAACCACAATCTCAAACAGGTGTTAAACTCATTTTGGAATTTTGACGTCTATGCGGAAGAGTTTACACTTTGTATTGATACACAATGACCGACACTGAGATATTTTCGGATACATTTGCCCTACGGGACACTGAGCTTCAGCTGACGCCGCACGTGCTGATAATCCTGACAAATATTTTCAGCACCGTCGCCATCACTATCTCATGCGGCTCGTGACAAAAGTGATGGTTTTGTTTTGCGTACGTGTGATCTTGCATCACCTTCTCTCTTACGGACTTTGGCTGTCTATTTAAAATAGGTTCCTCTCTTTTACTCCAATCACAAATGAACAAACACACTAGCACCCGTGACGACACCGATGATAACGTACTTCATCAACAATGACTCATATGCGAAAATTTAATAATTTAATATGTTATCATCCTTCACAATGTTTAGCCTCATTAGTGACGTCAGCACATCATAAAAATACAATCAAGAGTGACATCTTCGCTGACAATATATTGGCTCAACGATGACATCAGCGCTGATTATTTTAAAGCGATGACGGTAGACCCATACACGTGGAAATGCACACAAACCCTGCAAGCGACTTTAAGGATGTCCACTAAAACCATTACGGACTAGGCCTACTACTACCATCGGCCCTTAATAGCTCAAACAGAATCAGTCCACTTTCGTATTCTTCTTTCCGCTTTCGGGTTCTTAATCTACTCGTGAATACACGTCTTTTGATGCCCCACTTTCCCCTTTTGGACAAAATTTCGAAATGAGCCTTAAAGTGAACTATTACCTCGGCCCTTAATAGCTCAAGCGGGCTACCCACCTGCCAAGAAATGCCTCAAGAAAAAAACGAGCATATATTTCTTGTGCCTGGTCAAGAAATTTTGACGTTTGCCAAATTTTCAATTTTTTTGCAAATTACTCTTATAAAAATATACAAAATATGTTTAGCGAGACATGTACTTACCTTTGCCGTGAATCTGCACGTTTACTTCAAGAAATTTATACGAGCTTATTTATTTCTTGAGGTAAACCGGCGTTGCCAACTATCGAAAAGTGCTGTATTTTTTCTTATGAACTGAGTATTGGCTCAAGAAAACTTGACGTGTGAAATCGTTTCTTGACCATTTCTTGATCGTTTTTTTATATGGAGTTTGACATTTCTTGGCAGGTGAGTAGCCCGCTTCAAACAGAAGCAGTCCACTTTCGCAATCCTCTTTCCGCTTTCGGATTCTCAATCTACTGGTGAATACACGTCTTTTGATCTAGTTTGGTAAAGCGGGCTACTCACCTGCCAAGAAACGTCAAACCCCATATAAAAAAACGCTCAAGAAATGGTCAAGAACTGTTTTCGCACGTCAGATTTTCTTGAGCCAATACTCAGCTCATAAGAAAAAATACTACAATTTTCTATGGTTGGCAATGCCGCTTTACCTCAAGAAATAAATATGCTCGTATATATTTCTTGAGGTAAACGTGCAGATTCACGGCAAAGGTGAGTAAATATTTCACTAAACATGTTTTATACATTTTTATTAGAGTAATTTGCAAAAAAATGGAAAATTTGATAAACGTCAAAATTTCTTGACCAGGCACAAGAAATATATGCGTGTTTTTTTCTTGAGGCATTTCTTGGCAGGTGGGTAGCCCGCTTTAGATGGGACGGAATGCATAGGTTTTGGTGTTGAACACGAAAAAGAAACGTCAAAAGAGAAACAATTTATTTTTAATTTTTTTATTTTATAAAAATCTAACAAATATTTACATCCTCCAATTCGTAAACAAATCCAGGGTAGGATAGTGCAGAATGATATGTTGAACAACTTTGTTGCAGTCAATTTTGCAAGACCCGTTGACGCGAGTCAATTTTTTAGAATCAACATGAAATTGAACGAAAAATCGAGCAATGTAGAAGGGACTTTAATCTACTCGTGAATACGCGTCTATAATAAAAATTTCCTTTAGTTCCTTTTTTCACAGTTGTGATGCGTTCGACCTCTTCTACTGTTCCCCCAAAATAGTTTTTCCCAAGGCGTGGTACATTTTTGGAAAGTTTTCTTCTTTTTGATTATTATATTACATATGCATATCGCCATAGAAGTTACACTTCAAAAGAATAGATATATCCCCGTTATTGACATGTTTACCCTATACCCAAATTATTTTGGGAATTTTTTTAGTGTTGTGAAATGGCATCCCTATTGACCTCGTGACTTATCGGTAAACTTCGGGAAATAAAAACCATAAATTATAAACAAATATTAAAAGTTATATTTTACAGAAATAAAGAAGTTAAATACATATTTTTTTTTGGTAATAGTTGCAGTAATGTGTAATTAGTGCGCGTATATCGAAAAAGTTGTAAAGTTGTGTATGTTTGTGCCCAAAAACAAGGTTTGCAGTAAGTGGTATTTTACAACACTTAATTGTTAATGACTTTTAAACGGATAAATATTTTTAATTTCCGTTTTCGGATTGTTTAATGTGGGTCCGAAACACGTCGTTTGAGACCCCCCCCCCCCCCGATCAAAATCCGATAAAAATTAGTAGTGAACCGTCTTGATGTGCTGACGTCACTACTGAGGCTAAACATTGTGAAGGATGATAACATATTAAATGATTAAATTTTCGCATATGAGTCATTGTTGATGAAGTACGTTATCATCGGTGTCGTCACGGGTGCTAGTGTTTTTGTTCATTTGTGATTGGAGTAAAAGAGAGGAACCTATTTTAAATAGACAGCCAAGTCCGTAAGAGAGAAGGTGATGCAAGATCACACGAACGCAAAACAAAACCATCACTTTTGTCACGAGCCCCATGAGATAGTGATGGCGACGGTGCTGAAAATATTTGTCAGGATTATCAGCACGCGCGGCGTCAGCTGAAGCTCAGTGTCCCGTAGGGCAAATGTATCCGAAAATATTGTGACGAATTCGATGATTCCTTGATTATTTTCCCTGAGTTCGATCACTGTACGCTAAATAAAACACTCCGATTCTGTTTAATAAGTAGTACGCTTTATTCAGTACTAAAAACCGTAGTACAATATCGCGGGTTAATTTACTGTTCAGTACTTCACTGTACAACACTTCAAAATAAACTGATTGATTTGCGTTGTCTTTGCGCGGTTTATATACCCTAGCATACAGCAGCTTCACAACCTAGAAATGTCTACACCTTTCTGGTTTATTCGTGCAACAGTGTTCTCGAAGCGTTTATCTATCGTCATCTCCTCCTTGTGCCACATTCGCAAACACGCGAGCTGCCTCTCCCTCTGTCGCTCTCACGCCAAGTATCTAAACAGCTGTAGTTGTGGTAGTGACGCTAGTGATGGAAATACGCTAGAGTTGGGAGATGAGCGATTCTTGAGAACATTCGCCACACTGCCCTCCACCTAAGTCTGATCGTCCCGATCAGACACATTTCCCGATCCAAACGTTGCTAGCCTCTCCAGATGAACCACCTTCATTTTGTTTCGTGGTCTTCCAACAGTTTGTATGCGGTAGACAACATCATTTATCCGCTTTATTACTTTATATGGGCCTTCCCAGTTACATTGCAGTTTTGGGGACAAACCTTTCTTTCGTTGTGGGTTGTATAACAGCACTAAATCCCCTTCTTTAAAACCTTCCGGGTTGATGGCTTTGTCGTATCTGGCTTTCATCTTATCACTCATGATCTTCGTCCGTTGTCTTACAAGATCGTGTATTTCTCTCATTTCTTCTTCCAAGATGCTAGTGGATTTCCTGGCATTTATTCCTTCATCTGCATTTATCCCAAACTTCAAGTCAGCTGGCAACCGCAGATCATTCCCAAAAAATACTTTTGCCGGAATCTGACCCGTTGTTTCATGTATTGCCGAGCGATATGCCATCAGGAACAAGGAGATGTGCGTATCCCATTCTTTCTGGAACTTATCCACAACTTTCCTCATGTGCTCTTCCAAGGTTCGATTGAAACGTTCCACCATGCCATCTGACTGAGGATGCAATGCAGTTGTTCGAGTTTTCCGAATACCCAATATCTTGCACATTTCTTGGAATACGACTGATTCGAAATTCCTGCCTTGGTCAGAATGTAACTCCATCGGTACACCAAACCTCGCTATCCAATTGTTAGTGAACACCTCTGCAATGGTTTCTGCCTCTTGATTTGGAATCGGGTAAACTTCTGGCCATTTGCTGAAATAGTCCATAACAACTAATACGTACTTGTTCCCAAGTTTGCTAGTAGGAAATGGGCCAGCTACATCCATGGCAATCCTCTCAAACTTTGCACCTGTGTTGTACTGCTTCATCTGTCCATGACTTCTCGACTTCGGACCCTTTGCTTTGATTCACACCTCACAGTTGGCAATCCACTCCGCGATCGACTGCCGGCAACCAACCCAATAGAATCTCTGCTTGACTTTCTCCAACGTTTTCGTGACTCCGAGATGACCTCCACTTGGGCCATTATGTAGCTCATTCAAAACATCAGAGATTTTCTTCCTTGGGACAACTACCAGCTTCCGAGCGCATTGACCATCTTCGCTTTCCCATACTCTATGTAAGCAACCGGATACCAATTTCAGACTGTTCCACTGTGCCCAATATGACTTGGCAACAGGACTCTCTGCTGACATCTCCTCTCTTGTTGGTCGTTCGTTTTGCTCGATTCCTTGCATCACACGTACCAGATCTGGGTCCTCTAGCTGATGCTTCCTTAGTTGATCCATGTTCCATTCGTCCGTAGATGTTATAGTCATTAGCCGCACATCTATAACATCTTCCTTGGCCTCAGCTTTCGAACAATGCTTGCATTCTAGGTTACATGGTCGCCGGGACATTGCATCAGCATTGCCGTGGTTGCTGCCTTTGCGATGCTCTATGGAAAAGTCATAACTTTGTAGTCGCTCTATCCACCGTGCCAATTGACCTTCTGGATTACGGAACTGCAATAGCCATTTCAAGGCTGCATGGTCTGTCCTGACGTGAAATCGCTGTCCACCAATGCCAGTAGTTCTCTCAGTGTTACACAATAGTTCCTTTCGGGCTTCCCAATTGTGCGGCTATAGTACGCCACTACCTTCTCCTGCCCATCGACAATCTGTGACAAAACACCTCCAATCGCGTAACCGCTCGCGCACAGCCGTTCTTTCAAGGTTTGGAAAGCCACTTCATGTTCCTTCTTCCAATCAAATGACATATTATTCCTGGTCAACTCATGAAGGCTACTGGCTACGCTGGCGAAATTCGGTACAAATCGACGATAATACGTGCACAGTCCGAGGAAACTTCGTAGCTCATGTAAATTTTTCGGTCTTGGCCAATCCTTTACTGCTTCGATCTTCTCTTTAGCAGTGCAAATTCCCTCCGTAGTAACCTTGTGACCTAAGTAACTTACTTCCTTCTTGAACAATGCACACTTTTTGGGACTTAATTTCAGACCGGCGCCAGCTATCCTTTGGAAAACTTCCTCCAAGTTCTTAAGGTGTTCCTCAAAGCTTTTTCCCAGCACGATGATGTCATCCAGGTACACCAAACATGTTTTCCAATGCAGTCCTTTCAATACTTGATCCATGAGTCTCTCAAAAGTAGCTGGAGCGTTACATAGTCCAAAGGGCATTACCGTAAATTGCCACAGCCCCTCTCCAATGCTGAAGGCTGTCTTTTCCTTATCCTCATCTTTCACCTCTACTTGCCAATAGCCGCTTTTCAAGTCCAGTGTTGAGAACCATTTCGTACCAGATAGTGAGTCCAGAGTATCGTCAATTCTTGGTAGTGGATAGCTGTCCTTTTTCGTTACGTCGTTCAGCTTCCGGTAATCCACACAGAACCGCATTTTTCCATCCTTTTTCTTCCCTAGCACTACCGGTGAGCTCCATGGACTAGCTGATGGTTCGATCACGCCGCTGTCACTCATTTCTTGTATAATTTCTCTTACTACTTGCCGTTTGGCCAATGGAACACTTCGAGGAGCTTGGCGGATTGGTCTCGCGTCACCGGTATCAATGTGATGCTTCACTACATTGGTCCGACCTGGTTTGGGGCCACCCTTGTCAAATATGGTAGAGTACTTTAGTAGAAGTTGTTTCGCCTTATTCTGGTGGTCTTCTTCGAGCTCTTGCGTCCACGCTGTGATATTATCTGATAGATTACTGTTGCTGGTAGAGACATTTTCCTGGAGCTGTTCACAGTTTATAATCACCTCCACCTCCTGACATTGTCCCAATATAGCTCCTTTGGAAAGCTTGATCGGCGATCGAAACTCATTTAGTACTCTTACCGGTATACGTCCATCTTGTTTTGTCATAGCCAGTGTTTTTCCTACTAGTATATCCGTCTTTGAATTGTTTGCTGCCTCGACAACCCACAATTTGTTTGTCCCATAATCTCCATCAATCCTTGCCCAAACGACTGCCTCCGACTTCGGTGGAATTTGTTGGCTATCTTCCACGAGTACCCGCTTACTGATGTACTTGTTCTCGTAACCAAAATTGAGTGGCACATCCATGTTCTTATAGCTCATGGTCCTGTTTTGCATGTCGATCTTGATGCCTTGGTTGCTTAAGAAATCCACACCAACTATGATCTCATCAACAATATCTGCCACTATAAAATTGTGCAGTACGGTGACATTTCCAATTCGGATTTCACATGTTATTTCTCCTTGGACTTGAGTGTCCTCACCAGTCGCCGTACGCAATTTTGCTCCATGTAATGGCCTCACTTCTTTGTTGACTAAATCAGATCGAATGATGGAATGATATGCGCCCGTATCAATAGTCAGTAAACGCTCTTTTCCGTCCACGAGTCCTCCAACAGTAACATTATTTGACTTCCTTCCGATCTGTGAGACAGAGATTATGGGGCATCCAATTGCGGGAGCCAGCCTACGCCCCTTGCGGCTGACTCTCTTTAGTTTAAC
Source organism: Campiglossa producta (assembly GCA_964058755.1). NCBI lineage: Eukaryota > Metazoa > Arthropoda > Insecta > Diptera > Tephritidae > Campiglossa > Campiglossa producta. Next base: position 81,151,416 of record CAXKVI010000004.1, read on the forward strand.
GGTTGGTTGGATTGGGAGAATTGCTCATCTCCTTCAGCCTTGCGCTTACGTCCGCTTGCATTACTGGAATTATTGGAGCCAGATCCACAATAACGTGCAATATGACCAGATTTTCCGCACTTAAAGCACTTAATGGAGCCATCGCTTTTCTTCTGTACCCCATTCAATGCTTCCAAAATTTTGTCGATTTTGTTGACCAAGTCTGGCGTCTCCACTTCCACACGATGAGCTTTGTACAATGGTTTGCTCAAAAGAGATGCGGTTTCTTGAGTTAGAGCATGTGATACCGTCTCCGCAAATGATCTCTTTGGATTTGCATAGGTGGCCCGCTTCGTCTCCACGTCACGTATTCCATTTATGAAACTTTGGATTTTCACCCTCTCGATGTATTCCACTGGTGCGTCTGCGTTTGCTAGATGAGCCAACCTCTCGATGTCCGATGCAAACTCCTGTAATATTTCGTTAGCCTTCTGAGAGCGATTTTGTAGCTCTATTTGATGTATCTGCCTCCTATGCTCGCTGCCGTAACGTCTTTCAACGGCTCCCATCAACGCTTCATAGTTGTTTCTTTCAGCGTCCGGAATAGTCTGTAAGATTTCGGCTGCAGGTCCTTTCAATGCCACAAATAAAGCAGCGACTTTGTCCTCAGCGCCCCAGTTATTCACAGCTGCTGTCTTCTCAAATTGTAGCTTAAATACCTGGAAAGGGACAGAACCGTCAAAGGATGGGGTTTTTACCTTCGGTGCGCTTGTTGAAACCACTGTGCGATTCAGCTGCAACTCCTTGATGCGATTTCTTAACGCATCCACCTCGGCCTCGACTTTCTCCTCAAGTTGCATTATTTTCTTGTCCTGTATTTTTAGCTGTGATGACATACGCTCTTCCTGCTCCTCCAGCTGCAATGCTATTTTTGAAGATAACCGGGCCTCCTGATCCTCAAGTTGAGCTGAGATCTGAGAAGTCATGCGTGACTCTTGTTTCTCCAACTTTGATGTCATGCGTGTCTCTTGTTGTTCCAACTGAGATGCCATGCTTGATGTTATGTTGTTTGACATCTGAGCCAAGGCAGCCAATAAAGAGTTTGTGTCCACATTTTCAACTGAATCCGGAGAATCCTTTTGCTCTTCTATTTTCGTCGCCTCATCCGCAAGCTGAAAAACGTGGTCGTCGAAGTTGATTCCCTCTGCTTCCATAGCCTCTCGCAACCGTGATTGTAGCTCTGCTTTATTGCCCGTTGTTGCCAATCCACGTCGTTCTAACTCGTTTTTGAGTTGCTGGATCTTCAACTCATTCAACTTTGCCATGTACTTGTTATCCTTAAAATGTCCTTGTTATCCTTTTCAATGTCCTTGTTATCCTTTTCAATGTCCTTGAATTTATTTAACAATACCGCTTCTGACACCAATTGTGACGAATTCGATGATTCCTTGATTATTTTCCCTGAGTTCGATCACTGTACGTTAAATAAAACACTCCGATTCTGCTTAATAAATAGTACGCTTTATTTACTACTAAAAACCGTAGTACAATATCGCGGGTTAACTCACTGTTCAGTACTTCACTGTACAACACTTGAAAATAAACTGACTGATTTGCGTTGTCTTTCTGCGGTTTATATACCCTAGCAAACAGCAGCATCACAACCTAGAAATGTCTACACCTTTCTGGTTTATTCGTGCAACAGTGTTCTCGAAGCGTTTATCTATCGTCATCTGCTCTTTGTGCCACAATCGTAAACACGCGAGCTGCCTCTCCCTCTCTCGCTCTCACGTCATGTATGTAAGCAGCTGTAGTTGTGGTAGTGACGCTAGTGGTGGAAGATGAGCGATTCTTGATAACATTCGCCACAGTATCAATAACAAGTGTAAACTCTTCTTTTGACAACACACATTAAAATGTCGGTTTGTTTACATCCTGCACATATTAAAATGTCGCCAGCACCGAATAACAGAAAAGCAATGGCGTTGTTTAACATCCTGCACACACATCAACATGGCGGTCTCCTATCTTTTACCTAATGGTAGAAAGAGATGGGAAGATGGAAAGTGAGACAAAAAAGGAAATTAAAAACAGGTGACTAAACTCACTTTGAAATTTTCACGCCTATGCCTATGATATCACACTTGTTATTAACCACAATCTCAAACAGGTGTTAAACTCATTTTGGAATTTTGACGTCTATGCGGAAGAGTTTACACTTTGTATTGATACACAATGACCGACACTGAGATATTTTCGGATACATTTGCCCTACGGGACACTGAGCTTCAGCTGACGCCGCACGTGCTGATAATCCTGACAAATATTTTCAGCACCGTCGCCATCACTATCTCATGCGGCTCGTGACAAAAGTGATGGTTTTGTTTTGCGTACGTGTGATCTTGCATCACCTTCTCTCTTACGGACTTTGGCTGTCTATTTAAAATAGGTTCCTCTCTTTTACTCCAATCACAAATGAACAAACACACTAGCACCCGTGACGACACCGATGATAACGTACTTCATCAACAATGACTCATATGCGAAAATTTAATAATTTAATATGTTATCATCCTTCACAATGTTTAGCCTCAGTAGTGACGTCAGCACATCATAAAAATACAATCAAGAGTGACATCTTCGCTGACAATATATTGGCTCAACGATGACATCAGCGCTGATTATTTTAAAGCGATGACGGTAGACCCATACACGTGGAAATGCACACAAACCCTGCAAGCGACTTTAAGGATGTCCACTAAAACCATTACGGACTAGGCCTACTACTACCATCGGTCCTTAATAGCTCAAACAGAATCAGTCCACTTTCGTATTCTTCTTTCCGCTTTCGGGTTCTTAATCTACTCGTGAATACACGTCTTTTGATGCCCCACTTTCCCCTTTTGGACAAAATTTCGAAATGAGCCTTAAAGTGAACTATTACCTCGGCCCTTAATAGCTCAAGCGGGCTACCCACCTGCCAAGAAATGCCTCAAGAAAAAAACGAGCATATATTTCTTGTGCCTGGTCAAGAAATTTTGACGTTTGCCAAATTTTCAATTTTTTTGCAAATTACTCTTATAAAAATATACAAAATATGTTTAGCGAGACATGTACTTACCTTTGCCGTGAATCTGCACGTTTACTTCAAGAAATTTATACGAGCTTATTTATTTCTTGAGGTAAACCGGCGTTGCCAACTATCGAAAAGTGCTGTATTTTTTCTTATGAACTGAGTATTGGCTCAAGAAAACTTGACGTGTGAAATCGTTTCTTGACCATTTCTTGATCGTTTTTTTATATGGAGTTTGACATTTCTTGGCAGGTGAGTAGCCCGCTTCAAACAGAAGCAGTCCACTTTCGCAATCCTCTTTCCGCTTTCGGATTCTCAATCTACTGGTGAATACACGTCTTTTGATCTAGTTTGGTAAAGCGGGCTACTCACCTGCCAAGAAACGTCAAACCCCATATAAAAAAACGCTCAAGAAATGGTCAAGAACTGTTTTCGCACGTCAGATTTTCTTGAGCCAATACTCAGCTCATAAGAAAAAATACTACAATTTTCTATGGTTGGCAATGCCGCTTTACCTCAAGAAATAAATATGCTCGTATATATTTCTTGAGGTAAACGTGCAGATTCACGGCAAAGGTGAGTAAATATTTCACTAAACATGTTTTATACATTTTTATTAGAGTAATTTGCAAAAAAATGGAAAATTTGATAAACGTCAAAATTTCTTGACCAGGCACAAGAAATATATGCGTGTTTTTTTCTTGAGGCATTTCTTGGCAGGTGGGTAGCCCGCTTTAGATGGGACGGAATGCATAGGTTTTGGTGTTGAACACGAAAAAGAAACGTCAAAAGAGAAACAATTTATTTTTAATTTTTTTATTTTATAAAAATCTAACAAATATTTACATCCTCCAATTCGTAAACAAATCCAGGGTAGGATAGTGCAGAATGATATGTTGAACAACTTTGTTGCAGTCAATTTTGCAAGACCCGTTGACGCGAGTCAATTTTTTAGAATCAACATGAAATTGAACGAAAAATCGAGCAATGTAGAAGGGACTTTAATCTACTCGTGAATACGCGTCTATAATAAAAATTTCCTTTAGTTCCTTTTTTCACAGTTGTGATGCGTTCGACCTCTTCTACTGTTCCCCCAAAATAGTTTTTCCCAAGGCGTGGTACATTTTTGGAAAGTTTTCTTCTTTTTGATTATTATATTACATATGCATATCGCCATAGAAGTTACACTTCAAAAGAATAGATATATCCCCGTTATTGACATGTTTACCCTATACCCAAATTATTTTGGGAATTTTTTTAGTGTTGTGAAATGGCATCCCTATTGACCTCGTGACTTATCGGTAAACTTCGGGAAATAAAAACCATAAATTATAAACAAATATTAAAAGTTATATTTTACAGAAATAAAGAAGTTAAATACATATTTTTTTTTGGTAATAGTTGCAGTAATGTGTAATTAGTGCGCGTATATCGAAAAAGTTGTAAAGTTGTGTATGTTTGTGCCCAAAAACAAGGTTTGCAGTAAGTGGTATTTTACAACACTTAATTGTTAATGACTTTTAAACGGATAAATATTTTTAATTTCCGTTTTCGGATTGTTTAATGTGGGTCCGAAACACGTCGTTTGAGACCCCCCCCCCCCCCCCATCAAAATCCGATAAAAATTAGTAGTGAACCGTCTTGATGTGCTGACGTCACTACTGAGGCTAAACATTGTGAAGGATGATAACATATTAAATTATTAAATTTTCGCATATGAGTCATTGTTGATGAAGTACGTTATCATCGGTGTCGTCACGGGTGCTAGTGTTTTTGTTCATTTGTGATTGGAGTAAAAGAGAGGAACCTATTTTAAATAGACAGCCAAGTCCGTAAGAGAGAAGGTGATGCAAGATCACACGAACGCCAAACAAAACCATCACTTTTGTCACGAGCCCCATGAGATAGTGATGGCGACGGTGCTGAAAATATTTGTCAGGATTATCAGCACGCGCGGCGTCAGCTGAAGCTCAGTGTCCCGTAGGGCAAATGTATCCGAAAATATTGTGACGAATTCGATGATTCCTTGATTATTTTCCCTGAGTTCGATCACTGTACGCTAAATAAAACACTCCGATTCTGTTTAATAAGTAGTACGCTTTATTCAGTACTAAAAACCGTAGTACAATATCGCGGGTTAATTTACTGTTCAGTACTTCACTGTACAACACTTCAAAATAAACTGATTGATTTGCGTTGTCTTTGCGCGGTTTATATACCCTAGCAGACAGCAGCTTCACAACCTAGAAATGTCTACACCTTTCTGGTTTATTCGTGCAACAGTGTTCTCGAAGCGTTTATCTATCGTCATCTCCTCTTTGTGCCACATTCGCAAACACGCGAGCTGCCTCTCCCTCTGTCGCTCTCACGCCAAGTATCTAAACAGCTGTAGTTGTGGTAGTGACGCTAGTGATGGAAATACGCTAGAGTTGGGAGATGAGCGATTCTTGAGAACATTCGCCACAATATCTCAGTGCATTGTGTATCAATACCAAGTGTAAACTCTTCTGCATAGACGTCAAAATTCCAAAATGAGTTTAACACCTGTTTGAGATTGTGGTTAATAACAAGTGTAATATCATAGACATAGTCGTGAAAACTTCAAAGTGAGTTTAGTCACCTGTATTTAATTTCCTTTTTTGTGTCACTTCTTTCCATCTTCCCATCTCTTTCTACCATTAGGTAAAAGATAGGAGACCGCCATGTTGATGTGTGCAGGATGTTAAAACAACGCCATTGCTTTTCTGTTATTCGGTGCAGGCGACATTTTAATATGTGCAGGATGTAAACAAACCGACATTTTAATGTGTGTTGTCAAAAGAAGAGTTCACACTTGGTATTGATACACAATGTCTCAGTGTCAGTCCTAAAATCTATCTGTAATAATCGATAAACGCATTGCCCCAACACTGATATGGAAGGGGGACCTTCCCTGTCAGAACAAAGGTCGTGATATAATGCTTATAAAGTTTGTCAGCATGGCGCTTTAGTTTTCTTTGAGTGACGTAAAAGTATGAGCGTCGAATATTTTCTCATGATCACTTAACTAAAATTAAATAACTAAAATTAAATGAAATAAAAAAGATGCACTTAAACTATAACATTTTATTCAACAATATACAATTGCGCTCTCCTCTGATTGATTAGTAACTACCCAATAAAATAGTCAATACCTGCAGCGAGATTCCAGAAACCGCCAAAGCTAATTTTTTGTCGCTAAATGCGTTTTAGCGATTTATAGAGACATTTGCGATTCCAGACGAAAAAATCCCTTGAAATTCGCTAATTTTGGTTCATTTTTTAGCGTATTTTGGCGATAAACACAAACGAACAAAATGAACCGGATAAAATAATCAGCTGTTTTTAGTAATTAAAGTTGTTGCCAAAAAAAAGATGATTCGAGAAAAATTGGTAAAACTTGATTTTTTTTCGGTCGGATATGATCAATAGCACCAAAATATTGTAATAAAATCACTAAACTAAGTTTTAATGGTAACATTTACTTCTTCTATGTGGTTTATTGACTAATTTCGCACTTTTCAAATTCCGACAAAAGCAACATCGAAATTCTGTCGTAAATAATTTTTCTAACGGGGTCGTCGAAAAGCCAAAAGTCAAACATGTGTTTTGTCCAGATATACTATGGATCACGCCCCGGTTCCAAAGAGATTCTGCACTGAGCTTCTGTTCCGATTTGCGGTGTGCTGTTTTGAATTTTTTATACAAATTGGCGGGACCTACAATTTATTCGCCGACTCCGAATGGCAGATGCAAGCATGAAATTTTATGAAAAATTACCAAAAATTATTAAAAATTAGCAAAAAAAAATTAGCAAAAATAAAAAAAATTAACAAAAAATATAAAATAATAATAAAAAATTAACAAAAAATAAAAAAAATACGTTTTGTGCTCGGCATATCAGTGCCAATTCATCCATCATCATCATCATTTATTGGCGCTTAACCGCCTAAGCGATTTTGGCCGTTTCGTATCAAAGCACGCCAGTCATTCCTTTTTAGCGATAACGGACGCCAATTGGAAGCCCCAAGGGAGTTCAAGTCATCCTCCACCTGTTGTTTCCATCTCAGTCGAGGCCTCCCCCTTCCTCTGCTGCCGAATTCAGGCGACGATAGGAAAACCTTCTGTGCTGGAGCTTCTTTGTCCATTCGCATAACATGGCCCAGCAAGCGGAGTCTTTGGGCTTTAATTCGCTGGACTATGGTCAGATCTGCGTAGAGCTTGTACAGCTCATCGTTAAATTTCCTTCTATACTCGCCGTTGGCATCACGGGAAGGACCATAAATCTTCCGGAGAACTTTTCTCTCAAATACTCCAAGGGCCATCTCATCTTCTCTTGACATTGCCCATGAATCTGAGCCATACATCAGGACAGGTATGATGAGAGACTTATAGAGCGTGATCTTTGTTCTTCGAGAGAGGACTTTACTTCTCAATTGCCTACTCAGTCCAAAGTAGCACTTGTTGGCAAGAGTGATTCTCCGCTGGATTTCTAGACTGATATTATTTTCGGTGTTGATACTGGTTCCCAAATAGACGAAGTCCCTCACAGTTTCAAATTTGTAACTATCAACAGTGACATGGCTGCCAAGGCGCAGGTGCGCCGATTCTTTCTTTGATGACAGCAAATACTTCGTCTTGTCCTCGTTCACGGCAAGACCCACTTTTTTCGCTTCCTTATCCAGCCCAGAGAAGGCAGCGCTTATCAATATCATCGGCATACGCCAGCAATTGCACGCTCTTGTAAAAGATTTTACCATTGCGGTTTAGCTCTGCTGCTCGAATTATCTTCTCCAGCATCAGATTGAAGAAATCGCACGAAAGGGAGTCGCCCTGTCTGAAGCCTCGTTTGGTTTCAAATGGCTCAGAGAGGTCCTTCCCGATTTTGACGGAGCTGTTGGTATTGCTCAACGTCATTTGACAAAGCCGTATAAGCTTTGCAGGGAAGTCAAATTCAGACATGGAGGCATACAGGCAACTCCTTTTTACGCTGTCAAAAGCGGCTTTAAAATCGACAAGACATGGTGAGTGTCGATTCTCTTATCATGGGTCTTCTCCAGGATTTGGCGTATCGTGAAAATCTGGTCGATGGTAGACTTACCAGGTCTAAAGCCACACTGATAAGGTCCAATCAGTTTGTCTACGATGGGCTTCAGCCTTTCACACAACACGCTAGAAAGAACCTTATATGCGATATTAAGAAGACTAATTCCGCGGTAGTTGGTGCGGTTAGCGGGATCGCCTTTCTTGTGGATTGGGCAAAGCACACTTAAATTCCAATCCGGGGGCATGCATTCGTCTGACCATATTCTGCATAAGAGCTGATGCATGCTTTTTACCAGCTCTTCGCCTCCGCGTTTGAACAGCTCGGCGGGTAGTCCGTCTTTTCCAGGCGCTTTGTAGTTTTTGAGCCGGGATATAGCTATCCTCACTTCATCATAGTCAGGTGGTGGGACGACTTTTCCATCGTCAGGGATTGGGGTATCGGGTTCGACGTCTCCCTCGCAATTTAGCAGTGAGGAGAAGTGCTCCCTCCATAATTTAAGTACACTTTGTACGTCGGTTACCAGGTCGCCATTATTGTCCTTACAGGAGCTTGCCCCGGTCTTAAAACCTTCCGTCATCCGCCGGATCTTTTCATAGAATTTTCGGGCATCATTCCTGCCAGCCAGCATCTCAAGCTCCTCACACTCACGCCTTTCGGCCTCACTTTTCTTTTTTCTGAAAAGGCGTCTCTCTTCCTTCTTTGCCTCACGATATTGTTGCCATACACTGCGGGTTGCGCCCGTTCGCAACGTCTCCTTGTAGGCAGCGTCCTTTTTTTTTCGAGGCAGTTTTGCATTCCTCATCGTACCAGTTGTTCTTGCGGGCTCGCTGGAACCCTATAGTGGCCTCAGCGGCGGTACGCAATGAGTAAGAGATATGCTTCCATTGCTCGGTTACATCGTTAGGTCGAGGATTGCCCTCTGCTAGCAGGTGTGAGAGTCGAGTTGTGAAATTATCAGCTGTCTGTGTTATGCGCAGCTTCTCGACGTCAAACTTTCCTTCCGTTACTGTGCGCACTTTCTTCGTTGCACAGAGGCGTGTGCGTATCTTGGCTGCGACAAGATAATGGTCAGAGTCAATATTGGGACCACGCAGTGTACGCACGTCCAGAACGGTGGAGCTATGTCTGCCGTCAATCAAGACATGATCAATCTGGTTTCTAGTTCTTTGATCAGGGGACAGCCATGTGGCTTGGTGTATTCGCTTATGCTGGAACCTGTACTACTGATGACCATATTGCGAGCAGCGGCGAAGTCAATCAACCTAGTGCCGTTGGGGGATGTTATATCGTGGAGACTGAATTTTCCAACTGTGGGACCAAAGACTCCTTCCTCGCCCACCTTGGCATTAAAGTCGCCGAGCACGATTTTGATATCATGCTGTGGGCAGCGATCATAAGTCTGTTCAAGTTTATCGTAGAAGGAGTCCTTCTCTGCGTCGTCCGTCTCCTCAGTCGGCGCATAGGCGCAGATAAATGTTATGTTGAAAAACCTCGCCTTGATGCGGATCGCAGCGAGACGCTCGTTCACAGGAGTGAACGCTAATACTTGGCGGCGAAGTCTCTTTCCCACCACGAATCCTACACCACGCGCTTTGCCGCGTGTCTGGCCACTGTAGTATACGTCACAAGGACCGATGGTCGTCTTTCCTTGCCCCGTCCATCGCATTTCCTGCAGGGCGGTGATGTCAGCCTTTGCGCCTACGAGGACATACACCAGTCGGGCAGCGGTACCGTCCCTTGAAAGGGTCCGGACATTCCCGGTACATGCCCTAATATCCAAATCGTTATGCCTTATTCGTTTTGCCGGGTCGTCAACATTAAAGGGGGTTCTCATCCGAGGCTTTGTATATTTTTTCATTGGAATTAAGTTTTTTACGTGGCGGGTCCCAAACCCAGCGCACAACCCGTTTCGGGGTTTTGGAAAATATTTACACATTTATATAGCGAGCCGCTTGCTTCAAGACAGACGCCCGCTTGCAGCCGCACCTCATGGTGAACAGACGCTACGCAAAAACCTCGGTAAGCCCTTAAACCAAGTATGTCAGAGTGGCCCCACCGGGGCTCCCTCTCTTTCTGCCGCGAGCCTAGGTAGCTCCCGTTGCCCAGAGTGCACGAACGAGGACGCAAGAGTCGGGATTGAGCAAGGTCACTTAGTAACCACACTCCATTACACTCCAATTCATCCATATACATGAATATCTTGGTATTTTTTGGCTGTAATGTAGTGTTATTTATAAATATATTTACTTTAACATTTATATACAGTATTTGTTTCCTTTAGGGTTCAAAAAACATTATTGCCAAAAAACCGAAAAATTAGCTTGACCTGATTTCAAATAGGAGGCAGGATCCTGGTATCTATGTGTAGAACACCTTTCTGAGTTTGAGGCCTTCCAACACTGGCTCCGCATCCCCGGTATTTGTGAGCAGAACACTTTTTTGCACATTTTTAGGGGCGGCCTAATGTGATTACAACCACATGAAAACTTGGAACTTTGGTTGCAAATAACTTTTCACGGAAACGAAAAATTAAAAAAGCGTTTCTCAATTCGTGATCCTGAGGCCAAAACACGTTTTTTGAATCCTCCCCTATAATTTTAGCTAATTTGGTATCAGTTGACCCCTAAAGGATACAAATACATATACATACTTACTTATCCATTATGTGCGAACGACTCCAAATTGTTACACAGAAAATGATTAAATGGCTCAGATTGTTTTAATTTGATCAGGATCTCTTTTAGCAGTTTTATATTATAAGCGAAATGCTAGCAAAAATCAAATTTGAACACGAATTTGTGTTAAATAAAACTTTTTCTATTTTGCACTTTCACACTTCAACAATTTTCGCAAATAACTGTAAAAAAATAGCGATCAACTCATTTTGGCATCTTAAAATCGATTATGGCGAAAAAGTACCATATCGGCTAAATGAGTACCAAAGTACCATCGCTAAAAAAAAGTACCACCTTTGGTACTAAAGTACTAACTTCGGCAACCGTGTAACCAGGGTCAAGCTTCCAAGCGCTCTTTTTTCCCCTCTCCAATCCCAATTGAAGCACATCAACAAGGAGTCCGTAAAAATGTATAGTCTGCAAAATAAGAAAAAGTAATAATACTTAATTTTCTGTAAAGAACGTTTAGAATCCAAGTATTTCTTACCATCGCTTGATTGAATTCGGGACTGCATAAACTGTTTTCGACCTCCATGCGATTTCGTCCAGCGCACTATCCCTTATCTCCCCAGTCATAAGACACACCGAACGCTCGACGCGCTTGATAGCTACTTTGCAGTCACGAAGGAAGGTGCATTCCGGGCCAACATTTCCGATTTTTGGACTGACTATTAAAAGACCCTGCAAAAATCGAGAGTACTCTATATCCTATCCAAAAATGAAATGATCGACTTCCAAAAAGCTGAAGGTGGTCCCATAAAGTATACAAAGGATTACTATTGGAGTACTCCAATATCAAAAAATTGGAACACTTAATCCAACGATTTTTGCAGGGGAACTCTAATTACAAAATGCTTCCATAATTTTATTATAAAATAGCCTTTTCTTTTTTAATATAATTTTGGTGTTTTCTTTTATTCATATTTAAATATTTATCTTTTATATAATTGCGTTGAAAAATCCGCTTAAAACTTTTTAAATATATAATTCGTCACTTGTAAGTTTTTGCGTTGATGCGCGGCATTTAAAGTTTCGCAGAATTTGGAAAATGCACCACCGCCCATCACCTTTTGACTGTCAAATGACAGTCAGTGGTGTCAGGCGTCTACTATCTATCAGTATTTTGTTCACGGTTGATCATAACCCTGAGATCTAAGGTGTGAGTGTGTTAGTAAAAAAAAATCAGCGTTTCTGGTAGGGAAGTATGTTATGTTTTTTTTTTAATCATAGTAATGTACAAACAACCATTTATGTACGCAGACCTGCATTGTAATTTTTCAATTTGTTTTCTTTTTTTCTTGAGAATTACACACATATATATATATGCTATTTCAAAAGAAAAATGTACAAGTAGTTTTAAGTTGTTAATTGAAAAATATAAATAAATATTTCTATAATAAAACACAGTGCATATGCTAATTTTGGCTGAAATTTATAAGGATCAGCTGTGACATTATTATGGTCAGCGCTAGTATAAGCATTAGTGTATCATTTTTGACAGTAAACGATAAAGGTCAGTGGTGACAATATTAGCAGCAATGATCAAATAAATCGTGTGGGAGTGAGTAGTACAGCACAATGTTAGTGTGAGAAAAAAATCACACGTAGACAGTTGTTTAGTCAGCATTACGCAAATCTGCATAAGCGTGCGATCAAAAGTTTGTATGGAGTGCTGACAATTAGACAGCCAGTAATGAGTATCACATGTTGTGTCAAATGACCGTCATTGTCATTGTGTATCAATACAAAGTGTAAACTCTTCTGCATAGACGTCAAAATTCCAAAATGAGTTTAACACCTGTTTGAGATTGTGGTTAATAACAAGTGTGATATCATAGATCAACTCAGAGCAGAAATGCCATGAAACACTTGAATCTCGATAGTATCTTTTTATTTGCTTTTTTGTTTAAATCTTCAAAATTAATGCAAATTCATGTATACAAAAACATTGATTTTCTTGCAAGCTAATTTTTTTGAAATTTTAAAAAACTTATTTTTTCCTGACTGACAATTGCTTCTCTGCTCTAACTTACTCCATAAAAAAAAGCTAGAGAAATTTGTGGTCTGGATTACTCTAGTTTTGTTTTGAGCGTACTCATGAAACAAAAGATACCCAGTGGGAAAGTAGGCAATGCATTAGATACCTTTTTCCATGCATGAAAAGATGTATGAATTTTGTTATAAGAAAAGATCATACCAAAAGCAAGGAAGGGAGTAATGTGTCGCTCAATCTTTGATTTGTAGTTTTATAAAAAATTGTTTTTCGTGCATGGAAAGATGTACGAATTTTGTTATAAGAAAATATCATACCAAAAGCAAGGAAGGGAGTAATGTGTCGCACTATTTTTATTTGTAGTTTGAAAACTTCAAAAAAAAAAAAAAAAAAAATACACAACTTTCAAACATAAAAAAAATACAATTTAAATTCATTTTGAAACTGCTGCTCGTTACTTACATCTTCATCGCTTTTGCTGCTGCTGTGATCTTTTCTTATAACAAAATTCATACATCTTTTCATGCATTACCTTTTTCCATGCATGAAAAGATGTATGAATTTTGTTATAAGAAAAGATCATACCAAAAGCAAGGAAGGGAGTAATGTGTCGCTCAATCTTTGATTTGTAGTTTTATAAAAAATTGTTTTTCGTGCATGGAAAGATGTACGAATTTTGTTATAAGAAAATATCATACCAAAAGCAAGGAAGGTAGTAATGTGTCGCTCTATTTTTATTTTTAGATTGAAAACTTCAAAAAAAAAAAAAAAAAATACACAACTTTCAAACATAAAAAAAAATACAATTTAAATTCATTTTGAAACTGCTGCTGTTCGTTACTTACATCTTCATCGCTTTTGCTGCTGCTGTGAGGCCTTTCAGAAGTCGAGAGTCGACTGGACTGTTTGCTCCTGATGCCGGTGCCTTTTTGGTTTTGGAGTTTTTTTTTATATTATATTTTTTTGGGTGCACTCATCTTGGTCGTAGCCCATGACGAGCTCGTCATTCAAACATTTAAAATAGGACCTTAACTCTTCCCCCGCTGTAGAGCCTCACTGTGTCTTAATGTCCTTGTTACTCCACAAGGAAATTTATAAAATGTTATGCAAAATTAAATATGTCCCTTGTAAGGCATCTTTTCATTCAAGAAAGGCAATGCAAGATATAATGTATCCCTTGTAGTGCATATTTTCATTCTTGAAAGGTAATGCATCTTTTCATTTATAAAAAGTAATATAAAAAGTAATGTAAACATGTATCTTTAGTTTTGTGGGCGAGCGACACATTACTTTTCCTATGACATCGCTGTAGAAAAATTCATGCATGTTTTCATGTATAGTCTATAGGAGCTATAGATTACTTTATGCATTGCTGTACATTACCTTTACCCACTGGGAACATAGAGCAAGAAAAGTGTTCGTTAAACACAATTTTGTGAATTATCTCAATCTGAGGGTGAATTCTGGTTCTATGATATGATAACGTGAAAACAAATTTGTATGAATTTGAAGTTTCTTTTCACAAATTTTGTATGAAAATTCTTTTCATTTTATCATTTCATAGAACCAGAATTCACCCCCTGGCGTAAGCTAGAGCAGCCCAATAAACAAACCTATAAAGTAACATTTATTGGCAGGTATGTATGTATGTATATTAGACTGGGCCAAAAATACCAAATTTCGTTTTTTTTTTCACAATTTATATTTAGGGAACTCACAGTCATCTGCTAAACTTAAACCGTTTTAAGGGCCACTTGCATAAAAGCCGATTAAGCCTAATCGGTGATTAACTTGACAGCTAACCACACAAAATACGTCAATTAAACTCCGGTTAGTCGTTATCAGCTTTTATGCAAGCGGCCCTAAGTTTGCAACATTACCATTTGACGACTGTGAGCACCCCCGTTCAATCTCCTGCATGTCCTTTATTATTTCATGTCTGAAATCTGAAAATATTTATGTATAAACATATTTAAATTATTTAATTAAATTCCAAATATGAAAAAACTTACTTTTTCCCTTTCAATTTATTTATTCATGACAAATATTTATTTGAAAACAAAGCAAAATCAAAGAGAATATATCAACAAGAGCCACCACTCGTTATGAAAGCAACGAAAAAGATGGATGCCGTTTTCTTTCAGGGTTTCGGTAATTTCGATATAAATATGTTATTGTCTAATCAAAACAAAATGTGTAAAAGAAAATAGACGAGAAATGAAATAACACAAGAGTCGAAACAAAAATTTACCAGCTGTCGAATTTACAAAACTGAGGAAAACAAAATTACCGAAACCCTGAAAGAAAACGGCATCCATCTTTTTCCTTGCATTTATAACGAGTGACGGCTCTTGTTGATATATTCTCTTTGGCAAAATGACAATTTTGCCACACATTTAAACATAGGAACAAGCCCGGCAACATTGCCAAAAAGTGGTATTTTCTATTTGCAGGAAAAACAAAAACAAAATATTTGACACCTGGTAAATTGTCAAGATATTGCCAGCTGGCAATATTAGCATGGCTGGTAATATGGGACTGTGAGTACCCTAATTTATTTTCTTTTTAAGAAAGGTGAAAAAATTACTGTAATTTTTCAGATTTTTATATTAAAGTCTAGAGGTCTATCATCGCTAGTTTAGATTTTACATTCTTAACCTCCAATTTGGTATGACAAATCATTGTTGAAAAAACACCTGAGCATATTTTTTTTGAAAAAAACGAATTTTTGAATGTTTGGCCCAGTCTAATGTATAATTATCTTTTTTAAATAAAAAAATAATTTTGTAAATAGTTGTGCTAGGAAGATATTAAAAAGAAAAAAATAAAAAGCCACCCCAAACATTTTCTTCTGGCTGCGCCCCTGGTATGTATTCTGTTTACACCAGTACATGAATTCCAGTTTTCGCTAATGCTTAATTTCTATCTCCCAAAATCTCTAAATTCATTTTGCCAAATTTTAGCGACTTTTGCGATTCCAGTAAAAGAAAATCTCTATAAATCTCCATCTTTGCTTCATTTTTTGGCATATTTAAGCGATGAACGCAAAATGAATCAGATAACATATGTAGCTCAGTTGATTTTGACAGCTAATAAGCTAAATTTGCGATTCTGCAATTTTAGCCATCTCGTAAAATCTCCAATTTTTTCCAAAAGCTGGCAAATTTTAGCGTACTATTTGGTTTTAGGCCCCAAAATTACTCAAAAACAATAAATATGTGTAATTTATAAGAAAAATTGATATTTAATTATGTAGTTGCCCATAATTTTGGAAATTGTATTTTTTTCTATCCTACTAAAACTGCAAAAAACACGTTGCAAAAAGTCGGGAGCGGAATCAAAAGTCGAGTCTCAGTACCAGAAATCATAATCCGGAGTCACAAAAGTAATATTATTTATTATTTAAAAGTTATAACTAAAAAACATGTTTTGTTTCCGTATAACAATTTTATAGAGAAAAACTCAATAAATAATTAAATTAAGGTGTATATGACAATTTAAATTTCTGTTCTTAACCGACTTTAATAAACAAACACGAATCTGTTTACCGAAAATGGAATTTATTTTGTAATTAAATAAGTAGAGTAACGCTGAAAAGTAAGGGATTAGTAGCTAGTAACTTCGGTTTACTTCTGGCTTTTTCTGAGTTGGATTGTGGATCAGAATCGCAAATAAGCGTCATCTCCTAAAATTCTGATGGGTCAGTTACATAAAGCTTTATTTTGACTTTACCTCAAACTTTGACTTTGACAGAAAAGTTCAGTATACGTATTTAAACGAAGCATGGCAAATTGGAGACCTCAAAGTTGAAGCAAGGTTAAAATTTGGCAAACTCTCAAAAATTTGCTTGCTTTGCTCGCTTTTACAATCACATGTTGATGACTTTGCTTTAATTGGAGAATAAAAAGTTGAAGGAAATAATAATTAATTAATTTTTTCTCTATTAAATTAATATAATAACCAAAAAAACTCTGAATACAAAGGGTCAAATACATAAAGCTTTGTTAACCTCGCCTGACAGTTGCTACCTCAAAACTTTGCGTCGAACTTCAGAGGTATGCTACAATGAACGCCTTGACGCTTCTCTTTTATACATTTGTTTTCGTTATTTATTTCTTTGAATTCAGAGTGTTTTGGTTAATTTATTAATTTAATAGAGAAAAAATGAATTAATTATTATTTCCTCCAACTTTTTATTCTTTAATTAAAGCAAATTCATCAACATCTGATTGTCAAAGCAAGCAAAACTTTGAGGTCTCCAATTTGCCATGCTTCGTTTAAATACGTATACTGAACTTTTCTGTCAAAGTCAAAGTTTGAGGTAAAGTCAAAATAAAGCTTTATGTAACTGACCCATGAGAGTTCATTTGCTTAAGCATTTTAGCACATTTTAGCATTTACGAGATGGAGATGGATGGAGATTTCTGGAATTCGCCTGCAGGTATCGTCATTTCATGGCACTGAGCATGATTCAATAAGTATGGTTGTATTGACAGCTGTGGCTAACGGTTCTTTCATGCACAGTTGATTTTTTATCACTCAAACTATCACCCTTTTTTTTTTTCTTGTTTACATTCTTTGCAAAGTTCGTGGAAAAGCTACGGAATTCGTTTGCGTGTTTTAATGAGTTTTAGTTAATTTTTTTAGAAAAATATAGTTGTGAAAAGAAATTTTGTGAGTGCTTTGTGATAATCTCTTTAGAAAATGTGGAAAAACAAGTAAAAAGCCAGGAAAAATAAGTATATCGTTTGCTCACGTGTTTTTATGCGTTTGTTGTTTTGCCACTGCTTTTGACACAAAAATTCGGTCCAAAACTGTAATTTCGTATTCTGTTTTGGGCTGCGATTACCATTCAATCATTTTGCCATGGCACTGAGGTGCATTGCTCAACTCACACAGATTGCTATATTCTCTCGTTTTGTCGTAGTAAGAGCGCAAAAGACAACTGACCCAGTACGCATGATTCCAACTTTATTTTCCATGTTGGAGAAAGGTCTTAAATTTCAACTTGATTTCCAACATATTTTTCCAACAATTTTCCAAGGTTGGAAAACCATTTGAGTTCCACTTGAAAGTCTTTCTTCAATTTTTACACATGGCAATACTCGTATTCTCTCTCATACCTGAGATCAAAAATTAAAGAAAGCACGTGCGCTAACGAAAAATTCCAAACTATTTCTGTCAAAAACATTAAAAAGTGGTAAATAAATAAAAAGATATTAATATTTGTGTTAAAAAAGTGTTTATAATATTATATTATATAATTTATATTAAATAAACACGCCATTTATACCCAATCATACTAGTTCCCTCATGCCAAATGGATGCAACTTTGAGGTTTGATTCCAATTGGAAAATATTGTTGGAATGCAAGTCTAGTTCCATTACTTTTTCAATTGGAGAAATAAGAATATTTTCATACAAAAAAATGTCCGTTTTGCTGGAAAAGGGGCTGTTGCGACAATGTAGCTCGAATGGAAAAACAACGTTGGAAATGGGAAACCGGACTTGATTTCGAATGAGATTCCAATGTATTTCCAACATAAATGTTTATTGGGTGACCATCTGCTAGCGTCGCATCCATAGTACAGGTCTACAAGTAAGTTATCCTTATTTCTCTCTCTTCTAATACACCCAATTTTGACACTGTAGACAGTGTCGAACTAGCTTAACTAACACAGCAACCCGAGGCCCAGGGTTGAAATTTCCAAGAAGAAATGGAGTGAAATCTCCATACAGGGTTGCTGTGTAGGTATATTTTTAAAGCAATTTAGTATGGAAATGAAGAACAAAATGTATGCCTATGAACTAAACAAATTTTGTGATTTGGATAAAATTTATTGTTTTTTTATGAAAATAATGTCATTTCAATTATATGAACTATAACTATTTGAATATCAATATATTTTGCAGTTTTTATACATTTCAATATTAATTTTGATGATAAATGAAATGATTTCAATATATTTACATATTTTATGAATAAGAATATTTTGAAATACATTGCAGACGTGAAATGCAACCTTGCGCGTAAATATGTACGTACAAATGTGTGTGTATACACAACTGTTAGTTCAAACGAAGCAGTTGATGAAGTGAGTCGTTTCAAAAAAAGTTTATTTTAATATTTCATTTTATAATACAATTTCGGCTAATAATTTAATTTATTTACAAAGAACAACATTTTTCCGTCTTTCAGATATTTTAGCCGAGTTAAAGTGGAAAAAAATAGTGTGTGGTAATAAGAATTGTAGAAAATAAGACATGCATACATGTATCTAATAAAGTTGTTCGTTTCCAGAAATGCCCGACCATTCCTGTATTTTAGGATGCGGATTAGGAGTCCCGCGATACCCTTTTCCTGCAGAAACAGAAATGCCAAGGTGAGTGTATAAAGTGACTAAGTTTTAAATACGAGAAAATATTCTTTCAATAATTCTTGTTAAGTTCTTTATGGGCAATTATTGTGCATAAATTCAGATATAATAGCGTTTTCTTTTCTCGACAAAATGTTGCCCTCATGTTGCCCTCTTAAACTGTATCTTTTGTCCTCGGCAATTTGGCGCCTATCAAAATGGCTTAATTTGTAGATAGTGGTGTCCCTCTGCCTACTTATAAGGTATTATTTTGTGAAATGAACCTATATGTCTTAGAGAGAGCTGAGAAAAATCTACAGGGCAACACTTTTTCTAGAAAAGAAAACGCCATTAGATATTATGCCATTCATAATTTTCTTAGCTTTATACAGTTTGAGTTTAGTAAAAAAATATATATGTATACATATAAACCCATTTATTTTTAAGTATTGTTATTTAACCATTTAAGTTTATATGGTGTAAATTAAAGCAAAAAGCTATTTAAGAAATGTTCTACATGTATACTTAATATTTTTTAAATATTTGTTTTCAGAAAAAATTGTATCCCTAACGGACCAAAACGGGTATTATAAAAAATGTGTGTCTATTGGTAAAGATTCCTGCTTTTTATTTTTGATCTTATATACATTTTATTTTACAACGCAATGTTTTTTTGTTTAATTTACAACGCCGTTTTCCTTTTATTTTATAATGCTTTTTTATTATATAAAAAAAAATTCTTTAGTGCACTGTGTCCAATTATAGCAACTTTTTTATGTTTGAGTTATGGGACTCACTTATTTTCTTTATTTATTTATTTAAATAAACAATGATTTTTTATACAAATATGTCTGTTTATTCATTCTTTAATAGAAAATGTGGTGATAAATCTCAATATTAACAGAGAGGGTGCAATACGTCGTCTTTGTTGTCGCTTTTCCTCGAGTTTAATGCAAGGTAATAATAATAATTATTTAATTGCTATGATTATTCATAACAAAGCTACGCGATCTATCACGCCCGAGCATCGAGGAGGAACACGCATTAGAAACAGTTGACAATTATTCCAAACCCAAAGGATGCTGTGTATGTTTGGTGGAAACGCCATATAAGCAACTTTGTAGCAGTATGTGAATACTCCCTTATATGCACGCCACGCACACACAAAGTACAAAAAGAAAATAAGCACAGGCATCTATGAAAAAACACATTTAAATGGTGGGGCACTTTACTAATATATGCTGTAAATAAGAAAAATGCTTGTTTATTAAAAAGATTCACAGAAATTTATACAATTAGCAAGTTGCGTTTTATGTAAACAAAGAAGAACAAGAGAGTTGTCATGGAAATATCAACCACAGGATTGCTTTTCTGCGTAGTGCTAAAAGTTTTAGAAAATATGAAAAAATTTTCGCTAAACAAGTAAAATCTTTGTACAAACATTTCCAGATCAAATTAGTTGCTATAATAAATATTTTTCGGCAAATAGTTTCTATTATTTATGAAGTTATTAAACATTTGTCACAAGCTACTACTACTTTTATTTCGGTCCTAACGAATGACACCCTTCGTTGAGTGGCTTCCAATAAGGGGAACCCGATCAGGTGAGCACAGCTGTAAGTCGAACAGCTGATTCATATCTTACTTGTACAGTTGTACTATGGTCGCATCGTTTAGTAGCTTGCGGGCGGGCATTGTCATTGTTCTTGTAGGGTAGCTAAAATTATGGGAGTTAGCTCAAAAGACGGGGTTTGGCCGCAGGATCCCGAATCCGGAAACGCTTTTTTAATATTTTGCTTCTCTGAACAGATATTTGCAATCAAAATTGCAAGTTTTCATGTAGTTGTTGTAATTTTATTAGGCTGTACCTAAAAACGTGTGAAAAAATGCGTTCCGTGGCATGTTGCCACGGTTCAGGCAAACACCCGGACTTGGGATGGTGTAGCCCAGGGTTATTTTTCATAAGCGCGACCGGAAGGTGTTTCGCACATAAATACCATGGATTCCGCCCCAATTTTGGTATCGGACCCGGGTAATTTTTCGTTTTTTTGACCATAACTTTTCACTAAAACAAAATAGTAAAAAAACGCTTCCGGATTCGTGATCATGAGGCCAAAACCCCTAGGAAACAAATACCAAATAGAGGGGTGTAAAAGTAGGTCGCCTCCCAGTTGGTGCACCCTGGGTAACACTAAATGACTTACACGGCTAGTTTCTTGTATTGCCATGGTATTTAAGTGCGAAACACCTTTCTGAGTTGGAGGCCTTCGGCAGCGCTTAAATATAAATAACCCTGGGCTACGCCATCCGAGGTCCGGGTGGTTGCCTGAACCGTGGCAACGTGCCACGGTACGCATTCTATTGCGCGTTTAGGTACAGCCTAATAAAATTACAACAACCACATGAAAACTTGCAACTTTGATTGCAAATATCTCTTCAGAGAAGCAAAATATTACAAAAAGCGCTTCCGGATTCGTAATCCTGGGGCCAAACACCGTCTTTTGAGATTTCTCGCATAATTTTAGCTAATTTATTAGCAGTTGACCCCTAAAGGAAGCAAATAGCGGAAACAAATACCAAAATTAGATTTGTTTCTTGAAATCTCCAGCAAAGAACTGTCAGCAGAAGAGAGTCTTGTAAAAAGCTGTCAAAATCTCATTTTTGCTAGTTTCATCTCTCTTCTGCTAGTTTTTCGCCGAACAGGAGCCAGCAGAACAGCTGTTCTGACAATTGACAAATGAAAATAAATTTTTTTCGCAGCACATTAAATTGCGAATTTTTCAGCATTTGGACAATTACTGCGTATATATCGGATTAAACCCTACAAAATATTAAGAAAATTGAATGCCTTATATACCTTCAGTATTTCCCATTCCTGTAACTGCGCCTGCAGGATTATATTGGTCTCCTAAACGAGCCACATTACGTTGGTCCAATGGACATTGGGCTTCGGCGCTTTGCTATTCAAATATACGGAATTATTGAAGATTTGGTATTTATTGTATGTACTTACTTCATTTGCTGGTAAATAACTCATAGTTTTCAAAATATTCGTAATAAATTTTTAATTTCATAAAAATATGCAATCAATTTTTATTTTGCCATATGTCACAATCAGCTGTTTGTTACTTGCTAGTTTTTGCTGGACGAAAAATCTCCAGCAGCAACTTGCAGCGAACTTGCAGCGAATTGGCGCTCTTTCTCTCAATTAAATGTCAAAAAGCTGCTGGATTCGCTGCTAATTTTTTCACAAAACACTTTTTTAGGAATAATTATTCATAATTAGCAGAAAAGAAACAAAGCTATTACTTGTTTTGGTATTAGTTTCCTTTAGGGGACAACTCCTAATAAATTAGCTAAAAATATGGGAGATACCTCAAAAGACGCGTTTTGGCCTCAGGATCACGAATCCGGAAGCGCTTTTTTAATATTTTGCTTCTCTGC
The DNA here is from genome assembly GCA_964058755.1 of Campiglossa producta. Taxonomy (NCBI): domain Eukaryota; kingdom Metazoa; phylum Arthropoda; class Insecta; order Diptera; family Tephritidae; genus Campiglossa; species Campiglossa producta. The sequence goes on from CAXKVI010000004.1 coordinate 81,174,001, forward strand.
AGAGATATTTGCAATCAAAGTTTCAAGTTTTCATGTGTTGTAATATTATTAGACTGTCCCTGTCCGGACTTGGGATGGCGTAGCCCAGGGTTATTTTTTTTTTTTTTTTTTTTTTTTTTTTTTTTTTTCTTTTAAAAAGCTTATATACTAATACAATTAATATATAAACTATAACTAAAGCAGCACTAGCAACAGAGGCTTTCGGCTGGCAGATGAAATTAGGATTTAAATGCGACGTAAAAGGTCAGAATCCTTTAAAAAGTTGTAGATCTTAGCTAAATTACCGTCAGATGGTTGAATAAGGGATAGTAGTGGATCGTAGTTTTGAAAATGATGATGTCTTTGTTGGCTTAATCCTGGACAGGAGGATAATAGATGTAATACGCTGACTATGCTGTCGCAAAAAGGAGAGTGGCTGGCTTGCGTCCCTTGAAGTAGATGGGCATGTGTAATAATGGTATGGCCAATCCGTAGGCGAGTGTAAGGTGTAATGTAGTTGGTAGTGATGGATGATGAGTAACAAGGCTTACTGTGATTAGGATTAATATTAGAGTAATGATGTTGGTAAGAAATCCATTCGGCCTGTAATTTTGTTAGTCGTTGTTCTTTGATCAGACGAAAAATATCACTATGGCAGAAAAACATCGCAGTGGTAGTGGGGGTTGTTTTAATGCTCTTGGCAGTTGTGTCAGCAAAGTTGTTACCAATTATACCGGCATGTCCAGGAACCCACATTATTCGTATCTTATTGGGGTGAGCAATTAAGATACAACGAATATTTTTAATTATATGGTTCACATTATTGATGTTGCTAATGGCTTCAATTGAAGCCATACTGTCTGAGCATATGATAAATTTCCCTTTTGCTTTAGAAGCATGCTCTGCGGCGAAGAGAATTGCCGATGCTTCGGCCGTAAAGTTTGAGCAAAAGGAAAATAAGAGTCCATAAGAAATAGGATCACCATTTTCCTTTACAACTGCATAGGAGGTGTAATCAGCTTTAGAGCCATCCGTGAAAATAAATTGCCAATTATTCGATTTGAGGTGGGCAGCAGTTTCAAGGAAACAGCTCTTATACTCAGCAAGAGTAGTATTAGATTTTCGGAGATGCAATAATTTCTTCACTATAGACGATTCGTTAAAAGTCCAGGGTGGATGTGGACTGATGCGTTGCAGTGGTAACATGGTTGGTAAACAATTGTCCTTGGCAAAGGAAACGCACTTATAAACGGATGAGGCAACTTTAGGTGGCCGTGAGCGATCAGTGGCTTGCCGAAAATCTTTTTGAAGGAAGATGTTGGAAGTCAAGATAAGCTTCGGATAAAGTTTTCTTATATTGTCAGTCATGTTATCCAATAACGAAGGCAGCCCAGATTCAGCCAGGATATTTTTGATAGGTGAAGTAGGGAAAGCACGCAAAGATCGTCGAATTGCTGTGTGATAGGGAGCAGCAAGGATATTTATGTTGTTTTTAGCATGCAGGCCATAAACTTCGATACCGTAGTTGATGACTGATAAAATGATAGCCACGGTGACATTGATGAGAAGTTCCGGGGTGATTAGCGAGCGCTTGCAGGAAAGATATTTGATAATGTTTAATTTAGTACAAAGTTTCTCTCTAACATATTTACAGTGTTGTTTGAAAGTGTACTTAGAATCAAATATAATACCTAGAAACTTATGACTATCTGAACAGGTAATGTAAATATTATCAACAACAAGAGATGGAACAATACAATTACGTTTCTTACAGATATGTAGTAACTTAGTTTTGCTAATTGATATAGAAGCGCCGGAAGAAAGGGACCAAGAGGAGATACGGGTAAGGATATCAGTAAAAGTGGACATAACAGAATCAAGGATGGGGGTTTTAGAAAATAGTAAGATATCATCAGCATAAATTAGATGGGAGATTTTAGGGAAATCTGAGAAAATTGCGCTGAGCTCATCAAAAGCAATGATGAAAAGTATGACGGAAAGGGGCGAACCTTGGGGGGTACCGTTGTCAAGGGGGAGGATGGGAGAACGGTGGTTGGAGATAAGCACACTGATTTTACGCGCAAATAGAAAAGATTTAATGAAGTTATAGATTCTCGGACCAACATTCCATTTATTAAGTTGTCTAAGCACCACCTGGATGCCAATTCGATCAAATGCTTTTTCAAAGTCAAGGGAAAGTAGGGTAACATGATTTTTGGTAGATAATGCCTCAGATATAAGATGATCAAGATGAAGGATAGCATCAATTGTACCATGTCCTTGCTTAAAGGCAACTTGGTTGGGATGAATCAGTTTATTTGTATGGACGTACCAAGCGAGTCTTGTGGCAATGATTTTTTCCATTAATTTCCCTAAGCAGGGCAATAAGGAAATAGGACGGTAACTGCTAGGGTCAAGAGGAGGTTTGCCGGGTTTTAGAATGGGGATGATAGAACTGGTTTTCCAAAGGAGGGGAAAATTACCAGTTATAAAAATATTGTTGTAATGATTAAGGAGACGGTTTAGAAGGGATAGAGGAAGGTGTTTAATCATAGGATATGATATTTTGTCAAAACCAGGAGTCCTCCCTTTGACTTTAGAGATAGCTGAGTGAAGTTCAGTTAGTGTAAGGTCAGAATCCAAGTGTTTAGCAGAGGAAGAGAGGGAAGACGGAGGAGCTCTAGTGGAGTTAAGCAAGGAAAGCTTAGAAGAGGAAAATTGGGGAGGGAAATTAGAGTCGGAAGAAAGAGAGGAAAAATAGTTAGCAAATTCTAGAGCTATATCTTGAGGATATAGTAGATTGCCACGGGGGGAATTGAGAGAGGTTATGTGTGAGTGGGAGGGAAAACCAGTTAGCCTCTTTATGTCAGACCATATCTTTTTAGTATCAGATGAAGCTGAAATGCTGCTAGTAAAATCTTGAAAGCATCGAAGTTTAGCTATTTTTGTTTGCCGACGAAAAAGGGCATTGAGCTTTTTGTAATGTATAAGACTAGAAGGGGAGGGATTACGCTTAAAGAGGTGCCAAGCTTGTTGTTTTTTGTCTCTTAAAGACGAAAGTTCATTATTCCACCAAACCGGGGCTGCCCTGACGGGCTTGGAACTGGAGAGGGGAATTGAAAGATTCGCTGAAGAACGTATAATCTTATGCAAATTAGATGTTTCCTGATTGGTGTTAGAAGAAATAGGGAAGGAAGTGGAGAAAGATTCACAGGATTTGCCAAACTTTGCCCAGTCAGCCAGGTCGGTTTTAAACACCGGTCTGGGTTTGAAGAGGGCAGCTGGACGTTGTGTTTGGATGGAGGTAAGGATGGGAAAATGATCACTACCATGAAGGTCGTCAAAAACGTACCAAGAAGTCTTAGTGGAGAGGGAAGAGGAACAAAGGGTGAGGTCGATGTGGGTAAAAGTGGAGTGGGTAGAAAAGTGAGTGGGAGAACCATTGTTTAGGACAAAGCAATTTGAGGCAAGTATAGCGTCTTCAATAGTACGACCTTTGATATTGTCAGAGACAGATCCCCAAAGGTGGCTCCAAGCGTTGAAGTCTCCGGCGATAATAAAAGGATGGGAAGAGGGAGGAATAAGGTTGACAAAATCAGTTAATGTGAAAACTTGGCTAGGGGGAGAATAAGCGCAAACAATAGTGAACTTCAGTGGGGATTGAATCTCAACTGCAAGAGAAGAGATAGTGGATTGGGGGGAATATGACGAATGGGGCAGATTCTTTTTAACAAGGATAGCAACACCCTGTTTACTGCAGGTAATGTCGGGGTGATTATAAAAGTGGCCGACATAAGCGGCAGGAGTGGGAGCCGTCGCATTGCAAGCTATATGGGTTTCATTAAGGAGAATAAAGGTAGGATTGTGGGTTTTAATTAATATTTCAAGATTACCATAATTATTAAGATATCCGTTCATATTCCATTGAATAAGAGACATCATCATCAAAAAATTAAAAGAAAAAAGAGATTTAAGAGGATGGTGATTGAGTTATGGATGAATTTGAATCAAAATCAGGATCAATGGGTAAAGGGGGAAGAGGGGAGATTTCCATCGTAGATGGAGGGACAGGGGTGGAAAGTCCAGGGCTGGAGGGTCCAACGGTGGACAGGGGGGAATAGGGGGGTGGGGACGGGGACGGGGTGTCCGCAGTGGAAGAAAGTTGGGCGATAGAGTGAGGAGGGGGAGTTGAGGTTGAGGATATAGTTTTAGTTGTAGTAATCTGTAAATTATTGTTAACAGAAGCTTTTGCGATGTTGGCAAAAGAACTGGGGTTTGGAGTAGCTGGTAGTGTTTCTTTGTATTTCTGTTTGGCTTCATACATACTGCATTTGAGTGTAGTTTTAATTTTCAATATTTCTTTGATTTCTTGATATTTGGGACATTTGATAGAATAAGAGGGGTGATCTGCAGAGCAGTTGGCACATTTGACTTTATCACAGTCAGAATCTGGGTGAAGGGAGGAACTACAGGTGGCACAGATTTCAGGTTTTTGACAGTGCTTACCGGTGTGGCCAATAAGCTGGCATTTCTTACAACGCATTGGGTTGGGGAAATAGGGACGGACGGAAAGGATTCTCCAGGCAGCTTCAATTTTTTCTGGTAAAGTGTATTTATTAAAAGTAAGTAAGATAGCACCAGAGAGTTCACGTTCATGGGTATCCTTATTAATACGAGTAAATTTATATGCTGCAATCACCCCGTTATCCTTGAGGCCATCTACGATCTCATCATCAGGAAGTTGGCAGAGGAAAGGAGCATAAATTGTACCTTTAACGCAGTTGAGTGTTTCATGAAGTTTAACTGTAATATTGGTGACACCAGGAAGATATGTAGAGGCCAGGAATCGATCGGCGATGGTTTGATTTTTAACGAGAAGCAAATAGCTTCCATCCCGAAGTTCCGAAATTTTGTTTAATTCTTTACTGATAGCTTGTAATCCTTTGTACACGGCAAAGCAGGAGAACGTTGTCAGTGGTTTTTCTTTATTTTTTGATGAAATAACCAAAAAGCGAGGATCATCCTTTTTGACGATTGGCAAACCAGGAAAGATATCCAATACGTTGCTTTCAGGCTTTTTACGTTTTGCTTTGGGTTGTGGGGACAATAGGGAAAACCTATTGTTCCCGAATTTTTTGGCCGCATGGGCCATTGTAAAGAAACCCAAAAAAGTTAACTAATAAGCAAATAACGCGGTTGAAAAAGTGAAATGAAAAAAACGGTAAAAAGTAACGGTTCGAAAAAATGAGTATGTAAGCTTAAAAGCACAAATGAAAAAATCAACGACTGAACTGAGTTGCGACTGTATGCAGCGAATGTTCGACGGTGACTGGGGTTATTTTTTATAAGCGCGGCCGAAGGCCGCCAACTCAAAAAGGTGTTTCGCACATAAATACCATGGATTCCGCCCCAATTTTGGTATCGGACCCGGGTAATTTTTCGGTTTTTTGACCATAACTTTTCACTAAAACAAAAAATTAAAAAATCGCTTCCGGATTCGTGATCCTGAGGCCAAAACGCGTCTTTTGAGGTATCTCCCATATTTTTAGCTAATTTATTAGGAGTTGTCCCCTAAAGGAAACTAATACCCTTGTTTTTGTGAATACCCCTTTGTGACATTTTTGGAAATAATTTTTTTCAATATAATTGTTAAGAACAAATGCAAATATTTGTTCCAAATCTTTAGTTGGTTGATTGCTAATAAAGCAACAACAAATAAAAACATACAAAAAAACTACAATTTGCGAGAAAAAGCAAACGAAATTTCACCATTCCTGTTACTACGCCAGAGATGTTGTATGCTGTCAACAGTAGCTCGCGGTTGGATGTGGTCAATTTCGATTATGACATTTTGGTTGTCATCGCGTAAAATCTGCCTGTACAATCCGCCTGCATTTTAGTAAAATAAAGTTAAATTCACAAGAAAATAGTTATGTTTTGTGCATATTCACATTTAGGGGGCTTGGGGCGCAAGCCAAGTCATAATCGTTACATTGCTAGGACGAGACCAGCTGGAGAAAGAATAAAACCCGGAGAAGCAACGTAAGCAAAACTACGCCAAATCTTCAGACATTCCTTTTGTATATTTTTTTTCTTAATTTGCTCTTAATGTTAATGTTAATAGAAATACATGTTATTTTAAATAATAACAAAGTCTAAGCAGAATCTCTAAACTGTGAAGAAGTTATCAAACAGAAGATGCTTAATTTCACAATTTGGTACTATGGTTTTGTCAACAAACTGGTGGCTGCATATCAGTTGATATATATTTGTGCAATACAACAAAGAGCCATTTTCATGTACTTTCTAGTATATAGTAACTTATGCATTTATGACTTTCATTTGCTTAAAGGTCTACCCAATTTGACGTCATAAACGATTTATCTGAACTCATAACCAAGTCTCCTCGTAACGTAAGACGCATCATTGAACACAACGCAAACTCATTATCCTTTTTCGATTCGCAACGTCTCCACAATGTACTTTCCAAAGCGAAAGCCACAATTTCCGAAAAAGGTGTTAGCATTAGTTTGGATGTCGGCTCACTTATGCGCAAAAAACGTTCCAAGCATTTGATTGACATTACTTTCAATGCCAGGGGTCCAACAAGTTCCAGTTTGCTCAAGCCGCTTCTTGGACAAAGAATGTAAGTAATAATAATTTTGACTCAATAAAGGCTGACTTACACGGGCCGATTTTTCTAGTCGATTTTTGTCATTCCACCGTGTAAATAGCAATTCGATCGATTCATACCTTGTATTTGAGGGTAGAACGCAATGGAACGACAAAAATCGACCCGTGTAAATACGCCTTAATTGATTGAATTAATGTCTAATTTTTTTTTCTTGCTTTATAGCTCATTCGAGCGCCATTTCAAAACTGACCGTTCAATTGCTGCAGAAATGAAGAGAAATCCTACAATATTCTCTAGAATAAAAACGGCTTTCGGTGGAAATACGGTAAAACTCGAAACTGACTTACCGCCTGTCCAAGCAGAATCATTGAAAAAGTTACTTCAAAAGAATTCACAAGACGGGCAAAATAAAGGGGAGGTATTTTTTGACACAAAACAAATATTTATCATGCTTTTAATCAATGCATTTTTCAAGGTGGACAACATAAAAATTGCCTTTGCTGAAGGATATTTGGCTGCTGCAAACTCTGAAGAGTCACCTAAATCAGGAAAAACTATGAAATACCTCAAAGTGAGTATAATCATTTCCACGGTGAGGCACACCTACCCTACGTGCCCCGAATTTTCAAACCTCCTCTCGTTACCAATTACATATGTCCGGCTACTATAACGAAAACGTCGCTATACTAAGTGACAGCCGAGCCGCGCTAAACGCCATACATCGTGTGAGATAAACTCTTCACTGGTGCTTGATCGTGTGAGATAAATTCCTCTAGCTTAGGTGACACTATATAATTCCAAACTTTGTTGGAGATTAGATGGCGGGATGGGTTCAACAAATCGCGCTAACGGCATACAGTTTATTTTGAAAATCAGATAAGGGATGCAAATTTCAGGGATCATATTTTTTAAATTAATTTTTAATTTCTTTAAAAGATTGCACAATAATACAGATTAACTAACTTGCTAAAATTAACAACTATATTCGTGGGGTTTAAGTTCTCAAACCTTTTTTATTGTAGGTTTTCCAACAACTTCTGGTGATTGTTGTTTTCATCGGCATTTTCCTAAGTTTATTTTCATCTTCAAACGGATCGATGTTCAGGTACATATATATGACAATTCAAAGAATATTTTTCCTTATTTATATACAGTCATAGTAAAGGCTTCATGCACTAATCTGCTGCTGACATTGTTAATTTTCTTATGAAAGTAGAATACAACTGGGGAATCAGGTCGAAGTTGATCCGGAAGAAATTAATGTCACGTTTGACGATGTAAAAGGCTGCGATGAAGCTAAACAAGAATTAAAGGAAGTCGTCGAGTTTCTCAAAAGCCCAGAAAAGTTTTCAAATCTTGGTGGTAAACTACCTAAGGGCGTGTTATTAGTTGGGCCACCTGGTACCGGAAAAACACTACTTGCACGCGCTGTTGCTGGCGAAGCAAACGTTCCCTTCTTCCATGCCGCTGGTCCGGAATTTGACGAGGTATTAGTTGGACAAGGCGCAAGACGTGTACGCGACTTGTTTAGTAAGTAAAATAGCACTAAAAATTATATAAACATTTTAAAATTTTCATACCCATATTTAGAAGCGGCAAAACAGCGAGCGCCCTGTGTAATTTTTATTGATGAAATCGATTCTGTTGGAGCGAAGCGCACAAATTCGGTTTTACATCCATATGCCAATCAGACAATAAATCAGTTATTGGCTGAAATGGACGGCTTTCATCAAAATGCTGGTGTAATCGTTCTAGGCGCTACAAACAGGCGTGATGACTTGGATCAAGCATTGTTGCGGCCTGGTCGTTTTGATGTTGAGGTGAGTCTACAGTTAATAACAAAAATGAGTTTACATATATCAAGGAAAAATGTAAATTAAAAATGTCTAAAATACTCTTCTCAAAGGTTGTTGTGTCCACACCAGACTTTACAGGCCGTAAAGAAATACTTTCTCTTTATTTGACAAAGATTCTTCATGACGAAATCGACTTAGATATGCTAGCTAGAGGTACATCTGGTTTCACAGGCGCAGACTTGGAGAATATGATTAACCAAGCAGCGTTAAGGTATTTTATACATGTTCATTTAGTTTGTTTCAAATTGTTTATATTTACTTTTACAAAATAGAGCCGCCATTGATGGTGCTGAAACGGTAACAATGAAACATTTGGAAAGTGCGCGAGACAAAGTTCTCATGGGGCCAGAAAGAAAAGCGCGTTTACCAGACGAAGAAGCAAATGTCATTACTGCATACCATGAAGGTGGCCATGCTATTGTTGCTTATTATACAAAGGTAGTTTAGAAACATACATATATTTTAAATATCAAATAATTTGTTATTAATGAAATCCACTAGGAATCGCATCCGTTACATAAAGTTACAATAATGCCACGGGGCCCCTCACTTGGCCACACTGCATATATACCTGAAAAGGAACGTTATCATGTGACTAAAGCTCAACTATTAGCCATGATGGATACTATGATGGGTGGACGTGCTGCGGAAGAGTTAATTTTTGGCACCGAGAAAATTACATCTGGCGCGAGTAGTGATCTAAAACAAGCTACATCCATTGCTACGCATATGGTTAAGGATTGGGGTATGTCAGAGAGAGTGGGACTTCGCACATTCGATAGCGCCAAAGGTCTAGTAGCGGCAGAATCACTTGGCCCCAATACAGTTGAAATAGTTGATGCAGAAATAAAGCGAATTTTGAATGATAGCTACGAACGCGCTAAAGCGATATTGAAGAAACACACTAAAGAGCATAAAGCTCTCGCAGAGGCGTTATTGAAATACGAAACACTCGACGCCGAAGATATAAAAGCTATAATGAATGATGCACATTGACCATGCCACTATTATATGCTATACATAACCATGTTAACTTATTCAATGAAGTTTTTAACACAACACAGTAAATAAAGACTTAAGCTCTTAAGCTAGAAGCTCAAAAATACAAAAACTAAAATTACCTAAAATCCTTGCTTTTTACTGGAACGTCATATTGGTTGTTGTTGTTGTTGTTGTTGTTGTTGTTGTTGTTGTTGTTGTTGTTGTTGTTGTTGTTGTTGTTGTTGTTAACAATGCATTGCCCTGTCTAGAGTGTATGATCATTCCGAAGATCTTCATCAAGCTCTTCTAAGGGGAGTCCAAGGAAACGTGCAGTTTCAACAGGGTTTGTCCAGAGGGACAGAGTAGGTTCAGATATGTTTCACGTATTGCCGGTTCTGCGAGAACGGTATTTGTACTTGTACATTACCCTTCGAACCGAAACGACCCGGGTTGTTTTTTTTTATAATGACTCGGCCAAGAGCAATACATTTCGAAGTGACCCTGTCTAACGCGTCACGATTCCCTCACAGTAGGTTCAGATGAACAATTGAAGAGATGTAGAGTATCATGTGGGGTCCTAAATTTACTAAAGTGTTCAGTGAAAGACTGCAGGGCATGTGTTTGAGATTGTATCATTAAGTCTGGATAAGTAGGAGTTTAACCTTACTGCCTAAGAGGTCAAGGAAGCCATCAGACAGGCTAAGCCCTCAAAATCCATCGGCCCCGACGGCATTGCCATGAAGATGCTGAAACATCTAGGCCAGGAGGGATACAAATACTTAGCGGCTTTATTCAGTCTTTCACTGAACACTTTCGTCATTCCTGAAATATGGAAAAAGGCGAGAGTGGTTCCATTACTAAAACCTAGAAAACCGGCAAACATAGGCGATTCATACCGCCCTATATCACTTTTGTCGCCGGTAGTGAAGACGCTAGAGTCCATTTTGCTCCCGTATTATACTGCAAATCTGCACCTGGCTAGTCATCAACATGGCTTCCGTAAGCTGCACAGCACCACCACCGGTGGTATTGCCGGTTCTGCGAGAACGGTATTTGTACCTGTACAATACCCTTCGTACCGAAACGACCCGGGTTTTTTTTTATAATGACTCGGCCAAGAGCAATACATTTCGAAGTGACCCTGTCTAACGCGTCACGATTCCCTCACCTATTGTCATCCCCGGAACAGCCCCTTGCAGCACGGCTGCTCCTTATTCTCTTGATCCGGGCTGGCATTGAGCCAAATCCTGGCCCAAGAGAATGGTTCTGCTGCGTTTGTCGGAAGAAAATATATACAAGACGATCACACTCAGTACAGTGTGCATCATGCAAAGGTTGGTTGCACAAATCTAGTTGCTCCGGACTAGATCCGAAAACACATCGGCCCATTAGTTTCTATAACAATTTTGTGGCGCCCTGCTGTTCACGTCGTAGGACGTCCCGAGGCAAGCGACGCTCATATGTTGCTCTATCGCCCTCTAATAATAATCAAGTCTCCACGACCTGCAATAATTATATTGCCCAGCAGAATATATGTGTTCCCGGCTGTAGCTTACTTCCTAGTGCATCAACAGCACAAGCACCCACTCATGGCTACTTTCTTCGTAGCACATCAGTTGATGCTTGTAGCACTACTGAGCTTCAGCCCCCGTCTCTAAACTCTTTAATAACTTCTTCCGGCACTAGCACGAATGAAAGTCAAGTCCATCAACTTCTGGTCCCTCACTCTTCGTGCACCGTATGTCGGCACAGGATATATGCGTCTGTGGCATCGGTCAAGTGCAACTCCTGCCTAGGCCTGTGTCACCTACGCATATGTTCTGGGCTCGCAAACAGAAATCTCTGGACTGATGTGTTTGTCGCGCCTTGCTGTCGAGTTGTGCAGCCCTCAACGCCGACGGATGTACACTCATCTAATTCGCTCACAGCAGAAGTTAAAGAGCTTAGTCGCATTGCTAAAATAAACATAAATATTAACGAAAATGCAAGTAAGAAAAAAACAAAAATAAACCAGCAACAACCAAACTCTGCTGGTTCTGTCGACGCCCGTATCGAACTCCCTTCTCCCACTCCTCAACCTATGGCTGCTGATAACTGCTCTCAATTACTCATTGCTGCTAAAACTCCCACTGTACAGCCTACTCTTACACATAATACAACGTTAGCTGCAGAGAATGTTTTGACTGGTGCTGTTGATAGCGCAAATAATTGGATTACTGTGACTCGTAAGAATGCATCTAATAAAAGAAGTGTGGGTGGTTGTAATGGTAACTATAATTCCTCACCGTCTGTTTCTCAACAAACGCCTACTTTGACGTCAGCAGCAGAGAATGCTGGTACTTCTACACCTGGGGTTGCTGTTGCTGTAAATGATCTTAACACTGTGCGTCGTAAAAATGAGTCTGATAAGAGACGTGTTGTTGGCTGCAATGACAACAATGAGCTAGGTGTATTTGCGCGCTTTAAGTTCGTACATTTGTCTTCATTTAAGACGTCTGTAACATGCGAGGATATTGTCAATTATGTTCATAAGCAGCTTGATACTAATAATCAGGGAATAGCCTGTTTTCTACTTGCCAAAAACGATGTAAGCTTGGACTCCTTGAAATTTGTAAATTTTAAGCTACGTGTTCCTGCACATTTATACGTTAGAGTAATGAGCCCTGAGATATGGCCGGTAAATGTCAAAATTAGACCGTTCCATTTTTTTCAGAAAGAAGGGGAACAACCCCCCAAGAATTAGTTGATGCTCCTAAGAATAATGGACGATTAAAAATTTATTTCCACAATGTTTCCGGATTAAGAACTAAATCACATCATGTGCGTCTTTTTAGCTCTCATCTGGAATACGATGTCATTGTCATAATTGAGACATGGTTGAACGAAAATTTTTTCAGCGAGGAGTTTTTTGACCCTAATCTTTTTAATGTATTTCGTAAGGACAGAAGTTCTAGCCTTACCGGTTGTGCTAGAGGTGGCGGTGTCCTTATTGCCGTGCAACGTAAGCACCACGCTGCAACGATTTCGCTGGAAAACTCAAATCCTCTTCTTGACCAATTGTGTGTTCGAATAAGTGGATCTGCCGACGCCCTGCTAATATGTGCTTCCTACATTCCGCCGAATAGTAACTATAGCCTGTATACTGCACACATCGACAACATTACGCATCTTGCGTGGAATAAATTGGGAGAGGATCATCTTTGTGTGTTGGGTGACTTCAACCTGTGTAATCTGTCCTGGTCGCCAAATTTCTCCAGCTCCAGCTGTGATCTTTTAGCTGGTGATGTCAACAGTAATAGTGAATCATACTTAGTGGATGGATTCCATAGCATTGATTTAATACAAATTAATCGCTTCTCTAACTCGCTGGGTCGTATTCTTGATTTGATATTTTTATCGAAAACCGTAAATTTTTCCATAAACGAATGTGATTCCTATCTTTCTAAGGCAGATATGCATCATATACCACTTGTAATTAGTCTTGAATTTTATTACTTTGCTAAAGTCAGTAATCCTACTTCTGAACTATCTTTTAATTTTAAATTTTGCGATTTTTTGAAATTGAACAATCTGCTATCGGAAGTTTGTTGGGATAGCTTATTCTATCATTGTGATGTCAGTCAGTGCTTTGAACGTTTTAGATCTACGGTTGTGGATGCCTGCAAGAGTATCGTGCCGGTTATGAAAAGAAAACAGTACAAAGTTCCGTGGCATAATCCAACTCTTATTAGATTTCGAAACAAGAGGAACAAATATTTTCGTAAATTCAGAAGGAGTAATAATATTACCCACTATAGTCTGTACAAGGATTTTGCTAAGAAATTTATATGTCTTGAAAAGTTTCTGCATAGGAACTATATTTTAAACTTTGAATCCAATTTAAAGACGAATCCAAAAGGGTTTTGGCATTTTGTGAACTCGAAAAAGACTTGCTCCAGTTTTCCTTCAGCACCATTTCTTGGTGACAAAGTGGCTAATACGCCAGCTGAGGCTGCGGATCTCTTTGCTTCGTTTTTTCAGTCCAATTTCGTTGATGACTCAAACATTAATAGGCCGGTATCTTATGATATATCGGGACCACTTGATCTCGGTAGTATAACGCTTTCTGCTGAGGATGTGCTCATTGGCATTGCAGGTCTGAAACCTTCTACCCAAACGGACGTTGATGGTTTGTCTGTCGCTCTTTTTAAACACTGCGTATCTCTAGTTTACCCCATTCTACATATTTTTAACAAATCTCTTTCGTCAGGTATTTTTGTGGATGATTGGAAATTAGCTTTTATCACTCCTATTTTTAAAAGTGGTAACAAAAATGACATCATTAACTACAGGCCAATCTCTAAGCTTTCCGCAACATCTAAACTTTTTGAAACCATTATTCAAAGAATTCTTTTGTCCGCAGTCAAGAACTTAGTGTGTCCCGAACAGCATGGTTTCATTCCGTGTCGCTCAACCGTGTCTAACCTAGCAGTTTTTTCAAGCGACTGCCTAGAGGCCTTTCAGTCTGGAGCACAGGTCGATACTGTCTATACTGACTTCTCCAAAGCTTTCGATAGGGTCTCACACAGTATACTTTTAAATAAATTAACATCTATTGGCTTTCATTCTTTGTTTTTGAGATGGATTACATCGTACCTTATAAATCGCCGCTGCTCGGTCGTAGTTGATGGTGTCAGGTCTTTGCCTTTTACTGCAAGCTCGGGGGTACCACAAGGTAGTATCTTGGGCCCACTCTTGTTCGTCCTGTTTATCAACGATATCAGCGACTGTTTTTCTTCCGCTAAATTTCTGCTTTATGCGGATGATCTTAAGATTTATTCCACTATTAGAAGCTGCCACGACTCCATGTTGATGCAACTTGATATTGATAATGTAAGCAAATGGTGCGTAGAAAACAAGCTTTCGTTGAACATAAACAAATGTTTCCATGTTACCTTTGCTAAATCTAGCAATATCATTCAGACTTCCTACAATATCGCCCTGTCGCCTCTTCGAAATATTTGTGAAATCAAAGACCTTGGAGTAATCTTCGACTCAAAGTTTTCATTTACTAGCCACCTGAACTTCATAATTTCAAAATCATACTCAATGCTTGCTTTTGTGCGACGTCACAGCTCTGAGTTTTCTGACCCGTATACGCTAAAATTATTGTACATGGCGTTTGTTCGTTCTAGGCTCGATTACGCGTCTTTTATTTGGTCTCCTTACTTTGAATGCCATATCACAAGGATTGAGCGTATTCAAAAGGTATTTTTACGTTTTGCGCTTCGAAGCCTACGTTTTGCAGACCCTGTGCCTGCCTATGAATCCAGATGTCTCTTGATTAACCTAAAATCGCTTCAGAATAGGAGAACAATTATGTCTCTGTCTTTCGTTTTTGATGTTGTCACTGGGATCGTTGACTGTCCTGTTCTCCTTGGAAGAATTCCCTTCAACATTCCTACCAGGCATCTTCGACACACTGAAATCTTCTTCGTTGGCGTTTTTAGAACTCTATATTCCAAAAATTCGCCACTTAACAGGGCCCTGACTGAGTTCAACAGGATCTCTAGATATCTCGAAATCGATTTTTCTTTTTCAAAAAATCGCTTCATGGAAGTGTTAAATCTATTTTATAAGTAATGATTGCCTTCGATTACTTAGTTTTAGTCTCTTTTCTACTTAGCCTGTAAGATTTATACATTGTATTTCGTTGGCTAAATAAATAAATAAATAAATAAATAAATAATAGTGAACGAATTCCGCCGGCTTCAGGACTGCAACGGAGATCAATATCGCGACATAACCTACCACCATCTAGGCGAACACATCAGTCTTTAACTCCCAGAGTGGCCATTGCCTCTCCTTCGCAATTTAAATTGTTGCAATTTAACTGCAACGGCTTGACCGGCAAGATTGCGGAGATAACCACATTTATGCAGCTACATAAAATCAAAATTGCTGCAATCCAGGAGACAAAACTTGCCCCCACTCGAATCTCCGAGCGAGTGGAGGCTACCACGTACTCCGGCATGATCGTACAGACGGCGGAGGTGGTCTCGCGTTCCTTGTACACCATACGGTGCAGTATAGGGAATTTGATATCAACACTGACCAAAGTGACTTACCTTTAGAGTGTCAAGGTATAGTTATACAAGCTGGTGGCGTTGATCTCGAGCTAATCAATATATACATTCCTCCCGTCACCTGCTGCCCCAGAAGTTATCGTCCTGACCTTAGGGCGTTTCTTTGTGGCGATAACCGTATCATCATGGGCGATTTTAATGCCCATCATGATATGTGGCATTCACACCTTTCGGTGGACGGCAGAGGACGGGAATTAGCCGAGCAAATTGATAACTCCTCTTTCTGTACTGTGAACGGAGACTCCTCAACTAGGATGGCTGTTAACTGCAGTAGCTCCCCGGACCTAACTATTGTTAGCCCGGGGTTAATTAACAGCATCAACTGGCAACCTATGATGGCCCTGTCATCCGACCACCTGCCTATCATCCTGTCTGTCGATCGTGCCACGGATTTTATCACGTCGGAGAAACGAACTTACGTGAATTTCAAAAAGGCCAATTGGGTCGGCTTTTTGGAATTCACGGAGAGCTCCTTTGGTGATCTTCCCATTCCCACTGACGTACACGTTGGCGAGCGCAACATACGTGAGGTCATTAAAAAGGCTACAGCCCGTTTCATACCAGCTGGTAGGATAAAAGATATTAGGCCTAACTTCCCAGCTGAGGCCGCAGCCTTGGCCAACGAACGTGACCTCATACGCAACATCGATCCATCTGACCCACAGATCGGTGATCTCAACGTGGAAATCAGAAGGCTGGTTAACGAACACAAACAAACCAAATGGGAGGAGCACCTCAGGTCTTGTAACCTCTCTACCGGTGTTGGGAAATTATGGTCCACCGTCAAGTCCTTGTCGAATCCTTCGGGTCCACCAAAAAATGTCGACATCACCTTTGGTGACAAGACAATAAATGACCCTAGGAAATGTGCACAGGCTTTTTGTCGACAATATGTCCCACACCCTGCGCAAGACAGGGCTAGACGTGGAATCTTCAGGCGTGCGCATAAACACAAAAACTATGCCCCCGTTCCCATCACCGCTACAGAGGTTCAAGAGGCCATCCGGAAGGCCAAAAACTCCAAAGCCATCGGCCCTGATGGCATAGCCATGGTGCATCTAAAACACATCGGCCTAGCGGGAGTCAAATATTTAACGGCCGTCTTCAATTTGTCTCTGATCACAGCTGTCATACCCGACAAATGGAAGCAGGCAACTGTGATCCCACTACTAAAGCCTGGCAAGCCAGCTAACGTTGGGGAGTCATATCGCCCGATATCACTCCTCTCGCCAGTAGTAAAGACACTTGAGGCGGTCCTACTCCCGCTCTACACATCACACTTGATGTTAGCCGAGCACCAACATGGCTTCAGGAAAGGTAGGAGCACAACATCTGCTCTAAATGTCATAAACACTCAGATAACTGACGGTCTTAATCAAAATAGGCCTAATGACAGGACGGTTCTAGTTGCACTTGATTTGAGTCAAGCTTTTGACACAGTAAATCATGGGCAACTTGTAGCTGATTTGGAAGACTCGTCACTCCCCCCCTGTCTAAAGCGTTGGACCGCCAATTATCTCAGTGGTCGTCGGTCGTCTGTTGTATTTAGAAACAAAAAATCTAAAGCCAGGAAGATAAAACAAGGGGTACCACAGGGTGGTGTCCTCTCCCCGTTATTGTTTAACTTCTATATTTCGAAGCTTCCTCCTCCACCAGAAGAAGTTACGATTGTTTCTTACGCAGACGATTGCACGATATTGGCAACTGGTACTTCCGTTGATGAGCTGTGCTCCAAAATAAATGGTTATCTCCCCTCTCTAGTCGAGTTCTTCACTGCCCGAACCTTGACATTGTCGCCAACAAAGTCTTCGGCGACCTTATTCACGACGTGGACGGCGCAGGTTGGCATGGAATTAGAAATCTATGTAGGTGATCATAAAATACCTACTGTCGCTCACCCAAAAATTTTAGGAGTGACTTTTGACACCATGCACACTTTCGCTGCCCATTCAGCTGCAATTGTCTCAAAATTACAGAGCCGCAACAAAATCCTCAAGTCACTAGCCGGCAGTACTTGGGGTAAAGACAAAGAAACGTTGTTGGTAACGTACAAGGCAATTGGTCGGCCGATCCTGAACTATGCGTCGCCGATATGGTCGCCGGGGCTTGCAGACGTTCACTGGAATCAGCTTCAGGCCTGTCAAAACACCGCGCTCAGAACCGCTACGGGGTGCGTCCTTATGTCACCTATATCTCATATACATAATGAGGTGGAAATGCTTCCAGTTAGGGAGCATAATGAAATGCTAAACAAGCAGTACCTACTGAACTGCTGTAAACCACAGCATCCCGGTAGACAACTGCTTGAACTCATTCCGCCTCCTAGGACCATAAGGTCGCATCTACGTAAACATTTTGATGAGATCCGTCACTATATAACAACGCCGTTTGATCTACAGGTGCACAAACAGGCCTTGGGGCATATCCATACAACGTCTGTTGGCCATTACTCTGCGCTCTGTCCGCTAAACAATGTCTTACATGCCGCAACACCTGGCATTTCTGAAGAGGAGCGTCATCTTCCTCGAGAGACAAGGGTCACTCTGGCTCAATTACGCTCTGGATATTGTAGTAGGTTAAACTCCTACATATCTAGACTGAACCCTGATGTGCCGAATGTATGTCCGGCATGCGGCTCGTCCCCCCACAATACCAATCACTTATTTTCTTGCTCATTTGAGCCCACTCTTCTAACACCCAGCTCTCTTTGGTCCAATCCTATTGAAACTGCTAGTTTCCTTGGACTCCCGTTAGAAGATATTGATGACAATTAGGTTAAGGAAAAATACGCGTTGGGCAGGACTACACATCGTTACAACAACAACCACCGCACTCAATGCCTTTACAACGCAAATAAATAGCGGCCTAAATCAAAACCAACCAAATCACAGGACTGTGTTAGTGGCACTTGACCTGTCGAAAGCTTTTGACACAGTCAACCATGCCACTCTCATACAAGATCTGTTTGAAACACAGAAGGACCGCTAATTACTTGAATGGACGGCAGGCGTCGGTTAACTTTAGAAACGCAATATCAAAACCTAGACGTATTAGACAGGGGGTGCCACAGGGTGGTGTCCTATCCCCGACACTGTTTAACTTCTATCTATCGAAGATGCCCCCACCACCAGAGGGCGTCTCCGTCGTTTCATATGCCGATGGCTGTAAAATAATGGCGACGGGGAAGGGCCCCTATACTGATGAGCTCTTTCTCATCTGCTGGGCATGTGTCTGCAATGGTCTCAAAGGTACGTGGTCGCAACAAGATCCTCAAGTCACTTGCCGGCAGTACTTGGGGAAAAGACAAAGAAACGTTGCTGACTACATATAAGGCCATTGGCCGACCAGTCTTTGACTATGCTGCACCCATGTGGTCGCCTAATGTACATAACACCAACTGGATTAAGTTACAAGTCTGCCAAAATACTGCCATCAGAACTGCTACGGGATGTCTCCTCATGTCTTCCGAGTCTCACCTCCATCAGGAGGCAAAACTGCTCAATGTAAAAGAGCATGCAGAAATACTGAGCAGGCAATTCCTTCTGAACTGCCACAAGCCAGCACATCCAAACCGTCATCTTTTGGACATAGATCCGCTCCCGAGAGACATAAGGAAACATCTCCGTAAGCATTATGATGAGATCCGGCATCATATTACCTTGCCGTTTGATCTGCAGAATCATAAGCGGGCTCTAACCGACATCCACACCGAGTCGGTAGACACTTTTGTCGGATCTCTACCTGTGAATCCCGTTCTGAACAGTCCTCCACCGGATATTGCTGAAGAAGAATGCACCTTACCAAGGGAGACAAGAGTCACCTTGGCACAGCTTAGGTCTGGATATAGTGTAAGGTTAAACTCCTACTTATCCAGACTTAATGATACAATCTCAAACACATGCCCTGCATGTGGTAGGACCCCCCATGATACTCTACATCTCTTCAATTGTTCATCTAAACCTACTCTTCTAACCCCTCTGCCCCTCTGGACAAACCCTGTTGAAACTGCACGTTTCCTTGGACTCCCCTTAGAAGAGCTTGATGAAGATCTTCGGAATGATTATACACTCTAGACAGGGCAATGCATTGTTAACAACAACAACAACATCTTATTTCACATGCCGAGATGTCCTGGTGGAATCTTTCCACAATGGAAGCGTCCCAGGTGATCTTGTCACCAGGTTCTATCCTGAATCTTTTCTCGAATCTCATGGTTTTCGCGATGTCGTCCCTAGGGAGTTGGCAGATCGGGAGTTGTCTTATCAGTCTGTCTGCTCCAGTGGACGAGATTAATTTTCCTCTGCCAGTTCCTTCCCTTGCTATATTCAGCATGGTACGTTTGGCCGCCTGTTCGATCACTATGTGCAGGGGACTCAGATCGAGCAGCACCTCCAATGCCGCAGTAGGGCATGTACGCATGGCTCCCGTTATACATATGCAGGCCAAACGCTCCGTATATTATTATGGGTCTAACTATCATGGTGTACATCCACGTCAGCACCTTGGGGCTGCATCCCCATGATTTACCCGCGATTCTTCTGCACACCATAATTGCCCTGGTGGCCTTGGAAGTCGTGTTATTGACATGTTTCCTCCAAAGTAGCAGTCGAATGTCACCCCCAAGTATTTCACTTTAGAAACTGCCACCAGGTGTTCCCCACCTAGTGTAATGGTCCTCAGTCCCGGAAGAGTTCTTCTCTTTGTAAAGGGAATTATAGCTGTTTTGCTGGCGTTTACGTTAAGGCCCACTCCAGCACACCACTCTTTTGTTAGATTTTATGCTCTCTGCACTATATCGCATAAGGTGCTCTCAAATTTGCCCCTTGCTATGATTACTATGTCGTCTGCATAACCTTGGCATCTGATGCCATTACCGGTTAGTACCTCCAACAGTTCCCTCGTGAAGGGTGGATACCTTGCCGCGGTACGAGGGCTTAAGTCGATAGCCACAGGGCTACGCTGCTCTTGTGATCATAGCTCCGTACGGCACTTCATCACGAGAGCAGCCTAGCCTCTCTGACGCGACGACAAAGATCTTCCCCCTCCCAATCCAGGGTGTTATGCGAAACCGTGCCCATTGGACGTTTGCAGCCGGGAGGCAAATCGTGGCTGTATTTGAACGGAGCCTCTCTGATACCGGGTCGCCTCAGAGAGTAAGCATGGCCTTACCGCGGTACGGGGCTCTGTCGCGGCGGACGACACATTTTCCCCTACTCTTCCCTTGACCCGAGGATGCAAAAACTGTAACTGTACAAGGCAGCAGCTGCAAAACTGGGTGAAGTCTACAAGGGCGCAAAGATCGAGGTCGTCGACTGGAAGGATATTCCAGCTCGTCCAAGGGCAAGGGCATGGATTCCGGCCATCCCTGACGAACCCGAGAGAATTCTCGGAATGCTGCGGCTAATGAATCCGTCCCTCCCAAAGCATGACTGGAGTGTCAATCTGGTCGGGTATGCGGTAGGGTCCGACAGACAGGTGGTGTTCACCATGAATAAAGAGTCAATCGAGCCTCTTAAAAGGTGCAATGGCCTAGTACACTACAGCGTAGTCCAGAACGTTATCCACGTATATCGTGGTGATGCTCAGCGCGCTGCCGAAATACCAGAAGAGGAAACAGAGGATTCCGATGCGGAAAGCATGTTATCCGCCACGTCCCTTGGCGATAGTGCTGTGATCAACTCGGAGATGGAGGACAGCCTACAGGACGAGGAAGTCCTCGACGTCACGATGGTAGCAGCCAACGCTGAGCGATTAACCTCTAACGCTACAGACAGCCGGTCTCCCACAACGCCATATCGGGCAGTTAATCGGAACAACTCGTCGTTGATAGGCAACCTCTGGGATGGGGCAAACCTCGACGATATGGGGATGGCAGGGTAGTCTGTGCGCTCTGTCTTTCTAAAGGCGACGTGGATGTGGTCCTCATCCAAGAACCCTGGGTCAATAGCTCGAGAATCTGCGGATTGGGGACTAAGGGCTTCAAGCTCATTCGAGCCAGCGAGGAGAGCAAAGTCAGAACGTGTATTTTGGTCAAGTCTGAGTTGAACTCCTTTCTCCTACCTAACTACACCAGTGGTGATATTACCGCTATCAGTCTAACGGTCGACAGCACCCGCCTGACGGTGGCGTCGGTCTATATGCCCTACGACGCCTAAGAACCTCCTCCACAAACGGAGGTGAATGACCTGGTGTCAAATTTCTAGTGGCATACGCAGACGATTTAGCTATTGCATTCAGAGGCAAGTTCCCACAAACTCTGTGTGACCTGATGCAAGTAGCACTGCGAGAAGTTTCGACGTGGTCCTCTCGCTGCGGACTTAGTATAAACCCGGAGAAAGTGAAACTTGTCCTCTTCAGCAACCGGTACAAAAATACCGGCACTAAGCCTACCAGAACTAGGTGGCACGCGCCTGGGCTTGTCGGATAAGGCCAAGTTTCTAGGCATAGTTCTGGACAGGAAATTGAGCGTCACAAAAAAGCAATATGACCTGTATAAGTGGTGCGCTAAGCACAACGCCCAACGAAGCCCTCCAGGTCATTCTGGGCTATTAGCCACTTGATCTGGAAGGGTTTCGGTCAGCGGCGGCATCAGCTCTGCGCCTAAGGGAAACCTCCAGTTGGGGTGCGGGTACTATAGGACACTCCAGTATTCTGGAATCTTACAGCTTTCTCTCTCTAAGCACAGATCGTTGTGCGACCACTACAGTCGGGGATAGCTGTTTCAAACTAAACATTCCCAGCAGAGAAGACTGGGAGAGGACGGATTGGTGTCCCGAAACAAATGGTGGCACTTCCATATACACCGAGGGGTTTATTCAAGGGATTTGGACCTTGAGCTCTCCTTCAGAATACCTGATCATTGTAGCGTCTTCCAGGCGGAAGTCTCGGCAATCCAGGACGCCGCGGCCTGGTTAAGCAAACGCGTTATCGAAGAAGATATCGATATTTTAAGTGATAGCCAAGCGGCCATCAAATCCCTTGGCTCATACACGTTCAACTCTGAACTGACGCTCAGCTGTCGCCGATCTCTTCAGGAGATGGCCCAACAGAACCGCGTAAACCTCATATGGGTCCCGGGACATAGGGAAATTGAGGGAAACTGTAAGGCAGACGAGCTTGCCAGGCAGGGCACGACCAAGCAGGTTCTTCAGGATAAAGAGCGCTTAGGTATGCCTTTTGCCACATGCAAACTAATGCTGAAGGAGCACACACTCCGTCAAGCCAACGAAAGATGGCTGCAATCCCCAGGGTGTCGGATATCGAAACAAGCCTGGCCAAAATGGGATCTTAAAAGGTCTAGACGCATTTATGCCCTAACTAGGAGGGAAATCTCCATATTGATAGGGGTATTAACCGGTCACTGCCTCATTGGTAGATGGCTAGATGTGCCCTACCGACGATGCCGCAGGAGTTGCAAAGATGATGAGGAGGAGGAAACAGTGGAGCACCTCATCTGCAACTGTCCGGCTTTAAGCGGCGCGAGAACGCGCTTTTTGGGAATTCCCTTCCTGGATAGCCTAAGCCAGATCGCGGAACTGGACATAAAGGACTTGATGGCCTTCATAAAATCATCTAAGTGGTTCGAGGAGGAGTAACGGTGTCGGTTTAGGAGTGTCAGTCCCGGGATTCTGCTATGTGGAAAATCCCAACAACTCAGGGATTTTCCATATGGCTGGGTCCCGGGACTGACTTTCCTTGTGTTGGTGGTATCACAATGGGCCTTTCAAAACTGGCCTAAGTGGGCCTCTGCGGCAGCCACTTGAGCCTAACCTAACCTAACCTCCAACAGTTCATCTACCACTAAGCTTCATAGGAAGGGTGATAGGACCCCCCCTTGTGGACAACCCCTCGTAGTTCGAATTTGAACCGTGCGGTTTCCAACTTGAGTTTCCACCAGCCTTGTTTTGAGCAGGGCGTTGATCCATTGTATGATGGTTCCCTGTACTGCTTTGTTCTCCAATGCACGAGCTACACTGGCATGACACGTGTTATCGAAGGCCCCCTCTATGTCAAGGAAGGCGCATATCACTACCTCTCCGCAGTCGAACGCGCTAGTGATTTCTGTATCCGTCGATCTCCCCGACCTGTAGGCATGCTGCCCTACATGCAGAGGCCTGTTCCTCAAAGCGTTCGATCTAATCTCATGGTCAATTTTTTTCTCCATTGTCTTAAGGACAAAGGAGGTTAGACTGATCGGTCTGAAGGATTTTGCTAATGAGTAATCCCTACTTTTGGTAAGAACACATCTCTGGCTCGTCTCCAAATTGTCGGTATGAAGGCTAGTGCTAGACTATCCCTCATGATGCCCGACAAGTAAGGGAGGAGCATATCTCCCTGCTGCAGGAATACCGGATATATACCGTCCACCCCAGGGGATTTATAGCTCTCAAAGGTAGATATGGCCCACTTGACTGACTCCTGGGAGAACAAAGTCTTCGACAGGTGCCAGTCTTGTCGCATGGGTCGTACCCAATGAGATTCGGTCTCCTCTAGGTCCGTGGATGATTCCGGGAAATGAGCGTCCAGCAGGGCCTTTGCTCTTTCTTCCTCAGTGCACGTGAAACCCCAGAAGGGAGTTTCAGGGCCATCTTGGTGTTTCCTTGCTCCTTGGCCATGGCTTTATGAAGCCTAGCGGCCTCTGGAGTGGATTCTATTCTCTCACAGAAGGTCCTGAAGCTGCTTCTTTTGGATCCCCTAATTTCTTTGTTACACTCAGTTAGATGTATCGAGTATTCCTCCCAGTGGCCAGTACGTCTTGCCCTATTGAACAGCTTCCGTACTTTGCTCCTCATTTCTGAGAGCTTTTTAGACCACCACGGGGTCTTGTACTTCGTGACCCTAGGTTCCCGGCAACTGGAGTTGAAGGCCTCCAGCATTATGCTGTTGAGCCCATTTACTCTATCATCTAACTCCAAACCGCTTATTTTCCTGTCTCTCCCCCCAGACTTGGAAGGTTACTCTCAATTACTCGTTTAAAGTGCTCCCAGTCAGTTTTCCTGTGATTCTTTATGGGTGTTCTTGGTACCACGTTTGCCCCTACTTCAAACTGTATGATACGATGATCCGAGAGGGAGGGTTCTGTCGAAACCCTCCATCTCGATATCATATCATCAGACAGGTTGTTCCCCAGGGTAATATCTAAGACTGCAGCTCGTGCCCTAGTTACAAAGGTGGGTGTGTTCCCCACGTTGAAGATGCTAAGGTCATTGCTTATTATAAATTCAAGAAGATACTCACCCCTGAGGTTTGTGTCTGTACTTCCCCAGATCTCGTTATGTGCGTTGGCATCGCACCCTATGACCAGTGGAAGTCGCGCCCTCCTACAGTGCTCCGCCAGCTTTGCCACGTTCGCAGGCGGGATGTCTCCGTCTCCCGCAAAATATGCCGCCGCAAAGACTATGTGAACGGTTCTTCCACCCGTTACCAATGTTGCCTGCAGTGCCACCAAGTCTCTACTCATATAATCTGTAATGCAGAAATAATTAATACACTTCTTTAGCATTATGCACGCTCTGGGTCTATCCTGAGATAGATCCCGTATTACCTCATTGTTTCGGTCTTTGAGTCCTCTGATTTGCCCCTTCACTACATATGGCTCTTGAATGAGCGCAGTGCCCAGATACTCCGTAGCGAACTTGTGCGCTAGGACAGCCGAGGCTGCCCTGGCATGGTGGAGGTTGATGTGGCTGCTTTCATGGTGTTGGGGTCCATCATCGATTCACACCCATCGGCTCGTCCTCGTCGGACAGCTGGATGACCTCTGCCTCCCCCCTGCTCTCTAGGTCCAGGTTCTGGAAGTCAATACCATCCAGCAGGTCCTGCGTATCCGGCCCCTCGTTGGCCACCTCAGTGCCTGTGTTGGTACTTTCAGTGGCCTCAGCAGGCGTTTCGTCCCGCATGGGTGCATCCACATTCCCTTCGCCATCCCCGTTCCGCACTATCTCACCTTTCCCACCCCCACCTACAGGTTCGATGGTACCTGGAGCTCTCTGCTTCCAGGGTTTTACGGGTATGGGGCTGAACCTGTAGAACACCCGGAAGGATGCCCTTCTAATGGCCCCGAACGACTCGTCGTCAATGGCCACGTTCAGCCTCAACCCCTCATCCTCAATATTTGAGCTGAAAACCCGCCAGAGTCCGGTGTATAGTCCGCATTCTGGCCCCAAGGAGCTCCAGAACAAACTCTGTGGTCCACTCGGCACTTCTAGGGAGGTACAGCGTGACGGTATGAGTCGGCGGTATATCATCCCCCTCCTAGTGTCGAGGCGCGGTCCCGTCCAGCCCCGTAGGTTGGGGATAGTCCTGGCTACCCACGCTGCGGTGTACTCATCGTAGCAGTCTCCTGAGAGCAGTCCCTGTCTAAAGAACACACCCATGAACGACACTGGGTTGCTCCTCCCTTCTCGCCTCTCCCGCACGATTTCCTCCATTATGACCGTTTGCAGCCTGGTGAGCTCCTCCTGGCTCAGAGCCCCCGCCGGGTAGCTCCTTGACAGCACAGCCATTGTTATGCTCCTAGCTGCATCCGAATAG